>JBBMJY010000013.1:5535294-5568827 GCA_037833715.1 Toxotes lorentzi
CACACACACACACACACACACACACACACACACACACACACACACACACACACACACACACACACACACACATTTACGAAACATTCATTATGGATGCAGCATGCCAGGAGAATGGAAATCTTTCTCCCTTGTTGCAAAACAAATAGAGCAATATTTGAAATATCCGTGAAATGGTTACGATGTGTTTAGCTGAAAAGTGAGAAGTGATGTTGCAGAAGTGTTACTGATCTAATAAAGACATGTCAGAGCTTTCATGTTGCCGAAGAGGTGGGGTGTGTCCCTGCCTTTCTGTCCACTGACAGAACAAGTCTATGGGCAAGAATAAAAAGACACTTTATTACTGCTTTATTTAAAGCTGCTCTAATCAGTATTTATACATTAAAAATGGGTCACATGATAATGCGTAATGTGACAGAGGTTATGCTGTATGGTGCCATTTATTCCCAAATGTAGCTCAATCTGCTACCACAGGACAAAAAAAGATAAAAGAAGGAGAGGAGAGAAAATCTGAGAAGACCACAGGCAATGAAAATAGCAGAGTCTAAGAAAATGAAAACAAAGGAACAGGAATGATTACGATTCCAATGCATTCCTTTATGAGAACGGTAATTTGAAAATAAATTTTTCAGCTTAGTGTTCTCATTTTAATCAGAAGAGTTACTATTTTTTTGTGTGTGAAAGTTTTGACTAATAAACTACTCCAAATAAATCAGAGTTGAGGAAATCCAATAAACACTTTGCAGAGAGAATTGCTGAAGTAATCTCTGCAAAACCTAAAACTGTGCTTTTAAGCTCTGACACTGTGTAAGTTAGTGCCCACTCTCTGTGCCACATTTGGAACTTATTATACACTTTAATATGAAATCAATACCCATTGAATTCCCAGTTACTTTTTGCGGAAGGTGTTGGAATAAAACAATTACTGTTCTGACAGTGTCTGAACATCACTCAGCCAGCAAGACCATCAGAAATCAATACTCTGACGGTAATGCTTCATGGCCTATGGTAAATAAGTCACTCACCTCACTTATTAAGTATTTATAAAGCTTTCACTAAGTGACCACAGGCCATTAAACTGAGCCGAGCTCAGTTGATAACCATTTTCAGTGACAGATATTAAATTCTCTATTGAACGGACATCAAACGATTCGTTTTTTTTATGTTGTAATGATGCAACAATTAGAATCTGTCTGCATCAGCTCATGGCAGAGGAAATTTGATGTTGGACAAGTTCATAAAGATCATCTTGAAAATTCTTCTTCCTCTGTCAGTCCTTTCAAAAACACAATAAACTGTGGAATGCCTCTCCTCTGGTTCGTCATTGCTGTAACCGGTGTGTCACTGCCGAGGCTTTCTACACGTTGTCGACACAGAATACCCTAAACTGGTCAGAGAAGAAGAAGACAGCGAGCTGGAAAACATGGATGCCAACACTGCATGTTTCAAACCTTCAGATCTGATTTGCAAGTGTTTTATGTGGAAGGAAATGCATTCATCGCATTTATTAGAGCTCACCCTGACAACAGCACAACTAATGAGAAAACAGAAAGAAACAGAAAGACAAATTCTACCCAAAACACATAACTCAAGAGGGAAAACTGCCTCAAACATCCTGAGAAGTGAGGAAATTGATTTGTGTCTTTGCAGAGCAGGAGACAGGTGTGATCCCTTATGCATTCATTTTAATATAAAACCTGTTTCATTCACAATTTTACAGGTTGTCACATGTTGGAGGTGAAGTGACAACAATGGGGTTTCAAATCATGTCATCACAGCACAATCACACTGCATATCGATCACACAGAAACAACACACACACTTGTATTTTCCCTGTTTGCATGCACTGTTTTCTACAGTTTCCAACGCCACTCAAGTCCTGGGCTGTGAAACTACGCGATGGCTTTTGATATGGAAATTGAACTGCTAATTTGGTCGTACATTTTACTCCTCAGAGATTATACCCGCTACATGACTATTCAGTGGTCACGTCAAATAGATGAAATATTTAGTAAACATTGACATTTCTGTCATGCCGCTCTTTCATCTCCTTAGAAATGCCAGAGGCAAGGCTGACAGGATACTCTTTTTTTCTTTTTTTTTTAGTACTTGTGTAAACTATATTTGGATGTGAATGACGCATGAGGAGTTTAGACTTGTCTTGCACTTGTGCATCATAAAAAGTGTCTGATTTCAAAAAGAACAGGCGTGAGGATGAGTTTGTTGTTCAGTCAGAAAGGTCCAACAAATAAAGAGAAATAAGTCACCTGTGACCTCGTTGCCAACCACAATGGCTGATGCAATTTCACCCACTTTTAGTGGAAGCACTTAACATGCTCTGTATTCATATTTCATTGTGACACTAATAGCATCAATTACATTTATATTACAGCGGCTAGCCGCATGATATTTGTCTAATTTTAAAAGAATATTGAGCAAACATGAAAACACTTTCAAATTTCCTGTTTGCAATAAATGCACTGTATACATCATGTGTGGTTTGTTTGAGAGTCATTCAAAACCCAATTAACTGAGGATATGTTTGCTCATTTGATCACCTGGATGAGCATACAACTCACCTCTGGTGGAAAGTAAATACATGTGCTCGTATGCTGTACTTAAAGATGTTCTGATCAATATTTTCATTTTAATTATGGATGGAATAACTGTGTGTAACGTGCAAGGGGTCACAAGTGGTAGTTCTACAGAGATTTTCTGTGTCATGTTTTGGTTTTACATAAAGGCACAGTTGCGCTTCAGTCTCACTGTTTCCGTCAACTTCATTTTCAGAATAAAAGCTCTGATAAATTCACTGTACACATATGGATGACACACTGTTGAGCAAGACTTTGTTCCAAGGCTGGATTTTTTTAAAATTAATATTATTATTTTTTTGTTACCCACATTATTACAAATGTCATCTGCATTTTTAATGAGGTTGGTTTTAGCTCCTTTACACTGATTTGACGATTAAACATGATCAATCATCATACATTAAACAGTACATCAAATATTAACACTCCTTACACAATAATCTATAATGATTGAAAAAAAAAAATTTGTTGATAATATATCTGTACTACTTTAATTGTAATGGAGTAATGCATTATGAGTGCTGAGTTCTTCCCCAACCACTGACCATTCTATAACTACATGAATAATGACTGAAGCTTAAATATGATAAATTATAGAGAACATGTTTCACTCACTCAAAATCAATAAAATGTCCCTCTCTAGAGTTTCTTCTAACCATTGTGGTTTGACAGTGACCACCACACCAAGCTGCTGATGGACTTGTGAACGTCATTAGCCGTGTAAGTAGTCCCTTGCTGCACACAGAGTGCCTCAGTAGTGAGCTAGTCCTTAAGCTTTTGGCGGTCATTATAGGCAAATAGAGACTCATTTTGATCTTATAACTAATGTCTGGCATGAAATATTGAAGGACCCAGGCCTTTGCCAATTAGCCAAGCTGTAGGCGGTCGATGATGCTGTTATGACTGAATCCGCTGTGACTGGATGAACATCTGACCACCATACCGTCATGGCCGACTGCACGGCTGTACAATAGAGAAAACAATAGTTTTCAGTAAAACGGAAAATGAAACAATTTAAATAAGTTTCCCAGATGGAAAAGGTGTATGAAGTCACAGCCTGTTATACCTACCACTGTCTGAGACTGTTAAGCATCAGAAATCACAGTGAGAAGAACTAACAGTGTTGTTCTCAAACTAATACCATAATACTATTTGCTCAAGTTGCCCCCAGGCCATTAAAGTCTTACTTGCCATTGCTTAAGAAAAGTGTCCAATGTTCCCACCTTATCCCTGAGCTCACCTCAGGTGGAGGAGGGTGGAGCAGGTAATTCTGTGTGGCAGCCGAAGCTGAGGGAGTAGTGACGGTGACTTTGACGTGGGAAAATACCGTGCCACCGCTGAGATTAAACAGCAGCTGGATCAATGGGGAGCACGCCTCATGGTTAATGTATGAGGGGCGTTCCCCCAACAAATCCCTTCAAAGCCCTCAAAGAGGAAGCACAAACAAGTATAAAATATTCAGGTGGAAGTCAGATTATTGGCCTTCGGTCACGAGTATTAACAGGGAATCAGAGAAGGGATTGGCACAAGGACATCAACATTTACATGCTGGAAATGAATGTGATGTGGGGATGTGGGTGATCAAAACAAGAGAAACTGAAAGATATTTTTCCTCTGTCTTACCATTTCATAGAAAGTGGTCCTTTTACAGTGGTAAGACCAACTTTCAAAATCTAAATTTAATCACTTTGGGCATTTCAGCATGGTTATGGGACAATCATGCTCTTGCTTATAAAACAAACATCCACCCCGGCCTCCTCCCTATGGGGACATTGACGCTATAAATCATCACCTGACGACCTCTTGTGCTCTTGTAAGAATTACGAGATTTATCACTTTAGTGCGAACATGTCACTTTGGGGCACTTGCTGAAACAACTGGTGCTGTTGTTCTTCAGGACAGTCTCCCCAAAAGACAGCAAGTGTGCCAGGCCACATGAAAATGAAACTGAGGTGTCTAAAAAAAAAGTGTTAACATTTTTAACAGCATGTGATAAAGTGTTAACTCTGACAGCCCAAGTTTAAACACAAGAAAGTATGATGATGATGATGATGATGATGATGATGATGATGATGATGATGATGATGATGGTGGTGGTGGAGAGGATGATGCTGATGGTGACCGAAGTGTAAATTTAGATTTAATTTCCACTGTCAAGTAGAAGGAGAATGGTCCTTGAACAAGTGTTACAACTTCTTTGTGTTAAGCCTGTAAAGATTCGTTAAGGCTTTGCGTCTGTTCTCAGAAATGTTTTCATTTCTGCAGAAAGAAGCTCAGAGTTGCTATGGAAACATGTCAATGCTTCCAGATGAAGCTGAGGGAGGTTGTGTGTTTGTTAGAGACATTCCTCTCAGTACACAACAGGTTTAATGTGTCATTGTGGCAAGCACTAACAAGCAGCCTGTTCATTAACACCTACTTCTAATTAAAGAGCTCAGATATGAAATGAAAAATTCTCTTTTTGAAAGCAGCACAATTATTTTCAAGGGCAAAATTATCAATAATTTCAGGTATGGAGTGGAGAATGTCACAGTTTCTTTTCCTGAACCCAGAAGTAAACCTGCCATTCATTACCTTGCTTCCCTGAAAATATGTGTTTTTAATATTTTTTAACTATTAATTGGATTTACCGGCGCGTTGTTTCTGGATAAAGATGCATTTTTACATGCTTCCAGCACCACAAGCACCAGTCAATTATGATAGCTCCTGGAGCTATCATAATTGATCATAATTCCTTTTTCTATTTGGGATTTTTCTCACCACTGCAAATCATTTAGTACAATATGAAGTAACTGAAAAGGCAAAATGAAGCTCCCCATGAGTTAGTAACAACTAACTGTTGAAGGGGGCTGTGGCCAAGAACATGAGGGAAGGGCCCAAATGCAGACACACCAGGGAGACATAAAAATGGCTTTCCTTTAATAACAAAAAAAAAGCTGTGGCTCAGGGAGCATCAAAGGCCCCTCAGAGCGGCAGCACTTTTGAGAATGGACAGTCACCTGTCTGTGTCTGAGGTTGTATCCGCCAGTCCATCTTTCTGCAATAGCACCTGGAGCGTCACCCTGCTCAGTTAGATGTGGTGATATAATACAATCCTCCAATCAAATCTTGTTTCTGAATACCACAGTATATGCACATTGACATTTTTCATTCACCACAACACCCAACAAAAGGCTGACCCAGAGCTACCATCGATTTGGGCTGAATCATTTTTAGCCAGCTTTGTATGATTTCCATTCTGTTGTGCTTGGTGCATTCCTCTGGTGTCGACTGTTGGTATTCAAACCCATCGTTTCGCGATCAATGTTATATTATTAGGAGGATGAATATTAGTAACCATAGAAACCAGAAGTTAAAACTTTCAGAAGTTCAGTCTGATGTGACATTGACAGCCAAACTTGTATTTTACATGTTTTTATTTTTTTGTTTTTTGTTTTTTTTTCCCCCCTATTATTTAATCATGAGAACTCTCCCTTGGAAATATCAGGCTATATTAACCAGGCAGGTAGATGCACTCTGTTCGTTGCTGATCCGATTCCAGAGCAGTCAAATACAGGGAGCAGGACAGCATGGGAATTCACTGCAGCTCTGGTCTTGATCAGGGAGCTCAGCTGATGCTTTTTAATCATCACTGCACACACCTGAGCTCCATCTCGGTGATCGCCCAATTTGATTTAAAGACTCCCCAAACACCACTTTGTTTATGATCAGTCCCTCCTGCTCACATTAATCACTTTTACTCCAAAGTCTCTTCACATTACTGCCTTCATGGCTTTGCAAGACGTAGTTGACATGGATTGCGTCTGCTTTCTTTACATTTTATTCAGTTAATTCATGATCCGGTGTTCAATTCTATCTACTTATGGAAAACATTTCTAATAGAAGAAAAAGAAATGGTCTGCCCATCCAGCCTAAGTTGGGTTTAGTGCAGAATATAAGGAAGAGAGGACAGTAGTAAGGACAGAATTAAGATAAGATAAGATTGCAGTGCACTGAAATGTACAACCAGCACTAAAATTAAAATGATTATTGATCTACTTATAAAATTAGAGTGGTCAACTGTACCACAAGTGTATTTTAACTCTAAAACCTTCAGTATCTCTGCTCAACAAAGGAAGTAATTAACCAATAAAAGGTTGTAATGTGTCTAATGTTTACACCTGAATCATTACAAGAGAAGTGGCATGCATTGCAGTGTCTACCACTACTTTCTTAAAGAAAATAAAATTTATTTTTACAATAGTTCGTTAACAAATTTAGACAGATTCACATTGTTTTGGCTTTATAGGACAAATTTAAAGCCTTCCTATGTGGACTTCAAGCCAATCCAGTTGCGAACATATAGACAGACCCCAGCATCACCTCCTACACACGTCTATTCACTTTATTTTCCCCACAGGGTTTTTCTCTAATTGCTGCAATACATCCATTCAGTTGAGGTGAATAATAGTAAAAGCACAGCACAACATTCTCAGATCAATAGAGAGTGGTAGGCCTTGACTGAATGGATGAGTATGTGTGGGTTCAGTGGGATGATGCTGCCAGCACATCAGTAAATGCATGTTAATTGACTGTGCTGCATCTTCTTTTCTTTCAAAGCCCAGTCTTGATGGAAATCATTGCCATCTACTTCTTTACTAATTGGTTGCTACTGATGTCTTTGAGAGACGTAAAGTGTTGAATCTCATGGCTGTGCCTGACACTGAGTAAGAGGTTAGCCATCCTGGAAGAAGGCTGGAATAGTAATGATGGATATTAAAAATGTATGCAGGTGGGGCTCACTCCTAAACTCTGGTGATTTGTTCTTTAACAAAAATATCAATATTTATCTCTCAAAGATACTAGCCATATAGCCATCAAACATTATGTGTTGTCTTATGGTTTGTTTTCTAGTGCTTTACCATATTTCCTCACATTTCAGGTTTAACATGGATAGGACGTATCTATATGCTAATTGTTATTCATCCATAAGCAACAACACCTCCTTTGCAGAGCCGGACTGGTCACCTATTCTCCCATGAGGCCATTGTGCTACGCTTGCTGCAAGCTTAAGTAGCAGGTTGAAGTAGCAAGCTGCTAATGAGGTAGAAAATGTGGCAGGTGGACACGGCTTAATGAAACAAAATACTTGACCAAGGAAGGCATTAATGATCACAAGAGAACTGTTTTTGATGCATTTTAATGTGATTGTTAATGATTAAGAAGACAGATGTGTTTCTATCAGGTTCTATTTAAAATAGTCCACTGAAAGTTAATGCTTTTATATGAATTCCGTCTTTGAAAGTTTAGCCAAATTGCACTGTGTAGTTTAGTGAAAGACAATGTCTTTGGAAGAAGCTAATTGTGATTAATTTTATAGCAAAGGTCAAGTCATTTAATGGGGAAACCTGATCCATTGGCCAAGCTCGATAGAACTTCAAACATATGTACACATACCAACATGTTAAAAGGAAATAAACACAATTAGTTCCAAAGGTTTGCACCACTCCTTCATAATTCAAGATCCATAACTCCATGACTGTTAATGTAAGAGTAATCCAAAGAAGAAGTGTTACAATAGTAATTAAAAACTTTGCAAGTTTCATTCTAAAGAACCAGAAGAATGTGTTATATTTCTGTATTCTGCCTTGCTGTGGGAGGCTGAATGGCGTAGTTTTACAGTAGTGTTATGCAAGCCAATTTTTGTAGATGGGCATTTATCTCCAGGCTTTGGCACTACTATCCAAATAACACGATCCATCAATTAAAGATAGTGACGTTTGAACTTTTGTCTCTGAGAGAACAGGCTGACATCCAGCTTAACTCATCAATTTGTCTTCACACAACATGAGAGGCTATGTGTTCCAGCACGGCCTCTTTAAAACTAAATGAAACTATTTGTACATCAAGAAAAGTTCTGTTTTATCATCAGGATATGTGTCAGCTTCACACACATGTTTTTTTTTTGTGTAGAAAATCAAAATGATGGGTTTTTATTTTCCGTGGGAACTGTCTCACTTACAAAGACTTACAATTTGCAGCCTAGATCTCTTGCCACAGCATTTGATGCTGCCTTTAACCATAAATCGGTGAGAATTTGTCCTCGATTACATCAGTGCATGAAAAAGCTGTGACCAAAATGCAATATAAGACCACTTACTGGTGTCTGTCATGTCATCTCTGTGAATTTGGACTTCAATCTAAACTAGCAACCCTGTCTCATGGTGACTGAATGTTTCATGTGGTTTAGAGTAAATGATGAAATGATGAAAAGAGAGATTTTAAGAAAGAAACAGCCTTAACAGATTTATTGACAATTTCTGTGATGAAATAATGCAACAGTAGATGAAATAGTGTGCAAGGGGTGTTGGGGGTTGAAGTTAAATCAGATTTTAAGATTCATGAAGAAGGACATCTTTGCTGCTATGGCTGAATTTATTAGTGGTTTAAACAACAAAAGGAGGTTAGTGTATATCCCCACTACCTCCATACAATGTAACAGTGCAATACATGATTCAGAGTAATGATCCCATCCATGGTTGTCTGCCTACAGTGTCAAGAGTTGCACACAGCATGAGAATAACACATGTGCAGAAGGCATAATATTGGTCAGAACCAGTTTTGTTTAGCATATCATGTTATCTTCCATATCCACATTGAATCTCTGCACAGCATTCAGCAGAGGTTTGAGGTAACACACCAGGAGAGGCTTTGCATTATTAAATCGTAGCTGAAGGTAGAGAAAACACATATTATTTCTTCCTTATAATCTGACATGTACAGTCGAATCATTACAGACAGTTTGCTCACACATAATTTGAAATTTGCTACCTGATCTTTGGCACTGCTGGCCGCTTGCAGCTACCATACATTTAATGATCTCAGTCACAGTGAGCTGATTGAGGATGACAGGCTCTGTGGAAAAACTGGTGACAGTGAGGGAATCTACAGTCCACACACACACACATACACACACACACACGACTCAGTGAGATCCTTGTTTCCCAGCAGGGAGGCTGCAGGGAGAGTTGATCTGTTCTGCTCTGCCTCCAGAAATGCCAGCAGGTCAAAGCTGAACAGCTCTGAAATCCCATGTGTGGTATGTGCATTGTGAAAGAATGTACACTACATACAGGCTGTTTGCTGGTTTAACTTTGTGAATTGACAGCACAGAGATGAATACAGGGTACTGCTGTACACCGGACTACACTGAAGTTCAGTTCAGCAGTGAACAAATTCAGCCTGCAAGAACTGTCTACGAGGCCAAAGCCTGATATGTGAGCCATTTTGTTTTTTTTTTTAACAATTAAATACATGTTATGACCCATTTGAGAACATGTTGTGGTAATTTCTTGTGAGAGATTGTCTCTGTTTCAGATTTTGTCACTGTTTGGAAGTGGGCGAGGCTCAGTAAAAAAAAAAAAAAGAAAAAGAAAAAGAAAGAAAAATATCTCAAACTTCACCACCTCACCAATCAGGATTTTGCAACTCTGGAATGAAAATGTGACAGAGTTAGTCGTTGGACTTGGACCACACACACAGTCCTGATGGGAATGATATATAATTTGAAGCTAAGTCTTTAGACCTTAATTATGACGAGGTAGCAAAGGCTGCTTAGCAAGATCAAGTATGTAGAGTCGTCCAGTTGCACTGATAAGGATGAATGAAAATATTCCTTCCTCTCATGCTGTTTACTGCTCTTTTATGCAAACATGGAAGTCAAAGCACATGGGGAAATGTGTTCGTTCACCTTGACTGACAATGTGCTAAATGCCAAAGACCAATTAGCCTCCTGTGGCCATCACTGCTGGGTCTTCCACCAGCAGAGCTTTAATTCCAATCAAGCTCTCCCCACGTCAGCCTGACATCCAGCTCAGCCTCAAGGCCACCAGACATCAGCAGCGCTATTGTACTGTATCTATAATGTATGATCATCGCTATTAAAATATTAAATCAAAAATAAAAAAAAATAGTTCCTCGTATTGTGTCTCTAGTTTTCAAGAAAACAAGTCTCTGACAGTGAAAGAAATATTAGCCAAAGGGACACACAGCACTCCATTTACTCCCCAAAAATTGGTCCCTGATGTCTGATCACAACTGAGGTTGCACTGCAACCTCAATAAGAAGAATCAGGGTTGCCAGGTTGAAAAAAATTTTTTTGATTTGTATGTGTTTCATAAGTGGGAGACAATTTGTACTCTGCTGGCATGATTTCATTTTTTGCCCGTAGCTCGGTTGCTCTCAACTGTGTAGACAAATATTTAACCTGGTTATGACAGTTACAACGTCAGCCATACTCAAAAGCATTTACTGAGCAAAGCTCACATACAAGAAGTCAGAAATGTTTGTTTGTTTGTTTGTTTTTTACTTATGTGGAAATACAGATTATGATGATTTTTTTTTAACCAGTGTTACATATAGGCATTCAAGTCAAAGATGTTACATAAGGTTAGTGATTCATTTCCAGAGAATTGAAAAACAGATGAATCCGGTATTCGTCATCCACAGAGCAGCATGCCGTTCATCTCCTCTGAATATTTTGATGTTCACACTTGCTGTATAATGAAACCGTGGACTTCAATCTGATTGGAGGAGAGAGAGTAATAGACTGTCCCATCATTGCCGTGATTGACAGAATAAATCAGACAGTGAGCATGTGTCTGCCTCTCAGACTTTAATGAAGGTAATGAATGGACATGAGCAAATTACCCTGCCCCTCTCACTGTCATGGCCCTCCCTCCTTCATCTCTGTCTCCACCGGGGAAAACTCACCGTCCTTCCTCCAGCTCCACACTGGGGCCACCATGAACATATTGAGTGTGTGAACAGATATGTTGCTCATAAAAGTGTCAAGGATTAATGGACAAATGGAGACGGACAGCCCTGCCACTCTGGACATGATTCTTGCATTATTTATTTCATCATGTCACCTTTGTCCTTGCTGCAAATAACTCTCAGCCTCAAAAAACTACTCAAGTGGTCCAACCTCTTTTTTGAGTTGATAGCTTTTGGATCGGTTTCAAATCATTGGAGTTGGAGGAGAAAAAAAAAAGTCTAACCTGTTACTTTTCCCAGAGTTTGAGGAGATGTTCAACATTAATAAGGTGCGATCTCTGCCCAGTTAGCTGTGTCTGTAATTAAATCTCTTGAATATCAGAGGAAGATTTCTATTTACATAATTTCAGCTAATTACCCTGGAGAACAACACTGCAGCATAATTTGATGTCACATTTAGACAATTAGTAAAACTGCTATTTGCAAATTCTTTGGCCTCCTCTGAGTCAAAGATTTCAAGCGAGCTCTCGAACATTTAACAGTTGTAACCAGACTAATGAGTGGAGGTTCAGTATCAGTGTTTTCTCTCGACATTGAAGGCCATGTCTCAGGCGTGTGCCCGCTGCCTGTGGTTAGCATTGCAAAAATCTTTTCAGCACAAAGCAGCCTGCCAAAACTGTCAATCACAGCTAAGAAATGAGCTCTCAGCATGCAAACAGTTTGTGGCCTCTCTAACCTTGTGATTTGAAAAAAATCATCTGGAGCCTTGAAATTAGCAGAAGAGGAGAATTAGTCATGAATACATTCACTGTAGATCCCTGATTATCGTCACAGTTTTCCTCTCACTGCTTTACTGACAAGTTCATGTGTCTTTGGAATATAAATGTAAAAAGTAACTTTCAAATATCATGCCTTCAAACCCATGCTCCAAATGAAGCTGTACTGTACTGTTTTTGAGGTGGAGCAAGGTCATATCATAGGTGAAGCACATTGCAAAGAGCCTGCCAAATGATTTCACACAGAGAAGGGTGCACCTCATAAGGACAGGAACATTTTTATCGCTAAATCATTTTGACATTTTTATTCAAATTCTATCCCTAAGCTAAAAATTTGTGAGGCATGTATAACCAGGACGCTGCTAGCAGACAGTGAAGGACTTCAATCTGAGCCAAGGCCATCAATATACCATGAGGACCTGTTTCCTCTGTGGCCTGTGGCCAGCTGAGAATACAGATTTCTGCCTGGCTGTAGAGAAACTCATTCTTTGACAGTGATATGAGTCTAATTACTTCAGACGTTGTGTTTGCCATGTTTAGGGATTTTTTAAATGTTTTTTTATGTTTTAACTTTTGCGACAATGGCACCAAATTACCCTGAAAATGCAGGTACTAGTTCTTTTTCTAGAAATCTGTTCCTTCAACAAATTTAATCATCTCTGATGTATTTTATTAAGTGGCATTACAAGTATTATATCACTCCAATTTCAATATGCTTTCTTTTCTTCATACATAAGAGTGTGTACTGTTGTAACTAAACATGAAAAATTATTTTTTCGGTCATGATGAAAGACCAACTGACAAGAGAAAAGAAAAGTCAAATACATTACATTACTTACAATGAGACACAGACACACTAGGACGCTTGAAGCTTTGCTAGTTTTTATAGGCATTAAGAGGAAGGATGACATTTTATTTTAGGGTTCATATATTACATGACGCCATGGTTTGCTGTAACAAACCCAAATGGTGATTAATGATGTTCTACCAGACAGGGAAAATCTGGTCTCAGGATTTCAGCCACTTATATTCTTCCGCTTTTATACGAATGGCAAGACTCACGTCAGCTCATCAATATACAGTGAGATTATTCAAGTAGGCTCTGTGGGGGGAAAAAAGAAGCACAGCTCTGTATTATTAAGATGTCTGTGCGCCTGCATTATCCATAGTGCCCTGAGCTTGTCTTATGAACACATTATGACCATTAAATGAGACTGTGGAGTCATTCGCCTTCATTGTTTATCACCAAGAGGCTGTGATGCGGTTGAAAAACGTGGCTTCATAAACACAAAGTTGCCAGGAGTGAACTTTTAAATTCAAGTTTTATAGGGAAATAATACCCTGACATGATGCGTTAGAAAGAAGCATAAATCCTTTCGTAACTTCATCAAATATTTACTCATTTTCTCATATCACTACAAGCATTGCTGCAAACATTTATGACAACATAATAACTGAATCTCAGAATTTTCCAAAAAAAGATATTAAGCTCCCAACAAGACATCTCCATAGACTAGAACAGATGAGACTTCGAGCCTGTCTCTCTATTGTGGATCATTGTCCACTCGGCTGCAGGGGCTCCGCACTCATGTTGCCCATAACAGTAGTGAGCCAGACAGCAGCAATTATTCACCATAAAGCAGTGTAGCGCTGGCTGAGAGTAAATTACAGAGAGAGCCTCGACCAATTACTTCTTGTAATGGTGAGACAAATCTCATTTGACACTACAACACCCTTGCATTGAATTGACCAATAATGAGCAAGTCCTCGTTCCTACAAAACAGAGAGGAGAGAGAAGAAGAAAACACTCATCCTGGTGATGCATCCTCTCAATTAAAAAATGCATGAAGGAAGGTTTCTGACATAATTACACCAAGCTCAATGAGACTTTTATTACAGGCTTTTAATGGTATTTTTCCATTATTACTTTTTGAACCTTTATAATGCAGTGTAATTTACACTACAGGTCAAAATAGCAGCTGGTGGTAGAACGCAGGCTGGGGGAGTCTTTTTTCCTCCAGGTAGATTTTTGTTTGATTGGATCCCCTTGGGGCACATGAGCTGATGAAATTCCAGGTGAGGTGAAGGCACTGTGTCTCACTTAGAGGGGCATCGCTGTGCACAAATGAAAATGTCTCCCCAAAAACACACACACCATAATGAGATCTATTAATAACACATTCACCTTTGGGATCATGGGATCTTAACATGAACTTTGCTGAGGCTCAACAGCTACAATATAGTTTTAGTGGAAAGAGACTATTTCTATTTGTAACTGGAGTGACGTTGTCTCATAAACCTTGCGTTAATGAGGTAGGATCCTTGTTTCCAGCGGCCTGAGGAAGAGATTTAGCCTGAAATGCATTTTGAAACACTCAGGACGCTGTGCTGTAAAGTTTGCTTCATCACAGCAGAAACACTAATTTCTGCTGTGATGAATGATATAAAGAGGAGTTATTGGTAAAAAGGAAAAGACAGTTTGACGTACAAAATGTTTATTTACATCATATATGTGTCCAACAGGGCGATAAGAGAACCAAAAGATCCCAGGAGAAAAAGGGGGCCACTGTGAGGTAAATGTGATGCACAAATTAGATTTAATGGTTCGGGTATTTTAGAGGAGCAATTGCGATTTGCCACAGTGTGTCCCAGCAGATGTTACCAGTGTCGTCACTGACACGAGACTGGATTAATCTTTACAACCGCATTCGTTTTTGAGGTCGCTGTTTAATTTTAGCTCTTGGCAGTTCAGTCAAAGTTTAATTACAACAATATTCACTTCAGTACAGTAAACAGTGTAAACACAAACAATTGCAGCTCCTTCAGAGACAAATCAATGTGCATTGCAAGCCACAATTGTTTGTCTCTACTCCATCCTGGTATCTGGCTTCATAATTCATAACAGCTTCATAATTACTGACACTTTGTGTAGTAACAACGTTCGGAACATGAACTCAAACAGCAGAAAACGAGGGATTGACAGAAACAAATTCTACCTCTTAATGCTGTTTTATAATGTTTTTACAAAATCTTTAGAAGACAGAGACAAAAGCCAGCCACCTTTTATTTCACATCCTTTACAATGTGATCATCTGTCTACAAACGGCTCTGTTGTAAGTCTCTCTAAGTTACCGTGGCATTTGATGATGGTGTTACACAGATGTATGACATAATGAGGCTGTTTCAAATGGAGCACCAGGACACAAGGAGGGACAGACAGTACATAGGAGGGACAGACAGGACATAGGATGACACCCAAGAGTGTTGCCCCTCCACATGTTCCCACACACTAAGAAACAGGCTTTACTGAATGTTTCAGGACTGTCAGCAGATATGGCATGCTCAGTCTTTTTTAATAAGCTCAGAGCTCAACAGCGCGGCTCACAGTTAGACAGTAATGGTGCTGACTCTGACATAAAGGGTTGTTTGTTGCTTAGCAGAAATCTTTCAGTGTGTGCAGGGGACAAATAAACCAGTAGCATGCATTTTTCACGACTTAAAGCTTCAAGGAAACCACAGATTTTGTGAAAGGAATGCAACTTTTTCCATCCTCGCACATCTTTAAAGTCTCCAGCTGCTGGGTTGCTGAGTTGTTAATGGTTGTCTGTCTTTAGGATGTCTTATCATTATTTGGCATTGTTTATCAGCTACAAAATGATGATGGCAATGCTTCTCAGTTGCTGAAAGTGTTCTGGGTTTTCAGCCATTTGGTCCCCACTGCTTCATCAACACTCCCGCCCTGCAGCATTACCTCAGGAGGAATCTGAAAAGACAAGACTTTTTCAGGAACAGTCACTGTCTGCTAAGATGAACTGTGAACAGCTAAAGATAGAGGCTCTATTTTAGTAACTGGAGATATTAAAGATACATATGAAACAGAGGAGAAGATGAATGATAGCACACTCATTCAGACTGCGGATGACTACAAAGCGGATTTTATGAAACATCCAACGGTTATCTTCAGTCAGTGACCCTGAGTGTAATTATGGATGTTTAACTGACAAAGGATAGTTAGTTGCTGATTAGCACTAAATCTGCAAATTAGCCCAACATCTGAGAAAGAAATCTGTCTCTGTTTTTGCTCATTAAACAACTGATTCATCACATATTTCGATTCAAATCAGTGCATATGGGTATTTTAGGGACAAGCACCAACCTAACACAAAAATCTGCAGACTGTATTTTAGGCTGTAAAATCAAGGAGATGTAAACCAAAGGCCCAGAAAAAAAACAAAACAAGTGTACTGTTTGGCTACATTGCAAAAGGATGCTAACAATATGTAAAATCCAAAAGGAGATGAATGACTCATTTACTTAGCCACGAACAGGATAATATTCAGAACAAGCTCTCATGTATGACAGCAAATTAATGGCTTCCACAAAGCAGATTGTAATGCTCATGCAGCTATTGCTCAGCTAATTTAGAAATATGTTTCAGCTTGAGTCATATCTAATTACCTTTCTTATTCATCGCCTGTTTATTTATGTGTCATTACGAAAGTGGCCGCTTAAAAGGGTTAAAAGATTCCATGAAATCTTATTAGGCTGCCACTCACTTTGGCAACCAGGAAGACCGATGGAGGAAATCTCCAATGAAGATGAACAGCAGGAGCCTTTCTTGAAATGCCAGCCTGAAGCCACTACTGTACTGACGTGAAGCAAGAATGAATGGTCTCTTGCGGATTTGACCATGCACACATGCACCCATGAAATTTTTACAATCATAACTTTTTTGCTTTGAGAAAAGATACATTGCGAACCACTGAAACTTCTCTAGAACTAGCATGCATACATACATGAAAGAATAAAGAGTGTTACTCTTATACTCTTTTTCTTATAAAATTCTCTGGCTAATATAAAAAAATGTTGCTCAGGTAGACATATGTTTTCAGTGGGCTGCAAAGGATCAAAAGAAAATGCCAGGAAAAGTGTGTGTACATAAGTGAGTGATGCTCTTTTTTAAGAGATGACTGAACGCTCTATTCTGGTAGTGTATGATTTATCTCTGCTTGCAGTGTACCCCCTGCAACAAGAGAAGACAGGTATATCCATGTCAGCAGAAGTGAGATAAATTAAGTCTACCTCTATCTTTAGCAGGATTTAGAGCAAGCAGCTGAACTGATTTATTACCACCATCTCATTGGTGTCACATGAATGATGAACGTCTAGATATGAAAACCACCACAAGAAGACACTTTATTGCCTTGTTTTTCTTTCTTTCTTTGCTTTTTTTTGTGACCTCCCAACCCAGTGGGCAGGAGCACACCATAATGTGCAGAAAAGTGTGTGATTTAATTGTGTACATATCCGCCAAACCTCCCAAAGTATTTGTGACCTTCTTCATCCTGTGTGTTTGCAAAGTTACAGCCACTGCCCTTCCTCAGCAGTGATTTCATGAGGTAAAACAGCGTGCTAATGGATAGATCGATACTGTGACGTCAGTAGATGCATATTAATGGTTCTGTGGCCTGTGTGTGTGTGTGTGTGTGTGTGTGTGTGTGTGTGTGTGTGTGTGTGTGTGTGTGTGTGTGTGTGTCCAGTTTAGCCTTGAGACCTACAGTATCTCTAACGATGTGAGGAAAATGACATCAGGGGTCAGCTGACAGCCCAATAATGAGTACAGCGTTCTGTCCAAATCCAGGAACATGCACCTCTACCTCTGGCCTTTGAACCCACACTGCCATGACGTCTGAGCCAGGAAAATGCTAATTGGGCTCTGATGTACTGTACAATGTCCACAGAGAGAGGAAAGGTGGAAGAGTAACATGAGAAATGGGAAGGGTGTGAGCTGCAGATGTACAGGTTTAAAAAGAATATGGAATTGTGAATCCATGGTTTCGATGAAGGTCTTTGTTGAGGCGGCTTCTCATAGATACATTTAATAAAAACTTAATTACATGCTTTTGGCGCCTCAGCCACAAGGGTTATATGAAAAGCATTTCAGCCACTTAACCGGGTATGCTGTGATCTGTGCTCAGCTCTCTCTGTTCTTAGACACGAACAGAGAAGAGACTTTGAGACAAAGAGAGAAAAAACAGACAAACACTGTAACTGAGACTTCTGCAAACAAATTGCCAGCTGCTTGGCCTTTCTCAAATGCCACATATTCACTAGTCCTGTGGTCCACTACCAATATAATCACAAATACAATCTGTTCCACCTGCAGAGAAATTGTATTCAGCTGCCATTCTGCCTAAAAGTGAGTCTAAGTGTGGTGGCCACACATGACAATTACCAGAAAATGGTAAATAAGTAGTATTCTGCCTGCACATGACATGCATCAAAACATCTGCACCCACAGTTTTATATTTAAGTGTACAAACTCTGACAGGATGTGCCATTCTCCTGTTTCCCTGAGCCATGTCCGTCAGCTCTCCAGAAAAGCAGTATTTTCGTCACATCCTGGTTATGTGTTGACAACTGCTTCCGACTGTAGGTCGCGTCTTATGTGTGCTTTGGGTGTCAACAGATGTGTGATGCGGTGTGTTGCTCTTAACAGCAGCTCAAGTCAGCAAACTGGCTCAGTAATGTCAGTTACAGAACAATCTACGTCATGTTTGCTACTAATCATACCAGTCCAAGTAAGGTGGGAACTGCAAAACTCCTGAGTGTATTGAACATGAGCAGAGAAAATTCAGACGTCAAGAAACCGACTAAATAATGTTAGTTACACAGCTGTGTGCTCAGTGCTCAAAACCTCAAACCAGACCCTGTTAACACTCACAGAAAAAAACGTCTCCTCCTTTTAAAGGTAGAGGAGGGTGGACCCAAAGTCCACTCAGATAGGTCTGACATTAAAAAAGTGACACATTTCACCAGTGTAAATAAGGCAATAGTGTTCCATGATGGCTGAACTTTTGCACTGTGCCGCAGTCAGTCAAGCAGGGCCCAGGGGGCGGCAGTGATGAAAGGGCTTCATGTGGATTCCCCCTCCAGAAAGCTGTCACTCACGCAGCTCCCAGAGGAGCAGGGGGGATCCTGGGTTGAAGCCCGGAGTTTGGGCTGTGGAGTACGATCTGAACGTCTGAGAGAGACAGTCTGAGTACTTTAAGCAGCAGTTTGCCAAGAGCAAAGTTGGATTTGACCGAAATAGAAACAATGTTGAACAATGGCCCAATTTGCTGTTTGATCATATCTTATTTTAGCTACGGCTTGATTTTATATAATTTGAGGACATGTTATACATTTGTGAAAGAACTGGATTTTTCTGTTGAGTGGAGAGTTTTTGCTTCAAATGTTGTGTATTGTTTGAGGTTTTGTTTGAAGGATAGGGTCAAACCCCTATCCTTCTAAAATGTGTGATAGGAAATGCTAAAATGCAAAGACACTGGACTTCTGCACGATATATAATCCAGTCAAAACACTTTTGGTATCAGAAACCTTTTTGTAACTCTCGTGCATCTTTCTTTTCGTTTTCCATGACTTGCTCAAACATAGTCTTAGTGGTTTCTCTCTACAATACTCAGAATTGTAGAATTGTTGATACTTTTGGCTGCTTTTCTTGTTATGACTCTTGCTGAGCTGTGTGATTAATTTGTGAAAGCACTAGTTACAGTGTGTGTGCCCGTCTCTGTCTTGCTTTATGTCTGTGCAGTTTTATGAATCACTACGCATTACTCAACCTCTGTTTTCCTCTCTGAGAGCCTATTTATCAGCACCTCCCAGCAACTTGCCATTGCAGCCAGTAAGAGACAACATAGCTGACACTGAAGCCATCTGACTGAAATATATCCAGTGTGATCTTTTGGTGCCCAGGAAGGCCACCGGCACCCCGCCCACTCCCAATGCATCCTCCTGGGACTGGTTGCCTGGCAACACTGGCTGATTGGGTTAGCAAGGTTAAGAAAGGGTCTGGCACGGGCCGGAGGAATCAGATCAGTCCCATTGATCATCTTCTGTGTGTGCTCCTCTGAAAGCTGAGGCCGTGGCCACAAAATCAAAGCCCTGCCATCATGTCTGAGAGGGGGTTATTACGCACACAGGGGAGCAGACAGAGACACGGCAGGCTTTGTGTGGTTGCTCAGTCTGACATCCCATACTGCACATCACATTGTGATGTGGCAACTACTCACAGTCGCAAGTGATATGATTATAACTGAAGCCTTAAAAAAGATTTCAGGCACTATATTATGGGGTAGGTCTGGAGGGCGGGGGTGTACAGACAAGCCATCAATGTCTAGAACAGGCCCTGCTCTGCGGTGAATTATTATCAGATATTATCAGATAAGGGGGATCTATTTAAAATCATTAACTGTAATTTGGATTGACACAGTTGTGTAGAAATAGAACAGGGTTGAGGGCTATAGGGTGGGTGGAAGTATTCCAAATACCACCTGCTGCACCCACAGTGTGGGAGTGCCTGGGGTCTCAACAGGAGCCTGATCGAACCTCAAGCTGCACGATGCAAGTGTTTTAAGCATTATGGTGATTATAACATCATATATAATATGTATATTTGACATCATGCTCCTGCTTTTGTTGGGGCTCTGAAGCTAATGCTTTCAAGTCTAATAATCAGACTGCAATGCCTTTTTGTTACTGCTGCATTATACTGTCTGTCATTGCTGCAGTGTCATTCAGTGACTGTAACATTCATTATTACAGACTGGCAATGTTGTTTATACAAAGAAGAGCAACAGGAAAAGCACTGGTGTAAATAATAACATTAACAATCACTAAATGGCATTATGTACCACAATAAACACCTGTGACCAATACAAGGACCCCGTATTGGACCTGTAACTGGTTTAAGTAAACCTGTAACTGGTTTACTTAAATGAAATATAGTTCTTTTTGACATTTGTGCTTTTCTTGCTGTGACATATCATATTGTGTAGAGTGTAAAAAAAAAAGTCTAGGCAGGGTAAATATTTGGCTAAATAAGTGATAAGAAGTTATTCTTATTTAGCGAACAAGCAAAACAAGTTCCCCTGTGGGAGGTGTTGGACTTCGGTACCATGAATTATCCTTTGAGCTATCTAATATTTACCAGTTAGCAGGCTAACTTAGCTCAGGTATAAGTGTAGTTTCTTTGTCGTGCATCATGTTTGCTGGTGTTTTCTTACAACGAACAAGTATTTATCTTCTCATTTGTTGTGATAATGCAGTGAAAAAATTTTAAAGGTACCTATAATAACTTAAAATGTGGGAATATGAATATATTTCAAATTTCTGTGCATGTTTGGTTGAAACCAGCCTGCATCAGCTCTTTTGCTTCACGCGTTGAAATTGTTTTTGGCACAAAGTGAATGTACCAGTGTTGAGACTGGCCAACTGTTCCACCAGTCCTTCAGGCCTTTGGTGGTGACTGCTGAAGTCCTGGAGAGGTGTAAAGTGCAGCAAGGCAGTGTGTGGTGCGGGCTGGGTGATCCCTCCCACGTCTCTTTACTCATGCTGTCCCGAGGGGAGGTAGACACCCAGCCAACTGGTGTCACTGTTCCTTCGCCAAATTGACTGAGTCAGTATGAAAATGGGGCAGAGATGTGGATCTGTTGGACTCCTTTTCACCAGCTTATCCTTTGTTTCTGTGGTTTCACTGGTTTTATTTTGCAACATCCTGTAGTTACTGACCGTCCACATGGCTACAACACATAACGCCCACACTAATGGCGAGACAAAAGTAACGGGTGCTCATTTCATTTTTTTTTTTTTTCATTTTCTAAAATTCAACATGGTTCACCATTGTTTCCCTCTCTGACGTCCACAAGCTGATTTTTCTCCTCATTTCTTATCCCATTCAAACTGTTGAGGGAAGCTCTATCTCCAGTGATTTAGGTTTTTATTACTTGTTTTCATCCTCTTAAATGTGTCTTAACGTAAAGACTTATGATGATATTGGCTTCAAAGATTAGACGAAATTTTTGTTTGTTGTTTACAAAAATTTATTCATACAAATCTTACAACACTTCTTTTTTTTTAACATTTATTGACTTGACCCTTGCAGATCGCCATTTGAAGTAGTAATCTAATATTCACTTTCTACACAGTAAATATATATATATATCTTAGAAGATTATTTCATTTTTGTAAGGCTATTGGCGCTTTCATTATCATACATATACGGAGAGGGGAAACTGATCCTTCCCTCTGTTTTCACAAAAATCTTATCTAGTGCTCTAAAAACAAAGTGCAAAAGAAAGCAGTGCAAGCAAGAATGCTTGACGTCTAAAGCTGGATGGTACCAAAGATCCTATCAAACGTCTGTGCAACACAAAAACAACAACAAAAGGGTGAAATGTAAGCTGATGATGTGCAGCATTGTAGGGCCACTAAATAGCCATCTGTGATTCATGGCGATTTTAAAGTCGATGCAAGGCACCACAGCCGCAAACTGCTTCCTGCGTCACAAAGCCTAGAGGAGAATGCAAAATTAAAGAAAGATTGATACAATAAACACAAATCGAAGAACTTTACCCTACTGTTTGAAAACTAAAGATCAACTTGGGTTTTTTCTGCAAAACTGCGCCTGATGTATAAGTACAGTTTCCTCAGGAACTGGGAGGAAGTGTGTACACTGCTAGACAGTTTTTAATGTTATTTGTTATTAGTGGCTTTTCAGTCTCACCATGTTGGTTTTATAAACTTTGCCTGTTCCCTTAACTTTTTTAAAATCAGCATGTTCTTGGTCATGCAGTCCACCCTTGCTTCCTTTGTTTGCTTTCTCTGGATGTCTCCCTAACTGTGTTTTGCTCTCTTGTACTTGCAGCTTACCCTTCCTGTTCTTCAAATTTAAATGATGTCAATCAAATTGTGTTAATGGCAGTTTTTGTGCCACACTGCAGATAAAGATGATAGAAAATGACCACTTTAATTGTCCAATCACAGCTTTTTCTTCATATACAATTCAACAGTGGATTACAAAATCTCCAGCTGGTTAAGTAACAGAGGCGAGACATTTGACTGAGAGCTTCTTGCCAGCAGTGAAGTACATTCAGAGTAATTCTCCAACATACAATGTGTGTAGAAATGTCAGTGAGGAGAACAGAACACAAAACAACATCTAGAGATGACAGGTAATATATGTTTGCAGTAGTCAGAAAGCAAGCAAAACCATCTAGTTGGAGTCGTCTGCACAGATGCGGTGGCTAGTGCAATTACTTTAATCATGCAATCTACTGTAGTTTTTACATTGGTTCACATGACAGAAAAGGGAAGCACAATAGACCCAGAAGGTTCAAACACAAAAGTTCAAACTGCCTCATATGTCTCTCACAAAGAACAAATCGATGGGTAGGTTACCATGTAACAAGTATCATTTCTTAGTGTGTTTTTTTTTTTTATGCTTTTTAAAATTTGCCTGATGGTGCTTTAAATGCTAGTGATACTTATTATATGGGCAGAGAGACATGAGAAAACCTTCAGCAGAATAAGAGGTTTCCAAACACACAGAAACCAGTTGATAGAAACACAAGATTGGCACTTTTACATGAGTCAAAGGTGTAAGCTCACTCTGTAAACACTGCAGAAGAAAAGGACAAGAAAAACCTCAGAAGTACTCTGGTCCTCATCTCAGATTTGTTTTTTTGTTTGTTTGTTTTTGTTTTTTTTTTGTTTTTTTTTGTTTGACAAGCATCCCATCTTGACTTAAAAAATGAATAACTGGCACTTTTGAAAGCCAGCAGGGCTCATATCTGGTCTAAACCAGGTCTAATAAAATAGTTTTTGTCATCATCATATCATCCTTGCATCCATAATAAACAGGATGCTACCTTTCGTATCAATCAATGATATGTATAACATATCAGGCTATACAGGTGGGATTAAAGGTAAAATCTGTGAGACTCTAGAGAGACAGGAGCACAAATGAGGTGGAAGAAGAGTTGGATTTGAGTGTTTGGAGCAAGATCACAAGGTTAAGAGTTAAAGGTGCGAGGAAAAAGGGAGGGACATGAGACGCCCCCTGCAAGGACATGGCCTCAGGAAAGAGCCTGAAACTCACCGGAAATTCGGGAGAGAACTGTTTCAGCCAATCTCCCAAAAAAGCCTCAAACTCATCCCCGTCCGGGAGGGCATCAAAGTCTATGTCTTGTAGGATATGGTGAAAATCTATGTCTTCAAGGCTGTTGTGAATAAAGACAACTAAACTCTTAATGTCACTTTACAAAAAGCAGCATTCAATACATTGATTGTCTTTTAAACTATTTATTTTCCTCACAATCGTATCTCTTCTCTAAATGTTTAAAAGACAGGGCTGTTGGAGCATATCGTCATGTGAACAATTGTCTCCCCTCAATAAATAGGTCTAAAAAAAATAAATCAATGAATACATAAATAGAGGCTATTTTTTTTTATAATGAACAAAAATTAGTCCACAAAGTAGATATGTGTCCTCAAGTGCTTTAAGTACAAAATAAAAAACAATATTATTATCAAAATATTCATTTTAATGGCTTACTTCATACATAAATACATGTTTAAGAACACAAAAGCGATCCACTGATTGTTCAGATCTCAAATGACTTCATCTGGGGCTGCACACACTTAAGTTTTTTTGTTTGTCAGGAGGAGAGGGGAGGATGCTACAAATATGCCAGCCGGCGTCCTTTGTTTCTAATTCTCTGTCTATACCTTTTCCCAAGGACTGCTGCCAGGTATTTCTTGACCGCCATTTGCTTTCGGTAGCGGCTGTAGCTGTCTGTGAAGATCCCATCTGAGTGTCGCTTGGACAGGGGCTCTGAGCTGTCGTCCAGCGTTTTCCCCCCGCTGTGAGAGAGACAAGAGGAGGGTTTCACTACCACCACACTGATGCATGTGATGTACATTCACATGACCTCTGCATGTACAGCCTGTGGTGCTGAGGCAAAGAGTCTGGATACTTGAATTAGGATCTTTATATCACCATCTTAGAGGGAGAATAATCAGATAATCAGACTCCCTATTTTGTGCAGAACAATACAGCCTGGAGTGATGTGCAGAGACCAAATCTCTGTCCTTATTTCAGATCATTTTAGTGAAAACAATCAGATTTCACCATTTATTTTGTTCCAAGGCAAAACATGTTAGTGAATTTTCATTCTGCAGAAAGACTCTTTTCAAAATGATCTCAAAAAAGGCTTTTATTCTGTACTCATACTCTCTGTCTTTGTTTAACTTTTAGCCCATCCCAGGACAATGTGGCATCTATTTTCGACCTGCAAGAAGGCCTGCTCATAAGGCTAGAGTAATTGCATCTCTCCCTTCCATCGGGAACCACTGGGACTCAAACCTATAAATTATTCATATGGAAATAAATTTAAGCCTGTGCGGGTTAATTCTCCCCCTGCGCCTTAACGACACAGCAGCGGGCTCAGAAAATGACACTTCCCAAATCAATCAAGTGCCCGTTTGTGCTCCCCCTCCACGGTTTTATAGCATTAATAAAGGTTGATTCAGAAGGCGAGGGCGCCAGATTTAGCAGCATGCTGGGAGATTATGGGACCACAGACATATACAGTACGTATAACAGCGTGAATCATGAGTATTTAAAGGATCAGTCAAAAGAAACAAAGACGCACATAGGACAGGAAACATTAAGTAGAAAAGAAGAGGTGACAGCCAAAAAGATGTTCTTACCCTACACGTTTTGCCATCAGAGAATGCAGATATTTCCTTGCTGATAACTGACCCAGCGCTTTCCTGTAGGCTTTATTAAACATGCCGTCTGCATGCCTTTCCGTTCTGGGATGATAGATAGCCACACAGTAAAATCACCACACACCCAGCGCAAGAGGCAACAATGTCAAGTAGCTGCACTACAAAAA
The DNA here is from genome assembly GCA_037833715.1 of Toxotes lorentzi. Classification (NCBI taxonomy): domain Eukaryota; kingdom Metazoa; phylum Chordata; class Actinopteri; family Toxotidae; genus Toxotes; species Toxotes lorentzi. The sequence goes on from JBBMJY010000013.1 coordinate 5,561,155, forward strand.
AAAATATCTGTCTCAACAAATCAGTTCTAATATCGGGCCTTGAACTCTGTTTATTTAGTTAAAGACAAACAGTTTTAAGAATGTTTCACTCGAGTCTAATAATTGATTATTTAATTGATTTAAAATATTGGCAGAATTTTTCAAAGAAAGCAGGATTTTAGGAGAAAGAGTGGATAACTCCACAGGAGGGACAGTTCCTCTTTACGCAGCCAGACTTCATTTACTTTTTTTTCTCACTCTTTTCTTGCAATTTGGAGTTGATCATTAAAGTCCTTTATTTTATTTTATTTATGTTTTTAAGAAAGCGAGATTTGAAGTTCCCTCGGGAATTCAGTTCAAAAAAGAGACCAGACTAATTTGGTAAAGAAAAAAAACTCCTCTTCAATAAAATAAAATAATCAAATAAAAAGTCATAAAGAACTCTTTGTTCGTGTTGGAAGTTACTGACAATTTTCGACGATACGTTACACTGATTCACACAGAACGTACAACATATATGGACAGAAATAGGACTACAGCAATGAGATGTTCAACATGGAGGTCTCCAGCATAGGGGTTTTCTTTTCTTTTCTTTTGCGTAAAACGGAGATGATAGTCACCTTTTCTCTGGTGGGTAATACAAAGTGTAGACGTCGTCAGCCACAGACGGAGGGCTCCTCACATCCAGTTGGTCTCTGTCATAATCCAGGGACGGTAAGGAATTTCCATCCTCATCATAAACCTCACTGTCAAGTCTGAATGAGGACGAAAAAAACATCATTTCACAATCCGTTCTCCAGTTCTCTGAGTAAATTTAAGAAACATGTTTCAAGAACTCGTTTGTTACATACATTTTTTAAAAAAGGAGCATTTCTTTGTGTAATTATCCACTAGAATGTTATTTTTATATTTACAGAGGATTTCTTTAAATGTTGCACGAGAATACAATTTTCTAAAAAGAAAAAAAAGAGCTTTAAGCCTATTTTTCTACAAAAAAAAGTTTTCTATTAATTATCTAATCACATAAACCGATCGATTGGTGATTGCAGGACAGATTGAGACGCTGTTCCTTACTGCCTCAGTAGCCTAATTACATTACAGCCGCTCCCTAGTGAATGTTTCTCCGCAATTATTTCTGTGTGAGCTGTCCTATGGATTGGCTGTCAGATGCTGTTATCCAGTAATCCAATAGGCTATTATAGCCACAGACATAACTGACTGTGAGGCAGATATGGTCTTTACCCTGTGCCCTGCTGCTGATGCTGCCGCTGCTGAGTGCAACAATGTCAAGTTCTCCTTTCCATACATGCCAAAAAACAAAGAGAGGAATCAACACCTGGACGCTTAAATGATAAGTAAGAGTGTACATACCTAACACTGGGAAAGCTAAGCCCCACAGGTGAGCAGTTGACGCTGTAATGCATTATGATTCCATAGATGAGTAAGGCTAAAGTCGCTTTACTAGACATTGTCCTGCTGTAAGAGAAAAAAAAAACACGACATTAAGTGAGTGCACAGGTGCATCATCAAACTACTCATAAGAACAATTCCTTAATGCAATGAGGTGGACTCTGTGTTTCCTTGTGATATATAGTAATTTTCACAATCGCACCTGCGAGTTTCCCCCAAACGCTCTCCACTTTTACGCAGCGTAAACCCCCCCGAAAAGTGGCTCCTCTTACCAGTTGCGAGACGCTGGACGCGATCCGCTGAAGACCTCAACTGGGAGAGTGAGATAGGATCTCTATCTCAGTCTCTCTTTCTCTCTCTCCCTTCCTCTCCTCTTCCTCTAGTCCCCTCAGTGAAGCGCCTCTTCAGTCTCCGTGCGCGTCTTAAGCAGAGTGTGCAGCCCTCCGTGCGCCCGCAGCTCAGTTCTCGGGGACTGCTACGTGTACTCTGTCATGGGCGGAAAGGAGAGCGCCAAACATTTGTCTGCGGAGAACTTTCCTGCGTCCTATGAACTTAACTCCCCTTGGTTTTTTATTCATGAATCCGAAAGGCATGCCTTTTTCACTTGCCACGTAGGTAAAGGGGGGTGAGGGGTGTGGACAAGGGAGGTGTGCGGCTGCGTCACCCCCCCCCCCCTCCACACACCCACCACCCTCCTCGTCCCATTGGACTGCATCCTTGTTCCGCGTCAATGAAAGACCCCGAGCCAAGTCATTAAAAAAAAAGAAAAAGAAAAGAATGGATCTTGAATTCAAACACTGTCATTAATTACATAGTGAATTAATATCAACAGACGTCACGCTATTAATAGGATCACGTGGTCTCTGGAGCCCGGTGGGATATGGCAGGGAGATGTCTCCTTTCACCTGTCCAACTCCAGTACACAGCTACTACTACTCCAACTACACGACAAGGTACTAAACGGTTGTATCGTATCTCCAGATTAACAACCATGGCTTAATTGATATTGGCTTGATATCAGCTTTGTCACGACGCAGGAGTTAAGTAATCCAGTGGGAGTTTAGATGGTTTAAGAAGAAGGTTACTTTTCTCAACCCATAAAACGAATATTGATCTGATAACACAGATACATGGTTTTCCATTGGAAAATGATGAAAAGCTGTTTGTCTGTTTTTTTGTTCGTTTGTTTTTTGTTTTGTTTTTTTTGTATATTTAACATTTCCTATTGTCTTGTTGTCTTGTGGAGCTGTCCAGCCCTGAAATGTGGCTGACAGCAGCTCCTCTAGAGAAAGTTTCCCAAACTCAAGCACCAAAGAGATATCTCAGAGGCAGCTGGCCTGTGTTTAGTTGTTTTTCCTGTGTATTTCCTCTTTACACTCACCTTTCCATTGTCAGGCTCATTCATAGAGCCAGACACTGAAGTCATATACACACCTGAGTCACCTGGTTGAAGGACGTCTCTTTAATCTCTCGGCTGTCTTTGTTGTCCCTGATTCAGAGGTTGAATAACCTGAATGTATTTTTCCAGTGGTGGAAAAATACATTTTCATTTTCACTTCACTTGTGTGAAAGTACTAACAATGCAACAACACAAAAATTGAAGCAATAAAGTACATAAGTATTATTTGCTGAATGTACTCAAAGTAGCAAAAGTATCCGTCCTGCGGGGAAAATGGGCCCTGTCAGTGACACATGATTAAACTGTTAACACTGATGGAGCAGTGTATAACATTTTACAGTTGTAGCTGTTCAAGGTGGAGCTAAGTTTGACTACTTTATATACAGTCAGGTAGTTCACTCCAGTGGTTCTCAGCCGAGGAGTTGGGCCTCTCCAAAGGGTCACATCATAAATCTGAGGGGTCTTGAGATGATTAATGATTGGAATGAAAAAAAAAAAAACTTGTGCAGTGCACAAATGTGTATTAATTACCCCAAATTCTGATTTTTGTGAGATGTTGGGCACTTTCATGTATTTGGTCCTCAAACTGCTATTTAGATAACGGCTGTCTGACGGGTTTAGAGGGGAAATCTCTCTTTGGTGGAACTGCTGACAACTCGTAGACATCTGAAATGTGGCACAGCGTCCCAGCTACACACTGCCTTTCATCAAGGGGTCACAAGTGAAGTATGTAAAGCACAAGTACCTACAAACTGGCCCTGAGTGCAGTACTGCTATTGCCTTGATCTAAACCTAAATTAAAATCTAAAACTATCATTAGCTTTTGTTTTTCTACTTAAATTTGTCTCATTGACATACTCCGTTTCACGCCTGCGTTCAGGGCCCGGACAGTATTCATTAACAGTCAGGTGTGTCTTCGTTCCACACTGGTGATTCAGAGAGGTCAGTCTTTTTCAGGCTCTGAGGTCATGTGACGGTTTGTTTAGCGCAAAGAAACTGTTTCCTCACCTGAATTCTTAAGATCTGAGGGGAAAAAATCTCTCTGATAAAATGCCTTTTCAAGCCAAGACCTTTTCTTGCTCTGAGAGAGCACTGCACCCATGTGGTTATGAAGAGAAAGTGCACTGTAGTGTGTTTTGTTCCTGGGAACTAGAAGATAAAGTTACAGGATTATAATGATTTTCAAATGACTGCAAATGAAATATTTTAATGTGGCAAATACATTGCATTAAAAAAAGGATTTTCCATTTTGTAACAAAGACCAGCATGTCCATGTGTGATACTCTTTTTTTTTTCTTCTTTCTTTTGGACACTGGACTGTGCAAAGTGGAAAATAACTATGATTAACACAAGATAATCATATAATCATGATCGTCAGATAGTCAGTCAGAGTAATCACAATAAAATGGTGATTAGTTATTCAGCTTTGTTCATCTGTTAATTACATTTAAAAAATATTTGTACTGATGTTGCCAGGATGTCGGTTTTTCTAAATCTAATTAGCCAGAACATAAAATAGATAAGAATATTTATCCAGTAATCACTTAATTCTTGACTCATCACACCATATAAGTGCCTTCCTGTAATAGTGGAATATTAATAAACCTGCTTCCCTCAGTAACCATTTGTAGAAGCATTTTAATCTCCTATTGAAAGCTGATTGAAATGCGTGTTGCTTTTCTGGCCACACTGTTATTATTCTAATTATATGAGTTGATAAAACATGTGGATGAATCTGATAAATGTGACATAAAAGCCATGTATGGTACGTTTTATAAACTGGCTCCTTACAGGAACTCATCAATCACATTGTCACTGTAGTAACAGAAAACGTGCTTGTGTTTGTTCAGACGGGTCTGCAAACAGCAGCTTCCGTAAAAATCACACGGTTTAATATCTTTTGCATGGAAAGAGAGCCGTGAGTAATCATACCAGACCATACAGTGTATGACTGAGCTTTATCACACCAAACACCCCAGCAGAAGAACATATGACTCATTCTAATTTTAGCTCTGTTAGCCTTTTATAGCGCCTACTGGTGTTGACATGTGGTGTTTAAAGAGTTTTATTGAAGTTACAGTCTCATGACTCAAGTGCTGTAATACTCAGCTTTTACAGCAGTGTGTTGAGAGAACATGGGTTTTTAAATCTAATTTGTAAGGTGCATACGTGTGTGTGTGTGTGTTTGTATAATGTTGTGGGGACACAAATCTGTTTACACAGTCACATTGTGGGGACTCAACTACTGCTTATTTCTCTTTTCTGTAAATAAAAATAAAACCTGTTTTTGTTTTTGTTTTTTTATTTCACATATTTTACTTGTGAAACCCACGACTCCAAATGTCAACTTGACATCATGAGAGCAGAAAAACACATTCCTGTTTCCAGCTGTACATTTTTCACTTGACCCAATGAATTTGTAGGGATTTATGTACGTTTATCAGTTTATCGTTAACAAAGCAAAATCAGGGATCAAATCTTTTTCAGTGCAAATCAACCAAAAAATCGATAAACTGCATGAGACACAAGTGATTGTGCAATTTGTATAAAGAAGGCACAATCATTCTCAACTTTAATTTAACATATTTTACATACTTTTACATACTGACGTTTTTTTTATAGTAAATGCACAAGATTACACAAAACTTAAATCATACATTGAATTACAAGGTGTGAGTGAAAACCATTCCTGGTACAAATGGCACAATTAAAGCAGGATATGTAATCAAACAGAGTCTGTAAAAACAGGGAGGAGAACTGCTTCATTGTAATTACACGGTACACACTGAAGAGGATGTAATCACCAGTGCAATACAAGAGCCTTTCAGTGTTGACACGATGAGTTTCACTGATTATAGACTATACCCTACTCAGTGTTATGAAAAGCTGTCGAAGAAACATACGCACATTTCACTACTGTATTGATTACTGTACTGATTGCATTTTGGACTATCTTATTAGCTTAACACATGATACAAGCGCTGACACTTTGGTTTCAAGCTCCTGCTGGACGACGGTAATTTTGGGCAACTTTCAGTAGCAACAATAAAGTTGAAAAGAGAGTTTACATCAGCCTCCATCAGAAGAAATCAGACAAAAATGAATAAAATTACCAGTCAACAGTTGAGAGAACTGATGGAAGTACTCCATCACTATTAGTTTATCTAAATATTAAAGAAATCCTATGATGCTCGCTGCAATGTTATTTCTTACATGTCCAAAATCAATTTAATCACATAAATTAAATCACTATACTATTACCAGGCAGTATTTGAATATTACCACACACTAGTGACCTTGGAACAATTGTGTTTTATCTGTGGCTGTAAATTTTATAATAATAATAATAATAATCAATATTAATATAGCAACTTGTGTTTGCAGTGTTGTGTGTAGTGCATCCCTCTGAATTTGTCATGTACTGAAACTGTCCAATAACAGTATCTATACAGGTGAGACCTCCCTGACAGCTGCGGTATCAGCCTTACGACCAGCAGAGGGCGCTACGGTTCCGTGTATGTGACTGAAAACGGCACAAACCGAGGACGCTCCGAGTCCCCTTTTTGTGCATGAAACCATCCTCAACTCGTCCGTCCGCTCTCCCTCTGCTCCGACATTACCTTCTTTATTATTATTATTATTATTATTATTATTCTTTTATTCAGCCGGTTTCCCTTCTGTGATTCTATGAGTCGTCTCCCCGCTGTTCTCAGATCAGCTGTACCGGACGGATCTGTGTCTATCTCCAGCTGTGTGGCTCCAGTCCCGCAGGCAGGGTCGGCCATGTTGTTGTGTGGAGGTTTATGCAAGTTTAGTAGTAGGAAGTAGAGGCTACAAAGAGGTGGAATACTTTAGGATCTCACTTTCTTTTTTTTCTTTTCTTTTTGTTTTCTAAATCAGTGTCATGCCGCTGCGGGATTCATCCTCTCTGACCTCTCCGCCCTGAAAACAATGACTGTCTCCTCCATCAGCTCCGCCATCCTTAAGGACTGTAACACTTGAGCTGCTTTGATTTAACTTCAGCACTAAATCTGACCACAGTTCCTTTGCTGGATGGATGAAGTGAGGATGAAGGCGGCTCGGTCCCGCTTGGAATAACTCGGATTTTTTTTTTTTTCTGTTTCCCGGATCCGATTCAAGGGGTGGAAGGAAAAAGGAGAAAACACCCAAGAAGGACGCGGATTTGTGAAGGTAAAAGCTCAAATTAAACTGGTCTTTGTCAGAGCTGGAGGATCAGATAAGGATGGGCCGAAGCGCAGCAGCTGCTCGCCTGTCTGACCTGTCATCAACAAAGGAATGAAGCTGCCTTATTATAATATGAACATAAACCTGGCTGTAGGTTGTAGTTTGCGCTGCAGTTCTCCCATCAAACCAGGAGCTATAGAGAATTCATCAAATCATTTATATAAAGGCAAGAACATCAGTGATTACAGAGCATGTGTCTGAAGTCCCAGAGGAATATGAGTGAAACCATATCGAAGAGCAGATAAATACTTTAAAGTAGGACAAGGTCATTATACCAGGGTTACAGTAAAATACCATTACAGTGATTTAAATATGTTAAATAGTTCATGTTAGATGGTTTAATTATCACAATCATAAAGCTTAACTTGTAAGTCAGTGAAGGATAATGGTAATAAAATGGATTTAATTATTGTCATCTGGCATTAACAAACAAACGTTCTCAGTTTTCATCTGCTTCCGCCACTGTTAACAGATGTTCGCCCACTTAATGTTTTCATCAAAAGTCTAGTTGACTCCAATGAGACCCAGACACAAGAGGCACAAGTGCCACCTCATCATTTCAAATATCTAACCCTTTGTTCTTTGACTCATGCTGATTCAGATTATGTATGTCTGTATCAGGCTGATGAGGAGGAGGAGG
>JBBMJY010000013.1:5571998-5603917 GCA_037833715.1 Toxotes lorentzi
ATATATATATATATATATATATATATAAACACACACTGATGTAATACTGTGTACTTCTGGGCTGTTACTAGACCTCTTGCAAGATATGTTCTTTTTTTTCCAGCTATATTGACTGTGTTGGAAGTCTTCATAATGCATAACAACAGGCTGGTGTAGTTTAAAATCCAATATATTTTAGAAGAATCCAAAGTAGAGCTGCAACAGTAAGTCTATTACTCAATCAGGAGGTTGACAGAAAATTAATCAGAAATTAATTTTATCATTAAATAGCTCCTTTTGTCACAATTTCCTGACATTTTATAGACAAACAGATCAATCAGCTAATCTAGAAAATAATCGTTAGTTTCAGAGCTATTCCAAAGTGTTGCTGAGCTGCTCTGTGTTTGTTTTCACCTTTTAGGTACCAGGTGTCGTAGTTATCATGTTTCAGCCAGGTGTTCAGCCAACTGTCCCCCCTGCTCAAGTGTCCTTGAGCAAGACCCTGAATCCCTACCAGCCTTCAGGTCTAAGATAGCTCACAGGGCAATCTGACCTCACTGGAGGTAGAAAAGTAAACAAAGATAGAGTCTCGTCTGTGGCACATAAAACTATAGAGACTGAAATTACTTTCAAGGTATTCGTGTCCCTATTTCAGATTATCATGAATTAATTTTTCTGTACACAATAAAGAAAAAGCTTCTGCCGGCATTAGTCTCACACATACCAGCAAAGGGAATACACATCTTTGTTTCTGAGATTTCACAGTCAAGTTGCCTAAAAATATATATATAATAATATAATATAATATTTTTTTCTTTCAGTGGATCATTTCAAACAGTCTGTACCAAATTACAGCGCTTTGACTGAAAAGTCAAGCTTGCTTTGTCCTCATTTTATCTCTCTCTGCAGCACTAAGACAATAGCACAATGTCTTTCCAAATCAGATAGAGGAAAGAGCTTCTGTATAAACACGTGTGTTTGTGTGTGTGTGATGACTTGTAAACTTCCTCGTTTCAACCCTTCACCTTCCTCTCTCATTGTGTCTTTGCAGCTCTAACTGGTGGAACTGGGAGTCCTCTTGTGTTTGCATGCGATGTGCTGTTGTAGGTCATGTTATTTTCCTGGGGGCAGTGGATGGGATGTTGTCAGCAATTAGAATAAGTTGCTATAAATAGCAGCGAGGCAGATTTTCCTTGTTCATGGCTCTGGTGTTCAGAAATGATCTTGTGTTGAGCCTTGGATGTAAACGTCAGTGAGACGTTTGATATTTTAGCCACTCAGCACAAAGACCAGCTGCACAGTTTTTGACTTGTGTCAGATATAAATTGAGGTGTGATCTCTCCTGTTACGATGGATTTATTTCACGTTCACACTTTATGCCCTTAAATGGCACCCGACACAATATTTTTGGTGCCAGATTTTTCACCTCATCTAGGGTCATTGCATTCTCACTCTGGTGCTGCGATCTGATGTGTGGACAAAGCCCATGGAGTCATTATGTGATGGCTGGCTGATTTAAGCGATGTGGCACTGATAGACGGCTAGCTGAGCTGATTCAGAGGCTCCGGGCAAAGCCGGTCTGCATTGTATCATCACAGCCAAGAGTCCTTAAGAGCCCTCTCACAGGGATCCTGTCGCTCTGGGACTCTGCTCACTGTTTGTGCTTTTCACATGAAGGATATTGAAGGTCAATACAGGCCAAAATGACCAGTCGGAGTCAGGGGTCGGCAGTGTTTCAGCTCTGGGCCCTGATGGGCACTCCTTTTTTTTTGCTTTATGTTATTATCCTCTTAGGGTAAATCCTCCTAGTAGTTCAAGCTTGTAGAGCTGGCACTGTCTGACTGGTTGCCCCCCCCACTCATTCTACCAACCTGCTGTCTCTCTGTCTCTACAGTAGATATAAATCATTCTCTGTGCCCACACAGCCACTAGTGGGAATTTAATCTGAATCATTCTTTTGCTCTGCAGTTGTCTTCTTATCACTCCAGATTTGCTAAGAATCATGTGACATATATTGTGTTTCATGGGTGCAAAAACTAATGTCTTGTCATAACACACATATTTAATAGTATCTCTTCAGAAGAATCTGTTTCATATGCAGTAGGGTGTGAGTGAAGATGGTGGACCGTATAGCGTATTTCTTTTTACTGTCGGTAGGAATATGGCAAGGGAACAGGTGTGTCGGTACACATACTCTCTGCTGACAAATAAGCTATGCACCACTTTTCTCTCCAACAGGAGTTTCTTTGCATCTACTGTAGAACTCTGGCTAAAACCTACAATTTAAAAAGTGCAAGAAAAGACTTTCCTTGCTGATGCTACCATTAACCCATATTAGGTTTGCTACTAATGGTAACTTTAATAATTTATTAAGCATTTCTTTTTAGTTTAATTAATTGAATGTTCATTTAATCTTTAAGATGTCCTAAAACTGCTTCCTTATACTGACCAGCAGCCAAAAAAACAGGCAGCTTCTCTTGCAACCAGCAGAAAAGGTTTTTACACAATAAATGACAAAAAGAAGAGTCTACAGCTATGCCAGCAGCTGTGTGAGGCTGTACTTTGGCACTGCAGTGGTTTGAGCTAAATGCGAACACCTGCATGCTAACATGTTCACAGTGACGATTCTAAAATGTGGATGTTTAGCAGGTATAATGTTTACCATGTTCACCATCTAAACACAGAGTACAGCTGACCAGTGTCATTAGTTTTGCATGTGTTTGGTCATAAATCACCTCAATCATCAGACTGACATTACCGTCCTTAGAGCCACACCACTAAGGGACGAAGCTTGCCATTAGTAAAGCTTTAGCTGACAATGAAAGTGACTTTAGGCTAAAGTCGTCCTTTATTTTGTCAGCAATGGACTTTAAAAGGCTCTGAAAGATTCAGCTCAGTATTTGTGCATTTGTGCTAATTTTGGAAGAGCGATCTCACTTTTATGAAACATCCGATGTCTCATTTTTAGAAGGCAGAACTGTCTTCAGTTTAAAGTGCAAATATTCCTGGGACACCGGCCAGTGTTTTATAGCGTGGTAAGTTCACCACTGACCCGATGAGCCAGGCTCTCATCTGTCCGATGATGAAATACAAGCCCGCCATCGTTGACCAAGCCACTGAGTGAAGCCCTCTGCTTTCCATAACACTGATTTTGTCTCAAGGTTAAAGGAGAGGTTGGCTCAGAAACTGAAAGTCTTTTTTCTATGCCAACATTCTCAAGATACTGGCTGTAGATCTAACTTCTAAGATTAGATTTATTGGTGAGTTCCTTTGAAGAGATTTTTAAGAAATCTGTTTCATTTTGACACATCTCCAGTGACAGACTAGTCATAAAATGGTTTTTTAGAGTACCACCAGTGCTCAGCATGAGCTGTAACCTGCAATTTAACTGGTTGTACGGTTTTATTCGAGCAAAGTGTTCTGAATCTTTGGAAGGCTTCTGCGGTTTGTCCCCATTTTCTTGATTTCCTTGGCAGTTCAGATGGAGAACTCGATGAACTCCCGATTACGCCCCTCCCTCTCTGATGAGGAAAAAAATCCCTCCCACCTCCCAACATCAAGATGTATTACTGCTCCAGCGGATCCTCTTCTCTTTAAATGATACATGATTGTAACCACAATGCTGCTCGGTAGCACCAGGTTTGTTTAGTCTGTTTTCATACTCAACATCTTCTCTGCTCTAAATAAAAGCTTCTATTTCACTTCAATCCTCTCTTGTTTTAACGTGTCAGCACCAATCAACCAAGTCCAACTCCTCAAGCAGCCGCTGTTCTCTGTGATTTAAACTGTTCTGATCTCCCCGAGCTCAGGCTTTCTTTACAAGCATGTCTGATTGTCTCCACATTTTCCGGGCCTTCACCTCACAAAAGAATGCCTCAGTGACTCCGGCCAAATTATGTTAGAAGGAGGAATGACAACCACACAGATGGAGACACACCAACATTTTAAATCTTTTAGCTGGGGCCAGACTGAGGCATGGATGGACTACGAGACAATGGGCCCCTGGGCACAGACATGGAAAAGGCGCCTCACCTCTTCTGTTTAGGGGCAAGACACCCAAACTACAAACAAACAAATACAAAGAGTGCAGCCATGTTTTTTGTCCTTTTGTGTCTTTCTGTAACAGGGCCTGTGCTTGGTAGGCTCGTTTAGTAATATAATATAAACTGATAATCACCCCTTTATCATACCTCAAGACATGCATACAGTTGAATTTACATGGCCACGTTTGACTTGTGAGTGATTCAAAGCGGATTTAGCATTTACCCATATGTCCCAGTTACCACATGGCTTATGGTTTTAGCAGTTACATCAACAACAACAAAATGATTCACATGATAATATCAAGTCATTAAATTTTCATTTCATAACGGCTGTTCCAGTGCCTTATGTTGCAGTCGTTAATCCCGCACCTCCCTTGGCCCCTAAAGGCAAGTGATGAGTTGGATGCTGTTTTTATATTGTTCAATCTGCTGGCATTAAATTGAAGGCTTTGTGTTGTGCCTGTCCAGTAAGGGCGAGACGATGGGCTGCATTAAGAGCAAAGAGGACAAAGGCCCCACAATGAAATACCAGCCAGAGAATTCCCGGACGTCGGACCTCAATGCTGCCGCCGCCGCCACACCTCACGTAGGTCACTACGGGCCGGATCCCACCCAGCTGCAGCAGAATCAGCCTCCCTCATCCACATCTGGCTCAGCGGCTGCAAATTTTAATCACTCCCTCACACCTTTTGGTGGATCCTCATCTGCCATAACTCCCTTTGGAGGGATGTCGTCCTCCTTCTCTGGTCCCGTGTCCAACTCATTCTCTGGTGCTGTCTCAAGTGAGTAGTGTTTTTTTTTTTTTTTCCAGATGTTATTTAAATGCTGATAATGGTCTTCATGGAACGTGTTGCCCTCTTAATGTCGTACTTAAAGGACATGACTAATGTTTTTCATGTTTTAGCAAATTAGCTTTAATGATGAGTGCATCTTTTAAAGCGAAACACTGGCTTTTAGTTTTTGAATGTACTTTTCTTACCTTTCAGTCGACCACTCGTAATCCTTCTTTTTATAAATTGTCTTTCTCTGGTAGTATTTCCATAACACTGTGTGGTATTCAATCTTTAACAACATATGTTTTTTTATATATATATATTTAAATCAATGGTATGTAAATTACATTGTGGAGACTGGGACAATTTTAGCAGCAATTTAAAGTATAAATTTGTATTACAGAAAAACAGTTAATGCACTAAAATGTACATTTTCTAAACACTGAGCTTAGCTTGGTCTGTAAGCTAAGCACACCTTGATATCACTGCTAATGACACAGTCTTTTTTATTTTAACTAGCTTTCCCTGGTTAGATTTAACACAGGTCCTGCTATCAACTGTGATAGACTCTAAACGTGTCTGAGCAGCTTACAGCGATCCTGAGAGCAAACAGATGAGATTGAGATTGAACCCTCCTGTTTAGGTGGGATTTAGGTTGTAATCCTCCTCCTTCTCATCCTCTGCTCTCAGAGGGGGGTGAAGGTGGCACTGGTATTTGCTTTCTGCAGGACATAATGGGATTACTGTTGACAGCATTGTTGTCAGTGGTTGGTATATGAATGTCATCTTTCTGGGCGTGTGGCTGCACAGTAGGCAGAATGGGCACGGGACTGGAAGAGGAGTTGATTTACACTATCAATTACTGAACTATGTATTGTAGTGTTTAATTTGAGCTTGCTCAATATTTTAGAATGCCTGATGAGATCTAGATTGTGACAGTTAGGGAGACAATCCTATTAAAAACTGGTTTAATATGTGTATATACAGCATAAACAGTATACAGTGTCATTGTCTGTCTCTGTGGAGTCTAGTCACAGTCATATTTACATAGAGGAGAAGTACTCATACTGTAAAACTACAAGCCAAAGAAAATCAATACAGTATGAGCCCTCAGACCTCGACGAGACAGATTTATCTCCTTAAATTGGTCTTTAAACAGTCACACACACACAAGCAAACCTGCTGCTTCCTGATTGGGTCCCTCTACAGTGTGTGCAGTTATGTATTCATCTGTGGGTCTGTTCTTGCGTTTTTAGGTGGTGTTACGTTCTTTGTGGCCTTGTATGACTATGAAGCCAGAACGTCAGATGATCTTACGTTTAAAAAGGGAGATCGCTTCCAGATCATCAACAATACGTAAGAATATGTCTAATTTCTCTCTGTTTGTGCAACATTAGTTTGAATACGTGATTACGAGATGCCTTTCTTTCGAGCGGTAACGCTCAGCTGCACCTGTTCAGTGTGTATGTGCCTTCATCAATGAGTCAGATTGCTACTTGTTTCCTGATGCTGCACAGAGATGTTGCTTGAAGTTATAGCATTATAATGTAAAGTAGATGGAGGACAGTAGAAACACATTTTAAAGGCAGTTCAACATTTTTTGAATCAAACTTAAAGCAGAAAAGCTGAAAAGAAAGTTTTCATTCCCAGTATCAGTCATACTAGGATAAATAAGTACCAGTCCTCGGCTGACTGTTATATGAGCAAGTCATTGATCTCATCTCTCCTGTGTCATTGTCCTCCTGCAGAGAAGGAGACTGGTGGGAGGCTCGCTCCATCAACACGGGGAAGAAAGGCTACATCCCGAGCAATTATGTGGCCCCTGCTGACTCTATCCAGGCTGAAGAGTAAGGCCTTGTCACTGCTTCTTATAACCTCATTACTCCATTTACGGCAACTACACCAGGAGACTAATGCCACTGGCATGATCTCATCTCACATGGCTTGCATCAAAGCACATAATCCAACGTTAACAGCTTCACAGCATGCAAGAAGCATTATAATATGATTTGGATGTTGTACGTTAGGACTTGTGGTTAATGTGTTGTTGTTGATCAGCATTTATATTTCTTTCATGTGTTTTTGCAGGTGGTATTTTGGTAAAATGGGCCGCAAAGACGCTGAGAGGTTGCTGCTGAATACAGGGAACCATCGAGGAACTTTCTTGGTGCGAGAAAGTGAAACTACTAAAGGTGACGATTGCTTGTTTATAAATTTATTTTCTGCCATCCTGACGTTTTGGATGGACAGTGTTAGCCTGCCAGCAGCTGGAGCACTTTAAGGCTTGGATGGACACTAAGCTTTCCAGATTTAATTATCATCACAAAAGATGGGCAACTGTGACAGAAAATGTTCAGGAAAGGTTCTTTGGTTAAAAGGTCAAAGGTTAAAAGCGTGTGCTAAACCTAAGGTACGAAGCCCACTACAGTTCCCAGTGAGGATTTTGGTACCATCACTTAGCTTAAAATTGTGTTGCTAGGCTTCTCCACAGCAACGTCAGCTGAAGGTCACGGGTGTGGTGGTATTTGGAGAACAAGTCAGACTGTCAAGCGAGCAAATTTTTATTAATGTTGCACTTTTCAAAACAGAAGTTACAAAGAGATTTACAGAAAGAACAAAAGTAGAAAGAGGAGTAGAAAGAGAAAGCAGAAGGCTAAAAGTCTACAGCAATGCCAGCAGCTCTTAGTTTACGATGTGACGAACCAACCAACACTGCCATGCCTAGAGCCACGGTGCTTGCAAGGCTAAAATCATCCCAGTTTGCCTCTCTAAACTTCCATTCTTTATGCACCACACAGTCGAATCACCAACGCTTGTGTTCCGTTGGATAAAGAACATTTCTCTTGCCTCCTCCAGGTGCTTATTCCCTCTCCATACGAGACTGGGATGAAGCCAAAGGAGACAATGTGAAACACTACAAGATCCGCAAGCTTGACAACGGGGGATACTACATCACCACGCGAGCACAGTTTGACACATTACAGAAGCTTGTCAAACACTATACAGGTATGTGGTTTACAAAGCTTCCTGCTCACTCTGTTTTTCCTCTCTCCTCTCATTCATTATTCATCACAATCTTTCATCAGACCTCGAGGAATTATCCTGAAAATTACCCTCAGTCACACCCACTTCTCTGTACCACCAAGCAGTTTGATGTGCAACCTGCAGTAGGCCCAAGGGGGTTACCAAAGGAGATGAATAGCCTGTAATTTTAGTAATAACTGATGGTGCAGTTATGATTTTGAGCCTTGTCCCACCTCATCTTCAGCCTGAGGTTAAATCACCGCGATCCTGCTTCATTTCAGAGTGACTCTGGAGAGGGTTTTGGTGTGTTAAAGAGCCTCTTCATCTCATTTATATTTTATCACAGTTAGTATAACAGCATCTAAATTCATGCGCATCAAATGAAATGAATCGATGCATGAAAAGGACTGGCTTTAAAAAGGCTGCACTGCTGTGTGAAATGCGGTGTTTTGATCTCTGTGTTTCACTTCATCACAGAGCATGCCGACGGGCTTTGCCACAAGCTGACCACAGTTTGCCCCACGGTCAAGCCTCAAACCCAGGGGCTTGCTAAAGATGCCTGGGAGATTCCCCGGGAGTCCCTACGACTGGAGCTCAAACTGGGCCAGGGCTGCTTTGGAGAAGTCTGGATGGGTAAGTGCACGACTGACAAGACACATTGGGACAAAAAATTCTTTCTGGCATCATAGATTTGTTTATTATTCACTGGTAATAATATAGACTGGGAAATACAAGATCAGCCCAGATTTCTGTCGGAAATGCAGACACCAAGCTCATAAATCAAACACACACAAACGAAGCCTCTATTTATCGTGTCTATTTTTGTCCAAACTGGGGAATTATCCACTTCCTGCAGTAGCTTCCTCTGTTTGTTGTATCTTCTTTATCTCCAGAGATTGTCCCAGTCAGGAGGACAGCACCAGCCAAATTTATGAGCTCCTTGTTGAACTGCGAGCTTGTATCTGCTCATTCCAGGGATATTTTTGCAAGAAGTGCACGCATGACAGTGCATGTCAGAGCAATTACAAGAGCTAATTAATGATATTGTCTTGCTCCTAGCCCATTAACAAAACTGATTACCCCTGCGGCCTGTGGGCTTTTCTCCCGGTCTTTGTCTCTGCAGGCACATGGAACGGCACCACTAAGGTGGCCATAAAGACGCTGAAACCAGGAACTATGTCACCTGAGGCCTTCCTCCAAGAGGCTCAGATCATGAAGAAGCTCAGACACGACAAACTGGTGCCTCTCTATGCTGTGGTGTCTGAGGAACCCATCTACATTGTCACAGAGTACATGACCAAAGGTGAACATGGATTCCTGGAACATACCCTAAAAATGCTGCAGACTGGCATTTTTGATTAGCAATTAAACCGACTTTCTAAGAACCACCAGCCCTGGAGAATAACAAAACTCAGCTGTTTCCTGTTAACATGACGCTGATGAGGTCTATTTTTAAAGAAAAGCAAAACAACATCAAGCCTGAGCCCAGAGACCTTTCAGGCACAAAATCAGGATCATGCAGCCCTGGCCCAGGCACAGCAGTGATGTCAGATATATGCATGCTGATTTCCTTAAAGGAAAAATGTCAATTTTATGGACATTTTAATTAATATGCTGTACAGATTGAAAGTCCTTGAAAGTCTCTTGTGGTTCCTCGAGGCCTGAAACTGGGATGGTTAATTGAAAACTGCAGTAGTTTTGTGGGAGGCTTTCATAGCTTCATCTGCAATGCGTTTTTGTTTTTTTTGTTTTTGCCAGGGTTTTATGATTAATTAGATTTATGTGTGTATAAATGTTAACTGTATGACGTGTGTGCGAGCATGTGTTTTGTTTTACTGCGTTCGTGGACCCACTATACTTGTAAGGTCCGACAGCTTTGTGGGGACCAAATGCGTATCTAAATGTCCACAGTTTACTGATTCACGGTGTGTTGTGATCTCATAGAGCAAATGCTGTAGTATTTTCCGCGGTTCCTCTGCTCTTCACATAGAAATATACTTCCTCTGATAGACACTAAATAAGAAATATTGATTAGATATCTCTGTGAATCTCATGCCAAGCTCACAGAGCCTGCACCATCAGCCAATCTTAATGTAATATTCAGTTTAATTTTCTAGCCAGGTATGGTAAGGATTGAGGGCTTAATTGAAATATTTAACATTTCATAAAGCAGAATATTAGTATGCAGCTCACTCACAGTCCCATCAGTTGCACCTACAGTGTATCATGGCCGTCCTCTTTCTGACTTCTCAGTTCTGCTGTTTTTACAGGAAGCCTGCTTGACTTTCTCAAAGAAGGCGACGGCAAATTCTTGAAGCTCGTCTTGCTGGTGGACATGGCTGCAAAGGTAAGACAAACCACGAATGCCTGCTAATTTTTTTGGTTTATTTCACGAGTGCAGAATTTGTGTGATCGAATCATACAGTTAAGTTTAGAACTCTATTTTAAGCTTCAGCTTAAAAAAAAAAAGAACAACAGTCTCAGGTGAACACGTCTTCCTCTCCCAGATTTGGAACGCTTTGCGTTTGTTCTTTCACTTTTACTTTTCTCTTTATGTCTGACAAATGGCTTGATGTTCAGAGTGTGAGGAGCTAAAATTATTTACGCAGCGGTCATGAAACGCTGTCACATTGTTTGTCTCTAGATCGCTGACGGCATGGCTTTCATCGAGAGGATGAACTACATCCACAGGGATCTGCGCGCTGCCAATATCCTCGTGGGCGACAACCTGGTGTGCAAGATCGCCGACTTTGGTCTGGCCAGGTTGATAGAGGACAATGAGTACACAGCAAGGCAAGGTTGGTACATACACATAAACACACACACACAGACAGTCTGTGTCACAGGTGCATGAGGTGTCAAGGTAGAAATGGATAGAGCAGCGACCTCACAGCGAGGACAAACTCCCTGTTGTCTCCTATCATGGTGTATTAGGCTAATAGTGGAAACCAGATGCTCCTGTTCTCTCTGATTAGTTGCTCTTTTCACACACTGTGAGATTTCATCTCTCGGCTTTGTCTGCTGCTTAAAGGGCAGGCTCACCACATTACACAAAGATTTTCTCACGTGTTGATCATTTTGGTTTTATGTGGCCAAAGTTTTGAGATTTGTGTCTTTGAGGAATGAAGAAACCAATGAAACATCAACATCAAAACCAGCTAATGTCAAATAGCAATATTTATCTAAAACGTTAGCCAAATGAAGCTACTGCTTCTACCAGACCAAGTAAAGCTTTATCAGAGAAGCCTCTGGGTGAATTAAATTAAGCAAGGGTGTGTTTTATAGCTCATTAATTCAATTTTTGTTAGAAGATTTTTCTAAAAATTTCCAAAAAGTTACAGTCTTGCATTAAATTCTATGAGACATTAAGGCTTTTCTGTGATGTGTACCGGTTTGTCTGTTTAAACCAAAATGATGGAATCAATAGGGTGGGTCACAGTCGCCATTCTGGTCTCCCATAAATGAACACATACGCCCTCTAGTGGGATCACTTGACCTCTTTCCTCTCCTCTCCCCTCCATCACAATCAGGAGCCAAATTTCCTATTAAATGGACGGCCCCAGAGGCTGCACTGTACGGCCGCTTCACCATCAAATCAGACGTCTGGTCCTTCGGGATCTTACTCACCGAGCTCGTCACCAAAGGCAGAGTGCCTTACCCAGGTAAATGACAGCGTCCACACACACAAACACACGTACACACAGTGATATACACGCCGGATGTGAGGAATAAAAAAATTACAGCGTCAGAGGGTGGTGAATCATGGCCCTAGTTATCAGCTTTCAGTCTGTCAGCAGACGTCAAGCTGCCGTGTTTGTTAATGTCAGAGGATGAAGTAAAGCTGTCTGACATTGTCTGCGCTGGTTGTTTATGCTTCTGCAGGGGTAACACTGGCATCCACACAGACACACACACGCTCACACGTATTTGAGATTAGATGAGACCATCTGGTGGGGTACGATCAGGAGATTGAACACCACTCTTTTTTTTTTTTTTATAACCATCTGCCAGACTGATACTGCCCTGGGGAGCAGTGCCTGCAGCGTTCTGCACCACTTTCACACAGCTCTCCACTTTATATCTGACATAGAGCTGAAACGATTAATAGATTAGTCCACTGACAGAAAATAATAAAACAACAGTTTACATAATTGATTTAAGGAATAAGGAATTAGCCTAAAGACTGATAAGAGGGGGGAAACAGCTCGCCCGGCTCCATCCGGAAGTAACAAAAATCTGCCCACCAGCAGCACATTGTACTTTGTTAATCACACAAAAAAATGACAGAACAATGTACAATTAAAAAAAAAAATGAGTTCAAAGTCTCGTCTCCTCCTCAGGTATGGTGAACCGGGAGGTGCTAGAGCAGGTGGAGCGAGGTTACCGCATGCCCTGCCCCCAGGGGTGCCCCGAGTCCCTGCACGAGATGATGAAGCTCTGCTGGAAGAAGGAGCCGGACGAGAGGCCCACATTCGAGTATCTCCAGTCTTTCCTGGAGGACTATTTCACCGCTACAGAGCCACAGTATCAGCCTGGAGAGAACTTATAGCCCACCAACAGCATTTTGTTGTGTTTTCTTTTTTTTTTTTTTTTGTTTTCATTCATGGTACTGCTCAAGTCTTAGCTGTGTGAATTTCTATTTTTTGGGGGGGGTGGGATTTAATCATCATGTACACATTGGCAGACTGTGGATATGGACACACACACACACACACACACATTCATTTCAGCTGTTTTACATGCACAGCTCATGAACACAGCACCATCTTGCTGTGAAGTAAGCTGTGATAATGCCTCACAAAAGAAAAACATTTCCATTTTCTTGAGAGTAGCAGGCCTCTCGTGTGTATCAATGTGGAGATCTCACACTCCATTTTTATCAAAATTGTAGTCTTTGTGGTAGATTAGTAAATTATTCTAATTAATTTCAGAACAAATTAATTGACAGAAATAATATGTTAGACTCCTAAGGAGAAGCTCTCAGGGGGTTGATGGTCCTTATCGCAGTGACAGTGATTATTTAAAAGCAAATCCCACACATATTAACTTTATTTACATTTTATCAGCTACAGTGCAATTTTGTTTTTTTATTTGTTACAAATGGGTGACTAGAGAAAGACCAACACCTGTGTTATTCCTCTCTGGTGTCTTGGTTTTTAAATTTTTTTTTAATGTTATGTTCCTTTAAGAATTTATTATCTCAAGAATTTATTCATATCATGTGGACATGGTTTTATAGCTTCATTTGAAGTCTTTCCTCACTGTCCATCAACGTCCAGAAATCTCTGCTTAGACTTTTGTAACAGTTTGTTGTATAATCTCACTGTGATGACTACAGAGACGTGCTTACATAAAAACAGTCTGTATAAAGTGTCACCAGGTTTTACAGCAAGGTAACAGTCATACGGTGATGAAACTCATAGACTTGTGGCTTCTTGCCAAGCTGGAATGACTCTATACATGTGAAACTGCTGCCACTCAAGCATGCAGGAGGATTTGACTGGCTACAGGAATATTTTATGAAGGTGGAGAACAAGAAAAAAAGAAACACAAATAAGTTGAAAACAACCGTCTTATCTTCCAAAATGTTACTGCTGAAGAACTCTCAAGGACTCTCAAGTTCACGTATCCAAGGTGGCTCTGCAAAAGCTATTTGTACGGCAGTGATTTTCTCTTTGCATTTTCCTCCCAGATGGACTCATCGGGACAGTATTATAATGGAATTATTGATGGCTGAGCTTGTAAAGAAGGGCTTTGTATATTATGAAATCCTCATTTTATATTATTAATAAAATGGACAATATTGCATATTATATTTGGGAGGGAGGGAGGGAGGGAGGGAGGGAGGGAGGGAGGGAGTGGGTGGAGACTCATCTGGGGAATTTGTACAATAAACTTGATTTTACACCTTCTTTCCTCTTCTTGTTAGACACGAGATGTTTGGATTTGTCTCTTTAAGTGTCATCTGTAAGGCACTCTTTAAACCAATGGCAGGATGAGGTGGGTGGGATCAACCTGTAAAGATCACTTCAGAAAAAGCCACTCGGAACAGAGCCTGAATCACAAGACTGGTGAAATCTCGGTGCCAAAATGTTGCACAAAATTATTAACGTGACTGTCAGGGATGTGAGATTCCCGACGTCTCTGGAGCAGCACGGCTCAGATGCGATGGTAAGCACGTTTCTGCAGCAACACAACTCACTGTGCGTAATCTTACAACTTTGAGTGAACTGACTCCCAAGTATGAGGCCTTTATTCTTCACTGTAACTTTCCACACTGCAGCACACAGACCCGGACTACTCAGCCGCATATGTGGTCCTGGACACGGACCGCGGGCTCAAAGGCTTCGGCCTCACGTTTACCTTAGGAAAAGGCACCGAGATCGGTAAGATTCATCCACACGCACGCCTCCGAAACGTGAAGCTTCACGACAGGACCACCGCGGACTTTGGTTTCAGGGCTGCCGCTGCGTTCAAGTGCTCCCGCAAAAACTCCGAATTTTGACCTCCTCGAGCTTGAACACAACTTCTTGCAAAAATTACATTATAGCTGTATTTGTGCAAAGTTATTGGGTAAAATAATACACACATATACAAATACATACATTTTTACTGATAAACCAATCCTTTATTTAGGCTACAGACGCAATATTCTACATAAATAACTCATAGCTCAATAGCACAAAACACAAACATAAAAACCTGTGATGCCAAACACTACTAATAATGAAATGTTATATGCAGGTATCAGAACAGTTAGTCAATAAGCTCACATTTCTTTTCTTGCTTGCCAGTGTGCAAAGCTGAACCCTGTGCTGCCATCTTTTGGTAATGTTCGTTAATGTTCGACTGATTTTAACCCTGCAGTGGTGTGTGCTGTGGAGGCCCTGGCGGGACTGGTTGTTGGGAAATCCTTGCAGGAGATTGTGAGCGACTTCCGTGGGTTTTATCGCCTCCTGACCAGTGATAGCCAGATGAGATGGGTAATATTGAACTTGATGTGTTCACCGGATGAGATTTTTTACCTTTCCAGTTCCAAAAACATTATCCTTCTTTTACAACATGGAGAGAGTGATTCACCTCCTCTTATCTTGTCATGGATTCCTTTAACCATCTGGCTTCTGTCTCCTCACCCAGAACACCATTATAATGACCTATATAAAAAAAGTAAGAGCCACATAAATCCTTTTTTTGTACCAGATTCAATTTGAAAATTGTCATCATAGCTTATTGCTTCTAGACCTACTACTGAAGTGTTTCATCACAATATCGATAGGAGCTCCTCTTATCCAGTTTCTAAAGGTCTCAGTGACAGATCAAAATGCTTTTCAGACCATTTGTTTGAAATGGTTTGCAATCTTGAGTCCAGGCTTTTCAAGAAAAGGATTTTGAGGATCCCAAAGTCCTTTTATTTTACCACTCTTTTAACACACTTTTTATGTATTTAATTACATCTTTAGACCTTAATGGAGCTGCCAGTTTTTCATACTCTGTGTCTGTTTTGTAACTCCCATTTTTCAAATACTCAATTTTTTCTGTGCTATTTATAATGTTGAACATTTTAAGGCAATGTCAAGAGTTTTTAAAATCTTTTGTCTTGTCTGAAACAGTTAGGACCAGAGAAAGGAGTGATCCACCTGGCCACCGCTGCAGTTCTGAATGCAGTGTGGGACCTGTGGGCGAGGACAGAGGGAAAGGTGGGGCCATTAGATGAGCCAATACGTGTAAAACGGTATTTCTCTTTCACAAGTGTGACTCCGCATGACTCACGGCATGTTGTCATCATTTTCCTGCAGCCACTGTGGAAGCTGCTTGTTGACATGGTGAGTCACAGGAAATTTAGATCGAAGATTCGTGTCCAGGATGTGATCACAAGGGAAATATCATGCTGTATCTGTGTCAGTTCAGCGTCCCGAGCAGATTGTCTCGTGCATTGACTTCAGATACATCACTGATGTGCTTACAGAGAAGGAGGCTCTAGGTGAGACTGATTTTTTATGGTATACAGAATGTATCCAGTACAGTACAGGGAAAGAAATCCCTGCTTTCGATGTGCAGTGTAGTCAAAGCAACTGACTCTTTCTGCTTCTCTTTTCAAATTCAGACATACTTGTGAAGGCACAGGAGGGCAAACGGCAGAGAGGTGAGCACGCTAAGAAAGAGTCATTAATTACATGGCTGAATGGGATTTTGTTGAACAAAATTGCCTCTTTAGAAACTAACAGGAGTGTTATTAGCCAGCATAATAGGCCCCTACACTCCATTATTGCTCTATTAACACACTTCTCCTCAAGTATTTATTACCTGTGTGGACTGCTTCTTTCCCCTGCCAGAGGATCAGATGCTGAAAGAGGGTTATCCAGCATACACCACCTCCTGTGCTTGGCTTGGATACTCAGACCAGCAGCTCAAACAGGTCTCTGCGCTTTTAAAAAATGCATGACGTTATCTCTAGTTCAACAAATGGTTTTTTTTTTTGTGACAGCTGTGTTTTTCTGAAGCTCTGCACAGATGCACTTAAAAACGGCTGGACCAAGTTTAAGGTGAAAGTCGGCTCTGATCTCGAGGACGACATTCGCAGGTGTCGACTCATCAGGCAAATGATTGGACCAAATAACACACTGGTAAGTTTGTTTTTTTTTTTTTTTGCTCTGACCGTTGTATTTATTTTAGGAAATGACAGTATGGTAAAGTGTTTTTGCATTAGATGATCGATGCCAACCAGAGATGGGACGTAGCCGAGGCCATCAGTTGGGTGTCCAGCCTCTCTGAGTTCAAGCCTCTTTGGATCGAGGAGCCCACATCTCCAGATGACATCCTGGGCCACGCTGCTATCTCCAAGGTAAGAAAGAAGTTATCCAAATCAGTAATCCATCCATGGCTGAAAACTGATAAAAGACATTCGGCCTTGTTGCAGGCTTTGGCTCCACTTGGGATTGGAGTGGCAACAGGGGAGCAGGTGAGAACTCAGGTTTGTTCTAGGATACATACACTGACTGATGAAATGCTAACGTCTAATTCACTTTTTCATTTCCAGTGTCATAACAGGGTGATGTTTAAACAGTTCCTCCAGGCCTCCGCGCTGCAGTTTGTCCAAATAGACAGCTGTCGGCTGGGCAGCGTCAGCGAAAACCTGGCTGTGCTTCTCATGGCCCACAAGTTCCAGGGTAAGAGCTCAAACATGACAACAGTCACAGAGTTATATATTCTCTGTTCTGAACACAACTTTTTTTTCTTTTACCTCCAGTAAATTCAGGTAACATTTCCTATTTTCAGGACCAGTTGCTACCCTGGAAATGTTGCATGTGGAAAATGGATAAATGTTTCATTTCAGTATTATCATAACCAAACTGTACTACTTGTGTCAACAATGCACATGCTATTTCTTTCTCCTCAGTGCCTGTTTGTCCTCATGCTGGAGGAGTCGGTCTCTGTGAGCTCGTCCAGCATCTGATTCTGTTTGACTACATCTGTGTGTCTGCGAGTCTCAGTGACCGGTAAGAGCGGGATGTGTTTTTTGTTCCCGCTTCGAGCTGTCGACAGTGTCTGATTCGCACATCTTAATCAGCATCGCAACTTCATCTCCAGGATGTGTGAATATGTGGACCACCTCCACGAACACTTCACCTGCCCCGTGGTGATCCGAGACGCCCACTATATGCCCCCAAAGGTACGACAGAGGTGCAAACTGTAAATCACAAAAAGTTTAACTTGTGCATTACTCTAAAACCAGACATCTCTATTTTACACTATTCACACGTATTGCTGTGACTGCTCTCAGGATCCAGGCTATTCCTGTGAGATGCTGGAGTCGTCAGTGCAGAGACACCAGTATCCTGAAGGAGACGCGTGGAAGCTGCACATGAACAAATGAGGAGTTTATCTTGAACATGTCACAGAAGTTTCTGTAAGACGTATAATTAGACTGGTTTGAGTTACATTAACAAAACTCAGCCAGCTGTGATTTTTTTTTTTTTTTTTAATTGCGTAGTTTTAATTTTACGCTTACAGTGAACGGCTTAATTGCTACTAGTTTTGTGATGCATGTCAACGGCACGGCCGTGCAACCAAAGCTGACGCCAAATGTCACTTTTTATTTACAGAAATAGATTAATCATATTTAAAATAAGCAAAGTTAAACATATTTTAGAGGATTTCAGTACATTAGCAGGTCAGCTACAGAAAATCCAAGTGTAGATTTGGTTTTCATGCTGGAGGTAAAACATCTTTTGCAAGAACTTAACATGGTTTAAAGGTTTAGTTCACCAAAAATCACAAAAGAAAATTACCCACTTACATTTTTTTTTATGATTTAGATAAACTTTTAAAACGTATGTATGATCTTGGTAATAAACATGAAAGTGACGCAGTCATACTATAAATAAAGAACAATGTGATAACTGACTTTCTAAAACACTTTTCCCTCCAACATGTGCCAGAATCATCCCTAATTGTCTTCAGACTGGGATTGTTACACGGCCATCTGCATCTTGATGGTGGGATGGGGGTTGTAGTCACAAATCTCAAAGTCCTCTGCACGGAAATCATTGATACTCTCCACTTTTCTCAGGATCTTCAGCTTGGGGAAGGGGCGGATCTCTCTCTGGAGCTGCAAGTTTAGACAGATGAACTCATGTAAGTTGAAAATCCAGTAAAGACCAGAGAGATTAAAAACTGTTTTAACTAACCCACCTGCACTTTGAGAGGTTCAATGTGGTTGACGTAGATGTGAGCGTCTCCCAGGGTGTGAACAAAGTCACCAGGCTGAAGGGACAGAGTTAAAAACATGACAGCTGAGGTAACAGAGTACACAGCAGGTGATCTAATAATTAAATGAGAGGTTTGATATGAGTGCACTGCTCTTACCTTGAGTCCTGTAATATGGGCGATCATGTAGGTAAGCAGCGCGTAGCTGGCGATATTGAATGGGACCCCCAGACCCATATCGCCTGAGCGCTGGTACAGCTGACATGATAGCTCGCCGTCACACACGTAGAACTGGCAGAGGGCGTGGCAGGGGGGCAGAGCCATGAGGGGCAGGTCTGCAAGAGCACGAGCGGGAAGAGATTTAAATTTTACAAGTCAAACTTACTTCTCTAAACTTCTAGTTAAGTTTTGGTATCTGTCGGACCTTTGGCGTTCCAAGCACACATGATGATCCGCCTGTCCTCTGGATTTTTTTTGATGGTGTCAATAACTTTCTGCAGCTGGTCAACACCTTGTCCTGTGTAATCTGTTGAAGGAAGGAATCAGTCAGAATCAGTGCTTAATTCTTAATACACACGTCCAGACAGAAAAGGACTAAACACACTGGCGTGGCTTTAACACACTGTACCTGCATGCATGTTTGTGTACTCTGCACCAAAGTGCCTCCACTGGAAACCGTACACAGGTCCCAGGTCTCCCTCCTCTCTGTCTGTGAACCCAACGTTGTCCAGGAACTCCCGGGACCCGTTGGCATCCCAAATCCTCACCCCTTTCGCCGAGAGCTCCTTGGCATTTGTTGATCCCTGTGACACATTGGGAAATAGCAGCGCTTAATTCAGTGCGTTTTGACACAAAACCTCAAAGAAACATGTGAACTTAAAGGACCAGTTCACCTAAAATGCAAAAATGTAAACACGTGAGTCTTTTCTTATCATCCTGACCTTAATAAACCACAGCAACTCTTCAAGGATCCCTTTCCAGAACACTCTCTTGGTCGTCAGCAAGGGAAACTGGTCTAGAAAAAAACAGGTTAACTGACATTACTGACCAGGTCAAAGTTGTTTTCAGTGGAGGGAAGTAACAAAGCACATTTTATAGCCTGACTAATGCTGGATTTTTGACGGAAATGTGATTATTAAAAGTGTGTAACCAAAATATGCACTTGCTGCCCTCTGGCGGACAAACTCTATAACGGTGACACAGTTTCTAAATGGCCACACACATGCGTCTTTAGTGTCTGTGCACTGCAGTTCATTGTTCCTCATGGGCCCAAGCTATATGCGGAGTAAGGCGAAGGAAAATGTAAGTCCTGTACCATGTCAGCTCATGCTACATTCATTGTAAATGGGAAATAGTGTACTTTTTATGACTGTTTCTTAATTTTACTAGGTACTTTGCAGATTTTACAAACAAAACATGATCCAGGAACCTTTGCACTGTTGGAGATCAGACAGTCCACTGTGTATAAAACAAATACAATGACCTCAGCCTTATCTGTTATTGCAAGTAACTGACCTCGCAGACTGTATCTGGCCTGAGCACCGAACACAGAGACCACTCCGGTCCCGGTTCGGTCTCCCTTCCTGCGGCCGTGCAGCAGGATGTACTCGATCTGATCCAGATACCCGCGTTCATCACAGAAAACACCGAACGTCTTTTTCTCCGCAGCAGGACTCGCCTCTGTCTTCTTACAGCCGTCCTCCATGTGCAGCTCCCCGGTGTGTACTTCCGAAGTGGCGGGCATTTTGAGGACGGTTTCGGCGCAGAACCAGACACTGAGGTGTTTCGTGTTTTGTTGAGTGTCGGGATGAAATTTTTCCCGGGTGATTTGGACGCGCCAATGCGTCAGGAAGGATGAACAGCCAATAGGTTTTAGTTTGACAAGATCTCGCGAGAGGATCGAAAAAGGCGCGACGTGCAGTCCCCGCCCCCTTTTTACACTTTGCACAATGACTATAAATACACAGCAAAAACCATAGACACACACTATAGACAGACAATATAACTGAGCGACATGGGCTGCCAGATCAAAGTATAATAATTAATTTGTTGTAATGAATAAATAAATAAACATAATGTAGTACAAATAAAAAGTTAGTGAAGACAAAATGTTCAAACACAGGAGATTAATAAAATCTAGCCTACGCTTGTTCAAATTATATTTTGTGTCCATCTGTACACAGTTATAAAAACAGGTTGCTCCCGAAAACTGAATTAAAACCAAAGCTTTGGAAAATGTGTTTTATTGATTTAATGTCAGGTTTACAAAAAAAAAGCTAATATGCCCCCTAATTTCTTGTAATGAAAAAACAAAAGAACAGAAGAGAAAAGCAAAGTAAACAGTTTATTGCAGAAACATTTAAACACTAAGAATTAACTTATACAAATAAATAGAATATAAGCTGTGCATGTAAAGGTTGAGAGGTCTATAAAGAGGATTTTCAAGTTTTACAAATATATCAGCTTAAATGTTCAACAAAGCTGGTACAAGACTCTTCATTCAGCATCTGAAGAAATCACAGTCTTACTCCATGCCTGTGTAGAAAAGAACCATAAAACCATATTTAAAGAAAACAAATATTCATTTTGCTCATATTCAGTTTGGAGCTCTGCCAGTTGATACTGGGAGCCAAATGATTTACTAAACCACAACACTGCCTAGATCAGTACCTCTCATCTGCCGTTTGTGTAGTGTCAGAGCCTCCTGAGCTACATACTGGATAAAAGCAGGATCATCCACCTCCAGGTCTGCTGGGACCAGTACAGACAATGGGGCAGAGTCCAGTATGGTTACAACCACACTGCTGTCTGGTTTAGTTCTGATATTCTTCATCTGTGGCTGTGGAGTCACCTGAAAAGTGAGATAATGTGAAGCTGCATCAGCTCATAGTTGCAACACTTTGCAATTCAATAAACAGGAGAGGGTTTGTTTTTTTCATAGTTATTTTTACATCTCGTTTTATGGATTGAGCCTGTTATCTATGACAGAATTCAAATAACAGGATTATTTTGAATGCTCTTTGGCGAAGATCAAATTCTTTAAAAAAAAGAAAAAAAAGAAAAGAAATTCAAATGTAGCAGGTAGGATCAGCAATAATCCTTGTTGCTTAATGAGCCAGCGACAATTATTAAAATGCATTTGGCGCTTTGCAACCCTGACAAACAACCTCCAAAATGAAACCCTGTCAGATAAAGTCTGACAAATCCAGCATTTCTACAAGCATACCGTGATCACGCTGAAAATGTTGTGTGGGCCGGCTGTGCTGTTGGAGAGCTGGCTGACCCAGCCGTACTTGTCATCCATGCTGCCGAGCCATCTCTGTGTGTCCGCGGTGTGTTTCCGAACCAGCTGCAGCCTGTCGTCGTACTGCTGACGGGAGGCGTTGAGCAGCATGTACATCTCCTCCATCTCAGAGTGCAACTGCTGGACACTGGGACACTCTTCAAGAGCACATACAGAGAGGTGAGTATAAATCCAGGTATGTGTGTGGTGAAGGCAAGGACGGGAAAAACTGTGCAGCGACATCAATTAGACCTTAAATTTCTAAACAGTTTCAAACATTTGACACTGGCATTCACAGATTACTGTATCAGTGCAGGCTATAGTTAAAGCGTAGTCTAAAGTGTAGTTTTGTTTGTGACAAAGGAAATTCCAGCATCTGTAATAAAAAAAAAAGTGGTTTACTGCTTATCTTTTCTTAGGTCATTTTAAAAAAATGACTCTTTGGGTTTTGGACTGTTGTTTAAACAAAACAAGCAATCTGAAAATGTAACATCTGGGTTCTGGGAAATTGTGATGGACAATTTGTGCTATTTTTTCCTTCATTTTCTTGTTTTGCTCAAGATGCCTGTTATTCCCTTTGTGAAACATAGCTTCATTTTCCAAATGCTCATCAAAAAACCCACCTCTGTGCCAGTGATTTACCTTTTAATAGATAATCCTCGCATGTCTCACACAAGTCTTGGAGCTGCCAGCACTCTGATGCTTGTCTGCGGAGACGTCTGCACATGTATCTGCTCTGGGATTGTGCCAAAGCGGAGAGAGATCCTGTATCTTTGCAGATATACATATGACAGCAGATGTTACTAAGGCTACCATTATTTTATAAGGGAGTGAATAAAGTATAAAGTAAATGCACATGTAGTGCTACAAATAACAACACCTCTGCTGGATTGCTGAAAATACTCCTCAGCTTCTTGTATCTCCTCAAACACATCAGCCACTGTGGAGCTGAATTCTTCTAGCACATTCCTCCCAAAGTCATAAACCGAATCAAGAAGGTGGTCCAGATCCGTGGTCCTGAAGAAGCCTGCAGTCGAGCCACCCTGGACGCCTGGCAGAGGGCTAGGTTTAAGCTCGGTGGTGAAGGCCGCAAGAAAGGAGTGACCGAACACCTGTTGCATCTTCTTGACCAGAATGATGCTTTGGTTGTACAGGAGGCTGATGTTTGACAGCAGCTGGTTGAACGATGCTTCTGCCAGCAGTAGCTCCTGATCGGCTTTTCCCTCTTCAACCTCGTTCTGGGCCGAGTTGGTCCGACCTACTTTCTCCTGATTTTGATTGGAAACATGCTCAGTAGCTTCCAACTGGGCGGCCATTTTCCGGAAAAACTCCTCCACCTGCAGAAAGAGATTCATAGAAGGACCAACATGTTTGGTGCCTCTTACAAACTAACCCTGCTCTACTCTTACACTCTTGGAGGTCTCAGGCAGGTATAGATGGAATATGCTTAGAACAAACCTTGAATGAGAAAGAAGCAAAGCCACGTCGACATGTGGAGGTATAGAAGGCCTTACAAGTATCTTCAAGACAAGGTCGACACTCCTCAAAGGACGATTTGGTTAAATCTTGACATTGTAGTTCGGCCTCCTCGAGTTTCTGCTCTGTTTCCCGGGCCAGCTGCATCGCCCCCTGAAGGAAATGAGACACAAAACAGAAAATTCTGTCACAGATTCACCGCCTCTTAATAAGCCAGAGTGGATAAGATGCGGTTTGGGGGTTGTTATTCTGAAATTACTTCGAAAACAGATTAATCTACAGACAGCTCATTTATCCTGACTGTAGTAAAACTACACCCTGGGCTCCTTAAACCAGCCCTACTCCCACATTCATTATTCACTGTCTGCTTTGAGGTTTCTCCATGAGGCTTTGTGTGGCTTTGCCTTTATGAGGCAGAAAATGTGCGGTGGGTTTCAGGACAGCTCACAAAGACTGGCATGTAACTGTTCAGTTACAACAGTCATGTTATGAGAAACGTTACTGCACTAAAATACAGACCGACCTCATGGTATTTCGGTTGTGGGTTTGTGACATCAGGAATGATTACTGCAAATGTAATAAGTTTGCAGAGGCTGGGCTTTTAATGGCAAACACAGAAACACAATTGACCTTCTTCTTGTCACTGCTGTGTCTCAGGGCGTCCATCAGGTGTCTGTGCTTCTCCTCTTTTTTCTCCATCATTTCCTTCACCTGCTTCACCCCGAGTAAAGCCCGCTTTATTTCCTCATGAACATACTTCTCTCCTGCCGAAGACAGCTCTACACACACCGGAGAAA
Organism: Toxotes lorentzi; assembly: GCA_037833715.1. Lineage (NCBI taxonomy): Eukaryota > Metazoa > Chordata > Actinopteri > Toxotidae > Toxotes > Toxotes lorentzi. The sequence goes on from JBBMJY010000013.1 coordinate 5,596,081, forward strand.
CATGATGTAGTTAAGTTCTGTTTCTTTTATCAGTAAGAAAAAAAAATCTTAAAAATCAGTGAAGGGCTCACTTTTCAGCGTGTCTTCGCTTAGTGGAGAGTCAGCAGCACACAGGATGACCTCAGACAGTGTGATGCAGAGAATTTGAACGAGCAGCCCCCTCATCCTGTCTTCAGCTCTGTGGAAAGTGCAGAACCTTGTCATTATTCTGCTGTGGGGCATCATACAGCACCACATAAAGACATGCTTCGGATTTATAAATCATTTTTAATCATGTGTTCAAAAAAAAAAAAAAACTCATACTAAACTTTTCACAAGGGGGCGCCATTTCTCTAGCATTTCAAGTTAGATGCCCTTTATGATTCAGTGTCAAGCCAAATAAACATGATCACCAAAGGAGTTCCCCATTAACTAAAACAACTACAGTCAACTAATGTATCTAGGGCTGAGGCATCACATTACATGACGAGGATAGTTAAATAAAAAGTTAAATATTCGTTATAAGTTAACAAGATTATTGTTCCGTGCATTGACCGTATAAAATCATGTCATACTGCAACTCTCATTTAAAACACAGGCCATCACTAATATATACCCCCTTTTACGTGTCTCCCAAAATCAGTCTTACTGTAAAATCATAATTGTACTTGATGTCGATCTGTGTGATCTGTGAAGATGTACCTTCTTAAAAAAAAAAAAAAGCTTACTCTAAAACACTGGATTATGATGATCCCATATGCAAAACAGAAAACAATAAAACAGGCATTTACCTCGAGAACTATGAAACCATCAACCTCCAGAAAACAGGAGCAGCAGTTGGAGAGAGGAGAGAGAGCCGTCTGCTTCCTTGAAGGATTGTTCTATTTTTATGGATCTACTCAGCAGCACAGATCCTATTAGTGTGTTTGCATTATTGGTTATTAAGCCTTACGCGCACAGCATAGTTACAAAGCAGCTTAAGACGGACTTTAATGCACGGTAAACATAACATGCTCATTTGTTTGCGTGTCTCTCTCACTTGTCTCCAACATACTGCAGAGCCCTTTCTGCTCTAATCTCCATCATACCGACAGTAAGTCTGGGCCTCCAGCAGAGACCTGGCACACAGCAGCATGGTCTCAGTCATGGGCTGAGCTCTGCATCGGAGGCCTCAGCGAGAGCAGGAGGGCTCCATGTACATGTGCATGCTGTGCAAAAACACAATAACCTTAAAGAGGAAAACTGTTTGTCTCGAAGTTTTATCTTTAACTACACATCATGTATAGTTTCACCAGTGGCAGACTCTTGACGTTTGCTTGACTTGTGCAAGTCTGAACACATTTTTGTAAATGTCATATTATCACCGTGATAATGCAAGTTAAGTGTGGACTAATGTGAAAAGTTAAATTGATCACATAACAAGACATATAAAGGTTAGGGTTAGCTGACACATTGATCTCTGACCTTTGAGTTAAATACCCTGCATCAAAAGCACAAACCTTACTAATACATTAGGAAAATAAATTTCAAGAGTCGTTTCAGACTTTCCTGCAAGTTCTTCTTAAATCTTAAACATCCTTCATACCAACTCATACCAACGATTTGGGTTTTTTTTTTTTTTTTTTTTTTTGCTTCTTGTCTTTCTGGCCTCGAGCTGCATACAACGCGATCTGAGTTGCCATTGTTCTTATCATGATATCTAAACATGGCAACAGCGTGGTAAATGTGGAATTCCTGTATGCTTTCTCAGTCCTCTGTTAATCTGAGCCCACTGCTGAAAGCCTTGACCCAGCAAATGAGGTCCCAACCTCTGAATAAGGACCAGCAGGAGCCTGGCTGTAAGATACCTGACCCTCAGCTGCTTTATATCAGCTCGCCACGATCCCTATCTGAGCCCTAATAACAGCCTGCTGCTCCAATTATAGCCAACAGTAAAATAACAGTTTTGAAGCCTTTAGGAAAACAAGTAATTAGTCGCTCTATCATCTCAGGCTGCTCTGGAATCTAATATGTGGTGGTTTGGGTCAATCTCGAGGTATTAGCACAGACCCTGAGTTTGGAGGCTCTGTTATCCAAAGAAAGAGGAAAAGTAGATCTGAGCTTGATGTCTTTATTGTGTTTTTTTTTTTAAAGCTCAGAGGATTTCAGAGCTCAGGCAGTTGGTGTTATCTGTTTCTCATCCTGTAAATCAATTGGTTTGGACAGAGCAAGTGTAAAAAGATTAACATCAGGGCCCTATCATGTAACCCGGTGACGCTAACCTGTGCTGTGAAGACATGACAGTGGGTCTGTCTAATTTCTTTGATGTTGCTCATTAGTCTGGGAGGATGCAGCTGTTTTCTGCCTTTGATCAGTGATCTGCATCTGCAGGCCGGAGAGATTATGGACACAGGAACTGTTGGAATTATCACCGCACCTGGAGGAGTTAAAGGGAAACGGCCGCTGGGGAACCTTAATTCGTCTAATTTCACAGCAAACCAACCCATTTTATTTCCTTCACCCTCTTCATCATCTCAGTGACTCACAGAAAATGGTCAACCTTACCTTAAAGCCCCAATTTAAAACTTTATTTTCTTACAAAGAAATGACAAATGTAGGCCAGTGGGGTACTTTAATGTCTTTTCCCTTTTCATGAATCAGGTGTCATGTTTGCAACATGACTCGTTTCATTATAGAGATGATTTTTAATGATCACTTTAAAGTTGTTTGTACAAGACAAGGTTTAAATGGCCAAATCTTACTAGTGGCAGATTTCTCTTTTCTTGTTTTATGGAAATGAGACAATCTTTACCCAAAGTATTACAATAATGTGAGATTATGGTAATAAATCACACGAGAAAATACTCCAAACCACATGATTAACCTATTCTCTAGTACCTCAGGGATATTCCCAAAGGAATATTGCATAAATATGAAAGTGATTTTTCATCCATGAAGGAAATGAGATGTGAATATATGAAAACACAGGATCTGCACAGAAGCGTCGCAGTGTCGGTGTCGCCCGCTCCACCTCCACCTCCCCGAACCTTTGAAATGATCTTTAATGAGTCCCAGCTTTTCACCCGGGGACGCGATTGCCATCAACCCCCAGTAACTTAATCTCATCTCCGGCTGGATTACTGCAGCTCCTCACGACGTCACGGGCTCTGCGGTGTTGAAAGCAGCCCGGCACCTCCTCTCTCTCTCTCTCTCTCTCTCTCTCTCTCTTTCTTTCTATAAGAGGAGGCACAGCAGGAGCGGACGGGACGGTCACTGGCGTGACTTTAGAAAACCCAGCGGAACACACTGGTCGAGGTCCGGGAAACTGGTGAGTGCATCAAGCTGCACAGAAAACATCTAAGGTGAAAGTTGGGAGAGTACCGGAAAGGAAGCCGCCTCAGCCGTCAAAATAAAAGTTTTAGGCTTTGTTCCAGGAGCGCAGAAATGACCTTCCTGATGGGGCTGAACATCAGCAGAGGGAGGCACAGGACCTCCCATGTTAGAAAATTACAATAAAGTCAATATGACAAACAGTTCATCCATGTTATGGGCAGAGGTGGAATGTATCTAAGTACATTTACTTTTGAGTAGTGTGCTGAAGTGCAAATTTTAATGAGCAAATAGTTCTTTTTACAGCTTTATTTCATCTGGTGATTTTACCAGATGCTGTTAATGCATTAATAAAAACTCAAAAGCCATTTTCCAGAAGATCAGTGGTCATATTGTCCAATTTGACAGAGATTTTTCACAAACTGGCAACCGAAAAGTTTTTTTTTTTTTTTTTAAAGAGAGAGAGACTATTTCCACAGAACAGTGACTCCTTGTAGAATACACTTCATTTGTACCTTTTCGACATTATGCAACAAGATGATTTAATTCTGAAAGCAACACCGGAAGTGCTCTTTGTCATTCTGTGTAACTTAACCCTGGCAGTGACAGACAGCTCTCCGATCAGCTCTCCTTCCCTGAGCGCTGCTGGACGAGGCTGCGGGAACATCACATCACTTGTACAGAAACCTCCCTGAGCCACAGCGAGCCGCGGCGCGGAGACGATGGGATTTTAAGCCGAACACTCAACATGAAGACACACTTGTAGTTTTATTATTTTTTTCCTCTTTTATCAGTGTGTGTGCGTGGGTCGTTCTCCGCGGGACAACTTTACATCTTTGCACTGGATGCTGAGATGCGCAGGAAGTGACGGGGGTCCTCATCTCTTCTACAGTTCTCAACTAGTTACAAAACGCCATGAAAGGTACGTAGCCTGCGCGTAGCTGCTAATTATAATTGCATGTTATTATTATTATTATTTAAAAATCATATGTGCAGACTTGATTCAGGCTGTGCGTATTTCTTTGTGGTGCGCGATTCACATCTGGATGACATTACGGTACTGCGGTGAAGAAGTTGTGAAATAGTTCAGGGGTTTTTTTTCTCTTTCTTCCCACCACTTAGTTGCATCCCATTGAAAAAAATAAAAGCCCAAATCTTGTTTGCACAATTAGGCTGCGTATCCGGTGATCTCCCACTGTAAGCACATGAAACCCTGTGAGCCTGTGGTATCTAAGAAAGGACAGAGGTGCAGATGCAGTTTGATCTTGATGAAGACCAGCGAACACCACCTGTAGTGCATGTGGTTTTCAGAGTTTTCTTATACTAATTGGTGTATTTGTGCTTACACTCCAACAAGTAGTCAGTAAAACAACAACAACAACAACTCAATAACCATAATATTTTAACCATTTTACTGAAGGAAACTGAGGGGAAATTACACTCAGATCTGATTCACTTGGCATCAGTGGCTCTTCATCTTGTCTAACCCCCTCTGACCGCCCACTGACAAACACACACTCAGCTCAACCCTCCCTGTCTCCATTGACCCCCCCCCCCCACACACACACACACACACCCCTCGCTCCCATCTGTTTACCATTACCAGTGATGTTCTCTGTGCTCTGCTCCAGTCTTCAGTGTAGTGTAGCTGAGTGTAATTAGGGTTTACTATCAACAACCCAGAGAAACCGCAGCCTGTGGCTTTTACAGTTCTCTGGACCTCCTATCTACACACACACACACACACACACACACACACACACACACACACACACACACACACACACACACCAGAGATGATACTCCACTATGTCCAGCCTCATTAGCTGCCTCCAATCTCCTAAACAGAAATCATTGTATTCAGTGGTAACATTATGTAGTCTTGGCTCTGTGCTTCTGCCCCTGTAGTGTTTCTTTGTGATTTATTTTGTTTGTGGAGTCCTACCGACTGCTTTAAACACAGTGTACCCCCAGTGGCGTGCGCATGACCCATTTCTGTCATATGTTTCTGATTATGTCACACAGACGACTTTGCAGACGAGGAGGAAGTACAGTCTTTTGGATACAAGAGGTTCGGTGAGTGAAAAGGTTTTTTTCCCCCTTTTTTCTAACAGTGGAAGAGAGAAAGGTGAGCTCACTTGGAGCTCAGATAATAAAACTTTTATTGTGTTGAAAATTAAATGTTGTGAATTAAAGGTGTGTGGGCCTGACTCTTTTCTGTTGTTACCTAGAATTACCTCTATATTTATGGGGATATCAGGTCTAATTAAAGCCTCTGGGTAACACATGGAACTTATTTGTCATATCAGAACAGACAGCAGGCTGCCTGAGTCTCATCTGCCCTGATATTTGGCTTGGTCACTAATGGTTTTGCGCCTTTTGGGTCGAACATAAGTGTGGCTGAGAGCCTGTGAGGTCCAGCTCACCACAGGCCCAACGACTGCTGACAGAGCTCACCAGATCAAGAAGATTCACAAACTCTCTTTTAGCCGCTTAAACTGAGTCACTAAAACATGCTGACTCACACAAACATGCAGAGGACCCCCCAAAAAATGCGGAGTTACTCAAACTCGAAATTGCACTCAACATGCTGCGTATCTGATTGTTGTGGTGTGACACATGCAGACAGAGTTCACATGCATGTGGTTTGTGTACTCATGCGTGTAGCTTGAAGCAGCCAGGGACTCGCTCTTATTTGTTCGAAGGCCATCTGGAGAAGTTTTCCCAGCTGACTTGTGCATTGGTAGTGAACCGAACAAGACCAAAACGATAAGGAGTAAAAAGCTTAAAGGTTCAGTTCACCCAAATGATAAAAAACAAACATACAGTGTTTTCTCACTTACCTCACGTGATATCTAGTCATGTGGGTAGGTCTGATTTTGTTTTCCCATGCCCACATTTCTGCCACCATCTCAGTATACTGGTATCTTAATCATATAAAATACAATAGCAACTTGCCTTGTCATGTCTAGAAAAAGTGCTCCCGTAACTCATACTTTTTTTTTTTTTTTTTGCTGGAAGGATTTTAGTCAGTTTGTTCTGCCGTTGCTGCTCATTAGTTTTGTCAGGCACCATGTTTGCCATTTAGTGCATCATGCTTTTGGAGAAAACTAAAAAGGAAAAAAGTGGAGGCAAAGGGCAAACGCTGTGTCACACACGCACTCAAACACATCATTATTATTCTCCATGGAGACAGAGCTCGTGCTCCATCACTGTCCTGTTGATTCAACATTGATTTGGGATCAGGAGCCTCTGTGTCTCTGTGTTTAGGGTGTTGCTGCAGTATGACTCATTCACACACAGTTCGGCTGAGGTCCGCGAGAGTGGATGTTAGGCAGCGGACAGCACTGTTTAACCCAGCACCAGCAGAGATGAATTCAAACTGTGTAAAAACACAATCTCTTTCATCCGAGTCACCCGAGTAGAGGCATCCTGTTTGTCTTTCTCTTTGAGCGTGTGCGAGTCCCCGCTCATGGATTAGATTAGAGAGCTGTGGGGAGGGGAGCCAAATCCAGCGCACTTTTAACTTTATTCAAATGAACTCTTGACATTCGGAGGAGTGGGAAGAGAGAGCTGTTGAACCCTGAGCTGAGTGTTGTTGGTCCTCGCAGGGACACGGCAGCTGCACGGGTCGGCTCCAAGGGTCCGCCTCACCCCTCCCGGGGCTTCATTGTGCAACAGAGCTGCATTCATGCAAACCATCCCGAACCCTCATTCTTCCACTATTAGCACTGTAATCTCAGCACTCAAACAGTTATTTCCTCCCTGAATATTTTGCTTTAATTCATTGTATTCTCCCAGGAGACAGTCTTTAAATTGCTGTGACTTGTCAAAACTGTGTGCACTGTTGTGCAAATCTGTGTCCAGTTCATAAAGTCACCTCTGAGCTTAAAAGAAGGATGACTTAACACAGAAACAGAGAACATTGAATCCTGCTGGTTTTACGACATGAACATGGGTAAGAAACTATGTACAAAGCACCAGTGGGCTTTTGTTTTTCTTAGTACAGTTATGTACACATTTCACATCCTTTGCATTGCAGAAGTTTTTCCAGGGAACCACTGTCTTCCACCAACAAAAATCATCCTACAGAGGCTTGAAACATGGAGACATAATCCACCACAGTGGCTATTTATCCATCTCAGCTTTGTGAAACTCACTAATGTAGTTGTAATAAAATCTGGCACAGTGTTCATTCAGTTTCCTCACTGCCTTGGCTGCACTTCACCCTCTCCAGCAAACTCAGCTGTGCCTCCAGCCATTCTGTAAAGAGTAAGGTTTGCATTAAAAAGTACAATGTGTAATATCAACACACATGTACATGTGTGTTGATATTACACATTGTACTTTTTAACACATAGTGACCCTGTGTTGAAATATCTTTAAAAGTACCTTTGGGGGCGTTTCTGCATTTGCTGACATGCAAAGTAACGAGTCAGCTCTTTGAAGGTCAGAAAGAGCCCAATGGGAACACACAAGCACGCACACACACACACACACACACACACACACACACACACACACACACACACACACACACACACACACA
>JBBMJY010000013.1:5604017-5652638 GCA_037833715.1 Toxotes lorentzi
CACACGCACACACACACACACACACACACACACACACACACACACACACACACACACACACACACACACACACACTTTAAACAGAGTGAACTGTTTCTGATTCTGTATATTACACAAATGTCATCCAGAAGGCATGCATACATCATGTATATATATATATATACAAATACACACATTCTCACACACACACACACACACACAGTACAGTGCACTGAGTGAATTCATATGGTAATCCCATCTCTCTCCCTGCCAACTTGAAGCCAGGCCAGAATTGCTTCCACAGTGCTCAAGGTTTAAACATATTTATTTTTCTGTGGGGGGGGGGGGGGTTGACATAAGAAGGCCATCGGAATAATAACAAAACCTACCTGAGCTTTGGCTGAACTCTTTCAGAGCTGGTATAATACTCGGTCACTGGCAGTCAGCAGCAGCCCTTGGCCCAGTTCAAACCATCACAAAACCCTTGTAACTATAAAGTTTGTGTCACATCTTTGTAATAGAAAAAAAACAAATAAACAAATAAAAACACATAGTTGGTGAGGGTAGTCGCGTGTACATCGACCAAACCTCACGGAGATAGGTGCGTATAAAGATCAGTAGATAACAGAGAGATATCCACACACTGACACAGGTTTAAACAAGATGGTTTATTGGAACTAAACAGTTTGAGAATCTCGGGGAAGATGGAGGTTGTAAGAAGCCTCGTCCGAAAGGCCGAGCAGGACAGGCGCAGGTGAATCTGAGGCACAGGTAGACAGATGTCACAGATTGGCATTAAAGAACGATGTAATCATGTCAAAGTATGAACTGTGTCACAGTTATAAGTGACTCCACATTTTATATAAGTGGCTTTCACCACCATCCTGCACTGGCTCTTGTGTCGTGCATTGTTGGATGGTTATACTGTACGTTGGCCTCTGGAGGGGTTTTGCTAGAGCATTTGCATGTTGGTTGGAGCCATTCATGAAACAAAGGAGACCTGATTGCTCCGTGCAGCGGGTCCTCTGGGATCTACACTGATGACTGGATGGGGGTCTTACTCCCTCTGCTGCTGTGTCTGCTGTTCCCACACATGTGGGTTTCGAGAGGTCGGGCTCAGGAGGTTTGTGGCCGGTGTGGAACCCAGAGTGTACTAATCTATTTCCTGCACTTGTTATGGTTTCTCCAGCAAGGCCTGGAACATTCCTGGAGCCGAGCACGGTGTCGGGGTGTCTGTGCCTGGAACCAGCTGTGTCAGCACAGCTATGGCCCGGTTCGGTCCGGTGGGTTTCTCTGGCAAAGAGCATTCCCCGGCATCACAAGCACATTTAGCTCTAGTCATAATGACACCTCACCCGCCACCTCATCCATCCTGGTTAACATGGTTATGTTAACATTACTAGCCAGCGTTTGTTGGGCACTGACACATTGAGTTTATACTGTCATGTGAGACTTTGCAGTGTGTTTGTCAAAATGTCCGACGAGGATTTTTATGCACTTTGCTGTGGTTTTTTGGCCTTTTTTGCAGTGTTGTGTTGTGGTTTTCTGTGGTATTCTGCCTCTTGGTTCTTTCTTAAAAATTGCGTGGCAGGTCTTGATCACTTAATACTTTTGCAAAATGTACAAAGATTTCTTCACTGTCTGCCATACCACTGTCAAAACATATCCCCTGGCCTTGAGACTTAACAGTCTGCATGCAAGCATATTTATTGTCTGTGTGGGCGTGCACATGTGTATTTAGCTTGTCTATGCCTTGCTCTTCAGTTTACATCTCTTATTCTTAGTTACAGTCAGCTGAATTGCATTTTGTTGTTAAAGCTGCTACAGTCAGTTTTTTTTTTAATTTCATGTGAAAGGTGTTGCTCGTAGTGACAAAGTGTTGTGTTTGTAACTTGTTTCCCAAAAATCAGGCCAGGAAAGTTAAAATGTTGGTCAAGTACTTCACAGTGACCTAGCGTTAAAATGAGTTCTTGTGGAAGCTCCAGACACACACATACAGACATTCAGTGTAAACCTGACCCGAGCACGCAGCACGTCAAACACCTGTTGTAGAGACCAGACAAAGATGGTGAAGCACTTACTGAAGTCACCTGCTAAAATGAGACAGACCAGCAGTAAAACAGGGTTTTTTCTTTTACTTTCAAGGGCTTGTCTGGTAAAAATCAGGAACTCAAATTTGGCTTGTGTTTAAAGACTAACTTTCATATCACAGGGGTCTTATTTTTAACTTGTAATCTTTATGGGGAAATCATTTTAAATCTCCTGCTGTGTAGACATTAATATCTAACGCAGGGTTTTCCCTCACATGTTGGGTACAGACATAGAGTGGAGGCATAAAGATGCAATTGGGCACTATATTTTAACAAAAACACAAAGCTATTTCAGTGGTAGAAATTCCTTTTCAAGCATTTTAAAGAACATAGTGAAAAATGAATACATTTTTTTGTCACTTTAAAAGGTATCATGTCTCTTAAACACTTGTTCTTGATTACATGTGATCTGCGGCCCCACACCTGATGCTTGTTCACTAGTTGGGCTCATTCAGTATAAAGAGACGTGTGCAGTGCTGCTCTGTTTGGCTGTGACTTAGAGAGCACAAATGTGTTTTGCTCTTCTCACCCATTAGCACTTCTTGAGCAACAATTAAAAAAAAAAGTTTTATCTTAGAATTTTGATTTTGCCTTCTTTATGCCGTCTGGTGTCATGTGCAAGAAATTTTTTATTGGGTTTTTCTCCTATGCACTATTTTAAATCCAACAGCAAGAGCACACTTTTTTTTATTTTCAGTTTTGTCTCAAAAAATGTTTATACCCAAAAGCTTGTCTTTTTAAGTATTTTAAAAGCCCTGTGGACACCCAGTCACTCCTCAGTGTGGTGTCAAAAGGGGAAAGAGGGGAGTTAAGTGTGTGTGTTTGTACAAGTTATATTTCCCAAAGAGACACCCAGAAACAATGAAGTATGATGTGATTTAAAAAAAAATATAGTCAGATGTCAGGCCAGTGGCTCCATGTCTCAGTGTCACGTCAGGCTTAAATCTTATTTTCCCTGAGCATGGAGAGGAGAGTTCACCCAGATATCTTGAAGCAGGCTATTAAAACTGAGGCCTTGGGGTGTAAACAAAAAGATGATGTGCAGACCAGGGATGAGGGATTTCCTCATATTTGGTTTTGGGAGAATCACCCAGCACAGGACAGAAGGGAGGAGAGATAACACCAAGATGGTGAATTAGAAAGAAGAGCAAGGGGTGCTGGGCAAGAAGGTATGTTATCCCAGGAGGTGGGAAGGGAGTGAAAAGGAAGTGGGAGAAGGTGGAGGAGACGCAGCTGGTTGGAAGAGAAAAGCAGGAAGTGGATGGATGGGTTTGGAGGCGCATGAGAGGAGTTCTTTGTGAGGAGATAAGGGTTTGTGTGAGTGTGTGTGTGTGATGGTAGTAGATAAAGGAAAGGAGGGAGTTGTAACAGTATAAGATCCAGCTGGGAGTGTTTATCTGAAGCACAAACTACACACCTTTATGACGTACGAGCGTGTGAACGAACATAAATACAGTTAAAAAATCATTCGTTTAGCGCTGCAGTTTTTCACAGATTCTCATTCCTCTCGCTCGCAGACATTTAGACAGCGTCTTATCTCTGTTATAATTCAATCCTTTCGATCTGGAATCCCACAGAACTGTCTGAGTGCAGAGAAAGCAGCCAAAAGGGGAAATGGCAGCCGATCACAGAGCAACTTTATGAACTCATCATTTTTCCTTTTCCTTGAGTTTTCAGCTGCACATTACAAGACGACAGCAGCAGTGATGGAAAGGAACTTCTTATTTAAATCTACAGCTATTGTTACCTGCAGATTAAAATATTCTTTTGTTAACAATGAATGAGATAACTACTAGTGAGCAATCCACAGGGATTCATCATGACACTGGGATTCCCCTCAGCTCTACAGAGCATTTTAGCACCCTTCAGCTCATTGTTTTGGTTTTCTGCCTGACGACCCCCCACCCCCCTCAGTCTGTAACGCCAAGATTTTCTGTTAAAATCAAATCCTGAACCACAATATCCGAATTATATCACTTGAGTATTTTTTCTCAGACAAACAAAACAGCTCCAGAGTGGAGTGCCATTTAATGTAACTGATCTGAATACATCTTTCACCACTGGACAGCAGGTAGAGCAACTCAAGCACAATGAATGGTTTTAACATCACAGTCAGTTCTGAAAGATCCTATAAACTTCTATCCAAACTTTCCACCCCCTCCCTCTCTTTTCGCTCTCTGTTACGCCTTCATTAGGTTTGAATAAAACAGCAGTAACATAACTTGAGGCGCTGAATGTGAAGAGCAGGCGTCGATCCCTGATGTTTTTGCCAGGACTCATGTGCTGGTAGTTAGCTGCTATTTTCAATCTGGCCTGTGATCACTCGAGTGTCAGTGACTTTTCTGACTCACCTTTAAGAGTGAGGAAAAGCAGCAAACCTCATCCTGCTCTCACACACCATAATAACCCCGGTGTCCTTGACGTGACCCACATGCAGATGTCAGGAGAGGGTTTCTGGAGTTCAGCGTCACCTCTATTTAAGTGCCTTTTAGGGGTTTTTCAAACAGGAGGTCTGAGTCATTAATTTAGTAACTAAATAAAACAATAACAGAGCAGGGACAAGGCCCTCCAAGACACCTGTGTTCCTTTGACATCTCGCGTGAAAAGGCTCGTGTTTGATTTTGTCGAGCTGCAGTTTTTTGTTCGGCAGGGAACACGCTTGTACATTTGTCTTACATTTGTATTCCCTTCTGTGTGTGTGTGTGTGTGTGTGTGTGTGTGTGTGTGTGTGTGTCCATGCCTGTGTGTGTTCAGGCTTAGAATAACACACTACATCTCACTTTTGTAGCACAAACTAATATTTTTATGTATGTGGGGCTCCTGTGTCCACAAACACTAAAACTTCTCTAGCACCTCCAGCAGCAGAACACACAGGCACACTTTAACAATGAATTTGGGTATTCTAATTCCTCCTCTTTTAGTATAAGTAATAAAACCTACTAAATCTGTTTTTCACAGTCCAAAATGTTAATGAAAGGGGGGGAAAACTGACTGTGAGTGATGCCAAGATCAACCTACAGCTTCCTGGTTTGCAAAAGGGAGTTGAACTAGAGAGGAACAGCGTTCGGCTCCAAAACCCTGTCAGATGCATAATGGCTATCACATTTTCCATGTGTGGCTGAGGCTGCAGACAGAGGGAATTCACTAAATTCATTTTCTGGCACTTTTCAGAGCTCTGCACAGTGCTTATCATGCATGCATATGGTTATTTAAAACATTAATAAAAGGATAAGCCATAGTACTTTTCTGTTGTTTTTCCAAACATCGTATACCTGATACAGATGGGTGCTTCTCGGACACATCTGAAAATGCACACATTGCGTTAATATTATTCAAGTTCACTGTAGTGTGTGTCTTCAGGGAGTCAATATGTTCAGTGGCTCACACTTCACATGAGTGGGAGCGATTCAGAATCAGAGTAATTTGCTAAAAAAAAGTAAGGGATTGCAGATGTGGCCACTAATGTGGAAATACAAGTGCTTTTGTGCAGATACACAGTAGCATAAGATCACAGACACAGCAAAGGGGCAGTTTAATGGATGACTGAGAGTCTTCACAGATATACAGTAGATATATGATGTACTGTAAACACTGCAGTATTACCATTCTTTGTGTTCTGCTCTTCAGAGTCCCAGCCAAGACTTCTCTACAGAGACAAACAGATTAATATCATTTATCACTCCTGTTTGGATGGAAACTTTTTTTTTTTTTTTTTTAAGGGACACATTCTCTAAAGATGCAAAATGCTACCATTGAAAGAGCTTCTGAGTTTCTCACTTTCACCGTTAACTTGTTTCCTAAAGTGAATTCTACCGTTTTACTCACAAATACCTCCCGGCTCACATTGCTGCAGATGTGGGAAAAGATCCTAAACGTCCAGTACTTTGATTTCAAATTGTTTTTAGTACTTTCGGTGGCTGGTGTTGCCTCCTTGTGATTCACGACCCAGATGTCAGGCAGCTCCTCCTGTATCTTGATGCTTCATCTCCCAGGCTGCTCTGAGGTAGAGGAGCGTGCCACCCTCATGTCTGGAGTGTGTCTGTCTGAACAGGATTTGGCTGGATAACGTCCTCCTCTTCCTGCCCAGGATGGCTTGTTGTCATTCAGACTGACATGCCACGCCTTCGCATCCGACCGCAGATGTGGTGGGCCACCCAGAAGGAACTCCAACACCCATGATGCTGCATGCAACGGAAGGCATTTCCATTGTTACCCACCACAGAGAGCATTCCATCAGTCTTTTAACCTGCTCCTTTTTGTATTTAATCTTGTTGATTTTGGAGGAGAAGTGTATAACTTTGCAATTGAACATTCTGCATGTGGTTGGCTCTCACTCTTAAATATGAATTATTGCGCTGAGCTAGTTGCTCAAGTTATCATAATTTCTTTGTTTCCATTCTGAAGTTTTCCACTTTCCGAGCCGGGCATGTTTAGTCCAAAATTTCCTTCACTACTTTCATGGTATTTTAAGTACAGTCACTGATACTGTGTACAGCTTTGCATTGACATAACAGGGTTTAAAATTTACCAGTGAAATAGATTTTTTTAAAAAAAAGTTTAATTGTACCTACAAACTGTACAAAGTATCTTCTAAACAGGCATGAATGTTAAATCGCATGATGTGCGACTGAATTCATTTTAATCCTCATTATGGTTGTCTAACCACCTGTCAACACACAGACCACAGTCCTGTTCATATTTTACAGGCCTCCATGTTCTCTCAAAGCCACTGTTAAATGATAGAGCCTCTTATTACAAGCAACCCTTAAATCACAGAGCGGCTTTCTCCACGATGACCATAATGTTTTACCAACGTTACCCACAAGCGACACCAGCGGTAGCGAGCAGAAACCATCGGCTTGGATAGAAAACGTCAGTCCACAGCAGATCTGTCAAAGAGGAAACATGGATGTGACCAACATGGTGATTGATTTTGGCGGATGTGGCCACGGCCTTTAAGAGAAGTGTCCCATAAAGATTTCCCCAACCATCTTCCTTAAAAATATCCCAATAATCTGCACACTTCTTTTACTGCTCCATGGTTTTATCTGGCAGCACCTCAGCAGAACAGAAACTGTAGTTCAGTACATTTACATTTCAGCAACTGAAAAATAAATTAGAACTGGTCTTTTCCTTCGCTGGATATTTTTTGTTTTGGATATTTGAACACTGTAACGTTCTGTCTAAACAGACTGACGACACAATGATCAGCCTCAGAATCAAACACAAAACATCACACTTTCCCATTTGTCTGGGGATTTGTAGTGCGTGCATATATAAATGTATGACTGCACTGATTTAAGTGGATCCTCGTGGTTCCTGTGAAGTTCAGTTGTTGCTGGCATATGGTGATGTTTTATGTTTTGTTTTTCTTGCTGACTGATTGTCATGAGTGTGGTATTTTAGACACATTGAGTTTTGATGGTAATTTAGGTCACAGTACAGGAGACAAAGTGGTCACATGCCTGGTCCAGACTATAACAGGACAGTGAACAAATGAGTCTTCGGTGTAACCACAGTGGGGAGACCAACCCCAGCTGAGTGTGATGTGTTGAGACACCTGTCAGTCAAGAAAGTTGATTTGAAGCCAGACTCCAGTGGCCATAATTATTATGATTCTTAGGGCTTTGCGTGAATCTGCAGTTCTACATTAGCTTAAACATTTTGCTGCAGTTGTTGAAGCTTGATTTTCAAGTGTCCTGAAGATTCTTTTTGCATTTCCTTCTTCATAAAGGCTAGAGTTACTGTAATAGTTAAAGATGACAAACAGAGATAATTAATAGTGAAAAGAGACAGAAGTGGGGTTTTTTTTTTTAAATGGAGGAATATGCATGCAGTGCAATATGCTCTCATTTCCCAGAACAATTTCCAAAAGGACCAACAAAAAGAGCCTGCCAGAGTCGGAAAGGGGCATGCCTCAAATACCACTTTGCGGTTTATTATCCCAGCTGCTCATCAGAGGGAAAATGTCACGTTATTTATTTTATTTCTGGTTTTCTCCAACTAGTGACATTTAGCTGTTTATTTTTCTTTGAAGTACTTGCCAGTGCTCAAGTCGGCACTGAGGGTCTTTGTAGTGGTTTTTACATTTGACTGGCACCTGAAGCAGCCAGCGGGAGATCTGACCCGGGAAGAGTGGACATCGATCAGATGAGGTTTTGGAGACAGAAAGTCCGATCCAGGTCTTTGCAGCTGAGGCTGGACTCTGTCGGACGGCTCTGCAGGCTTTTTGTTTAAATGAGAATAAGCTGCTGATTCAAAAGCTGTATGGACATATTGTGAGGCGCTGCTCTTTGTGATCATCTTTTACAGTTGAATGGCAGCTGAGAGAAGACAAACAGCTTTTGAATCTTGTTTTTCTTTGGATAAAGTTTTTCTTTTGTTTTTCTTGTCCTGCTTTCCATGCATTCTCACTTTGAACTCGTTTTTGCTGATGGTGTAGTTGAGCATAGGCAAGCTATCAGATTCTGGATACTAATGTGATGGTCATTAACCAGTGGGCCACACACACACACTTACTAGAGAGCTGCAACATTTGGGGTCCTTAAGCTTCGATGATTTGCTTTGTAACTAAAACCCATGCAAGTCACTCCAAGGGCCCCAAATCCCTGAGCTGAGTAAATCCATTCCCGCTCTCCAATCCATTGTTGATGTAGTTTTCTGGAAAGACGACCTGTTTGTGTAACTGCAGCGAGAGCTGAGCCTGAGCAGAGTCGAGCGGGGCCCCTGGGCTCGTGGGAGGGGGCGGGGCTGCGAGCCAGGAGAGGCCATGGATGCTGCTGCAGCCTGCATGCCTGTCTGACCACAGCTCATCTGAAAAGCATTTTGGAAATGTTTATTTCTCTACCTTTGCTATCAGTTGGTGAGATGTCATTATGGTGGGATGATGGGTGGGCAGCTTGGCCCGGTCTCTGTTTCTCACCAGTGCTATTTGCAAGCATGAAGAACTGTTTGTTCAAGAAAATGAACAAAGAAAAGAATCTAAACCCACCACAATTTTTCACCCAAGATTTGACAAAAAAAAAAAAACCTGCATCCCACATTCCCTCACGACCATGTACAAACAAATTTTCTACTTCTTGCTGCTTTTCTTTTTTAATATGTGTCTAATGTAAGCCCATAAACCTGTCTTTAGATTAAAGGAGATGGATGCATTGGATCTTTATGTGGAGGGGAAAAAAAGTTCGGCCTCTCTGCTCCCCACAGTGAGGTGGCAGACAGTTGGAGCCTTGGAGAGCTGCTGGATGCTCTAATCTTGGTTGCCTCACAATTTGACAATGCCTTGGATGTTGGATGTGATACAAAGTACAGTCAGATATCCTGTCAGATAGGCACCACTTTTTTTTCCCCTCTTCAATTTTTCACATGGATCATCTGGTGTGTGTCACAGTCCCTGAGAGGTTGTTGGCCAGCTGTGGATAAATGTGACAGGCGTTAGAGGTTTTTACAGTTCATCCATCACTGCTTTCTCTCCACCTCTAAGATCTTTAAATCATTTTGGTTCCTCACTCTCTCTCACTCTCGGATTCTTGGTCTTTTTCTCCAAATTCATCCTCTGGCCTTGTCACTCCTGTCCTCACGCCTCCTCTCACTCCTCCTTCATAACCATGAGCATCATGCCCGACTGTCTCATGTGATGAGGCGCATGGTTTCTATCATGTGTAATAAAAGAGATGGAGCCTAAATCGGGCCACACATGGAGTCGGGATGGTGTCGGTTTCCTGCAGGGCCCCAGATCCATCCTATGAACTCAGAGTGAGTGCTGAGGGCATGCTGTAGGGCAGGATATATTGCTGTTAAACAGTCAGTTATTAGATGAAGTAACCATGCTACTAGAGAGGTTTGTGCATTGGCTATGCATGGGTTCACCAAAAGAGGTCAAATTGAAACTACTCCTGGAATGCACCAGATATCACACATTGCCAATATTTAACATAGTTGAAAAATTCCACAGGAGTCATTTTTCTTTAAAATTAAAGCTGCAGCTCGAAGTTCCTGATTTATGTCCACAAACAGTGAAAATCATGGACCTGTGCTCTCGCTCACACACACCGCTGCAGCACATGAAACAGTGCAGGCCACCTCACCATGCCATTGAGAAAGCTGAGCTGTGTATGAGTCATTCGTTGGGCCATCATCTCCCAAGATGTAAAACATCTTGGCTTAGATTACAGTGTATCAGAGATCTTGTAAAAACCTCCTATTTCTGTTTGTGTAATGA
Organism: Toxotes lorentzi; assembly: GCA_037833715.1. NCBI lineage: Eukaryota > Metazoa > Chordata > Actinopteri > Toxotidae > Toxotes > Toxotes lorentzi. Next base: position 5,614,308 of record JBBMJY010000013.1, read on the forward strand.
AGGACAGATGGCATGGAAGATGACTGCTATTAAAAAGAAAAACAACACACAAAAATAAGAAACAAGCAGCTACAGTTTTTGGAAAGTTTTTTGTGAAAAAACACAATCATCAGAGATACTGTTGGTTGATGTGGTAGACGGCAGCTGCGTCTGTCTCTGTGATGTAATGAGAGTCAAAGGTGAAACACAGCTCGAACGTTTGCTCACGTCTGCTCCATGTGTCACTAGGCAGGCTTTACAGCTAACATATCAACTTTAAATGTGATAATCTGTTAGGTGACCAAAAAAAATCATCCATCTTCCATCTTTCTATGCCTCTTTTTCTTCTTTCTACAACTGTCTTCTTGCCATTTTCTGTCCCTGGTCCATCTTTCCTTTGTCCTGCTTTTCTTCAAACTTTCTTCTGTCCTTTGTTACTCCATGTCTTTTTTTTATGTCCTAGTTTCTTTGAATGCTTCTCTTTCTTTATCTCCAACTTTCTTTCTTCAACTAATCAGAAGTTATAAAAACTAGATAGAAAGTTATATCTACTTCACAGTGTGTGAAGTGTATTTAACATTTTAGCTAAAGTTCAAACCTTTATTCCCTTTTTGATACTGATGCTTTTACTTTACTGAAGTAAAGTCTTCATCCACTGCTGCAGTTTGTCATGAACTCTCTTTGTCTTTGGTGCCAGGTATAATTCACTGATTGCCCTCTTGGAGTAAATCTGCACTCTGATTCCTGGAAACACACACTCAACCCGAGTGTGTGTTCGGCAAGGCAGGGATCCAAATCACAGCTTTTGTGACCTCAGCTCACAGCTTTGTGTTCTCATCCGTTACTATAGCATCCCTTCTCCTATTTACAGTAAATAAACATGATCTTTTAATGAGTAAGGTCCATGTATTTGCCAGGCTTTACTGTGGCCTCCAGGACATTATTTTGGCATTTCAGGGGCAATTTAATGGCCATGTCAAGATGAAAAAGATGATGTTTGGGTAATCCTTTGTTTCAGGTAATGAGGCTGATGAAATACACATACTTGGAGACACTTTATTATAACCAAGATGGACACTGTATGGATATAATCTCAGCATAGATTTTGCAGGAACAATGGGTGTCTTTGTCGAGCCAAAATACACAATGACAAAGGGAATCCGCACACATTTAAGAACCCACTGGTGTGTTCTTGTTTTGGAAAGGCCCTTTGTGTTTGGAGCATTGCATTTGTTTTGCTATGAGCAGTAAAAGTGTTGTTGTCATCCTGTGGTCTGAGCATCCTGGACGATGGTTGTTTTTGTGGTTGTGGTCGTTAAGGTCCAACTGCGCCTGGCTGTGCAGGCGAAGGGGAAAGATGACGAATCAGTGTTCGATTTAATGACAAGCAGCCAAACTAAAGGAAACTGAGTCTCTCTGATGTTAAACTGTGAACAAGGAGGTCGGTGTTCATGTATGTTTTTCCAGTCTGCCTAAAGTTCTCATCTTCCTGATTTTAATAATTATTGATAAAAGTGTCCCACTAGAAGCTTTTTTTCACTGTATCATCAGGCCAGAACTTATTACTCCACATGTGGCCAAACTTCATGTGCTACAAACCTCAAGATATTTTATCCACGAGACAGGATTTGTGCATCTGGGCTCGGTTAGTGTAGCATATATTTGAGAACGTGTGAAAGCCAGTCAGTAGAATGTCACATCCCAGGTGTCTCTGTGTTACTTAATGATGATGTTTGGTTTTCTAACTGTACTTAATTCAAGATCCAAACCCATTAGATGCTCTTGTGTCTACATTAAAGGTCCTGCAGTAATGAAATGAAACACAAACTGTTTCAAATCTAGCTTGAAATAACTTTGTGTTCCTACTAACAAAAGCAGTGTGAGTAAGAGGACATGAATTTGACAACACAGTTTACAAAGCCACATCCCAGTAAGTGTGGTTTTGGTAATTTGCAGGTTAAAAGACAACTAGGCGTCTAAGTTAAAACTTGGCTAAATGTGGTTGAAAAGTGAGCTTTGTAGATAGACATAACCATCATTTTAACAGGATTTCAATAATAGCATTTCAACATGTAATTATGTTACATGTTGAAACACTGACTAAAATGTTTCCTTAACTTTCAACTACTAAAAGCTGGCATCAAAAAGTTGGTCGGATTCATACTCTTCTTTACTTTTTTGTTGATCAAACAATCAAAAGTTGATTGTTCATCCATAACTTAGCAAGACAGTCAAAATATAATCTGTTAAAGTTGAACAACAACTCTTTGAAGGGATAAAAGCGAGCCCTGATGTCTTCACATACGCTGATGATGTACTGATATATTAAAAAAAAAAAAAAAGTACAAGGATCAATGTAACAGAGGAAACACAGATGATTTGCCCAAATTCAAAAAACACCAGCTGATAAATCTAGCATTTGTTTCTTTTCCTTATTTGTCCTGCCCAACCAAGAAGCAACCCCACTGGGAAATGAGCACCAAGCAGGTCGCAACCCCTAATGGAGCCTTAGACACTGGTGTGTCGACACTCAGGGGTTGAAAGGATTACAGCTGCTCCATCTGATGTCTGAAATCGAAATCTGTCCTTGTGTTGTTGTGTTGTCAGCCATGTGTTTTGTGTTATGCCAGGTGTCCTCCATATTTGACAGCCAACCGAAAACTCTCCACTTATCCACCAAGCATCTGAAGATCATCACTCAAGTGCTCACTGAAATGGAAAAGCCTTTTGCCTGTGTAATAGTTTATACCCTTACAAAGTGTTTTGGTATCATTTCAGCTCAGCAGATTTGTAAACACTGTCAGTGTGTTTGGATTAGAACAGCAAATTTCGGCAGCAGCACTGTGATTACTGTGAACTGATGAACTGATATGCTTGCTTTATTGTGGAAGCATGCATGAGCTGACACTTCAAACATGTCAGCAGTTATGAATGATTCAGAAATGCAATCATTTATCGTGGCTGTATTCCCAGAGTGCACTTCTCTGCTTACAGTTAAACCAGCGGCGAGAGAAGACTTTGGTAACTCCTGATGTCTCAAACACAGCTGTGGTAACCACTTTGTGCTTAGTAACTCGTTCCACACCCAGAGTTGGAGCTCAGAGCCGGAGCTGTGCTTTAAAAGACGAATGTCTTTCAGGCATGAATACTTGTTAATACATTTTAAGGATCCCATAGAGGCTCTTTACATGATTTGGACATGAGCATGGACCATGTTTCAGGGCTCTTAAAGCTGAGGTCACTCTCAGGTGTGTGGTACAATAATAACAACTAGTCACACTGCAATATTTCCACGATTTTCCACTTATATCATTCCTTTCAACTTTCTGTCTCCACTTCTATTCAAACTTTTCCTCTCTCTCTCTTTTTTTTTTCAAACACAATGGGTGAAAACATTAAAGCATTTAGTTGCTCAAGAGTCATATAGTTTCCTCAGGAGGTGGTGGAGGGCAAATAAGAGCAAAAAGAAGAGTGGATATTGGACTAGAGCTCTACACTGTCATTTTTGGGAACATAGGGAGTGCAGAATTAGGTAGATGAAAAACAGTGTGTTGTTTGGCCTGTGAGGCAGTGGTGTCATTTGAGTGGGGTCAAAAGCATGGAAGCAGTACCCTTAAATCCTTTTTTAATTCAATTTTTTTTCATGACTCGCCTGTGCTCTTTACGGTAAATCTCATGTTCTCCAGGCGCTGAGGAGACCTCCCTTCCAGCTGGACTGGTGTTCAACTGAGGTCTAACACTTAGTGATCATTAACAATCCCTTCGCACCCATAAGAACAAGTCGAGTTGTTAAGTTTTTCTTTTCTAAACTCCCAGTGAGACCCTGATGAGCGAATCAGCTCTGTGTTTCTAATTTATAGAAAAATTACCTCATCATTTAAAATACACTTGAACATGATGTGTGGTGAAATCTGTGGCACTAAATGGTTCCTACGCTTTACAGGTTTATTCGTGATGGTAACTGACTGGTTTTTCTGTTTGTGTGCATGTTGATCCAGATGTGTGATAGTCATGTATTGTAACCACTCTTTCTGTCAATGTTGTGTGAGGGCAGTTCCTTTTATATTAAGGCATATGAAGAGAGTTTCATTCCAGGTGCATAAAAACCAGAAAACTTACACATTGCACCCCCAAACCTTTCCACACACACACTTCCTGAACTGAAAATGAAACACAGCTGCATTACCGTCAGCACTATGGATCTTGCCACTCATCTGTCATGAAAGATATCTTCGGAAAGAAATATTCCACAAGTGTCCCCACAAGCCGAGGCCTTTCAGTTTGACTCCACAGTCCTGACTGCTAGAATAAAACTAAAAAGTGCAGATGTACAGAGATGCGGCTTTGTATGTGGCACAAAAGTATACTACACACAACGATCTTTCAGTTCTTCTTGTGCAACACTCACCGGGGAGGAATCTTTGAGGCAGCAACTGAAAAAGAGGCAGTTTGTTGAGTGAAGACTGAGTTCAGGAAAATAAGCTTGTCGCTGAGTGTAAACAAGTAAGTGGAGGGAGGGGGGGGGTGTTTTTGTGTCCCCTGCCCCTTCACCACCTGGGCCCTGGGGGAACTGCTGGACTCTTTAATGTAGACTTGGGGTCTGTTTGTCCAGATGTGGGACTCCTGGACATGGAGAGTCCCCTGGCTAACACCAAATTCTACCCGCATGTTCTCTTTAGACCTTTCTGCTTCAGAAAAATGCATAAAAGGCCGTAAAATGTATTGAATCATGTGGTATTCTTCATTGTTTTTACACAGGGATCCAGGAGGGCACCCAGTGCACGAAGTGTAAGAATGAATGGGCACTGAAGACCTCCATAGCTCTGCTCTATGTGCTGTGTACTCTCCTCACCATCGCTGTTGCTGTACTTGGATACAAAGGTAAGATGAAGAGGCTCTCCTTTTCTTAAAATTCAGTAACAGTGTGGGCATCCAGCATAATTCGGCTTCTCTTCATGCTGCCAAGAAATAAGAGCATTGCTGTTCGATCAGTTTATGAGTACAGTGAGACCTCCCGTGTTTGTTTGAGAGAAGCAGTTCTTTGTCCCTGTGTGTACCCATGAAGGATGATATCAGTGTCCTTTGGCGATGTGTCTTTGTCATTAGTCAAATACAGTAGATCTGTAATGGAAAATATGAGGAGAGAACTACCACACCTACTAGAAAAAAAATCTTCAGTTTTCCTCTCAGGAGTCACTGGTAGATACCGATAAAGGGTCATTTCATCCAAAAACACACATTTTCTTACTGAGGAATAGTTTATATTTTGCTTTGTTCCTGAGAATCAGATAAAAATATGGATGCCACTGTCATGTCTGGTAATAATTTTGGTTTTATTTGATTTGAGAGATTTGTTTCTGAGATTTCTGCTGGTGCCATAATACAATGGAGGTGAACAAATTTTAGTGTCCAGAGTTCTATTCCTATAACTCATGGCCTCACTGTCAACAGTTTTTATAGGGGCAATTTCTTCTGCAGAAAGTAGGTCCAATGAAAACCGTTCACTTTTGGAAAGATATGTTGCTGTCAAAGATGTTAAATGTACTTTTCAATGCTGAGAACACCACAAATGAAATCCCATTCTCCTCCTTTGTATTTGGGTGGACACAGAAATGTCAAAACCTCAGCACATAAAACCAAAACTCTCTACACAAAACTATGTATCATCAGAGGTAAGTGTGTTTCTTTGCAAAATGGATGAACAGACCTTTTAAGTCTGTCTCCTCTCCCTGTGCTCAGTTTATTTTACCAACACCCCCAAAGCTCACACCAACTGGGGAAGGTCTTCAGGCTTTGTGGAGCTGAACATTTTTTCCAGGTCGTCTTTTGGAGAATTGAACTCTGAATGTTCCTGCAATAATTGTGCTAAACGTTCCCATATGCGACTGCTTTTTGTCCCCTTCTTCTTTTCAGTTTGTGAAATGACATGAGGTTACAATGTTCAGGGGTTATCTGTGTGTCTTGAGTACATTAACAATGATGTCCCCTCACTCTCTGAGCTCAGTCAGTCCTACTTGTTCCATGCTGCATGTTTTCATGCAGGCCTAATTGATCCCAGATGAGCAGTGAGTGAACTTCATGCAACTCCAGCAGAACCCACTGAAATTGGGTTTTTACTGGCACTGAAGCACTGCTCTGTCAAGGGAACCACAGCTCAGCCTAAACACACTCCCAGCTCCAGATGGTTATGTAGTGAGACCTAGAGTGCTCTATGCACTTAACATGTGTGCGTCTCTCTGTCCTCCATCACTGACCCACAGAAACGTCCTCTATGTGGCTCCTTTGTTTTGAAGCAATTTAACCTTAGACGTTTGGCAGGGATTCAGTGAACTCTGTTTTCTCCCTACAGCCTGTTGTCTTGATTGACAGGACCAAAGACAATATGAGGTCATTCTCTGGGCTCTTGAGGATTTAAATCCCATTAATTTACTTAAAAACTGTAAGAAAAATGACTGGAAGAGGACGTGACCTGCACGTTTTACCTCTACTTCTGAGTGTCTCTTTATTTTGAAAGACTAATTCATTTTAAATAAACAGTTTCACAGAAGCAAAGCATCCTGCCGAGTTCAGCAGTGTGGCTAAGAGGAAAGTGAAGGACCCTGGTTAAGTGTCTCCTGTAGATATTTTTATGTCTCTCAGAGACACCTTAAGAGTGATTGGCCTGTGTCTGGATCCAGGACAATGTTTTACATTTAAATAGGCCATCTAGTGATGATATCTGACCAAGGGAAATGACTGAGTGTGTCATTATCGTAAATGCACTGACGTCACCTCCAGGCTGAATGTTGTTCTAGCTTCTGTAGCTGAATGCTGCTTCTCAGTGACCGTTTCTCTCATCATGCCTAAAATGATACACCAGATAAATAAGCATGTATTACATCATTTGCTTTTAGTAGCTGAAACATGATTGTATCAAAGTTAAATCACAGTTAATTTGTTAGCATTTTGCATTTTCTTGAGCATTAGTAATATACAGGAGTATGCAGATGTTTTCCAGCTCCAGGCAGTGCCTTAAGAATAACTTTCAGACTGCAGGTGCAGCCACCGGCAACCTGATGCTGAATCCTCTTTGTAGCCTAAGAGACACCAAATGTTTGTCCTCATCAGGCTCAACAGTAGTAGTTGTACACCGAGTTTTGAGACGCTTGCCCTGAGGCTCCTAGAAATGATAAAATGATGAAACCATGGAGTTTACAATTCACTCTCTTCATAACTACTTTTACTATTTCTGACTTTATGTGCATGAGGAAGTTAGATTTTACAAGACATCCCGGACAGAGTCGACACACAGTTTCAAGAACCACCCACACAAGAGCTGGAGAGAGTTCATACTGGGTACAAAACAGCTCTTTTTTTTTTTTTATAACATTTGAACCTATAGGGTCTCTGCCAAAGTAATGCAGCCCTGGTGCCATTTCAGCTTCTTTGCATGTGTGTTTTATGGTTTATTTTGCTTCAGGGTGATGCAATGAAAGCCAGTACATGAACAGAGGATGTGGCAAAGGTCCAGAAATTTCTGTATGTGGGAGCCTGCTTGTGTTTCAGTTAGTTTCAGTATAGTGTGTAAGTGTTGGTGAAAGAAACAAGGGTTAGGTGTAACTTATGGTTTGGCCTGTGGACTTCAAGTCTAGGTGTTTTTTGTTTTTTTCTTTTTTTCTTTTTTATGCAATGCTGGACTTTGTGTCCTGTGTCTGGAAACTATGGCCCATTTAGTTTTCTGTGTGGAATAATTCCTGTCCAATTTATTGACTTTTTGCTCAAAACTAAAAATAATGTGGTAATTGGAGGATATTTTTATAGGTACATATGGTTTTGAATCTGTTTATTTGTTCCATGAGACGCCTTTAGGTGGGTTTCTAGGACGTCGAAGAGGGTGAAGAAAGGAAACCAAAAACTGCTTTGACCATATTGGTTAAACATTCATTTTCCAATGTGAAGTTTCCCAAACATCTCACGGTCAATTACTCAGGAGGCAATTTTTCCATAATAGCAAAACATTTTCTCTTTCTGCAGTCTGAAGACTAAAGACTGATTTTCTTTTTGCGACTGAAGTCTTAGATTTAAAGGAACAGTTTCACATTTTGGGAAATATGCTCATTTGCTTTCTTGCTGAGAGGCAGATGAGAAGATGAGAAACATGAAGCTATAGCCAGGAGATGGTTAGCCTATCTTAGCATAAAGAGAGGAAATGGGGGGGGGGGACAGCTAGCCTGAATCTGCCTGAGGTAATAAAATCCTCCTACCAGCATCTTTAAAGCTCAGTAAATAATGTACTCTGACATGTCTTGATTGTTTAATTGAAACACAAAAACCATAATGTAACAACAACATGTTGCAGCTTTACCCAGGACTTTGTCCGGACTATTTCTTGGCTGAGAGCAGTGACTTCTTTTAGGCTAAGCACACCAGCTGCTAACTGTAGTTTAATATTTTGCATACAGTGATTAGTGTAGAGTAGTGTTGATCTTCTCATCTAACAAGAAATCTAAACCAGCTCATCTTGTCTTTCTGGTGATGTGACCTCTGGAGGTGGAAGCCTTGTGACTGAACCGTTGTCTTAGTTCACAGTTGGGATAAAGCTTCCCAGCAGAGGAGCCCATGCAGTTCCCAGTAAAAGGATGTGTCCCCCTGGCGAGGCTGGTGGTAGAAGTGGGCTGATTCCCTGGAATCCCAGACACATTCCAGAGGAAATGAACGCTGGTGTCGCCTGTGGGGGCGTGAAGAGCCTCCCTGCCACAGCGTCTGTCTCCTCTGGGCTGTCTTTGATCCGCCTGTTTACTGAAGACAACCCCTAGGTTACTTCCTGTCCCCTAGGGCCCAAAGCAGTGTCTCCCCATGCACCTCCAACCTCGGTCTCTGTCATTGACCACCCCACTCCATCTTTGCTGAATCAAAGTTTCTGCCCCCCTCCCTCCCTCTGTCTTTTTCTCAGTGCCTAGCTTTCTTGCCTCTTTCGCCCTAAATTGAACTGCTCTGAAACTCCACTTTTTCTGTATTTCTTTACCTCTGTCACACTAGAAGTGCCCTAAACCAAAAGATTAAGTTAATCAATTCCACCATTATTACATGCCTACAAGATATGTAGGCACATCTCTCATAGCATCTCATAGTGAATTTCACTGGTTTCCTCTCTGATCCCTTTTATATATGATGTCTGTGGTTCCAGGCAATTCTGGTCTGTTAATAAAGGATGGAGCCAGTGATGAGACTGACACTAACCTTTGTCCTACCTGTCCTATTTTATTACAGTTGTGCAAAGAGTTGACAGTGTGTCTGAGGGCATTGCAAACTATGGAGGAAAGATAATGGCTGTTGAGACCGATTTGAAAAAGCTTGGTAAGTTTCATGTATAGTATCTGGATTCAAATTGAAGTACAAGCTACAGTGAGGGAATGAAAAATGTTTGCAATTTATTGTACAAATCTCCGTCTGCAGATGATCAAACAGGAGAGAAGTCGGAGAATACCACCACGGAGATCAAGACTTTTAAGAACAGCATCTGGAATCTTCAGAGGCAGCTGTCTGTGGTGGAGGAACGCATCCACAACGATCAAGTTAAGCTGAGTCAGCTGCAGAACATTGGATCAGACATCCAAAGCAGCCAGGGCTCCATCAAGGGACTGCTGGGTACCAACACAGCCACTTTGCGCTTTGTAAACGGCACCCTGCAGTCTTACGGCAGCATTATTGAGGGTCTGCAGGACGACACAGCCAGGCTGCAGAGAGAACTCCAGCAGCAGGTGAAACTCCAGAACCAGGCGCTGCTCAGCATCAGCAGCCTAAACCTCACCCAGGCCCAGCAGAGAGGCCTCATTGCCGCTCTGCAGCGCTCTGTGGATGACACCAGCCAGGCCATCCAGAAAATGCGCAATGACTTTCAGAGTCTGGAGCAGACGGCCCGACAGACACGCTCTGATACCGAGTGGCTTCGAAGGAAAGTGGAAAACTTGCAAATCATGGCTAGTAATGCCTCAGCTCTAGCCAAGGCCAACAACGATAGCCTTGAGGAGGTGGGATCACAGCTCACTTTTATGACCAACCAGCTCCAGAACACCAGCAGCCTGGCTGATGCTCATGACCAGACTTTGAGGGAGATTATGGATCAGCAGAGGGACTTTGGCAATATCACGTCCACCAAGTTTGACCGGCTGGAGGTACGGCTGGACGAGTCAGAGCAGAGCATGGACCGTGTGACCGGCAACATCAGCTTCACCACGCAGCTCTTGGGTGCCATCAACCTTAACCTGAATGAGTTACGCACTTGTTCCGAGACAGTCGGCCGTCACTCAGACTTCTTGTTAAACCTCAACAGCAGTATGACAGATGTGAGGACAGACACAGCCAGTCTCAGCTCCCAGCAGAAGGAGCTGGCAGCACGTCTGGACAAGGAGGTCACCAACCTCTCTATTGTCATGGAGGAGATGAAACTGGTGGACACCAAGCACTCACAACTAATAACCAACTTCACTATTTTGCAGGGTGAGGGACTTATGGCTTCAGTGTGTGTGTGTGTTTTGTTTACTTGCAGAGAGGTAGTTGAGAAGATCAGTACCACTGTCATGTCCAGTGTGGTAGATATGAAGCCAGGGCAGACCAGAGCTTAGCTTAGCGTAAAGGCTAGCAACATGAAAAACAGCTAACCTACTTTTGTCTAAATGTAACAGACCTGAAGTTGTAGATTTTCTGGGGATTGTGTGGAAGACTATTCATCCCACAGACACAAGAGTGGTACCAATTTTCTCATCTAACTGTCAGCAAGAAAGCAAAAAATGTGGTTTTCCCTAAATATGGCATTATTCTTAAAAAGAAAAAAAAATCTTTAAAGTCTGGTCAACAAGTCTGTTTTATGTTTCAGGCCCCCCTGGTCCCAGAGGGCCAAGAGGAGACAAAGGACCTCAGGGACCACCTGGTCAGCCTGGCCAAAAGGGAGAGAAAGGGGAAAAGGGAGCTTCAGGGATACGAGGACCCAGAGGAGAGCAGGGTATTCCAGGACCGCCAGGTCTGCCAGGATTAAAAGGTCTACCAGGTGTAACTGGCAGCCCTGGGTCCAAGGGCTCCCGTGGGTCAGGAGGCAGGGCTGGACCTCCTGGAGCTAAAGGAGAGCCAGGTATTGCTGGTTTGCCTGGAAGAGATGGACAGCCTGGCCCTCAGGGGGCACAGGGCCCACCAGGTATCAGAGGCTCAGTGGGACCAGCTGGGGAGCAGGGGCCAAGGGGGCTGCCTGGACCAGTTGGGCCTCCGGGGCCACCAGGACCACCAGGACAACCGGGAATCCCTGTCCGGGGTCAAGCAATTTCCTTTGCCCCTGTGTCCGTGCGGGATGAGGCAATAGCTCCTACACTATGGGCCCCCGGTAAGGCTTTAGCCCTTTAATCAACTTTATATTTACACATATTTGTTCTGTAATAGAGATAAAAAAATTTCATTTGCTTCTATTGTAGATTTGAGATTTTACTAGAATTAGCTGATGTCCTGACACAATGCAATGAGTCGGCTAGCATTGAGATCTGTTGCTTGATCAAAGCAAATGTCCTGGTTGGTACGAGTTTAGTAGAATATCTCTCTTGGCAAGAAAGCGACTAAGTCTTTGATATAGCACCACTGATAGTAATGTGATATTTTTAGATTTATTTAATGAGATCGCTCAATGTTTTGCAGGATGTCCTGTTGAGTGGGTAAACTACAGAGAAAAGTGCTACTTTTTCTCCAAAGACCTGCACAGTTTTGATGATGCTAAAGCAACGTGTGAATCAAAGTCCTCTTCATTATTGATCATCAATGATATGGAGGAACAGGTGATGAATAGTGATTGCATTTTTGTCCCTTAACAACTTTTTGAAATCCTCCAATCTGATATGTTTACTGAAAGTACAGTGTATGGTTACTCTGTAACGTGTGAAGGAATTTCTTAGTTCAGGATTCAGTGCTTTTTATGTCCTTGTGTGACCTCAGAAATGGCTAAAGAATCAGATATTCGGGAAGGGTTACTTCTGGATGGGTCTGACCGACAAGGAGGAGGAGAACGTGTGGCGCTGGCTGGATGGGACTGAACCTGCTTTCACGTCAGTATTAAATTAAACACTGCTTCTATTATAGGGGTGATTTTCTTTTCCTGGGATGGATATTTTGTTTCAGTTAGAAATACTGCTTTCCAATAATAACAGCAAGCTCAGAGCATACACTACCATTTACAGATTAAGCTGTAGGTTTTCAGTTACATGAAATAACACCAAATAAACATTCAAATTCCTGTGAAAATCTCAGCTTTCTGGTACCTTCTGATTGCACTGACTTGCATATAAAAACTCCACTTCTCAAATCATGCTGCCCCTTCATTTCATTCAGTGAGAGCAGGTCACTTTCTTTGTGTACACGGGACAACAACAAAAGCAAAAGTCCAACATTAAGGCAAACGTTTAAGCTTATAAAAGTGCAAATAAAGGAAAAGGACCGTGAAATTCATCAAAGCAGTATCAAATAAAATCAGAACGCAGCTACATGGAATGGAAACCTAGTTTACCACAGTGATCTAAACTTGTATCTGACTGCTGCAGATACAGGAACAGCCAGTGGTGAGAATTTTAATCAGGTGATCCAACCTCAATATCTGTTATATTTATTCTGTTATAAACCACAGCGATACTGTCCCATCGCTGTGGTTTTCCACCAGAGCCTTAGATCAGATACCGCTAATCTGATGTGTGATCGCCCCCTGTTGTTTGCCTGCAGGAAGTGGAAGCCGGGTCAACCTGACAACTGGGGCCATGGGCATGAAATGGGAGAAGACTGTGCAGGTCTCATCCATGAAGGGCTATGGAACGATTTCTTCTGTGAAGATCTTATAAGCTACATCTGTGAGAAGGAAATGGAGAGCAGTACGTCCATTTCTTGTGCTTTGCCTGTTTTTGTCTTCTTTTTCCCTTTAAAACACTACTGTTCTGTTCCTGCTCAACAAGTATCTTAAGGATATTTTCGCCCTAATGTTGTTCTGCATCTCTTTCAGCAGTAAGATCACCTGGATCGTAGCAATAAGTCTTGAAAGCGAGCTTGCAGTGAGCAGCTAGACTTCACCCATGTGGCACTGGTGCACTGACACAGCACATGGAGAGTCCATACGGAGAGGGCAAAGGGACAAATTTGAAATGAGCCCAGGGCGGCAGCAGCAAACGTCTCTCCAATGCTGAAGAGATGCCTTTCTCCTCCACAGTGAAGCCAGTCCAACTTTACCAGCAAGTGCAATACAGCAGGGCAACCAAAGGAGGAGGAGAATGTTTTTTATTTTTTAAATGACCAAATCATCGATTTATATATATATATATATATACATATATATATATATATATATTTTTAATGGCTATTTGAAATACATTTTTATAAAACTGTATTCCATGTGCAACTGAATATCTGAATGTATATATCATTATGCAACTTTTGTAGGAAAACTTAAATTCTATGAAGCCAAATGGACTTATCATAGTGCTTTTCAGAACACGTAATTGTCTTAAAATGAGAATAAAAGGTGCAAAATGATGCACAAAAAACATGTTGCTCATATGCTATCTTTGGGGAACTGTTATCTAACCTCATGAATGTCTATATAGCAATTTCACTTATATGAGTGGGAACAAATGAAATACATAAAAGCAGAAAAAATGTCACAATCAGCTTAAATTCTTGTTCAAAACGACAGGTTTACAGTTTAATACTCGGTGTATGATACAGTATTTTGTGATTATGAGATTTATTTTTCCTTACTACAGACATACATATGTTTATATATAAGAATCTGTGGATCCTACCTACAAATAGAAAATGTACCATTTTCTGCACTCAGGTATTTCCTGTTTAAAAAAAAGGTTTCAAACACTATGAAGGATGAAGGAAACACTCAGAAATAAATATGTAAAACAAAAGAGATGTTTGTTTGTTGGCTAATTTATGTATTTCCATACAAATTCAGATACACAGGTCTTGTATCATATGGCTGATGTTTCAGTTTCTCAGAGTGAAGGGAAGGTCATCACAAAACTCTCCAGAGTATTGTAGAATTTAGTTTATTGACTTTGCACAAAAAGGTATTTTCACATTTCTGTTGTTTTTCTTGAAAAATAACTTTTCCAGTGATTTTTTTTTCTTTGACATTGACTTTTATTGTTTTTCCTCCTCTCTAACCCACAATATAAGCAAAACGGTTGATTTTCTTATATAACCATGGGCTATGCAGTTTTTTGACTAACATTTCCTCTCAATCATTTCACATCCTGTTTTCCTGCTTTAGGTCAACTCCAATCACAGTCACTCCTTCAGCTGCACAGAAGATTTAAATGATCTTACAATAGCACCTTTAGTAGGAGGGAATCTAACTACCTCTCTATCAACACGGACATCAGATTATTTGTTAAAAAACAAACAAAATAGCGACTGAAGACTGCGAGCGCCCACATAAATTTGAAATGTAGCCTCACCTACAGCGATTAATAGAAAAAGCCACTACTTTTTGAAGACTCAAATTAGTTTAAGATGCACTCCTGTAAATTAATTTGACATAGTAAACATCAAAGCAACATAAAAGAATGCAGGAGCTGAGCCAAGCAGACAAAATGTTAAGTTTGAGCTGTGCTTGCTCTAAGTGATACAGAATGGGAATAAATTATCCTTAAGAAATATGCTTACTATTACCTGCTTAGTTCACATTGCATCATTTACACATAAGGTAAAACAAACATACACAAAAGAAGCAGCATCTTGTCTAAATGTGGATTTATTGTTGCGGTATGATAACACTATGGATATTTTCTCTTTTGAAACCTTCTCTTGTACAGCCACACTACATGTGTATAAAATCTGTGGTGGAATACACCTAAAAAAAAAAGATAAGAAAATTGCCAATTGTGTAGGTTGGGGGTAACATTCGGGACAACTCAAGAACTTACAATCTTTTTCCCATGTTTCGTTTCACACTTCCCTGGAAGCCTCTCATTTGCCTCTCTCTCCTTCAGGGTGCAGTGTAGTCATATTTGTCATGATCAGTGCATGTTTCAGGCTGCCATGCTTTCAGTGCAATAAGACATGGTAAGGCTGGCAGGTGAATAAAGGACGCAGAACCTCTCTGTGTGGAGACACGACGACAGGCTTCTTTCTCAAGCTCCAGCAACACTGGGACTGTAAACTTTCATCAGACAGGTCGTCATCTGTGCGGCCCTTCCGGTCCTGTACAAAGAAGAATGTAACGGCCGATGGTGCTAAAGATGAGGTGGAGATGAAGCGGGGGGGAGGTGAGGGTGATGTGGAGGCAGGCTGGCTCAAACAAAGGCGTGAGGTGGTGCTTGTCTAGTCGTCCTTCTCCACTATGACCTCTCCATGAAGCACCCTTCTCCTCTGCCGCAGCATGTGGAAGTAGAGCTGAGGAAACACTGGGAGGAAAAAAGAAAAACCAACAGGATCAATCACAGTCCGTTATGATTGTAAATGGGGCAGAAAAAAGTAAACTTCTGCTCTCCACGCCTTAATGTAGGTGGCTTAATGCACAGTGTAGGACTGAAAATGCTCCTTACGTGGGATGTAGGACAGCATGACGATGATGAGACAGTAGTAGTAGTCAAACGACACGTTATACTTGTTGGGAAGCCTCATGGAGTACATTCCAGATCTGCGTACAAACGGTAGAGCAGCGTAAATGGTCATCAGTTCTCCAACGACTCCCAGGGGGTACAAGACGATGAAGAGGTTGTATCTGGCATGGAAAGGAGAAGGATGTCTTAAAACCCAGCAGTGTGATATATTTATGTATATACACAGTCATACACAGCCGCACCCACACAGTGCTGCAGTTGTATTCAAAGGATGTTAACACACTCACATGCATGGTCAACCGAACACAGAAAACACACGGTGCTACTCTAATGACATGAGTGGATTCCAAAATGCAGTAGCGCACTCTGTAACAAATGCTACCTTGAAAAAGTGAGTTCAACCATAAACACATGCTTCCCCAAGTCTGCAAAGATTTTATTCTTTACACTTGGTCTAAACTCATGAGCATAAGCAACCAGTCATAAGAAACGAAAGAGTCAAAGGCCCTGATGTAACCATGTGTAACATTAATATCTGATAGTTCGGTTTCTGTATGAAACCGAACTATCATACAGTTTTTGATAGTTCGGTTTCTGATAGTTCGGTTTCTGTATGATAGCAGTGTGTGGTGACGGAGCTGAAAGCACATTTACAGATACAGTGAGAGAATGACGCGACTTGGCAGGAAGGAATATGATAGAGAAGAAAATTAGGGCGAGACTCTTGAGGACTGAAGTGAAGCAGAATGACATTCAGGTCATTACAAAGAAGACCAATTAGATTCTACAGCTTAGATTCTACTTTTAAGCAATTGTATTGTTTTTTTGGAATCAAGTGCTATTTTACACACATTGTGACCTATTGGAGCAAACCAGCTGGTCAGGAAGGATCTCGCGAACTGATGATGGCCGATGACTAAAGCCTGCATAGAGAGCTGGGGTTCCCCAGTGAAAAAGGATTTGGTTTGGCACGGTGTTGTAGTGGGCAAAGCTGCAGGATCAGGTTGTGGCTGCAATTTGGGCCTCTTTCAACTGTCAGCGACTGAATCACTGCACTAAATGGCTGATTACTATAGTGACCATGGAGACATTTTGATTTCTTGCCATACAGACACTTAAACGCATACACAGACAGTCTCTGAATTTGGACAGCAAACAATGTTTCATTCAAAGGCTTACAAACATGAGTAGGTAGGAGTTATTCCGCAGAAGGCAAGTCGTTTCCTCTGCAAGTTGGCTTTACTTTTATAGCTTGGTAAACAAATTTAGGAAAGCCACATCAAAAATATGGTCCCATAAAATTCAGGAAAGAGCTATTTGCATTGAAGAGAATGGTTCTTTGTGCATGTCTGGGACACTAAAAATTATTCACAAACTGTCATCTTCTTGTCTTTCTCCTGCAAAGGTCTGTCACTGCACAAAAGTGTGAGATAGCCTGCGTCCCTTTGTTACAACTCATGGTCTCTCTAGCACGATACAGTGTGTGCCATGACTCAGGACTATAGGGATCCTGTATTTAGTCAAGACCACAGCAAAGGCTCAGGGGAGCGTCTCAGCGGATGTGAGAGAAATGTTGGGTGAACATTCCATGACCAAAACAGATGGTCTTAAAAACAGGAGCAGCTGAACATGAGCCCCGCTCCGGGGGCCTGGCGTCTCCTCCATGCTTAAAGAAAGACGTGAAGGGTGGGGGCAGGGAGGAGAGTGCTGGTCAACGCACGAGAATCAAGACCCAAAACAAAAGAGGAATTTGAACAAAACCAAATTGTCTCCTGATGATCACATGGCATGCTAAAGGGGCAGAGACATTAATATGTTGCTGGTAGGCCTCTGACAGTGGCAACCCAGAGACAGAACGATGTCTCACCTAGTAAGTGAGCTGATGTGATATGTAAACATCATTATTCTGAAGCGAGATAGCCCTCTCTGTGCTGTAAGATGCCAAGCCTTTGTGTTGGACAGCTATCAATGTGTACAGCTGACGTTCCTCCCAAGTAGCTCCAGTTTCAGCTGAGCTACTGTAGCAAAGAGACACGCAAGGCCAGACTGCCACGTCACAAGTGCTCTTCAAACAGTAGTAGGTGGGCATTATGTCACCCTGCAGCCGGGAAACGCCTTGATTGTCACCACATTTCACCAATAACCATGAGAAATGTCTCCATTTTATGCTTTCCATGCTCAGGCTCAAGGCTTTCGATTCAAAGCAATACTTTTTTCACGGCCAATAAGGCACATGTATGAACCTAAAACGATTAAGCATCTTCTGTAACGTCTGTTTCGCATTATCAGTATTGTCAGAGCCCAATGTGAGCAGTTAGTTCATCCACCATTGGCAGAGAATGACTAACAAGGTGCTAATCAATAAACACACACAGATGCTTCTTCCCTCTGTGCGAGCCAAGCGATACTTAATACACACACGGCTGAACTACTTCCTGATGTAAAGCTCATCTAGGCCCAGGGAGGGAAGCATGCCAGAGGTGAAATCGCCAGATCAGGCCGACATGCTCAGACACAATGTCCAACACAGTAATGACAATTCAAGCTCATCCCTGCCACGGGTAATGGCATCTCCACCTGGCCCATTTGATGAAGTACGGCAGGTGGTTGAGCAGGTTGAATGTGTAGTAGGAATATCTGGTAATCTCTGTCATCGTCCACACAACCAGGAATAGGATTACACTTTCTTCATTCTGGATCTTCATTTAAGTCAAATATACAGAGAAAGGACAAAGTAAGATGTTTACATGAGTCAAACCTGACAAATGCTGCTCTTACAGGTCTTGCTACGTGTGTGTGTGTGTGTGTGTGTGTGTGTGTGTGTGTAGTGTGTGTAACTGTTTTGAAGAAAAGACATGAATTGTTGAGTACAAAACAAACAAAACTGTAATGAAGACCATAGTAAAGAAGCCTCATTTGATTAGAGTTTTGTCCCCTATGAGAATTTACCTTTGATTACCGAATGTTATCAACATATGCCCTGTGCTGTATGCGTGGAGGTAATAATACTGAACTTAAACTGAAAATTTATGCTATTTTTCATCAGCTTGTGCAAAGATTTGATGTTTATCCCGACCGTCACCTGTCTGATGCTGTTGGTGATGAACCAAACCATGAAAATCCGTGAACACACTTGAACCCCGGTTACAATCACAGAAGTCCTCACGATTCCTGCAGCAGAGCAAGAGGAAAAAAACAAAACAAAACAAGAGTTTGCAGCTGCACAAGTGTTTGCACATATGAAATTATGGTTAAATTTTTACATTAATTAAACAAAATCATCACTTACCAACGGCACAATGTCCCACCTGTAAGAAGAGATACATAAAATTTGTTTTTGTAGTTATGCCATTATTTTTCTTTCCTTTCTTAACAAACTTTTCAATGATTATCAGTCTTTATCTCATCTGTAGTTGAATGAATGTTGATTATGATGCACTATTCTACTCAAAATCTCACCTCAACTAATGCAAAGGTCTGGAAAAACTTGAGTGTCCTTGCTATACTTCTGTACAGACCCTTGTGTGTGCCTTTTTGGATGTAGAAGCGCATCATTGCCATGGCCAAAACCAGCCACCTGCAGAGAAAAAAAAATTACATAAATACACTGCTTAGTGTGGATAGTTAATTCCTCAAGATGCTTGAAAAGGCATCAGGCTGTGTGGGACAGATTTAGCCAGATGGACAATATCAGATAATCCCAGCAGTGATGCAACAGAGGCTGGAAAGCTGCTTTAATGAAAGTTTAAATGAAACTGAGGTCATGTTATTCAGGTCCGTATTAACCTGTACAGTCCTATATGACTGGATTATATCCCAGTACATCTTTCTTGTCTCTGTTTTTGCAGTATATGCTCAGAAAAATGGAAAATAAATCTTAAGATCAATGGCGGATTACAGCACACAATATAACGATGATCTAGTGCTTTATTCTCTCATGCTGAAAGTAGAGGTTTCTTCACATCTACAGGCTGTGGCCTGATGAAGTCTCCTGCACTACATTTTTTTTGGCTTGGGACACTTAAACAGAGAGGCAGCCAGATATTGTGTGCAGTGCCTTTAAGCCCCAGTTGCAGTATTAACATCTGAGGTCTGAGGTGGCAGAAAAACCTGGACCAAACGTTTTGTTGTGACAGCTGACATTGCCATTACAAAACAGATGGAAATAGCTACTAAAAGTTCTGAGAGCCCAAGGTGGCATCATGAAATTGTTTGCTTGCATGTAGTGATATAAAACAGAGAAGAGCAGAGACTCATACTTGAGAAGAAGGAAGAAATATTTGACCTTTATAAATGATTTTAATATTTGCTCACTTGCTAAAATTGTTAAATGTTAATTTCCTGCCGCTCAACCACTTGATCAGTTGTTTCAGCAGTAATCTACAGCTCCATGACAAATGTCAGTAAACATTCATTCACTTCACATCGATTAATCTATGATGTGATTCATACATTTTTAACCTCAACAGTATTTTAAAAATTTGGCAACACGCAGTCCATTGGGATTTTTTCCATTGGGATAATCGATTAGTCGTTTTAAATAAGATGTGGCAGCTTCTCCAATGTGAGGATGTGTCGAGTTTCTCTGTCTCATATCACTGTAAACTGAAAACCTTTAGGACAAAGTAAAACACTTGAAAACTTCACCTTGGACTCTAAGAAGCTCTGACACATTTATTATGTTATTGATAATAACAATAACATACAGACTGGTCCATAATGAAAATACCGGTTAGTGTCAGCCCGAATGTTTAATATTTATCCATCTGTGGTGAACTTCAGCGACAGTTCATCATTTTCTAAACTGACTAGTCAGACGCATCAGTGTCATAATGAGATGAAGATGTAAACGAAGCTGTAATCGCACTGTGGCAAACTGGAGGCGCGTTTAGTCATTATTGATCCGGTGAGAGCCGCGTGCTGACCTGACAGCTCTGTTATATTTTCATTACAGAGGTGATATGAGCGCACAAGTGTCGATTCTCATCTGTTTGTCCTGCCTCTCTCTGTATAAACACGACACAAAATCGACTGGTTATGTTATGTTGTTAATGAAAAATCTGCCCAATGAGCATTTCACTGTCCCAGTCCTGAGCTCCAGTGTCAGCGCACTCCGGCTATACTTATCACTGCAACTGTCGGAAGCACTGTGGGCCTTCACGCTGACACCGTGCAGTCAGCCCTATTTGGACACGGCTGCAGCGCCAGCCTGTCACTTTAAACAAAACCCACTCATTCATTTTCTCGCACTCAGATAAATACCGCTCACCATTTTAATTTATTTTATTCCTATCAAACTGTTCACTCTGGGTTTTTTTTTTATTTTCCAACTCCGGTGTGACGGTGCGCGGTGAAATCCAGTGAGCTGAACAGGCACTTTCGACTTGACACAGAGACACACAGTCCTATAAACAGCAACACACGCGTACAGTTTTTTAGGGAGCGGCTAACTTATAAGCTTTTCTTATTAATAGGCGACAGGGGCGGAATAACGCACGTACCCGGCGGTCATGGCGATGTTGTAGAAAGTGAGCCATGCGGTAGCGAGGGCGCTTTTCGTTCTCTTCTTGTTGTTGTTTTCCTTCTCCTCAACCGTGCCGTCCTCCTCGCTGGACGCCATGGTACCGGGGGCAGGGTGGGCAAGTCAGGAAGGGGGCTGACAGCTGGGGCTGGTTGGGAGGGGAGCAGCAGGGTCATCCATCCATCTATCCGCCCACGGATCCCCTCTCTCGCGGGACTAGTACTGCAACAAGTGCGTGGCCTGCCGGTGGGCCAGGAACTGGTAAAATAAAGTCCCTCTATGATAGCAGACTTTATAGCTTTATCAGTGATTATTACAGGGGCGAAGCTAGAAACCGTGGGCCCCCTAAGAGAATACTATTCAGGGGCCCCAAAGATACAGAAGCCCATGGCTGCTCATAATTTCAAAATGGTATCAAATAATTTCCTCATGGGAGACCAGTCTCCTTCAGATGACATTTATGCAACTATACAGAAGAATAACTAGGCCTCAGGTCTAAGGATAGAGGGTGCCGTGGTGCCCTTTGAGGGGAATCTGTGAAGTCAAGTTTGCAATTTGTATTATTGTATTTTGGTGGTCCACATTCACCATCTTAGGGGTAGTGTTTATACCCAGGTATCAATCTATACAGGTCTGAGATCCACTGTCATGGAGGCAAATGCATCAATGCAGTATCTAAAATTAGCTCTTCTAATAGAAATGTGTGTAAACTAAAGACAGCACCAAATATAGTCCAGTCCACCTAATCCTGATCCAGTAACTCCATGAGGTGTTCAGGTGTCTGAGCTCAGCAACAGCACAATGTCCTGCTGCTTCAGGTTCCTATCATTATGACAAGCCTTTATGAATTTATTATCCGTTTATCTAAATTTGAAAAAAAATATAATATTCTGAATTGGCAGAAGTAAACTGATGAAATTAAACCACAGATATATTCTAACATTTGTTACATCATTGTGCTTGTGACATTTTACTGTCATCAAATTGTGCCACTAGATGGCGATGTATAAATATGGGAAGAGCCACAAGTGCCTTTTGGTTTTCTTATAGCATGTGTGTCTTGGGGTCACACACACGAACCCTTGGATGCTGCTTTTAATGTGGCTGTTGTCATGTCCACTTTCCGGTACTGGAAACATGTTCAGGTTAATTATAAGGTGTTATTAATGTAACGCTACATGTGATTTTTGTGCTTAGAATAATGTAGGTCATCTCATACTGGATGAGGTGAGATTTTAGCTACAAAAATATTGACTGAAGGGTTATTTTCAAGATGCCTGTAGTAAAAACAGATCCTTCAGGGTGTAGAGTTTGACAACCTTTGTTTATATCCATAGAGAGTAAAGGGCCAGTCACATCACCGTCACACCAAGGTACACAATGCCTAGTGCAGTGTAAGCAGTTGGGTGAGCAGAGAGCCAGAGCTGTGGTGTGTGGAAAATGCTAGTGGAGGCAGACAATGCACTGGTCCGAGGCCTGACCAGCCCTCAGAGGGACAGGGGTCGCCTCACTGCGACAACAGCCCCCGTCTCCCTCCCTTCTTTTTCTTTTTTTGAACTGCTACAGCATGGGCTCGGGGAGGACGCTGAAGTTCGCCCTGTGCGAGGTGCTGCAGTTTGCAGGCCTGTGCGTGCCGCTCTTCATCGTCATGCAGAGGTTTGCCGTCATCGTGGCAAAGGTGAAAACCTCGGCGCAGCCTCCCGGCGACGGCAGCACGGCCTATTGGTTGATCGTGGCCTCCTCCATTGCCTATGTCACCTCTACTGCCCTGCTGGTCTGGGTACCCCTGAAGTACATGGTCTTCATGAAAAAGAAGTTTCTTATCGGGAGAAAAAAGTGGTGAGTTGCTCCTGTGTTTGTCTCGATGTTGGGGTCCTGGAGAGCTAGAAATGGAGGTCCAGCACAGTTTGGAGCTGTGCATGGTCAGCAGCTAGGATCCCAGTGCAGCACTGACTGAGACCTGACCAGCTGGTTTGCGTCTGAACAGGCCTGTAGCTGGTTGGGACTACACTTGGCTAGTGAATATCACGATTTAGCAAGTCCTGCAGTTGCCATTGTCTTCCTTCCTTACTTTTTGTCTTTCCCTTCCTTTGTCTTTGTATCAGGAGGCCTGTGGCCCTCGTATATGTGATCCTGTCCACATTACCCTGCTTTGCCTTTCTCATCGCCAGCTCTGAGGTACATTTTGCTGATTGTTTGTCATTTGTTTCATTACATTACTGTATTTTTCTAAATTTGCTATAACCATGAGCCTATAATTAACCACAACATTTAATGTAATTATTTATTTTGTAGTTATTATGGATGATTGTGTTTATCATCCTAAGAGGTTGCTTGGAACTTAAAAAAAAAAACACCTGCTACATCTTTACCTTTGGGACCAAAATGACAGATTTTTGTTGATGAGCGGAATCAAAGGGTAAGGCCTCGGTGAGTGTAATGAATGTGATGATTTGTGAGGAACCCTTTGGTTCTCAAGGGAGGAATATCCAGCCGTATGGATAAGGAGCTACTGATAAGCAGCTTGGTTCCTCTTCCTGTCCAAGGTGCCCTTGTCAAATCATCTGTCCATGAGGCACATTTTCACTTCCTTTGCTGTTTTATGTGGCCCTTTCTAAAGTCCAGCCTGACCTTTTGGCCCTTGCTTATCTGGTGTCTTTTACATAAGGGCCATAAATTATACTAAGATAACCAGCTTGTCGGTTTTGTTCTGTGTCCTGTTGGTATGAAGTCCTGACTCAGGAAAATACAGAAGCTGCAAGTGATTTAGCCCACAAACCCAGAACTAGGGGAGGTCAGAAGTGTAGACAGTTTGATGTAAACACATGGTGCAAAGGTCCATTACTGCTGTTTGTAGATAAAAGTTCAAAATTGATTGGAAGTGAGTAAATTATGATTGATGATGATGATTAAATGTTCTGCTGAAAATGTATGTCCAACTAATTATTTTCTGGTTCGCTGACCAGGTTCAGATAAATAACAACATGAAACATGATACATTCACGGAGCTCCCCGTATCCCTAGTCCTCTTCTCTCTCATCTGTATCGACGTTGTGGAGAGGATACGCCACTGCAGACTAACTGGCCAGGGTGAGCACAGCTCTCTGAACACGTTACACAAATCACTCACTCAGTGCTATAGATCCTGAACTTTCCTCTGCCAACTAATATATATAGCGATAGCAGCCTGGCTTTACATTGCAAGAGCTTGGAG
Organism: Toxotes lorentzi; assembly: GCA_037833715.1. Lineage (NCBI taxonomy): Eukaryota > Metazoa > Chordata > Actinopteri > Toxotidae > Toxotes > Toxotes lorentzi. The sequence goes on from JBBMJY010000013.1 coordinate 5,638,594, forward strand.
GCAACAAATGCAGCAAACAGTTCTTTATATCATTTATCCGGAATAATTTAGAAACACAAGTGAACTTATTATTCTTTGGCTCTGTGCTCACAGTTTGTGTTAAAAAAAAAAAAATACTGATATAACCGAGGAAATTAGCAAGCAAAACTGGTGGTGGTTTGAGTAAACTGCTGTTTTTGTGAAGTTACTTGTAAAAACCGATCCCAGTTGAGAATGTTTAACTCCAGATGTTTCATGAAGCTGTGGTTTCAGCTAACGTTTGCATTTTTATGATCACGAAGTTCAGTGGTGTCCTGTTTTATATCTATTATACTGTTATATTCAGAATATTCAGAATAACATCATGATTCTTGTAATGTTAAAAGAAAGACAACATGTCAACATGAGAATTATGTTTTTCTGTGTATAATCTTATTGGACTGGACTGTTGTCTTGAAAATCCTTCCTTTTCTCTCTCTAGCTAATGACATGGAGAGAGATGCTGACATTCCCTCCACTGTCCTCACACATGTGGAACAGGTAACACCAGTAACACCTATCACTCCAGCTGTGTCGGGGCCAGCTGTGCCCGGGCAAGGTGTTTCCACTCCTATGCAACCAGGGGCAGGCCAGCTCAATGACAGGAACCAGAACGGAGCAGGGGCTCGACCAGAGACCAACGGGACAGTCCCTGGGATACCAGGTAATCCTGGGAGACCATTTAGTATCTCTGGATTGAGCTCACGGTCGGTGAGTACCACAGCGTACCACATATCTCCGTACGCCTACACGGGTCCACTGAGATTCCTGTGTGCCAGCGATGCCCGAGCGGATGTGTTTGTGGACAGCTTTATGTTCTGGATGGATACGGTGGAGATGGTGCGGGTGGCAGGACATCCCCTCGTCTACTACTCAGGCTGGGTGTTCCCCATCTATATCTTCAGCTACCTGTCTTGCCTGCGTGTGGTGGTCATGCCCCACAGCCCCCTGCTTTCCTCACTAGGAGTAGCTCTGCAGGACTTGCCCTTTTTCTTTGTGCGCGTTGGCCTCATTGCCTTCTTTGGCTTTGTCACACCCCTCCTTTATCTGATGAAGAACCTGTTGGTGTGCCTGGCCTTTGTCTATTTCAACTTCATGACCAAGCTGAGGGTCTTCAACACAGAGAGGATGTTCTTTTAAGACCAACACTTAAAGCAAAGACAGTGCAACATTACAGCAAATAGTGGGAGCAATAGGTTGGCGTAATCAGGATCTGTAGGATGCATCAAGAGCATGATAAAATGCATGATGGTACTTTTCACAGGCCAAAAGGGAGCTCTTAGGCAATGTTTTCCCATAAAGAACATTATGTCTAAAATGACTGTTGTGTTATGTATTATTTACCTTTTTGTTCAAACGTACTTTTTTTACCCCTCAAAACCCCTCACCTTCACCGAGCATGGCACTTTGGGAATGTACCTGTAATGTCACTTGAGATTTTTTGGCAGACTTTTTTCTACCATCATACAGTGCAGTGAACATGTAAAAGCATAAATTCATGTTGTTTATATTAGGTTTTTCTTTGCTAATTTATATTCCAAAAAGAAAAGCAAAGTGTGAGTTTGTATCACTGATACATATATTTTGATAAGGTTAATAAAGACAATTATTCAAATATGTTTTAAGTTTCACTTGTGTGATTTATCAGGTGTGCAGAATGTACCGACAGAAGCTGAAGGTACATATGGTGTATCTGTATGTTTCTGACCCTCATTTAAACCTCCTACACTGGAATTTATCCAGTTTCTTCCCAATATGTCCCCAAGAGAAAAGGTTTCCTGCCATTATTCTGCAAAACATTCCCATATCTTCCTTTCCTGTATTCCTGCAGCAAAATGGAGATAGTAACTCTCAGGGTAGGACAAAATGTCACTGTGGCAAAAAAATAAGATATTGTTTATTGCTGGGCTGTTGTACTGGATTGCATTAAATTGAACATGTCTTCATTGTATTATGTCCACTAGTATATTTTAGTTCCACCTATATTTACCACTGCCACAGAGGTGTCTTCACTCTTTTCTGTTAGTAGGCTTTTATTTATAATTGTCAGCAGGATTACGCAAAAAGTACAGCCAGGGAAGAACACATTAAATCATAGGGCAGATCCAGATCATTTACCATAAATTTGATTTTTTTTTTAAATGTCTGGTCGATGTTGTTTGACACTGGTCTTGGCAGACATCTGCTCTTACTGAGTGCCCTTCTAGTTAACTGTATGATTAGTATTTGAATTGATTTCTGCTTTAATGTCTTAAACCTTAATATTCAGTCCTCTCAGAAAACTGTTCAGCAAGGCAAGTCATGCCTTCGTATTGGTATTGGTGTGTATTTTCTCTCTCATTAAAGCGTTGGCGTGTTTCACTTTGTTTCCAGTCTTTGTGCTAAGCTGAACTATTCCTTTGATGCATTTACAATCACAAATGACTTACATACGTTTCCAAACAACCAATTTCCAATTTCTCCTGCAAAACCTATGATTCATTTTGGATGACGAGCTGTGTGAGATCCTGTGTGTAGAATTTTAAAATTTTCCTTTGGCAGCACCTAGTGGTTGATCTAAAGAGAAACCACTGCACACAAAAATCCACAGTCAATTAAATGGACACAGCCTCACCTTCTCATTCTCAAAGGCAAGGGCATAGACCATCAACATTGTTGCTGTCAAATTTTATTCATTAAATATACTGTTTACTGTTCACAGATACACTCTCCTACATCTGTGTGTTTAAATAACCATTGTCCATACAGATATTTTACAGCTATTTATCTGTACCCTATTTGTCTGAGCAGCACTGCTGGGCATCTCTGCAGTTTGAGGCCAAAGTGGTCAGATCTCCACTCACTCCCCCCAATAGGAAGCAGGATTTCCTCTTGTCCTCTCTTTCTCCTGACCTGTATCATCACTGCACTCTTCACACAAAGCCTCACAGACCTCCTGGGGGTTACTATCCCACAAAAAAAGTCACGTCAGCAAAGTGCTGCAAATCTCATTTAATCCTTGTTTACTCTGGCACTCTCGATGAAACTCGTACAGTCCTGATCAGATGTGATTCACCTAAATCTCCTGACACCTGAAACTTTTACAATCAGTCTTATTGAATGACATCTACTCTCTGGGTTCACTATCCAGGCACTGATTTAGCACTGACTCAAGCTATTTATAATAAATCAGCACATATTGCTCCTGAAAAAAAAGCTTGGATAAATTCACCTCCAAGATTCATTATCCAATTCTGTTTTTGCCTTTGACTGATTAAAAATAGATTTACTGTGCTACCCTGACACCGCAAGTTTTATTTGAAGCTCTCGTTGGTGACTTTCTTTTTCTTGTTTAATGGTGAGATGCCACTGCATGCTTTCTTCTTCCTGCCTTCTTTTCCTCTGCTAAAAATTCTGTGGAAGCTCATGGAAATTGCTGTCGTTTGACAAACCTTAACCTACCATGTGACAGGATGTCCATCAGTGTGATTAAGGGGGGAAAGTGCCATGTCTCTGTGTCATTGTTGCTCTATGTCACACACCTTAGCACACACCAGACCTCTTCTCTCATGACTGGAAAACTCTCTCACCACCTCTTCCACCGCTGAGTGCAAACGACACATCAAGGATAATGTTAACCTGTTCAAATTTAGCTGTGATCCTCTGTCTCCTGCAAGTCCTCTGCACCACTGCTGACATAGGTACGTATCCCTGTCGCATTTTTTGTCTATTCAACTTGGCTGCAAGTAAAAGTACGAGAGCAATCATCTTGTAAATTCATTTGAAATTGCTATATGAGATGTGCTGTCAAAGCCGTTCTATTCCTCTTCAGACAGTAGCTCCTTCCTGATCTTCAACGAGAGCCACAACAAGTGCATTAAGGTGGAGAGTGCCACCTCATTAACTGTGGCCCCTTGTGATCCTCACGCCAAACAGCAGCAGTTTCGCTGGGCTTCCCAGTCGCGCCTCCTCAGTCTGTCCCTCAAGCTCTGTCTGGGGGCCACAGAGATAAAAGACTGGGTGAAGGTGCTTCTCTTTGAATGTGATGAGAGCAGTGACCTCCAGCATTGGCAGTGCAAGAATGAGACTCTCTTTGGCCTAAAAGACGAGGACCTCCACCTAAACTGGGGAAACCGAAATGAGAGGAACATAATGATCTACAAAGGCAGTGGGGTCTGGAGTCGCTGGAGGATATTTGGCACTCAGGGTGACCTTTGTTCAAAGGGGTATCAAGGTAGGAATTCTGGGTCTACAATAGATTTAAAAGAGACAAAGCCATAGTAATGTCTACAGTGGAAAGCTGAATGTGCTTCAGCTTTTTTTTCCTATTGTGCATGATTTCTCCATGCTTAAGAGGGAGTTGTCAGGTGTTTGTATTTCCAAGCGCAGATAAACAAGTTATATAAATAATATAACGTGCATAATCTCACCACAATTTGCGAGTTGTGTTTAATCTGAGGAGATGATTCTTGGGAAAGCACAACCTGAACACATTCGGATGTCGGATGGGATTTTTGATAATTCCCTTACTTCCAATTAATTAATCAGCTACAATTATATTTTAGACAAAAGTGTGCTTCCATCTTTGTGGAAGCACACTTTTGCTATGAAAGAAAATGAATGCCCATAATTAACAATAATGGTGTACTGTTGCAATTGGTGCAATGATTACATGTCCACATCCTTTTTCTGATCTGTCTCCTCAGAGATTTTCACAATAGGGGGCAATGCGTTTGGAGAGCCCTGTCAGTTCCCGTTTAAGTTTGGGGAGAAGTGGTTCGCTGAGTGCACAAAGGAAGGTCGATCAGATGGACAGCTGTGGTGTGCCACAGAGAGGGATTATGATAAAGCAAGGAAGTGGGGCTTTTGTCCCACCCAAGGTAAGTGCCCCATAGAAGGCTACGATCAGCTTAGCACCTGTAATAGTCAGCTTTCATAAAAAGTTTGTGAAGTCTGTTCTGTGCAGATTATTCTGAGACCAAATCCCAACACATCACGGTGCTTTTTTTTTTTTTTTGGTATCAAATCACACAGAGTTATCTTGTTTTTCTGTAATTTCTGAAGAGGTCAGTGCTGACAGGTCTGGTTTCTGACCCCCCCCCCCTTCCTAGAACATCACTACCACTTCCTCTCATGAGTTCTCAGCAAAGAGCTGTCCCTGTTTTCCTCTTCTCACTGGCCTGTCTTTCCCCTGACTCTGCTCTAAAACTGGGGCAGGAAAGGAACAGGGGAAAAAAAAGCAAGCTCGCTTTTGCTAGAGTTTTTTTTTTTTTTTAATGAATGTAGAAGATTCTGCTCAGTCTTCAGTTTTCCCTTAAGATCCATTTAGATTAACAGGCATTAAATTCCTTTTACTTCATTCCTTTTACTTTACCTCATTTCTCTTAGTTTCATAATTTGTAGTGTTTTGTGTCTTCGTCACAATCCAGCGTCCTCAGGTTGGGACACTGATCCAGTCACAGGGGTTCAGTATCAGAGGAACTTGCAGTCAGTGTTGACCTGGCATCAGGCCAGAAAGAGCTGCCAGCAGCAGGGAGCCGACCTCCTCAGCATTGTAGAGCTACATGAGCAATCATACATTTCAGGTACAAAGTTAACCTTGCATCACTTACCAGTACCACACAATGTTGTTTTGTTGAGTACTGATTTACAATGCATGTGTTGACCCAGGGTTGACAAACATTTTGGGAACATCTCTGTGGATTGGACTGAATTCTTTGGATTTTGAGAGTGGATGGCAGTGGAGCAATGGAAACCCATTCAGATATTTAAACTGGGCCCCAGGTGAGTAAAAAAAAATTACTCTGTGATGGGACATTATTGTACAGTATGTCGCGTGTGTTTTCATTTGATGTGATAAAGACAGACAGCAGCCCTCTTAAAAAATACAGTTGAATACAATTATTTTTAAAGTAAAAAACAACAATACATGGATCTATGTTTCCAACAGGTCATCCTTCATCAGAGCCTGGGCTAACCTGTGCAACCCTAAATGCTGCAAAAGCCTCAAAATGGGAGAGCAGTGCTTGCACCAAGAAACTTGGTTACATTTGTCGCAAAGGAAACTCTACCAGTCTGCCCCCACCACCAAGTAAAATAATATCATCGTTCAAAATGTATTATCAGAGTGAGTCTTCATGGTGCAAATCTACAACCAGCTCTTTTGGTGTCTATCCACAGGTAAAGACCAGCCCAGTTTCTGCCCCAGTCACTGGGTTCCTTATGCAGGTAACTGTTACTACCTGGACAGGAATAAAAAGATGTGGAAGGACGCTTTGGCTGCGTGCCGAAAGGAGGGAGCAGATTTGGCCAGCATACACAATATAGAAGAGCAGAGCTTCATCATATCTCAATCGGGATATTGTAAGTGTACAATACATTTCTTTTGGGTTATGGAAACTATTGCAATTTTAATTTGTGTGACACTGATCAGAATTTTAAAGGAATAATTATAAATTATTTATCTGTGAATCTGTGATACAACACTCCATGACCATCTTAACATCTACATGTGCGTTTAAAACCCTTAGTGCCGACAGATTTGCTCTGGATTGGCTTGAATGATCAGAGGAACCAGATGCTGTTTGAATGGTCCGATCACTCACACGTTACCTTCACCCAGTGGCAGACTGGTGAGCCGTCTCATGCCACCAACCTCCAGGAAGACTGTGTCCTCATCAGGGGAAAGGTAACACCCATCAGTCACCAAATGAAAACGGGCCAAATTGTTTTTGTATTATCATATGAGTGGCACTGTTTTTAGCATTAACACGTTGCTGATACAGGATGGGAAGTGGTCAGATCACATGTGTGAAAAGACGTATGGATATATCTGTAAGAAGAAGGCCTCCACTAAAGCTGCTGAAGGCACCCAAGAGGAAGCCAACCCTGGATGTAAGCTGGTGAGTGACGTCATTTCCTTTACAACAAACAAACAAGAAAAGAATTTAGATCAGCTATTGACTCACTGTGTTGTTTTTTTAATCGTCTTAAGGGCTCATTCAGGTTTGGTTCATACTGTTACAACATTGGAGCTGAGACAAAAACCTTTGATGAGGCTAAGCAGGCATGCTTACAGGCTGGCAGCAACCTGGTGGATGTGGCTGACAGGTACATTTTCATATTCATATCATTTGTAAGTGGTGATTTACAATGAACCTGGTAAACTTAAAACTAGTGTTGAATTCTGTAATAAGCTGTGGTGTCTAAAACCAAAGATTCACTCTTAACCAATAAACCTAAAACTTATTGGTTAAAGGAATCTTTGTATTGCTCACCTTTCTGCCTTTATATGTTTTCATGTAGATATGAGAATGCCTTCCTGGTCAGTTTGGTGGGTTTAAGACCAGAGAAGTATTTCTGGACCGGTTTCTCCAACACAGCAGACAAACACACTTTCAAGTGGACCACCAGAAGAAGGGTCACGTTCACTAATTTCAATGTGGGAATGCCAGGTACAGAAATTTGAACTAACGGCACTGACATTCATTATTTACTTCATGACACCTCCCTTTATGTTTTGAAGCACTCTAAACCGATCAAAATCTTTACATATTTGAGGTCAGTTTATCCACATTTTTTCCCATTTCTCTGTGGTGTTTAATAAAAGACCGACACCAAGGATGTGTTGCCATGACAACCGGGGTTTTTGCTGGATTATGGGATGTTGTCAGCTGTACTAACAAGGAGAAATATATCTGCAAGAAACCAGCGGAGGGTGTACAGATGACAACAGTTCCACCCACCACCCCGGCCCTGAGCTGTGCTTCTGGGTGGACCCCTGCTGCCAAAAGGAACATCTGCTACAAGGTAGGAGGACAAACTGAATTAATCTGTGAAATCCGTGCTAATCTGTGCTAATCTGTGTATATAAAACTTAATGCATTGTTCTTTGTCACTCATTAAAAAGCTTTACAAAAGACAAAAGGACCATAAGAAGACTTGGCAGGAAGCGCGCAACTTTTGCAAGGCCATTGGTGGGGACCTGATGAGCATCCACAACATGAAGGACCTAAGCAACGCTCCGTATGTTCACTTACCACATTTTATCAGTTTATTCAGTCTTCATATTATGCTAATCAGCCATTTATGTAATCAGTACCGGTGTTTTCTGCTGTCATTAAGGTTTCATGCCACTGATGGAGCTTGGATTGGCTTCAGCGCCCTGGGTGCCAATAAAGGTTTTGTCTGGAGTGATGGTTCTGCTGTACGTAGTCCTCCATTGTAAAAGTTTTACTCACTGTAACTCTCAGTTGTGGCCTAATAATGTGTGTTTCCAAAAACTGGGGTACAGACCGACTACGAGAACTGGGGCTTTGGGGAACCAAACAACCACAATGACAACGAATACTGTGCAGAAGTCCAGGTTTACTACGGACGGCACTGGAACGATCGGCATTGTGAGGCCTACAATGACTGGATCTGCCAGATACGCAAAGGTAACTGTTCTCATCTTGGAGCTCCAGTTTACAGTTACAATTAGTTATGTGATGTTACATTAGAGCTTTGCTCTGCTGTTGAGATTCTTCCTCCATGGTTTTTGTATTTTCAGGTGTGACTCCCAAACCCGAGCCTGCCGTAGTTGTAACAGGTGAGTTTCCCCAAATCAATCCCTAAATTAGCTATGTTAGCAGCATGACTGTAGGGATGGCAATGTGGGTCTATCAGTCAGTTGGCCTGTTCATTCGTCTACCACTTTTGTCTAGACTGAAATATCATTACGAATATTATTAATATTATATTATATTATATTATTAATATTATATTATCTCATGGATTGCCGTGAAATGTTTTTCAGACCTTCATGGATGAATTATAACAGCTTTGTTGATCCCATAACTGTAATCTGGCATCAACGTCAGAAAATTTGGCGGAATCTCAATTTGTCCAATTTGTTTAATGACATAATTTGTCTCTGGGTTAGTGCTTTGGAACTGTTAACAAGCACACACACTAAACTAAAATTGTCAACATGGTAAACATTATACCTGCTAAACATCAGTATATTAGAATCGTGACTGTAACCATGTTGGCATGCTGACGTTAGCAGTTCGCTTAAAGCACCTCTGTGCTTAAATACAGCTCCACTGAGCTTCTTTCCATCAATCCAAAATACTGTATATCTAGGACATCTTTTAACTATTCCATTCCCGTTACAGTATACAACACCACAGAAGACGGCTGGCTCATATACAATGACACACAATATTTCATCAACACTGACAACCTACCGATGGAAGCTGCCAGAGCCTACTGCAAAAAAAACTTTGGTGAACTTGCCGTCATCACAGGGGAGAGTGAGAGGACATTCCTTTGGAAACAGGCAAGAAATTCAGACCATTGCATTTTTAACAGTGATGTTCAAAACTGCAGCATGTTGTGTGTAAATCTGATGGCACTGTTACTGTCACTGCACAAGTACTGAAACTCAGTGCGTAACCAATGTGTTTGATTTAATCTCAATCTTGTGTTCCAACAGATATCCAGAGGCACAGAGGGACAATACTACATAGGCATGGTAGTGAATTTGGATAAGTCATTTAGGTGAATCGAACTACAACATAAAGGCACAATACCAGGAATACTGGCTAGTTGCAATTTGGCGTATATATATAAAATCTAGTCAACAGAAATGAAAATGTTGTGATGAGTCTTTTTATTCTTTTTTTTTTTTTTTTAATTAGTGGTGTCTTCTTTATTTTAATTTTTCCAATTTTAGCTGGCTGGACGGCACCCCTGTAACTTACACTGCATGGGAACACAATGAGCCAAACTTTGCTAACAATGATGAAAACTGTGTGACTATGTACAGGAGCATGGGTGAGTCTAAATCACAAACATTCCATATTGGGTTGATTTGGTAAATAGTAGCTAATAATTCATTTCTCCTTCTTATTTATCCATTGTTCTCTGTTAACTCTGCACATATAGGATACTGGAATGATATTAACTGTGGTATTGAGCTACCTTCTGTTTGCAAAAGAAGCAGTAGTTTTATCAATACAACAGTTGCCCCCACCGCTGTTCCTAAGGGAGGGTGTGCACCAGAGTGGCTATCTTTTCAAGGAAAGGTAATTACGTATAATTACGTACAAAACAGATTACTTCAATACAGTGCTAACACTGCATACTGTGCATGTCTTTTATCAAGACTTTCAGGGTGTGATTTAAACTCTCAGATGTATGTAAATCTGTTCTGGTAAAATGTGTTCCCATATTTTGTCCAAGCCTGAAAGAATAGTGTCTATTGCCCTTTTGCTTGTTATTCCAACACACACTTCAGAGTCATCTTGTTTATACAGTGCTACAAATTTGTTTCGGGGAATGACAATAAAAACTGGCAGGACGCCAGAACGTACTGCATGAACCAGGGAGGAAATCTGGTTTCTATCATGAGCGAGAGAGAGCAAGGTGAGTGGTATGAGCAGCATATTCACAAACCACGTTGCGGTTGTTTGTAAGGATTATTTCACAGTGTGGTGATGAAGTCTTATGTAAATAAACCACAAGTTTGGGAAGTTTAACAATCATGGTTTCTTTCTTTTTAGCTTTCCTAACAGCACAGATGCTGAAATACAATGCCGATCTTTGGATCGGCATGAATGATGTCAACTGGGAGATGCACTTTGTGTGGACAGACGGCAAAGGCATTTCATACACCAACTGGGCCAAAGGGCACCCGACAACAGTGCCCGAGGGACGTTATACGTTTTTAGTTGAGGTTATTTCAATTTCTATATCCAAAGCTTTTCAAATCAAAGTGCATACTGCTGTTGAAAATGAAAGCAATTGTTACGAAAACACTTCAAAATTGTACAACCAAGCTGAACTACTCTACTACCACTGTTCCTTTTTCCACCTGGCAGATGTTTGACTGTGTGATAATGGTGGGCACAATCTCCAAACTGACAGGATTCTGGAAAGAGGAAGACTGTAATTCAAAAAGAGGCTTCATCTGTAAAAGAAACGTTGGTGAGTGAAACACGAGTAAAGCCAGGACACAGACACACGAGGTAAAGGTATTTTAAAGCTGAATGTTTCTTTCTTACAGCTAACAACCCGTGTGTCCTATTTACAAAGATTCTCAGATAGTAGTCCCACCCACCACTGTGTCACCGAAGGTTTTCTACAAGCTCGGCAATGATTCCTACAAACTGGTGACCCAGAAGATGAGATGGGATGAGGCGAGGAGGCAGTGCCAAGCAGATGATGCGGATCTGGCCAGTATCTTGAATCCCATAGACCAGGCATACATCACCTTGCAGATTTCCAAGTACAATGAGCCTGTGTGGATTGGCCTCAACAGCAATGTGGTAAAGGAGCCACCAGTTATTCTACACCACTAGTTCAAAACGGGTTTCAAACTAAAACAAGGACCTTCTTTCTAGCTCTGTAAAAACTTTAATTAATGCAAGTGTTGACATCTTTTTCACAGACTGCTGGTCAGTACAGGTGGGTCGATTACTGGCTACTGTCTTACACCAAATGGGGCACAGATGAGCCTAAAAACAACTATGCCTGTGTGTATATGGATGTGGACAGCAAATGGAAGACCACACCATGTACTAATACCTACTATTCCCTTTGCAAGAAGTCACCAGGTCAGACAATCCCCCTGTTAGTTTTCTTGCACTGTATACCAAACACTAAGCATGGTTATCCAGGAGTTCCTGAGACTAGAATGCAATCTCCTGTCTGTTTTTCAGACGTAGCGCCCACTGAGCCCCCACAACTTCCTGGTAGCTGTCCAGAATCAAAGAAGCGAAAAACCTGGATACCTTTCAGAGGCCATTGTTATTTCTTCGTCACCTCAGTGGTGGACAACTGGGCCCATGCCTCAGTTGACTGCCTGAAAATGGGTATGTTACGAAGAATCTCCACTGATAAATTATTATCTGTATGCATGTAAAATCTAACTTTATGCTACTGTGGCTGTGCTCCTCAGGTGCATCTCTAGTGAGTATTGAGGACCCTCAAGAGGGTCTGTTCATACAACAGAACCTGGAGCTTCTGCAGGATAGTGCCAAAGCCTTTTGGATTGGCCTCTACAAGACCCATGACGGTAAGCGTGGCTTACCGAAGCTAAATTCCTGAATTGTATCATTCTTTTCAGAATTAAAGACTTACGTGTGTTAATCTCTTGTATGAAAGCTTCAAAAACAATGGACCAAAACATTAGTACATTGTAACTCTATACAGTTAGTTACAGTTACAGTTACAGTTAGGAACCATAAGCGGAAGATTATTGAAGAGCTGGTTTGGTCAGTAAGATAACAAGTTTCCTTGTTTCAGGTGAGTGGATGTGGATCGATAACAGTGTTGTGGACTATACCAACTGGAAAACAGGGATGCCAAAGTCAGATTCGTGTGTGGACATCAGTTCTGACAGTGGACAGTGGAGTACAAACAGCTGCAGCAGATATAGGGCTTACATCTGCAAAACACCCAAAAGTAAGTTCAGTCATCTGTTACATAATTTTTAATTGTCCCATCAGTAACTTACATTAAGCAATTCATCTTTTTTCAGCTATTACCCCCACAGAAAAGCCCCCATCTGTTGGTGAGTTATTTTATCTAAGAAATCTATTGTGTATGATGTTTAAAACTTTAATTATGGATCATCTGTTAAAACCTCTATATGTCTTTCCTCCTTAGCCCACGTCGTTAAAGAAGCTACGCATGGCTCTGCTGGCATCACTGTGGCAGTAGTACTAGTTGTAATTGCCATAGTTGGACTTGGTGCCTTCTTCCTCTTCCGTAAAAAGATACCCACCTCTGTCTTGGCAGAATGCAACTTTGACAACAACTTATATTTCAACAATCCGATCCGAGCTGCTGTGGACACCAAGGGTCTTGTGGCCAACATAGAGCAAAATGAACAAGCATAGAAAGACACAAGATCAGTGGTAATCAGCGCAATGAAAATTACACGACCAGAGGTTTTCATCTTGGTTTCATACTTTATTCTGGATCACTTCAGTGGGAACAGTATCTCAACCAATAATGTGTTTGCCCATTTTACAGAGAACTGAATGAAAGATAATGAATATTATAATTATTATACAATAATTCATGCAAGCACAGGCAAAATCTATAAAACAAAAACATGATTATATTGTTATGTTTGCAAAATGTTTACGAAACATTTGTAGAACGAACACATAAAAAAAAGGTGAAAAAGAAAAAGGGTGAAGATGATGTTTTCTGCAATTAGCCAGCTCCTTCTCAGCTGGGTTGCTTGTCTATTGCCTATTTCTGGCGTACGTGCGATTGTAAATAGATGCTTGATAAAAATTAAATATAGTATGAAATAAACCAAACTGAATTGTCCTCTTTTTGCTTATTTTTCTTCTAAGAGACCAACGGAGCTACATGATTAACCATGACCTGTGATGAGATGAACTGTGACATTAATAAAGGTGACTAGAGCAGAAAGAAAGAGGGTTTAATGACAATCACAAAATCCTCTCTTACACTTCGATAAATAGCCGAGCAAAATCCATCTTCTTCATTGATTTGTTAAATATATAATATTGTTATACAACCTGGATCTCCTTTATTTAAGTGATTACAGGATACTCTGGTGAGGGTTTTTTTTTTTTGGGACAGTAATTGGTGCCTGTCATGATGAAGCTGTTTCCCTCCTTCCTCTCCCTCTGCCAACACTTCTGTGGAAATTTTTGGAAATCTCTGTTGTTTGACCGTGTGACAGGATATCCATCAGTGTGATCAAAATCACTTCCCTTATTGCTGGGAAACTTCCTGCTTCATGCACTTTTGAAAGAAAACTACTGTATATAAGAATGATACTGTCTCCCGCAAGTCCTCTGCGTGAGTACTGATGTAAATAGCAGCAACATTTTGGGATTTTTGTTGTACATAGACGAAAGATGATCAGATCTGATGCTGAATTTAAAGATTTCAAAATATTGCTCTGTCAGGCACCGGCCGTTCAATCATCCCTGCCAGCAGTTGGGGGGGGGGGGGGGGGGGGGGGGGGGGGGGGGGGGAGGGGGGGGGGGGGGGGGGGGGGGGGGGGGGGGGGGGGG
>JBBMJY010000013.1:5652738-5727722 GCA_037833715.1 Toxotes lorentzi
TTGGGGTTTTTGTTGGAAAGAAGAGAAAGGGGAGAAGAGTGGGGGCGAAATGGAAAGATTGCAAAAGAGTGCTTTGTGGGAAACCGGCTGTTCAACCACCCTTGCAAGAGGTTTCCCCCCCCCCCCCCCCCCCCCTCCACCTCACTGCTGAAAATGAGGCAGTGCTCTCCATGGCAACCACAGCCCTCTAAGGCTGTCGCAGCTAATCCTCAGGAGCTTACTCAATTCTTACTTCTTGTAAGAGGGTTTTACCGGCAGCACCAATGCCCAAGAATTCTCCTCAAACAACTGGATCTTCTGTTTATCCCAGGAGAGGAGGAAAACAAACCTAGTAACAGAAGCTGAGAGGAGCAGAGGGGAGAATGGTAAGCCTGGATCATCCAGTTAGCTTTTTCATCTTCTCTGTATCAGGTGTCGCTGTAGCGTTTAGTATTTTACAACAACACTTTTGTCCTCTTATCGCTCAGTCGAGTTGACCTGCAGGGTGCACAGTGTGGGAGGATGTTGGAAAGTGTTGCCAAAAAGCCTGGCATGTTTTGTTCTGTATGTTTGATCTTTGATGGCTCAGAGATCATACAGAGTAACCAGAGAACCTTAGATTTGAACGTCACTGGTGCTTTAGGCATGGGGGGGCTCTGGGGCTTGTAGTCAACACAGTACATGCACCCACTCACAGCAGCTCCTCTCTTCTTCGTGAACACTTGATGCTGCTAAGTAAGGAAACTGGCTCAATATTTAGAGACAGTTCTGAAACAATTCAAGGAAATACATTTAATCATAATACAAACTGAAGAGGTGATTGTGGTAACTCAGGTGGTAAATCAGTTCAGGAGAATGACTCTGTTTTAGATGTCTGTCTGCTTCAGCCATTGCTTTGTGTTAATAATCGCTTCTCCCTAGTCCAAAGTTTTCCTCAGTACTAATTATTTTCTCTACCTTCTCCCCCTTCACGCCCCTTCTCCCTGCCCATGTGCTCTCTCTCACTTGCCTGCACTAATCTTTTTGTTGTGGACTGAGGGGCCCAGGCTTTGGCTGACCATTCGGCACTGTAATGGTTGGTTCAGCTGAAGGGTGCCGAGCTCGCCTGTCCTTCACCAGATCTGGCGGGCCCATTATTAACGCCTCCCTCAGCAAGAACACATCCGCTGCTCTTCTCTTTTAGAAGCTTTCCATTCTACCTCCTCATTCACCTGGATTCAATTTTCTTTTGCAATTTGCTCGTCTATGTTTTCTCTCTATCACCTCCTTGTTGTCTCAAGCCCTTAGCGAGTCCCGGCAACGCGAGGGAGTCAGACAACCCTGTTGGGAACATGCACTTCAGGAGCAGTGCTCCCCTTTTGCTGCTGCTGCTGCCTCTTTGTCTTCTGGGGAGGGTGCTGGAGGTTAGAGGGCAGGAGTGGGGGTACCTGCAGGAGGCTCTGAAGGCCTTGGATCTTCCTCTGGCAATGGACGACGAACCTCAGCTGCAGAAGGACAAAACTGGTGTCCTGATCACCACGCTTCTTCAGGCGGTGCACTGTGCAGCGCGAACTGGGAGCTCTCAGGACATCTGTGACAAGGTGTGTTCTACAAATGTCTTTATGTTACGTTTTAAGTGTCATTATATGACACTGAATGTTTACAATCAGTGTGCAAAGTGCTTTTTATGTATTCACTCCATTCCTCTCTGCTTATTCCAAGAAATGTGCTTGTTATGGGTGGAATGTGAGTGAATGTGGAGGCTTAAGTCCTTGACCTCTACGGGGCATTCATGCTGAGTGGCTTTAGACATCCCTCAGTTTGACATAATAAACTCCATAGAGTGGAGTTAGAGGTACTTCACATGTTTGTGCAGGTGGGCTAACAATGGGATTATGTGTCTCTCAAGCCTTGAAAGTTTAGAAATTAAGAGGGCAACTTTTTAATTTTCTGCATTGTTATCTGAATAGTCTGCTCTAACGTGGAATAATGCTTCGACTCTCCTAACCTCCTATATTTTGTGTGGGTATCTAACTGGGCTTGTATTCAACTCACCAAAAAGACAAACAACAGCACAAAGCTAGCCATTTTCTAAGAAGCAGAGTTCTGTGTGAGAAATCAGGCCTTTTATCAAGCTAACTGCTTTTCCATCTAATCCATTGCATGTAAATCTAAGATCTTGCTCTTTTATGAAATTAATGAAATAATTCTGCCACTTTCTGTCCTTAAAATCTCAAACGTGGTCCTGATCTCGTTACAGTGCCTGACACCAGACATAGCTCTCTCTGTGCTAGAGGAGGATGGGAAGGCTTACCTCACTGAGGAGGACTACGAGCGGATCTCAACTGTCCTGCTGTACTACCTAATTAACTTGCAAGATCTGTGTGTGTCAAACGCTGCTTCCCCTTCCTCCCTTTCCTCCCTTTCCTCCTCCTCATCTGGGAACTATCAGTTCTATCTTTTGGCTCTCACCAATCTGCACCCAGCTGAGGACAACCAGTTCTTATCACTTAGTGAAACAGAGAGTATTCTGCAGCTCATAAACCAGCACTACGACCCCTCCAACCAAGATACCTCATCTGATTCGCAAGTAAGGGATTTTCATTTAGGACATCTATCCTGTATCCCCAGGTGCACACCCAGATGTGATCATTTCATCTTTGATCCTACAGTGTATTGATGCCACTCATCTACTTGAAGATGTTGACGTAAAAGAAAATCCAGGTGCTGGTGAGTCTTCTGTGCCCAAAGTGGCCGCAGCCATCGTCAGCCATGTCCTGCAGGGCCACTGTTTCCGACGGAGGAACCTCCCGTCGCCTGCTTTCTTTACCAACTACATCTTTCAATCCCTGAATCGCACAAGTAACCTACAGATTATAGGTAAATTGAGCATTTGATCAGTTCATTCACAAAAACAAAGTAACGCAGACACATCATTTCACAGTGTCACAGAGGGTTACGTGCTGGGCGCCCCTGTTTCCAGTCTTTGTGCTAAACCAAGCTAATGGGCTGCTCGCTGTGGCTTCATATTTAACATACAGGACATGAGAGAGGTATCAATCTCCTCATCTACCTCTTGGCAAGAAAGGAAAAAAAATCCACATTTCTGTATCTTCTGTGAGTCCATTCACTAAAGGTCATTTAGAGGTATTTCCACTCTCAGCCACTGAATAGCTGGAATGAGTCAGGATGTTTGAAAGAGCCTCTAACCCTCCAGACAGATTTTCAGTAGTACTAAATATTGCATCAAAGGCTTTTCTACCCTGCTAAAAATAAAACATGTATTCTTTCATTTTACAAGGATCAGATTCATTCATATTTGCAGAAATGCTGGATGTGTGCAGGTTCAATCTAGAATATCAGTACTGTGTTGTGTCTGTATTTCTTTTTGTGTGTGTGTATGTGTTCATAACTTTTCTTTAGCTATTTCATTCTTAAATCCATGCAGAGTATAGTTGTATTTTGCTCCCATCTTTCTTACAGTACCTTAAATTAAAAAAAAAAAAAAACTGAGTTGGAACAATTCTCTACTTAGACTTAGAGGAGTTGCTTCATCAGCTGGGAGTGGGTCAGGAGGGAGCCGCACTCTCTCATGACAGGAAGAGGCGGAGCATCAAGGGAAGTTCACAGAGAGGAGTGGGGCATCAGGTGGATGGCTGTAACCATGGCACTGAAGGAAGAAGTACAGACTGGGCACAGGTGAGGCTGAGACAAATATCTGATTAGTTCACAATATTGCTGTAACGTGCATGCAGGTAAAGCTTGATTTGAGCCTCCTACTCATCGCCAAATTTGTCTTTTCCTTTGTATCTAATCAGGTGTGTTTTTCAGCCAATCAGTTGGTGGATATTTTTGCTCTGGATCCTCATTTGCCAATTTCCAAGGAGCACTTCAGACAAATTTGCCCAGCCATTATTCAGCAGTTGCTAGGCAATGCCTGTGAATCTGCAGAGCAAAAAACAAGAGGATCTCTGCCCACTGCTCTCGAGAGTAAGACATTTTACCTCATTGTTTCTCTCTACAAAGCACAGTCACAAATACATATAAAATCTATTAACTGAAACAAAATAAACGAGTTTTTGATTTGTGATTTTGTTTCCTGAATAGAGAAGGACCTTTTCAATTACATTTTTTTAAATTGTGTTATTATCTGTCTTTGAAAGTTGTTTTAAATAAGGACAACAATCTTATTAATTGGACGTGGAAAAAGGTGTTTCAACTCAAACCACCTCCCTTCTTCACCCTGCAGAGTACGGCTACAGCACGGCCGCTGTCCTGCTCATCACAGTGGGCTCCATGTTCGGTATTTGCCTGATCTTCTTCAACTCTTGTCAGGAAACCTACACACTCATCCTGCAGCTGTTTGTGGGCCTGGCAGTGGGAACCCTCTCAGGAGACGCTCTCCTGCACCTCATACCACAGGTATAATGCCACTGCACAATTCACACTAGCCAACCCCATATGTGTCTTGCGTGTGGAGTAAGTCTAATTCTTTCCTTTTTGTCTCCTTCGGAGATTCTGGGCCTCCATGACGGCACTCACAGTCATGATGAGCACTATACTGAAGGAAAGGAGTATCTGTGGAAGATTCTGGGCATGATCGCTGGGATTTATGGCTTTTTCCTTATTGAAAGGGTGTTCTCCTTTTTCATTCCTTCTCATGGCCATGTAAGAGCTTTGTTCTTTTTGTAGCTGTTATCAATTTAACGACCCAAGAATGGCACAGACTGCAAAATGCTCAAACCATAGTGCGTCAGGAGAAAGTGGGGCAGAACTTATAAAGTTTGTCACAGCTGTGCATATGAGCGATGGTGGTCTCATGACTTTCTTTTGTCTGCAGGGTCACTCCAGTGACCTGCCCTTAGAGCTCAGCTGCAGTGGTCAGTCACAGAGGGGCAAATCCATCTCCACCATACAGCTGGTGAGTGTCGCCGTTGCCAACACTTAACTGTTATGGTTTTTTAAAAGTGTTCTTGGCAGAAAGTCCTGATTTCTGTCATCATCCCTATTATTTATGTAGTGATATATCAGATCACAGGGAGCGTACCGATGCACTTCCTGGACATTAAGCTGCAAAATACTAAAACGATGTTGCATGCTAGGGGCCTGGAAAAGAGAGAGAGAAAGCAAGTCCCCCACAGCCCTATCAGATGAGCCCATCGATGTCATCTGTCACGTTTCAAATGTGTTCATTCAAATTGATTTTAAACTCCATTAATTACATACAGTGTGGATACAATTAAAGTTATTTTTTTATACGACTAATCCTGGAGTTAATTCTCACAGTGTAAATTCTCAGGCTTCACTTGGTCTGACAGAAGCTGGACAGTTCAGCCATTTATTCATTTATCTATTTATTTATTTATTTCACCATCAGCTACTTTTAGCTATCTGCGATGACTTGTCTGTTTGCTTGCTGAGTAGTTTTAACAAACTCTCAAACACGTGGAGTCTTGGTTTTACAATTGACTCAGGCTGGTGAGAGGCATGTCCTTCGCAATTGGCTTATCATAGCTGATGATTTATTGACTATTGCAACAATAAATATATTAAAGTCATCGCCACAGCGAGTATAACGCCCCCAAAAAACAAGAGGCAGGTCTTGCAGCAGTTAAATCATCACATTGTTTAAATATTTTGTTTGCTGTGCTGTGATACTGCGCAGTTATTAAAGTCAGTATAGTTTAATTCACCCCAGTGACGCTTCACTCCCACACTACTCCTCCACCAGTACTGTCATGCGAGAGGGCACTGTTTACAGGAGAACAACCGGCAAATTAGAGCACAGCTTCACACAACTTTGCGGACAGGTCAGCACACTGGCTCAAATCGGATCACAACCTCATCATTTAAAAAAAAGAAAAATCAGTGAGCAGACACACTGTAGATAAAGCATAGAGTGAATCTACTGATACTCTACTCATGTTTACAGTTCAAAAATCAACTGAAAAATCAATTTTCCAGCACTGCTCTTATATAACAGGAAACGAAGAGCGGTGTAGGAGGCAGTAAAGGAACAGGGCATGTAGGATGTTGGAGAATGAGAAATATTGAATCATTCAGAAAGCACTTTATGTTTGCTTTGAACCTTGTATGTACAGTTGAATACAAACTTCAAAACTAGAACATTTTAGACACGGAGACAGGTCACTCACAAAGTTTTTTTTTAAACTACGACACAGACTTATTTTTCAACCATTCTTGTTACATAAAAATGTCCTATTTCAGTGAATCTGTCTCTTGCAGATCCCTTCATTCAACTTCAAAATCTTAATTTCTCAAGTTTAAGAAGGTTCAAAAGTCTGTGCTGTAAATAATTGTCTGTCTCCTGCAGGGACCAGTGGATGACTTGGAGTGTACAGAAATATCTCCTGAACATGCAAACACAAGGAGCTCTTCACATCAGAGTAAGCTCCTTCAATATGAACTGCACAATCACACACAGATGAATGTGATGCACTTTGTAATTAGTCGCCTGGCATGACAGAGCAATTTCCACGGTCTGAGGATGATCTTCAGCAACACAGACTCGCTTTGTATTCCCAGGACAAGGGGTTCCTCTGCTGGCTGTGATGATAATCGTGGGAGACAGCCTTCATAACTTTGCCGATGGCCTTGTTGTCGGGGCGGCCTTCTCCTTTTCAGCCGAGACCGGCATGGCAACCACTGTGGCTATCTTGTGCCACGAGATCCCGCACGAGATGGGTGAGGGGTCACTGTGTTTGGTTTTAAAGCACTGTTGTTGTTTTTTGGCTAAGGCCAGGAAACACTCTGTTTGACTGATCGACTTCTCTTGTCTGGTCTATGTCTCAAAGGGGACTTTGCAGTGTTGCTAAGCTCTGGACTCTCAGTGAAGACTGCTGTGCTAATGAACTTTCTCAGCGCTCTGACAGCCTTTATGGGCCTCTACATTGGACTCTTTGTTTCCTCAGAGGCAGAGGTGCAGCAGTGGATCTTTGCTGTCACTTCTGGGATTTTCCTCTACCTGTCACTGGTAGAAATGGTAAGGCAGCTTTATTAAAGGCAGGTGATGTTCTATACTTTTCTTATAGTCAACAGATCCCTTGAAAAGACCCAAACCAACAACAATTAACTGATCCCGGCATAGTTTATATCTCTGATCCCTAGATCTCTAATGTTGTCCTAAAATTATTAACTATAATGCCCAGCCGGCCCCCACAGGATAAAGCTTACTGACTTTGATGGTCCCCTGACTTTTTATCTAACACCACCATAAGGTTGACATTTGGGGTTTTGAATGAAATATCCCAACAACTGTCACATGGATTGACCATGAAATTTGATTCAGACATTCATGTTCCCCTCAGGAGGAGTTGTAATCACCTGTCATCCTCTGACTTTTCATCTTGCGCTTTCATACTTTGGTTTATGACCAAATACCTGTAAAACCAATAAGGACAATTAACAACGCCAGCCATAGCCTTTAAAAATACTGAGGATTCTGTTTTCACTCTTATTTTCTCTCTTTCATCAGCTTCCAGAGATGAATCGAGTGAAGACCGACAGACCGTGTCTCATGTTTCTCCTACAGAACCTTGGTCTATTGATGGGTTGGGCCTGCCTTTTGCTCCTTGCACTCTTTGAACATGAACTCAAAATCTAAATACACACACCTGTACATGACGTCTGTTCAGTATCTGTTCAAGCAGGGTTGAACTGTAACAAGTGTTGACTTGATTTTATTAGTGTTGTCTGAAATTTTCTTTGACTTGTTGATTTTTATCTGCTGCTGTGCACAACAAATATTTGTGCAAGTTTTAGTTTGTGCACCCAGAATGTTTTGACAAGTCATTGCTGGTCAACGAGTGAGTATTTCAGGATGTTGTAGTCTCAGCACTGGATGATACAGTAAATATGTCATGTGTAGCTGTATGAATACATTCTTTTTTATACGTGATGATTTATTTTTGTATGTTAGGTGTCATGTGTGCTGGTATCTGGACACTTGATGTCTAGTTGAAACTCTTATCACCTTATTTGACAGCATTGTGCAATTGTGCATATCTGTTGTTCTGCGAAATATTCATGTTTCCTCAAATAATCAGATCCTTTGATTTTGAAGTCATTTCTCACCAGCAAAATATAAAGTATTCTAAATCTGCTTCTTTTGGTTTGGATATATTTTTTGTCTTTATATAGCTAGTAAGTAAGTGAGTTCATGTGTGGGAATTAGATGATTTTGTAAAATGTTTTCTTTTGTATATTGATTTCTGCATAATTTTTGAATATTTTCCAAGATGTTTCCCTAAATGACGGTGAAATTTAGTACAGATTATAAGAAAAATATAGGAAAATATGAATCCATCTTTAATAGTTCTTCTCTGCCTGGTAAATACTTGTCTTTCAAAGTCAACCTGTGCTTTAATTTCAATATTATTAATTTTAATAATGATGATAATAATGTTCAACTCTTAATATTAAGTACCAAATTACACACAGTAGTGCTTTCCAGGAATTCAGGAAATTATTAGAGAAATTATTAGGAAATTACTGACCCATAATAGAGCATTTCCTTGATTTGAACAACTTCTAAATACACAAAGCCTGATTGGCTTAATGAGAAACTCTAATATCAGGTGCAAAAAAGGGACTAATACCTCTTTGTTATACTTAATCTAATTTTTTTTTTTTTGAAGCTCTGTTTCCAGAAACGTTGCTGGCTTTCGGCTTCTCATCTCAGAGTCATCGTTCTTTGTTTTGCGAGGCCTCTCTGTGATCCAATATGAGGGCACTTCCACCCACCTGAGCCACTTGTTCTCTCCATCCACCAACCTGGATGACTAATGCTTGCTGTAACAGACAGAAAAACTCTGGAGCGATTCAGCCCACACAGCACACACGCTCTTTACCGGCCAGAGTGGGCCTGCAGGAGGAGGTGGTGAAAGAAGAAAATATGATGAATACATTAGTACAATAAAATAAATGAAACACAGTAAATCAACTTATTTGTACAAAAACAAATTGGATTTGTGATACTGAAAGAATGAGTGGGCTTAAGAGATGATTTTTTCATCAGTTTAATCAGCTTGTAGTGATTAAATTCTGGTGCTATCAGCTTCAGCATATTTCTGTGAGATTTGAGTAAACAGCCATCAAGCACTTGCCTTATTTGCGCTGGGGATTAGTTTCATTGCAGAATTTACATGGTGATTATGTCAATTTGCCGTTCTAAGCTTGCTGTCAAAGTGCAAAGTCAGTGCTATTGGCAGTGTCATGAGATTATTTGACTATCAAGTCAGAAAAAGCTGACACCATTTGCTGTGACTTCCCGAGTAATGCTAAAACAATAGCAGGAAGTCCATCGCATTTTCTCTTATTCTAGCAACTCTGCTGTTATTTTGGAAATGCCAGTCCCTTCGGCATTTCCAGGAAAGCTTTGGGCCCAATGACCTGCTTGTAAATTTGCTCTTTTGCACCAAAGGGGCATTTTCTGGCACGTGTGCATCTTTTCAAGGCAGCTGCTGCCAGGATGGAGGAAGGAAGGGCTCTTTATCTGGGGCATGTTGGTGTGAACACTGAGTATCCTCACTCTGTCAGAAGAAGAGTTCAGCTCCAGGGTCCTCGGGGCAGCAGAACACACAGAAATGATGGAAAGAGCTCAAAGAGAAAGACACAAAACAGGAAATATAAGTGTTTTCCTTTTGATTTGAAAGGATTTGGCTGAAAATAATCCTTGAAACCACATGGGTTCAGCCCAGAGTTACTAGTGGTGAGAAGTTTGTGTACAGTCACAGGACCTATATCACATTCTTGAGTCACTGATTTAGTCTTTAGTTTAAAGGGGTACTTCATCAGTTTAGTTTTGCACTTCCATAAAGATTTTTTTTTTTATGGTCAAAACTGAAGCAGCACAGGCTGAGTTTATCTGTCTTTTAGTCCCCATAGAGTCAAATAAAAAAAAAACGGTGCCCTACATTTCCCACAATGCAACTCAATAGCATTTTCTGATAGACCATCCACATCTTTCAAACTCCACACAGCTTTTAATTCTGAGGCTGAGCATTCACAGGAATGACTAATAAACTCACTTTGATGTGTAAAATCAGTGGACTGTCCCCTTTAAAATACAGTAGCACATGAGACCACTAGAGGGCAATAATGAATAACAAAACTTCAGAGAGACCTGAGGTAAAAAATTACCTCAGGAGCAGTTTACTGAAGCTGCAGCATTTGGCTTGAACGGTCTCATTTTACTGGATGCACCATATGCAGTACATATAGGACTGTGCAGCCCAGCTGTAAAACTGAGTGACACATTGATATTCTCTGGTAGCAGTTCTCAAATGTGAAGATTTGCTGCCGTTCTCTGTTTTATATTATTGTAAATGGAATAGCTTCAGGTTGTTCACTGTTGGTCACACAGAACAGTACATTTCAGCATGTCACCTTGGGTTGTGCTGGGCATTTTTTAAACATACTTTTTACAGTTAACCATAAAAATGTCAGATTTTGATAGTGACAATAATTTTTAATTGCATCCCCAGTTATATTCTTTCATTTATACTGTATAATGTCCCCAGTTTGCATACAGCCAAGAGGGATATGTATCATAGAATTGTAGACTCAACCA
Source organism: Toxotes lorentzi (assembly GCA_037833715.1). Taxonomy (NCBI): domain Eukaryota; kingdom Metazoa; phylum Chordata; class Actinopteri; family Toxotidae; genus Toxotes; species Toxotes lorentzi. The sequence continues at coordinate 5,663,288 of JBBMJY010000013.1, forward strand.
TAATGTCGAAGAGTGAGAATGCTGAGCTCTCTGTTGTGGTATCACAGTCAGGAGCTGATAATGATTATGATTATGATGATGATGTCAAGACTGCTGCCTTCGAATTCTGTTTGAAGTTCGTGTGATTCATCTTGTTGCCCTTCAGCCTAACATGGTCTTTTCAGGATCCTGTTGCTCCTGACCTCCCTAACAGACATCACTATAGCTTCACCAGCTCTTGACTCCCATTCAGAGCCAGTATGTTCACTGTAGAAACCATCTAACTGTCAGCATTGCTTTGTCCTCTCTCGCTTGGCTCTAGCCAACCATCTGCCTTCTCACTGCAAACTTTAAAGAATAACTTTTAACACCAGGATGTGTTAAGTCAGCTGGGCAGACATATCGTCCGTTATTATTTCACTGCAGATATATCACATTGGTGTATATGCCAGCTGATAAATAACCAGAAACTGAACCACAGAGATGCCAAAGTTAGGTTTTAAAACAGTCACCATTCTATAATTTGTCAAAGACTAATAGCAAGTTTATTTTTCAACTGTAAATCTTTCACAGTACATGTATTGCTCACAACAGTGAAAGAGACAAATTTGAGGTTTTGAACAAAAAATGAATATTGGCCAATGTCAATACTGGATTTCTAAAACTCTCGAACATCAATATCAGTATCTGCCTCAAAAATCCCACATCAGCAGGGATATGGTGTTCAGTTACTCCTAAGGGTTTCTGTTTTTGTATTTAGTCTTCCTTTACTCCAGTGTCATTTGGGTTCAGAGTCACAGAAAACGATGAAATGATAAAAATCAATTTAACCTTTAAGAACCACTTTCTTGAAAAAAAAAGTTGAGGCACCATTGTAATATCTGATTCTAGAAAATGTTTGAATGAAGTGTTTCAGGATTTAACCCACATTTTCCAGTCTGTTAGGCAATGGTTAAAGACTTTTATTCCATAGATTTTCTTTTGAGGGAGATTTTCTGCTTGGATGCTGTAGGCCTAATCTATTGTCATCCTTTAGTGCCGTGAGAGGGAGGTTGTTGGCGCTGGATGAGGGCGCATGGAGCAGGAGAGCCATCAGCCAGTGTGGGTAGGAGGGAACTCATGAGGAGGCTCGGTGATGCTGAAGGCTATAATATCCGAGAATTCAAATCCTCATCATCATCATCATCACCATCATCTGAACTGAAGGAAAACGGCTTCACAGTCCGCTTCCGCACAAGCTCCTCCTTACCTTTCCCTGACTCAAACTTTAAGATTGGCGGCGCAAGGTGAACAGCAGCGCCTCACTTCTATCAGTCTTTAACTCGTTAACAGAAACCGGTGAATGGGTGAGAATGCGCTTAAACTTTGAGCTTGGACACAGCATCTGGCCAAACCGAGAGGTTTTGTCGAGTATCTGCTTTAGTGAAATGGTGTAATGGTCGTTAATAATACTCCAAAAAGCAGCAGCAGCAACGCATCTGGACAAACACATGGACTCGCTGGAACACCCGATGTTACAAGTAAGCAGATTCAATTTAAATGACACGGATATTTTCATTCTGTAATAGTTGACGAAAGTTCGCACGCTAAAGAAACTGATCAACTCCGGCTCCTGCCAAATGGCTACGACGATCTTAAATTAAGTTCTGATTACGTGCTTGGTCGCGAGGGCAAGACGTCGAGAGTTCGAATTTAGAATTTTTAACGGTTGATTTTTGAATCACAGATATGTCGTCATAACTGTTGTCTCTGAACGCTGGTGTCAGTCAGGCTGCAATGTTTTATCAGGTTGCATCCTTTGTCAGTTGTTTTGTTTGTTTATGTTTGGTCTTCGGCAAATGTCAGAAGAGTTTTTAACATTTCCAAATGAAACCGTAAACCCATTTATCAGTGGTGGAAGGAGTGTTATAGGAGCATATTTTGCTTAGGTAAGTCAAAGTAGTTGTTCCACAGTGTAAAAATACTCTTGAATTCCGAAAGTGCAGCAGTAATATCAGCAAAAATGACTGCTAATACTAAATGTATCAAAAACAAAAGTCCTATATTTATAATCTCTTTTTTTATAATTATATAGTATGTTGGATTTTTGTTTTAAATAGTTATTTAAATAGTTAAAAATATTTAAACAAATTATAGTAGTCACATAAATGTAGTGGTGTGAAAAGTACAATATTTCCTTCTGAAATGTCATGGAGTTGAGGTAAATCAAGCAAAAAAAAAATGTACTTGTGAAATACTTATAAATGTGGTTAGTTCCATTATTGTTTTACACATGATACATACAAGATGTTCAGAAATCGTCAGGTAAAATATTATGGAATGGACTGTTTGTTCAACTTAATGCTATTTCTGTTTGGTTCATTGAGGTTGATTAAACCTCATCCTGTTCCTCCAGACTCCCTCTGGGCAGCTCAAACTATTCTACATGACTGAGTCCTCAGAAACAGTCAGAATAGCTCTCTCTGTCTTTCTTTTAATATGCATGATTAACATGTCCTGAGGGAATGGGATGGAATAAAGGCAGATTTGAAATGAATTTCTGTTTTTCAGTTGCTACTAGCAACACATGCTGTATGAGGGCTTGAGCTCAGTGCATTACTTTTCCAGCCCCTCATCATATCAGCTTGCATATTGGAGACCACCCACATAATCACCATCGCTTTATGACACCTGTCATAATATTGCACTTCAAATAAAACACTGAAAGCTATACTTAACTAATTGAACTAACAGTGAGGATCTATTTCTACATTTTAAAGATAGGGTCACATTTTTTTCAAGTCTCTAATGCGATTACAATTTAAGAGAAAATCTGCAGTCCTCTATTGCAAAAGTACATTTAAAAGTTTGGCTGAAGCTTATAATGGGCTTCAGCAGTCTGTGTTGAAGAAATTAAGTGGTGTCTAGTTGCGTTCATTTTAGACTAAAAACCACCTCCAGTTATTAGAGGAAGTCATCTTGGACTCTTAGGAAACTGTGATGGGATCTTTTTACTCTTTTCTATAAAGAGTAAAAAGACTCTTTATGGAGTAATCGTTTGGTCTATATGTTGTACATATACAGTATAATCAATAATTAAAATAATCGTTATTGCAGTCCTGTTTGGAAGATAAACACTTGATTTTCCTAACTCTGAAAAAGCTTTGCTCTAGTTTCTGCTGAAATGTACATATGATCATGAAAGTACAATAAGAAACTCTTGAAAAGACCTCTTCTCTAACAATTTCACTTTTTCCTTTTTTTTGTTCTCTGAAGTCTCAAGGTAAAGGAGCTCGAAGAAAAGGTCGGTTCAAAGGTTCAGATGGCAGCACCTCCTCTGACACCACGACCAACAGCCTTGTTCGCCAGGTAAGGATTTTGATTTACATTCAAACTTTAGGGCACCCACATGTCTCTGATTCATATCCACTGTCTGATAAATTTTTAAAAAAAATGAAAGCTTTAAACTTTTTTTTATAACATTTTGCAAAGGCAAATGGTGCCACAGTCTGAGGAACCATATGGCAAGGTATGCATACTTACTAGGGACAAGGATGATGTATCTGATCATATTGTGCCCTGTACAAGAATATTGTGAAGAGTAATTAAATTTCCTGGCAACAGTTCCTTCATTTAGGAATGTAACACTTGTGTTTGTGTGTCTGAATGTGACAGTAAATGCAAACTGGCATAAGAGCCCTGCTTTAGTAATCATCATCCATCAGGGATGAGATGTGCATTGCAGTGAAAGCTCTCTGTAAACTCTTCTGGGTACAGTATGTTAAGTGGAGGCCTCTACCCTTAGCTGCATCCTCAGTGCTGTTAGAGCAGCGACACAGTGGCTTGTTATAAAGCAGACCCTGCGAGGTACACACTCAATGTGTCTGGTCTTTGTTGAGCAGACCTGCAAGGGACAGGACGGGCCGGGTTAAGGATGCGCGCCCCTGCCTAAATGTTTCTGCCTTTTTTGGAGGAGGCACACATCTCCTCGTCTTTGGCACGGCAGCCGCGGAGCAACGCAAAGCTGGAGGAGATTAGAGCAGACCACCTCCTGACCTGCTGTCTGCTTCATCTCAAGGGCATGGAGAACTTCTGAATGAGCTGTTATCATCAGCGTCACAGCTCAACATGAGGTGCTTGGTGAGACTTCATGCCCATTCCCACAGTTCTGTCCCCAAATGAGGAGTTCCCCTCCAAACTGAGTCATCACGGATAAACTCAATTAGGCTGAGAATGAACGTCTATCTTCAATGTAACACCACATCCTACAAAAATGAGAGCCAGTTCAAGAAAGAGGCAGTGGCGGGATGTGGGGAGGGTGGAGGAATAATGTGTTTCAGGGTCAGTGAGGCCCTCACATGCCGAGCAGAAATATCCTCTTATAGATATTTGCCGCAAGAGGGCCCCAGAAATAGCAGACCTTCCAGTAAGTTCTCCTCCGTTTGGATAATAATGTAAATACTGTTTTTCAATTGTGTTATCATAACAGCAGTTTTAATCTGACCTTATTTTCATCTCGCTTGTGCTCAATCATACAGCCTGTGATTATTTTCACTTTTCACAGAGGAATGAGGGTGTAGTATTTAAATCGCTAAACTAACACCATCCCGGGAAAGTATGCAACAAACCTCTGTGTGGTTATCTCACTGCCGATTCATCAATCTGTCATTTGGTTGTAATCTTTAATCTTTGTTTTATCATTTCCATCAGCATTCAAAGCTGCTGCTAAAGAATGTTTGCCTGACTGGACTTTGTTGAAAGTTTGAAATTATCTTGAGTATATTTTCTTTCGCTCTACCTCCTATCAGACCTGTTGTTTTTGTGCCTCATAGTACTTTCATTCCTGTAGGCGTCTCAAGAACATCTCAGGCTTGGCAAGGTCACTGTGTGATCGATCAAGAAACATTACTTTCCAGTAACTGCATACAAACGGCTCCTAAAAGACAGAATTACTCATGCTCCAACAGATAGAGAGGGCAGAGGGCAGACAGAGAGTAGGTTGAGAGAGAAAGGATGAGAGACATTCCCTGTGGTCATGGCCAAATGCCCAGGGGGAGTATGGAGGAGGCTGGGAAGGGTGGAGGTCCAGGCCAGACCAGACTGCTCAGCCGTGGGAGTAGTGAGGTCAGTGTTTAGCTGGAGCTCAGTTCTCCATTGAGAAGGAAGAAGATATTTATCCGACATTTGTTTGAAAACTTCTACCATCAGGTGGATGGTTTATTTTTATTTATGTTGATGCAATGTTGTGCATTGTAAGCAAGGATGGCAACTCGCTGTGTGCTCTGTGTCAGTGTCCATCTGTTTCTGCACATGTTGAGGGATTACACATGCTAATGAATAGTATAGACACCCTGCTTGAGTACCCTGCACAAACTTCCTTTTATAGTCCAGACATTTACGTGAACTCATTAATTTCTCATGAGTTAGAAAAACAGATGCTCCATCATAAGATGATGACCGCCAATATGTGCGTTTGTCCACCTCATCCTTAGTGAAAGGACTAGATGAACATTTTAGGAGACAATCTCTTGTGAAATACATTGAGGTTTAGTTTTCAAAACCTTTAAAGGTATAGTTTTTACCTTTCTTACAGAGTGTTTGATGAGAAGATCAGTATCACTCTTGTGTTTACCCTAAATGTGAGGCTACAGCCAGCTACAGACTGGAAGATATATATATTTTTTTACCTTCAGGCAGAGGCTAGCTGTTTCACCCTGTTTCTTGTCTTTGTGCTAAACTAAGATAATTGGCTGCTAGATTTAGCTTCACATTTAGCATACAGATATTAGAGTGATAGCCATGTTCTTATCTGATTCTGAACAAGAAAGTAAATAAAGCAAAGACAATGCAGTCATCTTTCAGTGTGCACAATCAGCGTTTTTTTTTTTTTTAAACAAAACCTCTGAAAACAGAGTGCTGTGTTTTCTGGTCACACTGTAAACCCTGTGCCCATAGGTGTAAAAGTGAGCGATTGTCCATCTGTAGACTGGCACTGTGTTTAGAGTATCTGCTTCTGTCTAATGCATCCTGGGAAACGATCCAGTCCCCCATGACCCTGAATAATAATAAACCTTCTTTATATAGCGCTTCTCTAAAAACAGAGTTAACAAAGTGCTTTACAGAGAGTGAGGAACAAAGCTCAGAACAAAAAAAAAAAAAAAACAGGATTAGACACGAGAGAAAGGATTGTTTAAAAGCGTATCTGATCACCTTTTTTTTCTTTTTTTTTTTTAATTGGAGGCTTAGAAACTTTCCAAATTCCCTACCCCTGTATGTGGTACTGAGCTCTAAGCTGGTTTGTTTCTACTATACATGTAAAGCTTTAAAAACAGTTACAAATATATACTTTCATTTTTCTAAAATGGCTGAATTATTTTGTAAACCAGTTTGGTAGTGTAGTTTTTAGCAAGCTTCACTCAAACAGGGGTAAATAGTGTAGTGTATAGTAAATTTTCGGTAAAATGACTGAACTGATTCAATATGAAAGCACCTGGTACAACGAGGACCTGAACTACTGTAGTTCTAACTGTGATCTGCATAATTTGCAGAGCATTATGTCATAATTAACCTCTTGCTGTGTACCACACTCGTTTATGTAAATGGTTGCACCAGGCTTCCCACTTCCCCTCTGTATCACCCGCCTCCTTCTGTCTCTTTCACCTCTATCTCTATATAACAGTGTCTAATGATGTCTCCCACTGCGACAGCTTTTCCATGGCACATTATTGCCGTTGGACCCTCTCTGTCTGCTCTGTCTGTACATTCAGGCTGGAGAAAAGGATTTGGTGATGAAAAGCTGTCTGACAGGGTGTGGTGAGGGCAGGAAACCCCTCCACCGCCTCCCTGATTGCAGGCATAAATTCCTTTTCATCATGCCCTAGATTATTTTTTTCTCCACTTAATGGAGAGAAGAGATGACGTAAAGTCCTCATAACTGACTCTGGTGATCAGATCTGGCAGACTTTTTGTGTGGCATTTACCAGTGACATACAGCACTGCAGTGGCGTTGGTAGGAAGGAGCTGCCACTGGAAATCTTGGAGAGGTGAAGTGTAACGTTAACCCTGCTGACCTTTGTCTGAACCTTTGTCTGACGTATGTCATAGTTTTCCAGTAGAAGATATTTCTGGAGAGCCATATGTAGCTTCTGGCCGCAAACCCACAATAATGATGCCTCGGGTTAAATGCTGTACTTATGTGAAAATGTGGACTCAAGAGAGGCAGCTGTAACCCACTACTGCTGCTCAGTCAGCCGTCTCAGTGGCACCACGCTGCCATCTAGTGGCTAAATGAAATCATACAGGTATTTAACAAAGTCCCAGTACAATAATGAAGTCAGGCTGCAGTAGCTGTATTTAATTTATTATTCTTTTTTTTTTGCAAATGATGTCCTTTGTCCAGCGCATTTGATACTAAATCAGTGTAGGGGGAATTTAAGTGACATGCAAATCAAAAAACAGAAAAAAAATACATACAGATTACAGGGTAAACTAAAGGTTGTGGTACAAGGTGCTTCTGCAGGGGCTGCCCAGCATTTACAATGGCCTGAATCCATGTTTCTCAGCCTCCAGAAGAAAAGTCCTTTTTTTCAGTGATGACTTTTAGTAGTGAGTGGAGTTTGAGTCTTGCGTGTAAGCCAGTGTTGCTGGGAGTTTATTGCACTTACTTCAGTTGTTTTGTTCATAAGAAGTGCTATGACTATTTCCATTATTGATGATTATGTCAGTTATTTTCTTGATTAATCTTGATCAGTCCATTAACTATTAAGTACATAAAAGAAAATGGTGACAATAGATGATTATAATTTCCCAAAGTCCAAGGGGATGTATTTGTTTTGTTTTTGTTTGACCAAAAGTCCAAAATCCAAATTTTACATAAGACGAAGCAGGAAATCCTCACAGTTGAGAAGCTAGAAGTGGATAATATTTGACACTTTAGCTTGATAAATGACTAATAGTTGACTTATTTTTTCAGCTCTATTCAAAAGCTATGTAGGTTTTTTCCATAAACAGCACAACGCATCATAAACTGTCTACGAGGCAAGTATACCTTCTTTTTTTTTTTTTTTTTTTTATTCATAAGATGGATTCATTTAATTAGCTCTTGTCTTCAGGTGTCCGCTGCCTCTGTAATTGATTGAGATCTTACAGGTAGTGATGGAGACCTAGGGAGAGAATGGGTAGTCTCTTTCTGTTATATTCTGTATAATTTGCATGTAGGTTTTGCCACTGTTTAATGGTATTTTCTTCATGCCTACACATATGAAAGCAAGAATTGATGTAGTTTCTTGAATAAATAGCCTCAAGTGTAGCTTGGAAGGTGTATCCTGAAAGAAATATAACAAACCCAAATTAAATAAGCAGTATTTTAGTGTGCAGACATGTTCCCTGCAGTGTTATTCATGGCGTCAGCAGCTGAGTGATTACTTCTCAAAGGGGGACAGGCTCTGTCAGATTAACTGATAGATAGGGTTCCCCTCTCACTGTAAGGTGCACAGCTCTGTGTTTATAATGATGCCTTTCTATCACAGCAGACACATGTCAGCCTGTGAAATATTGGCAGTAAACTAAGAAGCTTCAATGCAGATGAAAGGCACTGCCAGGTTTATGTTGGGCTGAGTGTCAGAGCCGAGCAGGAGATATATGGATACTGATACTATCACTGATGGGCACAAAGCTTTACAACGGGATACACACCATCTGCACAGGGTCACTTGTGTCGACAGAGTCTGTGTATTCACCAAAACAACACTATGATCCGTGGACCTTATACTTAACACTGCATCATGGTGTGAGTATGGGAAAGATTCAAAGAGGAACCACCGATTGCAAAACAAAGGCATTGCAGGTGTTAAGTGGCTACACAAAGTTTTTTTTCCACTAAGGCAATGTGAGATAAGACAAACCTTCCTTTATATATGTGTGTGTGCCTTTATTCCTCTTAATCAAGTTTGAGTTTGCTATTAATATTCATAAAACTGGTCATCTAAAAACAGTCATAATATTCCATCATCACTCACAGGGTTTTGAATTGTTAATTAATTCCACGTGTTGCAAGAAAGCCATTTCAAAGCTATTTCAAGGCATTGTTAAATCATTGAAATTCAGCACTCCACTGCCCTTGTTGCCAGATGAAATGCTAAAACACGTCCACAGTCATGCTGTGTGTACGAATATCGCCTCTGCAACTCTCCACCACACGTGTATCTGTCATTGAACGTTGAGACATGGGGAGATTATGTGCATTTCTGGCTGACACAGCAGTTGCGGCGCAGCAGTGATGCTGCATGTCAGTCTGGACTCAATCACCTGAACGCAGTGGGGAAGGGTAAAAGTGGCGAAGGGGTGTGTGTGACGGGAGGGAAGAGAGAAACAATCACACCAGCCCTGCGTTCACACTCAGCACTCTGGCATGACCGAACTGTGCGAGCGACTTCCCTCTGCACCACAGGCACAGAGTTGTGCTGCTGCTCCGCTCCCAGCATGACACACACACACACACACACACACACACTCACTCACTCACTCACTCACTCTCTGTGACATAAAAGCATAGTGCAGTCTCTTCAGCAACCAGTAGCTGTCTCAGCCTCTGTCCAGACCACTCACACAGAGGAAAAGTATGAAGGTTAATGCAATGCAAATGAGGACTGAATCACGGCATGGTTAGAAATAAAGGAAAGAAAAGAAGAAGCGAAAAAGGGGGAGGCACAAAGTCACGAAGAAAGCCAGAGTGTGTGTATCAAGCTTTTAAAGCAGGCTGAACCTTGGATGAAAGGAGGAAGAAGAGGTGGGGAGTATAGAGGCGGCGCCCTCCATTAGGAAGCAAGGGACAGCGGTCAATAAAGGACAATCAGAGCTCCACCTCCTCCCCACACTGAGAAGGAACTTGTGTGTGATGATGAGTGCATCTAAATCCACCAGCAGCTGAACCAGTGTGCCATCCTGCAACTGTACGTCTCAGCCACAGCACAGCAGCACTGCAGAGGATTTGGCAGCCCAGAGGATAAGCCGGAGCAGTTAGACATTTCGGTCTGGGGTAAACAGCCAGTCCAGGCGTGCACCTTGCTCTCAGCTTGTGGACACTCTGCTCCAACAGTCTGGAGATGGGTAGAAGATGAGGAGGAGGAGGGCATATCAGAATCTGACTTTTTGAATCCTGAGAGTTTTTGAGTTGGGTGGGGGTGGATTGAAGTAGGGGGCTGGTGGGGAAACGCCAGTCCTCTGCTCCTCCCTGTTCACTCGTCCATCAAGGGTCTCCTGTCCTCACCTCTGCGTGTTCTGGTGGCCCGCACCCCTGTGGGCCATGTGTGCAGGCATGGACAGAGGCTGAGCGGATGCTGCTGCCTGACGGGGAGTCTGTGAGACGGCCGTCCGCTCCTCCCCGCCCTGGTCCCCTTCATGCCGTGCTGTGGGCTGGGCCATCGCCGGAGAGCACAGCTTCCATATGTGAGTTTGCTGATTTTTCACAGGGGTCAGAGGACAGAGAGTGTATGTGAGAGAGATCAGGAGTATCTGATTAAGCCAGCCACCAGCATGTGTAGACTAATGGGCTTTATAATGATTGTTTCATGATGGCTTATACTGACTGAATAATTCAGACATCCTCAGTGTTGATCACTGTTCCCTGCTGGATCTCTACCATGAACCAGTCCTGAATGCTGCAGGGTTTAGCTGAAATATTTCAGTTGCAATGGCTTGACAGTGTTCTGCAGAGCTCTGTCCTCTCCATGCATGCAGACACGATAAATCTTTTATTTCATATTTATTCCAGGGTTTGGACACAGAGCTGAGGTTGTAATGTTTTTGAATACTGTGGGCTCACACTGCAGGCACATGCTCGGTTGACAGCTCGAGCTTTGCTGGTTTATTTCATGTCTTCTTTTTGTGTGCTAGTGTCTGTCAGTAGCTGTGCATCATTAGAATAAGTCGACCGTGGCTGCTCAGCTTAATGAAATGCAGTGAGAGCAAAATGTGGCTGTTTGTATATGCTAACAGGTATGATTTCTGAGGTGGGAAATGTGATGATATGTGCATTTTCAGTGCACGTGTCCTTTATATCTCCAGTTCTGTCATTCAGCTGGTTGGTTTCTGCAGGCTTTGGTGTGAATAGCTGAGTGGAAGAGAGATTTTCTGCTTTCTAGACTCTCCCTTTCACTGTTCTCCAGCAAAGCAATGCATAAAAAATGGGTGTTCCCCCCCACCTCATCCTCACAGTCCTCCGATACTGCAGATAAAGATGATCCTCTCTAATTGTGTTTTGCCACTAGATGGCCACGTAACACTTTTACACACACTCACACACAAGCACACACACACCCACAGATAAATGCATAAACACACCATTTCCATGCAGAGAGAAAATGCTTTAACACCCTCAAGGCTCAGAAATAAAGTTTTCATGAGGTGTATTTTTTTTCATATTTTACTGTCTGAAATGAGTTAATGAAGTCATCCCCACATCCCAGACAGAAGCTCAGTGATCGTTTGGACAAAATGTTCTGGGCTCAATGAGCCACAGCAGCCTAAGATTGACTAAAGGCGATGCCATGAAGGAAAGGTCTATCTGTGTGACAGTGTGAGGGCATCCTCATCTTATGTGGCATTATTAATGTCTAATACTGTTCAAATTTTAATGGCAAATTCACAGCCGGTGCTGTACGGAGTTAGTATGTAGTGCAGCTAAAGTTGAGACAGTTTTAAAGCAAAAAGTGCCAAACATTTCTTGATTTGATTTCTTGAGGAGAATTTGTTTTTTGTTTTTTTTTATCTGATGTGATAGTAAACTGAGTATCTTTGAGATTTGGGTTGTTGCGCAAATAAAACAAGATGTTTGAAAAAGTCATTTTGAGGTTTAGGATACTGTGATGGGCATTTCTCACCATTTTCTGACTTTTTGTAAACAGGTAAGGTAAAGTAATGAATTAATTGAAAAATAAATTGGTATATTCATTATGAAGATACTTGTTAGTTGCAGCTTGAAGCTTAAAGTGCAGCCAGTTAGTAAAACAAAAAGGTTTCCCAAGCCACAGAATATTAACCTGGGTCTCTCACGAAACGAAAAGAAAAGCTACGTCAACCCAATCAGTCAACCTGAAGGTTAGTTTGAACCTAAACAAGACTGTCTGGCCTCACATAGACCAAAACAAATGATGCTTTAAGGCAGCTCTCTTCATTTTGTTAAGTCAAACATTTACGGATTTATCACCATGAAGTTAACCTTTGTGGAAAAGTGGATTTAGAAGTGGTAAAACCAGGACAAGTTATGTCATGATACCTGAGTTTACAGCACAAGTGGTGACATTCAACCTCAACACATGGTGGACAACTGACAGATAATGCACTAAATTAGTGGTAAATTTACCCAGAAACCCCATAAAAAGGCAACACCCTGTGATTAACAACACATTCAGGCTACTAACAAAAATGGGAACATTACTTCCTCCAGCGGCTTTTTCATCTACTTTGACTTAAAGTCTGGTTATGCTCAAAATAAACTGTTTGTACGGCATGCTGTTCCAAATGGCCACCACAGTGAGAGGGGAGACACGATAATAATTTGATTATGTGAATAAACATGGCGCATACTTTAAGGTAGTCTTTCCTGGAAAACATTCATAGTGTTACCTACACACACAAAATGAGTGTGTAAGGAATGAGAAAAGAGATCTTGAAATTTAAAATCCTGCCAACTGTCTAACATAAGCACACCTGGCCAGTTGTTGCGTGCGTTGTTGCGTGGAGTGTCAGAATGTGTGAGGTGAGGGGTTCAGAGGCTGTTTGACCCTTCACACTTAAGTTTCAGCATACTTACTGACACCTTTGTATATGTGCCAGTCACTGTTGACCACCAAGTAAAGACATCATGATTATGTCTTTTGGATTTAATTGGGATCATCTGAAAGCCCCATTAAACAACTGCCGGGCACTCAATGAATTATGTGATACTGACGACTGCAAGTAATACAAACAGCAGTGTGTCCTCCAAATTCAGCCAAAAGGAGGCTTTGAAATGGGACCAGGACTTGTGAGCCCATTATGACGTATTCTGTCTAGAAATGTGGACTTCGATGGGGCTTTATCCCAGATATATTAGTGAAGGAAAAAATGCTAGTGGTCCTGTGCAGACTACTGTATGGTTACACAATCGGGTTTTGTGTGACACACGCTGCAGTAGGCAGGATCAACATTGACTGTGCAATTGAGTAAGCTTTAATTTAACTGATGAGTGGATTAGTGTAGAACCAGCTGTTGATACTCCAAACCAGACTGTCTAAACCCCATGTGCAAGGTGTTTGCATGAAAACAAACCATTCAGTGAGATGGAGTATCACTGGCAACATGTGTTTGTGTTTAATGACTGTGCACAAACCCAAGCATGTTGAAATTAACGCATACATTTAAAACCAGAGCTTTTGGATCACAGAGGACAGTCCAGAATGTGTAGCCAGCACTGACCTTAAGAGGACCCCAGCTGCCGTGACACGCCACCTTTTCTATGACACTCTACTCACATGTTTCCAATATAGAGCACCAAACCGCCGTTTTACGTCTGAAATGGGGCGGAACACAATTCCGCTCTGGATGGAATGTGGAGCACGGAGACCCGGCCGGATGGGACTCCGTCTGACAGACTGAGTAGCCAGTCCCAGACACTCCTCACGGAAACTCAGCTAATTGAAGACAGCAGGCCCTACTCCATTACCCCCTTTGTTTTCTAGGCTTCCCTGCTTGCCATGATGGAGCAGCAACGGCAGCGTCTGTGAGCTCAGAGAAGTCAGTCAGAGAGCCGATGAAAAATTTATCAAAAGTTTCTGCAGTATATACTTTGGTACACTTGTGTGGCACGTAATGCACTTTCTATAATCAGTAATATTTTGCAGATGGCTTAGAAATATGTGAGTTTATTCTTAGCTGATTGTCATTGACATTTAAAACAATCCTTAAACATCTAAGTATATCTTTGGCTGAAGTAAAAAAACAAAACAAAAACAAATTGGACTAAAAGTTTACAGTCACAGTAGCAGCTCTGTCTGTAGATAAAGCACTGCTTTGAGCTAAATGCTAACTTCATCAATGACAAATTATAACACTGACCTGATAATAGGAGAGGAAAAGTTTAGGGATCATTGAAGTTACTGCAGTTCTTCCCCAGGGGAACATGAATGTCTGTGCTAAATTCAATGCCGATCCATCCAGTAGTTGTCAAGACATTTCAGCTTCAACCACAAATGTTAACCTCATGGTGGGACCATGAATATCTGTACAAAATTTTGTAACAATCTTTTCAGGAAATGTTGAGATATTTCACATGGTGCAAAAGTAACCACAGAAAGAATGAGAAATGGCAAATATTGGAGTCTTACATTGAAGGTTGTAATTTGAGCATTGTGTGCTAGTGGTGAGCTAATCTCCCATGACAAAAGTGTGACCTGGAATTCCCAGTTTTCCAGGCTTTGGGATGCACGCCCAGGGAGGAGTGTCGGGCCAGCACAGAGCAGACTGGAGCAAGGTTTCCTTGGCAGCACTCATGCGTTCTTTCACGTTTCAAGAGAATATGGAAATGTCGGGAAACCGAGCAGCTAATTGGCCACAGTGGCCCATAGGAATGTCTTGGATTTAGGTGGATTTTTACTGCTTTTACATAATCTATCACCTCACAGTGAGACTGGAAAGTGTGATATATATATCTGTGGAGGGCTATGTAGCTCCACTCCAGCCTGGAAACACTGATGTCAGTGACACTGTGTGCACTGACCCTGGTTCAGTTACAACTGGGCTGCGGCAGTCTGAGTTTTCTCTCACTGGTCTGGAAATGGTGAAGTCATGGGGAGAAAGATGCTGCTCACTCCCTGCAAAATATGCAGTATTATGCCTTGTTGGTTAAGATGTATACCACATAATTGCACACTTCTCTTTTTCTACCCCCTTATTTCCTGTTTGTGTCTATACTATCAGCTGTCCAATAAAGGCTAAAATGCAAAGAAGGAAAAAAAATAGGTAGTGGTAGAAAATGCCTTATTGAATTGATGCTGACGTGAATATACAAACTTTTGCTTATGGATTGTACTCAAGTATGCAAGAATATCTTGTACACCCCGTAAATGTTCCTCCAAAACATGAGTGAAAGATTCTGTTATAAAATAAAATGTCTTAATGACTCTTTTTCTTACAAAATGTGCACCTACTGTATAGACACTGTCAGTAAATACTTTAGCTTTGGTATCCATTTGCTGCATATGAGAAGTAAGTTTTAGTTTAAGACTTGCTTTGATTCAGTTTGAAACCATAACTCCTCATACACACTTTCCCTTATCCTCCTCATCTTTATTTTCCTCTGTCTCTAATATACCTTGTGCTGACTGTACTTGGTGTCACTTCACTCTAGTAACAGCCTATAGAAGGTATATAATCTTCAGAAAAATGGACAATCATGCTGTCATTAGTGAGATGAAGGAGCGGTGTGCTCAGCTCACGCCCATTAAAACTGGCACGTCAGACATCCAGGGCACCCAGGCCAAACCGAGCATCACTTAAAACAGGAGCAGATGTTCTTTGAGGCCAATTAACAGCAGAGAGATGCAGACATCCTTGTGCACCAGAGGGGGGCTGCCGGCCCATATGGATACTAGAGACAATTAATTAGAGCAACATTAAAAATGGATCAGGAGCTGTATAAAGTCTTGCTTTAAAACCTGAACTCCCAGACCACCTCTTTGGGTTTTAATTGTTGGCATCAGTGATTGAAACGGTCTGATACTCAGTGGTTCAAAGTTTTCAGAGTTTTTAGACACACACACTCGCAAATTTTTTATTTTTAGAAATTGCAACCGTACACTGCAACAGCAAATTAAAAGTGAGGTTCAGAGATCATTATGTGAGGGAATAAAGTCTAGAGCTGAAATGATTAATCAATTAATCGATAAACAGAAAACTAGTCAAACATTCTCTGGTTCCAGCTTTCTGTAGATTGGTTATCTTAAGGTTTTATCAGAGATAAATGAATAAATGAAATAAATTATGCATAGGAGATACAGAATACAGAGCAATTTAAGAAAAGTTGTCTCTAAAATATGCTATTAAAAGAGTTAAATACAAAGATTTATCTAATTAGACCACACACAACCTTCCCCTCCTTATGAAAACTGCAAACTGTTGGTTTGACGAACTTGTTAACATACAGGCTGTCGTCTTTTCTGCCACTGTTGATCAAGAGATCTGTAGCTGCTCTGTGGCTCAGTTCCACTTAAGATAGCTTCAAAACTCCTCACTGATCTTTTAAGAGTAATCCGGTTCGACGCTGAGAAAGTGTGCAGCTGAGGGTGAGGAGTTGTTGGTGTCAGAGAACGTGAGATAAGACAAAAGTGAGTTAGGCTGCAGACGTTGAGTGAGAGGGGAGGAGGTCAGCACAACATTTAGAGGATAAACTGTTGTCAGAGAGAGAGTAGATTTAATTCTGGGTCAGAGTGCAATGCCACCACTGACTGACAGAAGAAGAGATATAGTCCCTTTTTCACAGAGCATCTCCTTACTCTGTCTGTCATTGTGCTCGTCTCTTAGCAAAGAGGTGCCATGACAACAGATACCAGCTGGGTGAGAAGATGTACCCCAGAGAGAGATGGAGGGAGGAAAGAGTGCAGAGGAAGGAAAGTGAGATTAAGTAGGTGGAGGGAAAGTGAGCAGAGATAAAACAAAAAAGATGTGTGCGTGATGGGTGGAGGAGGCACCGACAGTAGATTTTTTGGGTTCCTGGAGGTGCCAGTGACCTGTCATTCAGTGGACAGCTCTGTCCTCTCCTCCAGAGACTCAGCATGTTCATCCTAATGCTTCTATAAGCTCACCCTCAGGAGCCTGCCACAAAGATCTGCTCCGTGATTGGGCGCGCGCTGCGGCTCAGCAGGGCGGGGTTAAACCTGCTGGGTTGTTTCATATTCATACTCAGCGTGAATTCATAATCAGTGCATCAGGTCACTTTGTGCTGTCCGGAGAAAAACACTCTTGGATGACTTTTTGCTTGGATGACTTTTGTGTGATCTTGATGTTTTGCGACGACAAGGAGCCTGAAAAACCCTAAAAACTCTGTCATCGTTGCTCCAGTGTGTGGAGTGGTGGTCTGATCCTCCTGACAGATGCTGGATTCAGTCAGAGCAGGCAATTTGGGCACGCAGGTTTGCAGGGCAAATGATGACCTATGGCTGAGCGCGACGTGCCCCCGGCCATCACCCCTGATCCCGCTCAGACCTGCCCATGCAACAGGCTGTGGAGCTGAAATCTGCTGAGGAGGGGGCTCCTCTCGCCACGTTACCGGCCTGCTCTTGTTGCCATGATCAAACAAGTCAAGAATAAAAATGTCTCGTGGGTAAGTGAGGTGTGTTGGTGGAGTTTTCTCCTCTACTCTTGAACTCCTTACTGCTGGATGTGTGGTTTTTACATTCTGTTCTGGGCTCTCTTCAGAACCACTGGACAATAGTGATGCCATGTAACATTTTTGCATCACTATTGATAAGATTTTCTGGTTTAACAGATTATGTAGAGACCATTGCGGGATATTTTCATTGCTATTTGATGCTCCTGTGCCCAGTGTTTTTTCCAAAGAGAGGCTTAGAGATTTAGGTATTATATAACTACGAGCTACTACATGTCCACTTTATGAAATCTGGTTATCAGTCGGCAAACTCTGCCTCAAGAACATGACTGATATGATGAACTGAAATTACCGGGGAAGGAAACTCAGTGCTGAATCTGCTGAATCAATGCTGTTATAATAGTAACAATGATAACAGCAGGTAAACAATATTTTCTGTCATGTTTTTTAATGTGTGTGAGTTTGATATCTGATTCTTTGCCAGTGCAGACGGATCAGGGGAGATTAGAGTGAGAGTGGCTTTACGAGGATGAAATCAGCTACTTGGGGAAATGGGGGGTGGGGAAGGGAGGAGAGGAGAGGATGTGATGCAGTTATTGTTTACTTCTGTCTTTCTATGGAGTTTAAAACATTTATTTTCTCTCGCTGATTCTGCAGTCTCATGACCTCCAGCCAACTCAGCTCAGCCTCGTTATGTAATTTATGAAATCTCTTGGTAGAGTCACTGCACGTCAGGTGCAAGTGACACAGTCATGGTGTGATGAACCTGAGGCTAAATTCTCCTTCATATACACCATATGTGTATATGACTCTAAACAAGCATTCATGTTTGACTCTGATAACTTTGCATTTTTGTCCAGTATATTGTACGTGTGCACGTGTGCATAAATAGAGATGTACTTATGTGTTTTCCTCCGGAGGGAAACACTGCTCCACTTTCCCTCAACCCACCCATATGGCGCATATGTCATGCTGCTGCTCTCTGCAGCCCAGCTCTCTGTCCTCACAATGAACCTGATCGTTCCTGTGCAGACAGAGCTGCAAAGTTGAGTACCTTAGAGTACCTCAGCGCATCATGGCACAGTGCTGCTTCATTTAAGATGAGACAGAAACAAAAGAATGATTAACTCTCAATTAAGTGAAAGGGGACACCCACTGAGGACCTTTACGACTAAAGGATCTATACATGGAAACAAATGCTAAATAGTCTAGGTTTTAACGGCCTCCAACATCTAATATTATCATATAATTTTTTGTTTTATACTGTATGGTAATAAGAATACGGTTTAAACTTTGTATATGAAAACAGGGGGATGGATATGGATTTGGCAGTAGTTATTGTCACTCACATACAGTACACATGCTGCATGCTGGAAATCAGGCAGTTAGTCTTGCTTGGCTGTAGTGCCTATGGTGTGTTCAAGGCAAACCTTTGTGAGAATATGTGAAGCCGCATGAGGCTACACAAAGTGTCTGGTTCTTTGAGGTTGTCGTGGTCTCCCAGGGCCCTCAATGAACCACACACAAATGATTTTGCTAATTAAGCTTTGCTAGATCTGGTCCCACGATATGCAAAATCTTTGCCTGAAGAGGAAAGGAATGTTGTAGTCCATTGGGACCATGTTCAGCAAAATTAAGGGCAGTCTGCACATTATATTAGAAAAAATACTGTTCAAAGTTGACCTTAAGGTGACAGCAGAGAAAAGCTCATGAAGTGTCCCAAATTGAAAGGGGTTTATCCTTTTATTGTTTGTACAAGTGCATGTTTGGCCTAATGGTGGTGCAAGAGGAAACATCAGGGGGTCACCAAAACCTTAGTCATCTTCCGGGAACCAGAAGATCCATGAAAACGCTGGGGCCCTGCCACTAGTTATTCAAAAACTTTGCCACATCTGAAAACTTTGCAACATGAGATAAACACTGGCTTAATAATTTTTGTTTCCGTTCATGCTCGCTTCCCTTTTAATGGTCAGCAAGCTTCCCAAACCTGTGTTAGCATTAGTTAATTATGCTAATGATTTCTTCTGCAGAAAGTGTATACTTTCTGATGCAGTTGCAGCGCCTGTGCAATGCACTGATCCCAGGTACTCATTTATTCAATAAGCCTAATGACTCCGAGGGTCACATTTATAATCACAGGGCTGGGCAGTGCCGGGCGGATTAGGACTCCAGATGGTGCTGTTACTGCCTGACTGTCTGTCTGGCTACGGATGTACAGCTGCAGGAGGTCACATGTTTTACTACAGCGGTCAGCTCTGCCACTGCAGCATCACATCCACTTTTCAGTAACACTAAAGCTTTCTGTTATCACCAGGGCAAACATTTGTTGATTGTCTCTGGAGTTTTAAGGTATGTTTGTGTATGTGGTGTGTGTTCTAGTGTGCCTTGCATAACGTCATATAGTTGTTTGACCGTGCAACAGATGTCACACTCTCAAATTAAAGCTTAATGCCTGACCAGCTGAAGAAAAACACTTCAGAGCTAACCATGATACCGCACAGCTTAAACACTTGAACTGTGTGTGTCTGCCCGTGCCCATGTCAGTGTGTGTTTTCTGCCCGAGAGAGACTCTTCAGCTGGCTTCACTCCACATGATGCATGACACTTGCTGTTGGATCAGTTCTTGAGGATGACCACATCTCGTTTCCTCTCCTCTAGAAATAACCTCGGCAGTGACACCGGTTATATTTAAGAGCAGCTTGCCAGGCAGCGCAGCAGTCAGTGTTATCCCTTTTTAACTGAGGCAGAGAGGTTAGCTTTTTTTATGCCAGGCGTCAGCTGCATGCACCCCTGGGTCATGGTACTCTGAACAAAAACCAGGGGATTTGCATAATTCATTGCAGTCGCTGTGGAACGGAGAGGCGACACAGGTGTCCCGGGCTTTGTGGGAGAACGAGCATGTCTAAGAAGCCAAAGGTAAAAAAAAAAAACCACACACACACACAAAAACAATACACAACCTGTTCTTGTTTCTGTGTAATTCTGTATCCAGAGCTTGTACTATTAGTTGTAGCAATGGATTGTTTTCTGAAAGCTTTTACCTTCCTGTTACAGCTCAGACTGCTTTTTCTGTGGTTGTGTCGCTGTGTGCAGTTTTGTTTGTGTCACAACCTGCTGTATGTCCCTGCTCACATAGGCCTATACCATCTGAATAAGTAGCTTAGTTTTTAATGGATTGTTATGTGTCTGTATTTGCCTTTTACTCTTGTGGAAAGGCATTGATGCTAACAAGACTTTTCTGTGGGTGAAAGACAATCTGCAGGGTCATCTTTCTCTTTCCATGTGTAGATAACTCTAACAGGTCTGCTGAAAGAGTCTGTTCATGCAGCTAAATCCTCTCTTTGAAAACCGTTTTTAGATCATCAGGAACAGACTGATTTAATCTTAGTTATCTTACTGTAGGGCAGTGTTTCTTTCTGAATTCTGATCACTTACATTTTGAGAAGTTTTATTTAATGATGTCTTGTTGTGACTAGTTCAACAAAAGTGAGTGTTGTTTTTGTTGTTCAATTTCAAGAGGTTTTATATAAGTATAAATATTGAAGGTGCCCCATGAAGTCTTCTTATAAACAAAGTTATGTTTACATTCTGCAAAATGTATTGTGTGCATTTTTCCGAAAATCAAATCATAATCATGATGATGTGAGGATTTTCTGCTTTTCTTTGATTTAAATCATTGGAAAGTGATTATTTTTACGTTTTGGTTTGTTGGTCAGACAAAACAAGACACTGAAAGACGTCACCTTGGACTTTGTGATTTGCTTTTTCTACTATTTTCTCGAGTTTTTATAGACTAAGCAATAGATTGAGAAAATACTTGACAGATTAATAGATAATGAAATTAATCATTAGTTGCAGACATTTTTTACGTCCATGTTTATTACCTAGAAATCATCCTCTTTTTTTATTTTTATTTTTTTTTCTGGTGCATTACTATGCCGCCACCGCTTGTGAATCAAGAAACATATTTACTGCATTATAGGTCAGAAACTCCTCAGGGGATCTTTAAGAGGAACAAAAACTGCTTCTTTTGGTTTGCGAACAGTGCATTTGATGATATTCTCCTCATCCATATTGCTTTAGTAGAACAGTGTCTTCCAAGGTACAAAGAACAGCATTTGACAGCTTCTGATCATGTTTTATGTCAGTCATTTCTTCTACTCTAAATCCTGGATTGGTTGAAAAGCTGAAGCAGATTTAAATCTACTTACTAAGAGAAGCAATCATTACAAAGTGAGTCAGGGGATCAAGTGGACACAAGCAATTGCCCCCGTGGGTGTTACTGTGTGCAGGGTGGATCATTCCCTCCCTCCTGCAGAGATGTACAGTATACCGAGGAACATGGGAAAACACATTACTGTCTCTCACGGAAACTGATCAAACAGTTTGACTGTGTTAAAATTAAACGCCAATCAACGGTATCAGAGTAGCACACACAAGTGGCTTTGGTTAGCTTTTACAGAGTCTTTTATTTCCCTCAAAATTTAACAGAGAGCAAAAAGAAGAGTGAATATTGGCTATTCATTTGCTAAGTGGTCACTAAATTACCAGAAATCTGGTTGTACATTTAACTAATGAAAAATGACCAGGCCCTAACTATGTGCCAAAAACCACTCACACAGTGTGAGTGAGTGTGTCATGATGTATGTCTGTGTCTCTTGAAATACCTGTCATCCATCATATCTTTGTATCACCAGAGGGCCGGGGGAGTTACTGTATTCTGCACTTGTGAAAGTGTGTTTGCATACACAGTGTGAGTGTATCGCCCTGTGCCTGTGTTTGTCTGACCTATGCACGACTATTGGTCACAACAGTCCCAATTTGCCGGCTGAAGGGTTTTTCCCATGACTCCATGTGGAGCAGCCGATGTGTTGATGTGTTCAGCGAGCGTGAAGTGACTCAGTTAGCACCACATACTGCACTGCAGCCGCCAAACGTTGCACAGTGTTGTACATGTCAGCACTTCAGAAGAAATCAAGTCTTTGCATACACTCGCTGTCCAGCAACTCTGAGCTCATGATCTTCATTCCCTTGGGCATGCTTGACAAGCTTTCTTTGTCTCCACAGACTAAACACATCTTGGGAAGGGTAAGCAATTTCTCGACTTTTAATTTCAAACGGAAATTCACTGTTCTGATACCACATTAATAGGCTGAGATTTTAGACTTTAGACTCCTCTGTGATCAGTTGTACAGACAAGTTTTAGCCTCATTTGTATGATGTGTGTGCAGGTTGCGTGCTGTCCTCAGGTTTGGTACACATGCTAGCGGGATGCCCTTTAGTCGAGTGGGGTAAACAGCAGTCAAACTCTCGAGTCGCTCAGAGAGGCAGCAGGAAACAGAGCAGCTGGGGCTTCTATCTTTCTCTCACACCCTCTTATCTCCATTTATTTTTCTTGGGCCCTCTTTTTTCTTCCTCTGTTTCTCCCTCCTTTTCCCTCTCTCCCTTTCTCTCGTCTGTAATTAGAGATGGTCCCGGGGCTCAAGTGGCCTGGCATGTGTTGTAGCTAGGTAACCTCAGTCAGATGCTGGCTGCCGGCCCTGGGGGGTTTCATTAGATGTGAATCACAGTCACATCGGGCCCAGTGTGGATTCTCCAGTCAGATCTGGATATTATGCATTAGACTTTGTATTCAGTCTTTACATTTTCCGCTTTGTTTTTTGTTATAATGTAAAAGGTCGTTGGCAGATTCTGTTACCTTTTGACAGGGCCAGGCTTGTTGTTTTGTTCTGTTTGCAGTCTTAATTCTAAACTGAGCTAACTGGCTGCAGGCTTCATATTTTTAAGTGTGAGAACAGATTATCTTTGCTTTTCAAGGAGATTATAAAGGGTCAACAAGATCATCTGTATACAAGTCAATCCTTGCTAAACAGAACATTATGCTGCCTTTTTTAAGCTGTTGTAGAAGTAGGGAAACAAAATAAACCCATATTTAATGGTGGACTTCTTTTTCTTGCAGGGAAACTGAAAGATTTATCCACCAGCACTTGAAGTCCTCTTGGAGAGTTTAATTTGTGTAATAGCATTCTTGGCAAGGCAAAACCCCCTTTGGAAGAGCCTTTCTGACAGATCCTCAGTGATCTAATTGTGGTGTATTTTAGCCTATTAGTGATCTTTATAAGTTTACTAAATGTCTATAACAGTATTTGTATGAAACATGGCCTGTTATAATAGCACATTTGACAGAAAACAAAACACTGTTGATGATGTTGGATATTGTTCCTGTCATTGGCGAGATGCTTCGGGTCAGAATCAATCAATTATCATCAGTATCTGTTGTTTTGTCCTCTGTTATGATGTCTTCAGTGTTATGATGTTGTATTGATGTAGTGCAGATTAACTCGTGATCCAGAGTGCTTTATCACTGGGAAGTGTGTTTGGCAGAGGAGAGAGGTTTTGTTTTGGGCTGTTTACTTTAATGTGAGTGGTGGCCACTGTGCAGTCACACCAGCATGAAACTGTTGGACACCTGTGTCCACTCCTGATATGGACTTAGAGCGGCCCGATGGATCGAGAGAGTGTCCTGTAACTGAAATTGCACAGGTGTGATCCCACAGTAAACACTGCACTGTTCCCTGAATGTAAATGACTCGCTTTGTGAGTCTTTCCCCAGAAGGCCGTGGATGAATTTGTGATTACAGAGTCTCTCCTTCAGCTGGAGGACTCTGGATCAAACATCAAACTGAATCTCCATCAGCCCCAGGGTGATTGATCTGACTCTACACCCTTGCCTCTTTGAAATTGCATTAAGCAGAGCTGCAGCAATTAGTTGATTAATCAATTAGTCTATCAAAAGAAGATTTGTCAGCAACGAATTCGATAATCTAATAATAGTTTGTCATTGTTTAAAGCAAAAATCCCCAAATTCACTGGCCCCAACTTCTCAAATGTAAATATTTGCTCTTGTTCCCTGTGTTAAACTGAATATCTTTGAGCTCTGGACTGTTAGACAAGAAGTAAATAAAGGTAGGATTCGTAAAGGTAGGATTTATCACAGGGCTTTTGTATAAGAAAAAGTGCAGCAGAATCAGAATTCAGTCTACCGCCACTCTCTTTGCACCATACAAGGTGACTCTTCAGCATCTACATAACAAGAGAAAACAACTGTTGGCAATGTCATGTTTTTTTCAAAGTGAAACACATTGGGATGTTTTATTGATTCCCCCTTGTGGTCCAATTACTGTATGCTGGTTTTGTAAGCTATCCTCGTTGGCCTTTGTGTGCCTGTCAGTGTGAATGCCTGCTGACGTCATTGTGTGCATGTATACTAATCAATAAGTCAAAGGCAATGCCGGCACTCATTTCCCAGCGCTGGCAGATCCAGGAGACATTGATCTGTCAAATCCCATTCTGAGAGCCCATTCAGAGAGAGCTGATAATTGCTGTCTGCAGTGAAAGACTCATTACATTATAGTAATTAGTCAAAATAAAGCAACTAATCTGGGCTAGAGCTTTGTTTGCTTTTGTTGATTTAACATATTGTATACAGTATATGCTTGTATAAGCTTTTAGCTAAAACCCATTACACACATTAAACACATAAACTTTACT
The DNA here is from genome assembly GCA_037833715.1 of Toxotes lorentzi. Taxonomy (NCBI): domain Eukaryota; kingdom Metazoa; phylum Chordata; class Actinopteri; family Toxotidae; genus Toxotes; species Toxotes lorentzi. Next base: position 5,688,159 of record JBBMJY010000013.1, read on the forward strand.
ATGGATGGACTCAGCAGAAAAATCCTGGCAGGGATAACTGGAGCTACACACGATCGATAAACATGCAGTGATTTTTACGTACTATTTTAATTAACCAGCAACTTAAAAATCACAGTTCACTTTCTTTTGCTTTCACAAAATGTTTCTGGATTATTGTCATAATCTCTTTCTTTCATTACCTTAATTGATTTTATGGCAGTATGGTGCAGACTTCACATGCAGAAGTAATTTTTAGTGAGAATTTGGAGACACCAGCTCACACTTCCTGATCAACTGTCATCACACTCAGCATGTGGAGGTTTTTGCCTCCAGGGCTTAGTTTAATTAGAGTCTGTTTTTCACCTTCATTTACCTTGACCTCATGTTGCCACTGCAGGGTTTGGATGAAACGACAAACTGAGACATATTTTGTAGTTGAAAAGGAAAAACACCCAAAATTCACTTGTTCCAGGTTTTCCAATATTAATATTTGTTTTTTTTTTGTTGTTTGATTTCTCTGCTATGACAAGCAGTTAACACCACCTCTGCACAGGTAGTGAAAATAATAGAAAAGACACAATAGAAATAGTTATGGTGTTTAACAGCAGAATCTTCAGATTGATTTTGTTATCTTTTGTTTGATCCAAACTAATGCACCAAGACTTGTAACCATTGTCCTGGTGAGATTAGGATCCCCCAGTTTGTCACGTGCCAAGCACATGCCCTGGATGATAATCCTCAGAAAGGGGTTAACCCTGACCAAACACAATATAATCTAGGATTTAGGTTTGACATTTTCTCCTCACTGAAAATACAAATCTGGGCTTTACTGGGATGTCAAATAAAGCTTGTGCTGAGCTTGTAGTTTGATAGTTGTATGCTCTTACAGGCTGGATAAAAAAAAAAAAAAAAAAAACAGCACACAACTGTTTACTCAGTTCTCATATGTGCTGCTAAGTTGACATGTTTTTCCAGTTGCTCATGGTTTATTACAGGAAAATTTTGATATTTAGCTATGGTTTTGTACATTTTGTGAACTCATGACTCATGTTTAGCTGTGGCAGTTTTCTGAGCTCATGTTTTGACTCATGTTTTACGGCTCGAATAGAATATTTAACATCCCAGCATAAACGAGCTCTGACGCAGTCGCAGCGTGATTACAAAGCACACATCACAGCTTCAGTGTCTCTGATGTCAGATCATAAAGAGATGGATGTGCAGTGAGTTTCTTTGAAGTGAATGCGCTGTTTTACAGTAACCACCAGCTGCATTACACAGGAGCTCAATAGAAACCTGTCACTTGATTACTTAACTGACATTTATATGACTTTAATCTTATATAGATGTAAGAGTTTGTTGTGTGTTGGCTGCCTCTGTTCTATTGAGAAACTTACTTTTGTCCTTTTTTTTATGTAAAGTTTAATACAAACATGATTATGTGCCATCAAATGACCAAACGGAAAGTTTCAATGGCTTTCGTTCCGTTGATGATGAAAGCAAATATGGCATTTCGTTGATGTAGTGAAGATAATTACTTCCTGACTTTTCGGTCTCCGCAACATGTGTTGAGACTATACAGTGAGTTCAAATCTTTAGCCTTCCTCTCCACGGAGTGTAACCTCTTTAAGGCAAAGTGGAACACATGTAAACTCCCCAGATCACACACTCGCACACAGACATAAAAAGCTTCTGCAGCTGCTTTTGGTGCTTTCTGGAATTTTCAGGCCAGCCCTGTTGGCCAGAGATCTTACTTCCTAACTGTGTGTGTGTGTGTGTGTGTGTGAGAGAGAGAAACCGAGAGAGTGTACATATGTGTGTGTGTGTGTGTGGGAGGGGAGAGGGGCAGGGGAGCTTGTTTTTGGGGCTGGAGGACGGTCGCGGTGCTCTGAAGGAGTGTTCTCCCAGCGTGGGAAAGACGCTCGTCTTTTCTCTGCCTCTCAGGGGCTGAAGTAGGCCAAAGAAGGGCTGAGAGGAACTAACTTCTCTCCTCCGGCTCCAACTTTCTCTGGACAAAGCTGTTCCCCTCGTGAGCCGGGACAAGGGGATTTGTAGGAGGGAACCACTCAGGCTGGCAGGAGTTCCTGTGCTCCGAGAGGAGATGGGCAGCAGCTGAGGAGACTTTCTCCCAGCCGGGCTGAACAGCACAGAGTCGGTAGGGCAGAAATGTATCACTCCGGCAGTGAGGACTCAGATCTGGTAAGTTTGTATAAACATACTTTCTGCAGCTCAAACTATATGCCCTTAAACCTTTCTGAGCCTAGTTCGGCAGTACTTCTCACTCTTCTACTCTCTATCCTCTGAACAAAGAGGAAGGGCTCGGACTTCAGGAGAATGGAGGTTATTAGTGCAGGATTTAAAGGGGCGTAAACATACACTTCCTATTTTCCTCTCTTGTCACTTTTCCGGAAAGTTAGTAAGTGAGAGTCTTTCCCAAAATGCACACCGTAACTCTCTTGCAGTGTGCTGTTTTGAGACGAAGAGGCTCATTTGAGTGTCTAGTAGTGGTCGTGCAGTGGTGGGGAGCTGAGAGATTAGGTTAACAAGCAGAGCGAAGGAAAGAAGGTTAACAGCCAGGATGAGTTTGGTTTTTATGCACAGAGACTGGTTGAGAGCGCAAAACTTGGCTTAGCCCTAAAGCGAAGGCTGAAATTTTGTCTTAGCCACATGAACAGAGGATCTCTATTTTTCCCCAAACTCTCAGAGTTTTGCCTTCCTTTTTGTATAACTTTTGCAAATGGTTATGTTCTAGTAGGTATTTCAAATGCTTCCTGTTCTGCTTTTGTGCTTGTTTTTGTCTCCGTGAGAATGATATAGTAGTGAAAACCTTTATTCTAAACATTTAACAGTGACAGTTATCAGTGGTTACACACACACTCACACAACGTCATTTAAAAAGCTTGTGGAGATGCCAAGGTTTTTAAAAAATGCCACATATATGTTAATACCTTAATTTGAGAAAATGTGCATGAAATTATAAACAATGCACCAAAAATATCTCCATTTGATGTCATGGTGCAGCCATTAAAATCATGTTGGGTCTTTGGTTAGTAATATTTCATTTCTAACAAAGCAATTTAAGCATGTATTATTCAGTGCTATTGTGTGATGTTCAGTAGATGCTGCTGTGCATCTTTGTAGCTGATTTCTACATTAGGGTATAAGAGAAACTGCTGGACTAGCTGCTCCCCTCTCAGTCTATAGCTGGTTGGTCTCGGTTTGGGTCCTGGAAAACCATTTACTCTCTAACACAGAAGCACTTGTTTGATGGTGTAAGGGGTCAGTTCATGAGCTGCTGCTCAAGCGCTTCATGTGACTGAACCTGCTGCACTCTTTAGTTGCGTCCACTTTGGTCGGCTCAGCTTGTCCAGCAACACTTACTGTATCTTTTCAGTGTGTGTTTAACTTAAGTATCTGTCACTGAGAGCTGTGAATAGTTGAGTTAACATGACTGATTATGAAGGGGTGTTTGGAGGTTTGGAGGACAAAAACACAGGTCAGACATTTCAACTGGGTCACAAGTACTAAGTATAACACTATGTTAAACATCTAAAGATTGTACAGTTGCATGAGGGTTGAAAAACCATTGAGAAATGTGTTCGTTACACATACATTACTAGGATTATTTGGCATTTCAGTTGTATTATTTTATGTTTATTATGTAACTTAAATCATCCTGATACTTTTTTGGAGATGATGAAGAAAATCTGTGCAGAGGAAGAATTTATACCTGAACGTACCCAAAAAAAGCTAACTTAAATTGACCTTTTGTGGGCTTTACTCCTCCAGATATATTTAAAATATAATTAAAAGTAATTGGATGTATTTAGAGGGAGGGTTTTTTTTCCTTTTATTTATCACTGAAATCTGGGAAATCCCCATGCCTCTTTGGCAATAAGCTCAGTTTCTTATAAATCACAAATTTTGCCAGAAATTGGTCCAAAGCACATACTTTATCAGTGTATGAAATAAAATAAATGAGGCTGAAATCATTTTACTCGAGCCCAGTCCCATTTGTAGGATGGTGTGTTTTGCTCCACTGAAGATGGTTAGCAGCTCGTTCTGCTCTCTTAGCCAGTTTTCATCAATCATCCACAGCCCGCTTCATACACCAGGAAACTGCCAGAATATTGATGACGCAAGCACAAAATAGCAGCACAGAGCAGCCCGGGGCCCTTCTTACTGTATCCCGTTCATCAGCCATCATCCTATTATGGTGCTCTGTTTCCACGAAGGGATCTGAGAGGGAAGGAGCAGCTAGAGAAACTAGATCTCACTGTGAGGGGATTCACAGTTAATGAGAGCAATGCCCCTCCAGGGACTGCTGCTGCTGGCTGCAGGTAATATTTACTGGAAGAAAAAGATTAGCACATAATTTGTAGTTGTAGAGGTCCCGTCACCCTGCATTTGTCTTGCCATAACGTTGCATGGATTTGAACTCTGAAGGGCAGCAGCAGTGTAGCAGAACTGAAACAAACATCCAAACAATAAATGTTCCTCTGAAAGTCACATAGTCTGGTAAGGTTTAGTCAGTGTGGGTTTTTGAAGGCTGGTTTAACAGTATCTTTACTTTAAGACTAAAGTAAAATCACCAATAATTTTGTGCCAAGATGCAAAATCTGTGAGGTCAATAAATTTTTACACTCAAGCAGTGCCAGTTGGTCGGTCCACGTCTTTGGTCAGGTTTTAATGTATGTTAGCAATAAGAAAGGTGTGTTGCCGTGTGGCTTGTTTCTACATTGCTAGTTAGCCACCGTGTGCTCTGGGATCATGTGATTGACACCCAGTGAGTCCATCGCCTCAATGGGATGATGCACTTATCTAATGCACTGGCACATGGAATGCTGGGTAAACACTTTTTTCATAGGCCTGTCAGTGTCACCTTGACGTCCATGCGTTCAATCCCTCTTTTGCCACGCCGCTTTTTTTTAAATCTCTCTCCGCATTTCTTTTTCTCTTTCACAGATGTACTGACTGTTTCTCTTACACTGTCTTGCTCACTTGGTATTCAGTCCTCCTTTCTGTGTTAAATATTTGTAACCACCCCTTGTAGCAGTCACACATCTCTCACTCTTGGCTGTCATGTCTGCTCCCATTGTCTCCGCATGATGAAGGAGATGCTGTTTGTAGACCGATGGTTTAATTGACTTTGTGCTGCACTGAGTGAAGTGGCAGTGATGGACAGACGGCTGGGAAAAGAGGCTTTGGTTCTAGCCAAGAATGAGTCATGCCAAGCTTGAAACTGCTAGCACACTCGCTCTGCCCATTGTCAGCCCCGATGCAGTCAGCCACAGCCCGTCAGCCAGAACTGAACATGACTTGGAACGAGCGGTAATCTTCATTCTTCAATCATGATGCAGAATGTGAAGTACACTTGTGCCTTCTGACCACGCCGCCTCATTAAATTCACTGCTTACACTCGTCTGAATTTGGGCTGTTTTTTTTTTTTCTTTTTTAATTTTCTTAGCAGTCTGAATTTTAAGATGAACATTCACTGTGTCGTAAAGTTCAGGTCTGGGTTTCTGTTGGATAAAGTTTACGAACTGCACACTGTACTACTGAATCATTCATAACATATTAACTCTCAAACCCGAGGCTGTTTGTGCTTGATCTTTGCTGTTTTTACATATGGCATAGTTGATACTTGTCTTAGCTGAGCTTGCCATATATTGTTATATTCAGGACACATTAGGCTTCTCTTAAAATGTGAGTGGTACTAAAAATGCACTGGGACACTGTTGTTTGTTTACTTGCTTGTTTTTGTCTGCATAAAAATGTCAGTGTTTCTGGGATATAGAGAGCCTTGTTCATTGGACATTCGTAGCCTCAGTTCTGTCAAAAGAAATGTTTCAATGGAGTAAAATGAAAAAAAAAAGCTGATTTTCAATTATTTTGTCACTATTGTTGTTTTCATTTCCAGTGATTTGTGAAAGATTTTCTTCTATAGCTGTTCGTGCTGTAACAAATTGCACCATTGAAAGTTGATATGCATTACTATTCGAAGCAGTTGCTGCTTGCACCGTTAACATGTATGTGCAGATATTAATCACCTGCATTAATTTTGAGACAGAAGAAAACATCAAAATTTTACTATTTTATGCCTAGATCTATAGTTTTTTTATGTATTATGCCACTGACAAGTACAGGTGAGGCTTTATGTCTTTATCTTTATTATTTTGTAATGCAGAACATGTAGAGTGCTCGACTATGAGGGCATTTTATAGCTCACATGCACAGCCTTTATTTTCTGCATCACTACAGCTCTCCATTTTCATAGAGGATACATATAGAAAATAACTCTCACAGTGGCTGAAAATGAAAAAGGAAGCTTTCAGATCATGAAGAGATTCCCGGGTGTAACTGCTTCAATCACTATAAGTGATTCTGTCAGATGCAGGAGGCAGCGTAGACTGACTCACAGCCTCCTGTTTCACTGTGGTAATAGCCACAGTGACTTGTAATGTTCTAATGTAATGATCGCTGTGCCACTGCTGCATGTTGAGGTCGTTGGTGGTTTTACTTCAAGGACCTCTGTCTAAATGAATCAGTAAGAACAGTATAGAGACCGCTGGACCATTGCTATTTCACTCCCCCCTGTCCATCTCCTTCTCTCTGATGAATTCCTGAAGACGGCCATCTCTAACACAAGTCTGTTTCTCAGAAAGCAGGATTAATATTGGACTATTCTGCAAGACACAGTCTAGGTCTAATGCCAACTTTCAGCAACTTTCAGTGTCTTTGACTAAGACATTAGATTTAAACAGAGCTCTAACAGCTTATTCTGCTAGGTGGAGCAAAAAAAAGGGGTTACCCCTCCTCATGGATCAACGCAGTATCATTCTGTTGTTAGATTATTATTAGTGTGTGTGGGTGACACAGTGCTGTCAGTATCAGTGTGGCAGCAGGTCTAGAGGTCGGTCATGTCAGGCACCCGAAGGTACTTTCTGTCACTGTGAGTCTTTGTCAGTGTTGCCGTCCGAGTGCAGCCTTCACAGCTCCACCACCTTCCTCTGCGGGCTCCATAGATCCTCGTTCAGAGCAACTGTGCCCTGCCCTGAGAGCTTTGGAGGCTAGTGTCAAACCACCTTGTTGAACCATATGTGACCCTTGCAGGAGTTCCCAAAAAAACGGGAATCACACGCTGTTGGTATTGTTTTATTTTCTAAATTACTATTGTAGCTCTGGTGATTATAGGGATTTGATGTTACAATGGACAAGATCCATTTTCTTTTGTCCACTGTTCCCATCCATCTCCGTTTAAAACATCTACTTCAGGTAATCGCCCTCCTCGTTAGACTAATTGCTCTTAATGAGCAAAACTCATATTATTCTGTCCTTTCATGTAAGTCTTACTGAAAAGACCCTGAGCAGATGGAAGCGAGTCATTGATTGGTTATAATCAGATCCTTTGATCTACAGTTAGTGCTCCTCAGGGAGTGACTGCTGGTCATAAACCAGCAAGCCCATTTCAACCACTGGTCCCACGGGCTGATCCCTGACTCCTCTGACCTCACACAACCTCATGACCGGTCAGACAGAGGAGCATGATGTATCAGCAGTGCAAAAAAATAAAAAATAAAAATAAAAAAATAGAGGCTATTTTAAATAATCTTTCAACAGAGTTTAACTTTGGCTGGTCCTTTATGAGGATGGGAAATTTTTAATTAACACTGTAATTATTCTCATTTGTCCTGTGTGGTTTTTGCGATGCTGTAATGATTTACAGCTGATCTGACAGGCAAGGATTTAGTGCTGCTTTCACCTCAGAAACCGTACCACCGAGACCAGCACAAAGAGGAGATGATTTTTAAAAAGATATAGTACATTATATTTAACTCTTTTTTTTCTCCCCACTCCAAGGGCTGCAACAAGCTATTATTTATTTAATGCCGTGATACTACAGATTTATATTTACAGTGATACAAAACAGAGAAAAGCAAAAGATTTAACAGGTTGGTACCAGCGCATCAGTAAATTTCTGCTGGAAAAGTGACTCAAACGTTTGTCAGCACAGTTCCCAGTTGAGTTTCTGTTGATCAAACATGCTAAAAGTCATGTGATATTGTCTGGTTCTGGAACAAGTAGTAATTTACTTGATTACTTAAGTGACAGAAAGCTGAACTAATCATTTAAGCCATTTATCAGGCAGAAATGCAGAACACCCCAGTAACCATTTAGGATAATGAAATAAAACATCCAGTCCATGATCTAGAAAATAATACTCTAAATCAGTTGCAGCTTTGCACGGTTACTGGTTGATTAAAAAAAATTTAAATGCAGCTGTAAGATGGGATGAATTATTTTTGGCTTCCAAAGGAAGGCATGAAAGGAAAAGCTTGAGAACCACTACATAAATTCATAATGGGAGTAATGATTAGTTGCAGCCCTAATATGATGCATGATAAAAGCAAGTGTGCAGCTTTTGATTTAAGGACTTTCTACACTGAACATGCTCTTCACCTCATAGAAGATTTGACACCCATTTTTCATTGTAAACTGCACATGTCAAGGTGAATGTAGGGTGTTTGGATGTAACAAGAACAAAACAAGTATCAGTATCCATAAGCACATGCACTGCTCAGCACTTATCACAGAAACACAACGAGCAGATGGATTGACTGTGAGGGGTAACTGAGGAAAAAAAAATGAGGGGAGTGACTGAGGAGGAGGAGAAGGAGGGGTGGGTAGAGACAGAGATAGAGAGGCAGAATCACTGAAGTAGCACAGGGGAGCTTGTGAGATGTGCAGAACAAACACTGACAGGCTGAGACACAGAGTGAGAAAGAGGGGGCTTGCAGCACCTGAGAGGCGGCACCAGCAGCTTAATTAGCATCAGAAGGAGATTTGGTCACAGGCAGCCACACCAGGACTCGTAGATAAACTGCTGTTGCCGCTTGTGGAGCAGCACAGGGAGGCTACAGCGGAGGAGGAGACCAAGGCTGGAGCCAAAGCTTGAACGGGAGGATGAGAAGCCTCGCTGCCACCTGACTCATACTAGGAGTCAGCCGTCAGCCTCAGCACCTGCAGCGGCAGTCTGAGCACTCCGGCTATCAAGGAGACTGGGGCAGACGGGGAGAGAGCTGCTGAGATTATGCGCGGGGCAGAGAGCTCCTGTGGATTCCCCATCTTTGGCAACGGCAGCAGCAGCAGGGGGAGCAGGAGCTGTGGCTCTACAGACAGCAGCAGAGCTAGCTGGAGCTGCAGCAAAACAAGGAGCTCTGACTCCAAAGCTATTTGTTTATCAAGAAATGAAGGTAGCATTTACAGCCAAGGTGTAACAGGAACCAGCTGTCAATGTAGCCACAGTGTTGAATGTACCTGTAGCCAGAGCAGTAACGGTAACTGCAGAGCTGCTGCAAAGGTGCTCACAGCAGTGCAGTTAGGTTTAGTTGTAGCAGTAGCAGGGGTGGGCAGTGGCTCAGGACACTGAATGACCAGTGTGGCTGATGAAGGCCACCTGGATCCGCTTGCTGAAACGAGCCAAGGGAGGTCGCGTCAAGAGCTCCGATGCCTGTGTAAGCAGATTTTGAGTGTGTTTACATCGTGGAAGTTGGTGTTTTTGTGTGCATGCACTTGTGTCTTGTGCAGTAAGTCTGTGTGTCTCTAGTGCATCTGTTAGTCCACAGCATTGGGGTCAGTGTAGTACATTTGTGTATTGCTTGGCGATGATGAGAAGCTGGGTGTTGTCATCAGTTATGGCTGTCAGATTCTGGGCAGAGCTCCATATCACCTCCCTCTGACCCACTGGGACGGTGTTCTTGATCACGCCCCATCATTAGCCGTGACCTGATGAAATAATCATAGCAGTCTAGGTATGTTCACCTGCGCTTTTCAAGGCCAGATGTAGCTCATAAAACTGAAGCTAGTGTGCAGTAAATTGCCAATTTAGGACATTTATATCCTCATGCTGCATATTAAGCATCTGCTGCTTTTGAAGAATCCCAAAGACACAACATAGTTTCGATGGTTGTTGATGTTTTGAAAGCCACTGGGGAATGTTGCAATCATGAACGTGATGACAGCAAAAGCAGCTCATGGATAGTTAATGAGCTTTCTATCCAGTGAGTTCATATCAGGTACAAAGCAGAGAGGATGAGAGACAGAGGCGATTGACAAGCAGCAGGGTTTAATGTCAGATGGACGACATAAACATGAATAACCTTGTGTTATAAACAGTAACAACACATGTCGTCTCTATACACAAGTCAGGTAATGGAGAGGAGGGAGAGGTATCATCCTCCTTTGTATGTATGTGATGGCTGGGTAATTCTAATCAGGCACAGAGTGAGGGAGGCTATTTTTAACTCAGACAACAGTGTAATGGTGCAGTGAGATGAATGAAAGACCTTGTGTGGGTGGCATAGTAGTGTGCAGGTAAGGATAAGGCTCACACTACCTTCACTTAATCAAAAATACCTGTTTCTATGCTTAGGTTTCTGCCTACCTGAAACTGAGTTGTGCTAATTGTTTTATAAATTTTGTTTTTGTCATCTGTGGGTTACATCAGCGCTACCATACATAGCCAAAATGAAATGCAGCAGCTAGCTACATATTTTGTCAAATTTTAGTTAAGACCAGAATCTGGCTGTGAATTAAATCCATACCAATACGAAGGTGTGTGAATATAAAATTTTATTCCACAAAAATGTATAATTTCAAAGAAAATTGATTTTTTTAAAAAAAACAGTTAAAGCTAAATGTTAGCTAGCTAAATCTTAGCTAGCTGGCTGGTGAGATATCCAAAGGTAGCTGAAGCTAAAGCTACATTTACCTGTTTTTTTCTTTCTTTCTTTTTTTTTTTACCCCCTAGCTGGTTCCTGTAATTATAAATATATAGATTTTGATGAACTAACATCTTTGCAAATTAGATTGTTACCCCACATAAATAAGGTAGTCACGAAATTTGGCTTAGATGAAAAAAGGACCTATACTAGTCATGCTAAAGGTAAGCTAACTGGCCTGGCTTAGCAGAGCTAAGCGGTACTTACTGTTCTCTGCCTTTGTACGGTAGAGTGGTTTATGTCAACATACACACAATGATCTATAGAGGGATAGTGTGCAAGCATTACTTACTTCAGTAATTATTTATGATTGTGTTTTCACAAAATATGTGATCTAAGTGTGTATGTGGTGGTGTGCACCAATGCACTGCACACAGGAGTGTGTGTGTGTGTGTGTAACACAGTAATCTTGCGTGCACTGGTAAGTGTGAGGCTGGTTGTTTAGGACTAGATCTGTCGTAACCACATATCAGACACAGACATACTGGGACCTGGTGTTCTTCAACATTTCCCCCAGAGTTTGTCACAGAAATATCACAACAAATCTGCAGGGGAGCAGTTGGGAGAGAGCTAAGGATAGAAAAAAGAGCTGCTGGTGATGTGATTCTATGAAAGACAGTTTGTGTCCTTTGGCATGCTTTCTCAGAAAAAGAGGAAGTGTCCATTATTTGTTACAGATCAAGTCAGCTCTTGTGAGAGCAGAGACTGTTATCAGAATTACATGTCTGCTCATTTAACTGAGCAAAAACATTATTTCATGAAATTAACTGAAATCCCTTTGATGATCACTGTTTAACACTTCAGTCTGTGTGGGCGTGCTTAGACATTTGTAAGTTGCACAACCTCAAAAGTTGAATATTTCTTTGAAGAGTGAGGGCAGTAAAAAGCAAATCAGTTGTGTCCGGTGTCTTCAAGATTCTGGGAAGCCCGCTGCTTTCTTGGCTGATAACACCTGTCGATTTAAAAGTGTGAATCCAAATCAACGTATGGTTAAGTTTCAGTGGATGTGTTGCTGAAGTGTTGCTGTTTGTGTCTCTGCAGGGTTCGGCCGACTCCTACACCAGCCGTCCATCAGACTCCGATGTGTCCTTGGAGGAGGATAAGGAGGCAGTGCGCAGAGAGGCAGAGCGACAAGCTCAGGCACAGCTCGACAAGGCCAAGGTTGGTATCCTACTTCCCACAGTGCTAAGCTCACTCTGTCCAGTTCTTGCCTTTTGAAACATGGCTTCTCTGGGCTCCAACAAGGGTCTGTCAGGAACATGTTGAATGGGGGGCCAGGTAGGTGTTCAGACTCTGATGAGAAGGATCAGCAATCATCATCTTTTTGCAGGTTTTTTATGAGGAAGGAAATAGATTCAGTGTGTTTGTAAGATCTTAAGAATACGCATAATGTCAGTGTGGGTCCCCAAAAGTATAGGAGTACAATCCTGTGTTTGTACAGACAAAAGCTGGTTTATTATGCTTGAATGAATGATGGCAAGCATCACTAAAACAGTAACATAAACTTTACACTGGCCTGTTTGTTATTGGAAGATGGAAAGCTGAGTCTGCTTCCTTTTTGGTCTCTTTTCTTGGGCCTACATGTTTTTTTTTTTCGAGTATAACAATGACAAGCAGCTTAGCTACTGTATTTTCAATACGGGTGGGAGGCACCAGTCAGATTATCATGAGAGAAATTGCCTCCAGGTCCTAGTACAGAGAAGGCCAGTATGGTAAAGATTTGTGTGTTAACTTTGTGTAGCTTGACTTGGAGGAAAGGTTTCATACTTTTGTATGAAAGGCTTTGAAGTGATTGTTGTAAATAATGTGACCTTTTTCTAAACCTGGGGAAGGATTAATGCTGCAGGTGACTAATAGAAGCGGGACATTAGAAATGTTTTCAGCTGGTTTCTCAGATGAAGAAAGGGCTGTTAGGGGCCATTGATGTGAGAGGTTAGGGGCCTCGGAGGGCTCAGCGTCACTGTTTATCAGACCCAAGCCTCGCCTGCTCTGCTCTGCTCTGCTCTGCTCTCGGCCACAATTAGCAGCACATAAACAAACACACACACGGCAGAGCAGGCTTGCCTCTGTGCGACAGGAGTTGCAATCACAGCTGGTTTCCAAAGATTCACTGAAATCACTGGCACTGTTAAGATGTATGGCTCTGGTCTGTGAAATAATTCTCCTTTCTTCAGTGCACATTCTGTCCTTTTGCTGCTTTACAGCTCGTTGGATAGCCCACAGTGTTCTATTTTTGCATATTAATTCAAGCAAGTGACTGGGAAAAAGAATAGGTTATTGTCTTTCATTGGGTGTTTAGTGTCTGAAACAGCTAGTTTGCCCATTAGCTGTAAGCTCAAAGCTTTTGGCAGCCCATCCATTCCAGAAGACATTTTCCTCCTGCACTGTGTCTCGGGGTAGCTCATTGCTGGCAAAGACAGATCATTCCTGCAGATCTATGTTGTTATTTTCCAGAGTCACCCTCTCTGGCTCACTAATTAAAAAGATAAGTTGGCTTTATAGATAACCTAGCATAGATAACCCCCGCTGGCATTTTACATGACAGATGACTTGTAAAAAATAGCCTCTCAGTGGTCTGGCCACCAGAGAGAGAGAGCAGGCTGGGGTCAGAGGAAGTGCAGACTCTCTGACTGTGTGTCTTTATGGGCAGTAATTCACAACGACTTCCCTAACATACCACTGGTATTTGTAAGTAATGACGATGTGGTTGATGCCTGTAATATTAAGTCCAAAATTTCTCAATGCCGCAATATATTTTTTCACATGTATTTACATAAGCACACATACTAAATACAAATGGCTTAGTCATAGACATTAACAGCCTTCATTCATCATTACTTACCGTGCACGTTTACAATATACTAAAGTAACCTTGGATATTTATAGAAATATCTTCCCACACTAAATTAATGAAGGTTATGATTCCCCTCATACCATATAATAATACATTTTACAGGCTCTCAGTGCAGCCTTAGGCTAAAGCACAGACCTGAAGAGAATTCATTTCAAATTGATCCACAACACTCAAGGTGAAACAATGTGGGAATCTTGATTTATCGTCTGGGATCTTTGCGTATGCTGCGAATGGAGACGCTGTGTCATGTTACATGGCAAACCAGCAACAGCAAGGGCAGGTGTTCGCTCAGTCAGTGTAAGTACAGAGAAGACTGGGAGGTATTATCTAATGAAATATGCATAGTGTGATGCGATATTGTGACGAGCTCTGTGTGGTGTTAATTGGCTGTGGTCCATAGAGCTGCCTTCCAGGGTTCCCAGTTACAGATAGGGCTTCTCTAGAGCTGGTTATCTCTGTCTCATCCATAAGTCGGCCTCTTATCTCCTTGAATGTGTCTCCTCCTTTCATTTCCTACTCTTTGCTTCCTTTTTTGCTTGCTCTCCACTGTCCTCTACCCTTCTATCCATCTCGTTTTTTCCTCCCTCCCATTCTTCCTCTTCTCACGCATCTTACCCGATCTGTAACCCTCCGCCTGCGTCTTTTTTCCCCTCACTCACTGCAGTCAATACGGCATCCATAATGAAGGCCTGTGTTACGTAAGAAGCAGCAGAGCAGTATGGGCTTGGTCAGGAGATGTAGAGATACTGTACAGCAGTGTAAAGGTGCCATTATGTACACATCCTGCAGTCACCTGCATTATAAGGTGCCATGTTAGGACACATATGTGTGTGGGATTGCCTACAGGCCTAAAAAAAAGTCATTAAGCCTATAGAAAGGCTCATGTGACAGCCAGCCGTGATGGATAAAGGCTAGCAGAGCAGCTGGGAGGGAGGAAAGAGTCAGCGGTCCATGAGAATACAGAGAGAGCACACATACATAGATACGTCTACTAATGGACCTCATACCTTCATGCAGCCATGTGACTCAATGCATGTAAACGCCAAGGACGCTTTGTCCTCTACGGGTCCCGGCACTGCACATACTGGATTGGATGACCTCCTCAATGGCGATGTCACAATCTCTCACACTCACACATGCATACAGCTTACGATCATCACTTCATGCACATCATGGAATATTTATATAGCTTTCACTAATGTATTATTTCCATAATCCCTCATAGTTCATCATAGTCACTTCACACTTGTTGTATTTCAATGAGGCATTAGTGGACAGTGAAAGCCATGGTGAAGGAGAACACTCATGATCTGCAAAGCCCCTCCTGGAGCTTGCTGATGAATTATTCCCATAATAGTGAGCTTCACTGAGCTTTGCTGCCTGCTTCAAAGATCTCAAGTGGCATTCAGATCCAAGCAGATCCAATCAATCCTGCTTTCCCGTTCAGTTGTTGAAGGTTGAAGCTGAATAAGAAACTGCTGAATGAAAAATATTTGTCTCTGAAAGTCAACTTATATTGTGCCATTAAACCTGCAATAACTGGCCAAGAAAACAAGCTGTGACCACAACACAGATATCATCATCACCTTTTAAGTTGGTATGGCTAACTGGTTAGCGAACAGTTGCCTATTAATACGCCCAGCAGTCATGTGGAGTCGTGTTTTTGGCCACCTGATGGACTTAAATCCAATATTCACTCTTCTTTTACCTCTATTTTTTGTCTCCACTAACTTCTCAGGGAAGTATATGGCTCTGTTAAGTTTATTAACTAGTCTGTTTGGTGCTGAGCAGGTAGCGTGAGGTGGGTTTCTCCACCAAGAGAGTGGTGAGAGTGAAAAAAAAAACAGTGAAGTCCAAGACTCTGCGGTTCCCCTACAGCTTTATGGAGCTTTTAACCTATCTGCCTAGTTCCTTATACTTCATATGCACCCTTTACTCTGATCTGAAACTGTACGGGAAATTATCTTGGGGAAAATCAGATTACTGCTATGACGAAGCCAACTACAACATGACCAATCTGAGTCAGCTTTGAAAGCATTTGTAAGAGTCTGTATAAGATCCTGCATCAAAGCTCTGATCTAGTGGGTTCAGTTGGGCTTCCAGCTGAATATCACACACCCTTCCCCTCATCATGCTCTCTTTCATCTGCAGGTAAATATTTAGCGTGCGAGTGTACGCCGGGAGATTACTCTAAGCTACATCCCTGTGTATTCGTTTTGGCTTTCAGTTGACTTCTGACGTGCTTGTCACGCAGTCAAAGGCAGAGCAAATGTAATCTGGTTTAGGGCATGACCATGTTGCCAACTGTTGCTGCCATCGCCGCCAGACTGGCTCCAAGATTATGTCCAAAAGCATTTTATGTAATTCTTAAAGGGATGTGTGTCTTATGTGGGTATTCTAGTCTTGCAACACAAATTCAGCAATCTAGTTTAGAGTGTTTGTGTGCGAGCATATGGTTCTCCCATTACATTTTT
Source organism: Toxotes lorentzi (assembly GCA_037833715.1). NCBI lineage: Eukaryota > Metazoa > Chordata > Actinopteri > Toxotidae > Toxotes > Toxotes lorentzi. The sequence continues at coordinate 5,704,244 of JBBMJY010000013.1, forward strand.
TTCATGATGTGACCTCATTAAATTTTGTTAAAATCCCTTTCTGTAGAAATGCAATGCGTCACTATGGGCAGAGGAGATTTGCTGTTGCTTTGTGCAAAAATATCTGTGTCTGGAAAGACAGAAATCTGCTGTTTTATGCAGTATGTGGACAGTCAGCAGTGTTAGGTGGTTATACTACAGCCTGCGGAGGTACTGGAAACATTTCATTAGCTATATGCATTATCTCAATGGACTGACTGTTCATCCCAAAGAGGAAGGTCAGCAGTGATCAGATAGGAAGGCCAGTATTGATTCAGCCATTGCAAAGATTGTGGAATTGATTTATGAACCATTTACACGAGTGCTGTTTGTGCTACTCAAGCACAAGACAAGAGTCCTGTTTTACTATGGTGTCGAGGCGGTGATTTTTATAGGCACTAACATGTTGCATCATTCTGAATTGTAAAGTGTCAGTGTTGAGACTGTGCAGCAGCCAGATCATTCATGGGGAGATAGCTAAACTAAGTCTGGGTGAGTCAGAGCCTACTTGTATCCCTCACCCTGGGTTATTTTTACACCTTGCACCAAGACAAGAATCACAGCTCAATAATAGTGTGCAGAGAGATCAAAATTTAAACATTTCAGGGACCAAATCGCTGCCATTCTGAGGTTATGGGCTTGGATTTGTTCCAACTAAGATACTGTTGCTATTTGACAAACATTTTTATCTCAATCTGACATTTTCATTTATCTCCCTCTTCTGTTTATCCTGGCAGACCAAACCAGTTGCATTTGCTGTTCGCACAAATGTCAACTACAGCCCAAGTCACGATGATGATGTCCCTGTGCCTGGCATGGCCATCTCCTTTGAGGCTAAGGACTTCCTCCATGTCAAAGAGGTGTGTGGCTACTTTCCTTTGTGAGGCGATATTAAACTTAATGATGCTGATAGAAATATGGATGATGATTAGGAAAAGAGGGAGCATGCTGAAGGTGATATATAACTATCTTTAATTATTCTGTGTAGAAATTTAACAATGACTGGTGGATAGGACGTCTGGTGAAGGAAGGCTGTGAAATCGGTTTCATCCCCAGTCCAGTGAAGCTTGAAAACACTCGTATCCTCCAGGAACAGAGAGCCAAACAGGGCAAGTTCCATTCCAGGTAAAAAAAAAAAAAAAAAGCCTCATCTGCACCCAAGTCTTTTGCTTTGGCTGTGAGATTGTCTAAAAAACATTTAGACTTCTCAAGAATTGGCTTTGTTGATCTCACATAAGAAATAATCCTTCTCATTTCAGTAAATTGGGAGCAAACTCATCCTCTAGTTTAGGTGAAGTGGTTCCTAACTCACGGAAATCTACTCCTCCTTCGTCTGGTAAGTATCTCGACAGGCAAAGATAAAAACTACAGCTTCATACTAAATAAACGCCTTGGTCTTTGAAACCAACTTTTAACCACTGAATTCGAGTTGAAGGTAAGATTTGGCGCTTAGATTTTCATATTTTTTATTTGTACCTGTGGTGACGTTGTGACATGTTTTAATGGTCGTAACTGTTGATGTACCCATTACCTGTGACCTCCTGTGTTCACCTCTGTGTGACGGTGCTCTTGTCTGTCTGTGTGCGTAGCCATTGACATAGACGCCACAGGCTTAGACCCCGAGGACAATGAGCTTCCCGTCAACCTGCGCTCCCCTAAAGCCAGTCCAAACACTGTCATGTCACCCCTAGCAAAAGAGAAACGAATGCCCTTCTTTAAGAAGGTAAACTGTACTACCCCGCCCTCTCTTCTTCTCTGTCCGACCGCTCGACTCTGACAAAAATGCCTGTGGCTGCTTGGCCTCACTCAGCTCCCGTCCTGTTTGTCTACACCACCGTCATTGTCCCTCGGCGTGCACCCATTAGCATGCATGCCTGTTCTTAATCTATCTCTTTCTCCTCTTCCGTCTCACCACAGCTAAGCAGAAGCAGAAATCGGTAAGTTGTGGTCTGCAGTGCACCGGCACAGCAGGGTCTGTGGATGACCTTTGTGGTCTGATCTGTATGATACCTCTGTTCTGAGCAAGGAGGCACCTCTGTACTGACCTCTCACCTTACACACTGCTCCTGCAACCCTCTGTGTTGTGTTTGTGATTGTTTATGTGTTTGTAAGTTAACTTGTTATCCTAATTGAGTGGGACATCAGTGTGAACATCTTTTTAATGAGACAGATGAGATCTGAGCCTACTTATATATTTTAAAGGAATATTGTGACATTTTGGAAAATAGGCTCATTTGCTTTCTTGCAGACCGTTAGGTGAGAAGATCAACACCACTCTCATATTTTCCATTAAATATGAAACTGGAGTCAGGAAAGGTGCTGATAGGAAAATTCTTCCATACCTTTGGACAGAGCCAGCTATAGGTTCATATTGAATTGACATACATATGAGAGTGGTATCAATTTTCTCATCTAACTTCCATACTGTCCATTAATACCCTCATGTTAGTCAGCAGTAGTGTGCATCAGTTCCCACAGTGTCCCAGGGGAAGTCCAGTGACGACAGCAAATGTTAGACAGAAAGAAAATGTTTAGAAGCGGGGAGAAGACGAAGAGGAGGGGGCGATAGACTATAACATGTAGTCTGCTAAAACACTTGTCATAAAGATAGCACAGACTGAGAGAGCAGCTTAAACATTAGGACAAATGAGGGGTAATTGAGAGAATGACAGCAAAACAATAACTGTGTGCTGAATGCAGCAGCCCTTTTAAGTTGTTAGAGGAAGGAGTCAGCCCTCTCCGTTTCCCAGCTGTCTGCTTTCTAACAGAGCTTCAACTTGGATCATGCACTGGTTCTGCTTCAGTAAAAAAGAAAAAGTACTTTCATTTTCCCCCAGTGTGCTGGCATATCCACACACCCTTAAAAACATGCTGCTCTGCCAGACGCCTGGGACACACAACAGCGTCAGGCTCACTGCCTTGATGTCAGATGCAGAGAGAAATGCACTTCCTCAGAGAAATTAAATGGTTTTAAAGGTAGACCCTTTCTTAAATTATTTTTTTTAAAAAAAGGCTTTTTATTCTGAAAACATATATTACACTTGCTGCAAGAAGAACAACCAGTGGGGTTTGAATTTCATTTTAAAAAATGCTGTAGTTTTATCATAAGACGCATCTGTGCATCTGTGCAGGAATTTATTGACATTTTGGGAACTGTGCTTATTCACTATCAGGCAGTTGGGTTAGCTTAGCTGGAAACAGGAGGAAACAGCTAGTCTGGTACTGACTAGCTGTTTCCTCCTGTTTCCAGTCTTTGTGCTAAGCTAAGCTAATGGGCTGCTGGCCGTAGCTTCACACTGATTGAGAACACAAATAAGCATATTAACTGTCAACTGTCAGATTTTTCCTTTAGATCTTCACCAGTGCCATTTCTCATTAGCAGTTATGCTAGTTTTGACATTTTTCTTTGCAGTTTCAAAACTATTTTTTGTAAAACATTTTAGACATCTTGCCAAAAAGTACCCCAGTGATCGATTTGATTTAACCCTTAGGCGTTACACAAACTGAGCTCCCACTTTGTCCCAGCATTCGTGAGCAAGTTTTCCTACCTGTGTCCTAATTTCCTAAAGTTTTTCAGTCGTAACTTCTGTCGCTCTTCTGTGGCCCCTTTCCCCCCTCTGACTAACCTTTCTTGTTATATGGTTCCCTCTTTACTCAGAGACATCAGAACCATGAAATGAGAGAAGTAATCTGTCATGAAACGATGCCATTTGCTGTAACCTGCTTTGAATTTTTGACAGCCTGATGACGTTGAAATTCGTGAAGCAAACTGCCAAATCTATTATAAATCAAAGCTTGCTTGCGTTTCATCGGGCCAGCTGAGACATCCCATCTCATGGTTCAGAATGTTCCAGTGCTTTTAAATTGTCTAGTTCATTGTTGTCCCAAGCCCTCAAATGATTTGTGATGGTGAGTGTTTACTTTGTCTCCATAAATGAGGACAACCGTTTTTCTTCTTCTGCTCCTTCTCCTCTCTAAAGACGGAACACATTCCTCCGTACGATGTTGTGCCTTCCATGCGGCCTGTGGTTCTGGTTGGACCGTCGCTGAAGGGCTACGAGGTGCGTCAGCTATTTCAAACACACTCAGCACTGTCTCTGTCGTTCATCTGGGAATTTATCAGCAAATGTGTGTGCCTTTAACTGTTTTGCCTTGTGAATGTCCCATCCACAGGTGACAGACATGATGCAAAAAGCACTGTTTGACTTTTTGAAACACAGATTCGAGGGAAGGTGAGTTCCCTGTGACCTTTTAAAATACAACCTCTTATCCCGCTTCCTTCCTCATTCTTCCTCTCTCTCTAACTCTATAGGCTGGTATTTATCTGTCCCCTGAGGTTAGCCGAGGGAGTGTGTAACAAGTTTGTTTGGCCTGGAGATGTGTACTGCTGCTTTAAATAGTCCCTCTCCATGTCCTTAATAGGCCATAGTGGGCCCTCGAGCAGAGAAGGATTCTCCTTACTCAATGTTGAGTCCATCCACCCATCCAGAGCAGAAAGGCCATGAAGTTAAACAACATTAAGATCCACTCAGTAGACCATCAGCAGCTGTAGATAATACTGTTTATTCCCTTTTGAGCCCATTTCTTAAAACATGGTCTAACTGACACAGGCTACAAGCTCTTATTAATTCTCAACCAGCTGACTTAGTTCTTCAAATGAAGTTAGAGGTTCAATGGGTCAGTCTGAGGTGAATTTATCGTTAGTGCACAGTGCACTCTTATTTTGAAGGGCAACAAGAGCAGAGAATGTGGATCATATAACAGACCCATGGACAGAAGTCTCATTTCATTTGTCTGTTAGAACTGTTACAGGTGTGTTTGTGTCTTACACTGTGCTACAAAATGTTGCCACACATCCATCATTTTTCATAAATTTTAGTGTTCATATCACATTACAGTGTAATCTCCATCATAGAGGGGGTGTATACACTATGTTTTGTAATTATGATAACAGTTAAAAACTTTTAAGTCTGGCTTAACTGAGCTTCTCACGTTACCCACGTTTGCATTTACAAGTGCATAAGCGTATGTCTTACATTTTTGTCCCTTGTCTTAGAATCTCAATCACTCGCGTCACGGCGGACATCTCTCTTGCCAAGCGCTCAGTCCTGAACAATCCCAGCAAGCACGCCATCATTGAACGCTCCAACACACGCTCAAACTTGGGTAAGCTCGGGCTAGAAATCACCGCAATGCCTGGGAACATCTGGTGTTTTGATTCATAATGTTTTCAAGGAGACCAGCTTATGTGGAAAAGGAAGGAAACGATTAAAGAAACTCTTGACAATGGTAATGATAACTCCCGACGGCCTGGAGTGGCCTTGGCCAGTTTCTTTTGTTTGGAATGAAAGATAGAGCATAAACACACGATAACAAGTTCAAGAACTGCTCTGATTTGACTGGGGTTGATTGGGGTTTAGATGTGATTAGAATGAAACAGATTGCTAAGTCAAACAGAGGTGACGAGGCTAATCTTTGCAATGTATCGCCATAAGCATCAGTCAACAGCTGCAGCAGAGTAAGAAGTCCCTAGAAAAGCATAGGCTGAAAGCAGAAAGTGTATTATATGTCATATTCTTATGATTACACAGAGCCACCATACTGTAACTATAAGGTGATTTGACCTCAGTCTTTTTCAGTGATCCCGTGTTCCAGAAAAAAAGACTCAAAAGGAACATTAAGGCCACCACCTTAACCGTCTTTTTCAATGATGCAGTATGACTGAGAACTAGGAGCACAAACTTTCGCTCAATATTTTACCCAAAGCTTTTTATTTTAAGTGAGTGCCACTTGGAGTCTGTTTAGCCACTGTACAGGGACACTTGATCTCAGAAAACATCCATCTAAAGAAGCCATTTTGTGCTCTATGAAGCCTGTAATCTTCTCTTTTTCCGCCAAAAAAAATTGGTTCCTGATGCAGACGAACATTTTCAATCAAAACCGACATTCGCTCGATGCTGTTGAAGCCCTCCTTGTTTGAAGATACGATAAACGATCCCAGGAAAAATTCAGCAGTGGAAACGAGTGAAACTGTCTCACCCCTCAGGCATATTTTAGGAGGAAAATGAGAATTTGTGACTCACTTGTTGTCTAAATGAGCTTTTAGTTTGGAATGTTTTCATGTTATCAGTTTACTTCAGACTTCGTCGTGACAGGAAGTCATGAAACCTGGCTGTGATTCTCTCAGATTGGGACTGGTGCCCTGCTGTGATATTTGTAGGATTGTTTGTGCAGTCACATCGTCATCTGTTGGAGTGGGGGTTGTGTGATGTAACAGTCAGTATTTGTTAGAGGTAACAGAACATGACTCACTGTTCCTATCAGAGCTATTAGTCTCCAAGCCTTGTCCCTCAAGTCATGATGTCTTGTGAATATTTAAGTCTCGATGAAACGGAAAGTAAGATGCTGAGCACCGAATCAGTGATGCAGTTTGGTCAAGTTATCCAAACCACATCTAGCAAGTTCATAAAGATTTATTTATACTTAAACTTTTCATACTTACATACTTTATTTATACTTTATACTTTTCAAGAAAGAGTAGAAAGGGCATCACAATAAAATATTAAATATCAAATTAGCAGGACAGTAGTAAACATACAGGGCATAGCAACTAATTTGACATCTGATCGATAAACTCCAGTTTCCATAAAGAAACAAGTCGGTTGTACTTGTGGATAGCTTTCAGTCATAAGACGCAGTAAGTCGACAGCAAGAATTAGGACAACACACAGCTTTTATGTAAATATTCCATTGTTAGCCATCTGGCTAATTTTCAGCTGAGGTGCTTTAGCAAGATGTTCAAAAACCAGTGAAGTGAAAAGTTAAAAAATACCAGCATAGGACAACAGACAATGATATGGTTTGGTCATGAAACAGTTTCACTGAAAGTTAGTAGATAATAGTATTGAATTATTCCCTTTTCTTTAGCTGAAGTCCAGAGTGAGATTGAGCGGATATTCGAACTGGCCCGGACGTTACAGCTGGTGGTTCTGGACGCCGACACCATCAACCACCCGTCACAGCTGGGGAAGACTTCCCTCGCTCCCATCATTGTCTACGTCAAGATCACCTCCCCCAAGGTGAGTAAAAAAAGAAAATCACACCTGATGCAGCGATAAGGGAAAGAGAGAAGCAAATGGAAATGTCCTGGATAAATATGCTGTGGCAGAAACAAATGAAAACAACTGAGGCTCTGTTCTCTCTGCTCTGCGCTCACAGATCCATGAGTCAACTCCACTGGTTTATGAGTGTGTCTGGGTTGTTGATGTGTCTTGTCAGTGTTCATATTGTTTTCCTGTAACTGAGCTGCTCCCTAGCTGTGATTTTATATACAGCATGTCAGACGCTACTGCTCGTTTGAAAGTGAGCGAATGCATGAGGGAACTGATTCATCACTCTGACCTTTAGTAAAGGTACCAATACAACAGCTCAGTGTTCTTACAGTAGAAGAAAATTGGCCCCTGTGACAGATGTATTATTATGAATTACATTATTGGATTGTTAATACTGATGCATCAGTGTTTAACTGGTCGAGGTGGAGCTATTTTTAATTGCTTTATATAACAGGCAGTTCAGTCCAGTGGCTCCATCTGAAGGCTCACAAGATAAATCTGAGGTGTCATGAGATCATTAATTAGTCAGCAAAGGATGAAAAACCGAGTTCTGCTTCATAAATCTGTATCTGTTTTTGGGACTTTTCTCTATTTTTTACTTTTTTTTTTTTTTTTTTTTTTTTTTGAAATATTGGATCATTTTACTACTTTGACCCTTAAATGAAATTTAAATGAAACTATCTGAGAAGTTTAGAGAGGAAACATCTCTGAACCACTGGTTTAATCTTGAACAATGCTTTGTATTTTAAAAACTCAGAGCACCCAAAACTCTGCTTAAGAACACTTTAATACTTTAGTTGCTGTTCTCATTGTGTAGTAAGGGCTTTGATTGTCGACCTTTCAAAAGAAGGATTATTTTGTGCAGTTGTGAAAACAGTGTTCACAGATGTGATGTTTGCCCACACAAAGCCTTAATTTAGTTTTGTCCAAAAAACATCTATGACCTTGTTGCCTTCTCTTCTGTTTGCCTTCAGGTGCTGCAGCGGCTCATCAAGTCCAGAGGCAAGTCTCAGGCCAAACACCTCAATGTCCAGATGGTGGCAGCTGACAAGCTGGCTCAGTGTCCTCCTGTAAGTCTCCACAGAGGACCCAAATGATCACTGATTTGAATCCAGCATTTAAAATAGCTCTGGGTTTTAGTTTTGTGCGTATCCGAAGTCCGACTTTTCTTTTCTTTTTTTTCTTTTTTTTTTGTGAAAGCTTCATAATTCCTGCCTGTTCTATTTCTGCTCTTGTGTAATCTGCTTATTATTTTAGAAAATGAAGCAAGCACCCCAGGCTTGTGAAAGTGCAGGCTTAATTTAATTCAGATAGCAGTCTTATCTTTAGGGAATTATTGTTTAAGGTTTTCTCAGAATTTATGCTGTATACTGTTAAGTGTTTAATTGAGTAGGTTGTTTCTGACATGGTTTTGACATTTTTATGCGTCTATAAATCAGAATGATTTCTTCACAGATGGTTTATTTTTTATTTTTTTTTATTATTAATTGACAGCACTGTCTTGTGTTGTTGACCTCATCGTGTCACCTTTCCATTTTATTTAACTTCGACTGCGCCCTTTCCTTTCTCAGGAGATGTTTGACATCATCCTCGATGAGAACCAGCTGGAGGACGCATGTGAGCATATGGCCGATTACCTGGAGGCCTACTGGAAAAGCACCCACCCCACCAGCTGCAACCCGCCAAACCCACTGCTAACCAAGCTGCCCACAGCCACCCTGCCCTCCAGCCCAGCCCCGGTCTCCGGCGTGCAGGTATAGGTTCTGAGGAGTCTTGGGGCCAGTGGAGGCCAAAGAGAGGGTGGGGATACCTGTAGAAAAGTTGTGAAGATGGACAGAACAGGAAGTGACAGAGGAAGGAGAAAACCTACCGTAAACAAGATTTAGTGTCTGTCCCAACACTCACACTCATGGTATTTGGTAGTGTTCAAGTGCCTCTTTGTGCGACATGTTTCCAGTAAACTTCATTAAGGGAGGAAACGTGTGGAGGTTTATCAGAGCTCACACACTTGATTAATGAGGACATCCTGTGGTTCGTGCAAATACATGACTCACTCCGGCTGAGATGCTTTGTGGGTTTTTCTTAATTTCCACATAATGAACAATAACTAGGATCAAACATACAGTTTCACAGACAGATAACAGTATAAAAACACACAGTTTGGGGCTGTATTTACTATTAAATGTGTCTCTTTAACATGTGTCATGCAGGATAGATTGTCATCTTCTGTCATTGTGGAGTGATTTAATACCTAGCAGCAACAAACAACACATAACTATTGGTGTTTTCAGCTAATGTCTCTTGTACAAATGCTGTATACTCCCTCACCTCTGCCTTCTCTCCATCCACTGCCATCACAATGGGAAATGTAAGACTGAAAATGAGGAAAACTCTGATATTGATGAGGAGCAGGAGTGAGCTTGACGTGTTATTGCTTAGTGTGGTGAGATCTTCAATTTACCTCCTCCAGGACCTTGTTAACCTTCGATGGATGGTTGACAAGCAAGTGTGTGTGTGTGTGCAAGTGTGACATTTCATGTTTTCAAGTTTTGTGTGAGTTCAAGTGCATATGAACAATATGCACCAACATAAAAAGGTTATAAACATCTAGGAAAAAAACAATAAGCACCAGAATCAGAGAGAGTGAAGTGGATATTTGTCTGCATGAGTTTTGTTTGTGTGAGCTTGCAGTACATTTTCTAGGTTTCCGTCCCCGCACTGACTGATGCATTTAATTAATCTCAGGGCAGCAGTGCCGAGCAGAAGGGAGATAAAGCGTTAGTGGAGAGAAAGGGCTCCAGAGAGGATCACCAGCACCATCACCACCATCACCACCACCACCACCAGAGCCAGGACCAGGCTGATGCCGATGCAGAGGCTGAGGGGGAGGGCAATGAGGAGGAGAGGCCCCTGAGGACAGAGTCCTCCAGGAGAGCCCAGCACATCCACCACCGTTCGTCTTCCACCAGAACTGAGCACCACAACCACCATCACCACCACCACAGCAGTCGAGCCAGGGGTCTCTCCCGGCAGGAGACTTTGGACTCTGAGACCCCCGAGAGCCGAGAAAGCAGAGAGAGCCGAGAGAGCCGAGAGAGCAAGGACTCAGCTTATATTGAGCCGCGCACTCAGCTCCTCCACCAGGAGGAGGAGGACGAGGAGGACGAGGATCTAGGGGAGGGGCACCCCCAGCAGCAACAGCGTTACGAGCCGCTGCCCCACCGGGACCACAACCACCATCACCACCACCACCATCACCGTGGTGGGACTGACGAGGCCGGCCACAGCACGGGACACCACCGCTCCAAAGAGCGCGAACAGGACCATAACGAACGCAACAAGCAGCGTTCGCACCACCACCACCGGCCGGCACGTGACCACCACCATCACTACTACGACCGGGACAGAGACAGGGACCGAGAGGGGGAGGTGGCTCCCAAAAAGAGGGGTGATGCAGGGGAATGGGTCAGAGACTCCTACATCCACCAGTGACAGACCAAGTCCCTCCTGAAGCTCATTTGGACTCTCCTCTTAAAGACCATTCTGTTCTCCCATTGTGCTGCTATACCCTGAAACCACAGCATCCTATTTATGTATACTTCCTTTGTAAATGCTGTTGCATCTTTTTCAATGGCAGGATTTTAATTACATAGATACAAATATAAATATATAAATATATGTATGTGTGTATCTATGCATAGACGTTGTTTATGTGTGGATATGCATGAATATTCTCAAATATGCATATTTTAAACCTGTGTTTGATAAAGCATGACACAAAAGCAGAATTTTTTTTCTGTACTGAGCTGTGCTTTCTGTGATTAGCATTTTTTTATTATTTTTAATTTTTAATTTTTTTTTTTTTTGCTTGCTACCACTTGAATAATGTGTTCCTTCGGACTACTGCTAGGGTTGACTACAAGAGTTGACTAACCAAGTTAGTTTGATGCTGTATTTGCAGAGGTCTTTCCTTTAAAAGAATAGTTCAGCACTTTGGGAAATACATTAAATAAACAAATAAATAAAACTAATTCAGTCTAATACAACAACCGTGCAATAAATCCCCTCTTCATGAAGGTAGGATTTATTAAACAATCATTGTATTAAGCTGCACTGGTTTTAGCTGGGTGTACCTAACAAACTGGCAACTGAGTTTAGATGAGAAGATCAGTAACAGTCATATTTGTATGGTAAAAAAATTAAGCAAAGTCTAGCAGCTAGTTAGCTTAGCTTAGACTGGAAACAGGGGAAATAGTCTGACTCTGTCTGAAGGTTAAAAAAAAAACCTACCAGCACCTCTAAATCTCACTAATTCAAATTTTAAATCTTATTTGTTTTTTGTCTAAAAAAAAAAAGAAGCCTAAAAACGCTAATTTGTGGTTTCATGGTGGAGTTTAACCTTAGATAACTTCAGCTACCTTTAAGGAAACCGGCTGCTTGGCTATAGCTTAATATTTATCAGACAGATCTTCTAGTGGTGTCAGTCTTCAGCAACAAAGCTTGTAATCGTATTTCCCAAAGTGTCATACTAATACATACATTTTATGTTCATCATTTATTGCTTAGGTCCCCCTTTTTTTTTTTTTTTTTTTTTTTTAATTCTGCGTCCCAGGTTTTAGACATTTGATTTGAACATATTTATGCCTCCTTCGAGGTGCACCTTAGTCATGCCTTACAAGACAAACGAGTAACTTCCTCTCTTACATGCAGTACTGTTCTCTTTGTATGGGTCCAGAAACATTTTATAACATTGATACACCCTTTATTCTGCACTTTTACTGTTTCACATTGGTTTCATGTAAAAGCTCTTTGATATGACATTTCAACATACTGTAGTTCTACTACCAAAACTCCATGAAGGTTCATCTTTTATTAAGTCCGACCCCTTTTCTAATGAATGTTGTTTAAGTCCCACTTTAATTCTCACTTCATAGTATACAGAATTCATTTTGGAATATTTCTTCAGTATGTTCCTCACCAAAAAAAAAAAAAAAAATTAAAAGAAAATAATTCAATTTTAAATGTTAATCAGAGGAAGATGGTTAAGTTTTCAGTATTTTTGCCACCTCCCCCCCCCCAAAAAAAAAAACTAATACAAAGGATCTGTTTCATGCAAAGTGATGGTATCTGATGGTTTAAGAGGGTCCAACACCTGAACCTTAAGCTCGACAGTCTTCGATGTTGATCTCATAATTTCAGTTTGAATTCATGATACTGAAAATCTGAATTGAGCTAAATTTGAGTCCAAGCCCCTCTGTTTACAAAACCACCAACCCCATCCCCTCACTTTCTTTGGTTTTGCCTGACAATTGTAATTATAAAAACTCCATTTCTATGCTACATTGGTAGCACTACAGATTTTTTAACAATGTACATGTGTATGTACATAATGCATAAGTATAAAGAATAAAGTTGGCAACAAAGGACTGCCGTGGGGGGAGAGGAATTTGATGTGTGCTTTGTCAGAGGACCCAGACAGAGGAGGGAAGCTGTGTCTATAAATAGTCGTCTGAAACTCTCCTGAAAAATTGAGGTAGACTCACCGGTCTGCCTCCTGAGTCATCACGACAACATCGGCATGAATGACAATACCGAGGGGACGCATCTAAAATAGGAAGCTGCTTCTCCACACACACACACTCACACACACACGTGCCTCCAAAGTAGACAACCAAGCACTCCCCGAGATGCAGCTGATTCAATCTTAGAATTTTAATGTTGTTAGACAGAAGGAAAATCCTCTGAACCTTCAGTGCTGCAGTGAATGGAGCAGCCATTTTAATCAGCAGTCTACCACTACATACAGTGAACATACAACAAAAAGCACAGACGCAGAGAGTGAGGTGCAGGCTGCTGGCACTTTCATGCATTACAGGCAAACAGTGTGCAGATTTAATGGACACATAATTCACTTTGCACTGAATAAATCAGTGGTAACACTTTAAGTCCCTCTATTGAATGTTCATAAGCTGTACCTAAACATTTAAGAAAGGATTTATAACACACTATTTATACACACTCCTGTAAACAGACATGTTTACATTGTTTGATATAAAATGTGACTTCATTGGAGACGTTATAATTTTTGACAAATATTGTGCGTTGATGAACACTTCGTCCACACACGTCCTCATTGGTGCTTATAATTACATTATAGTCAGTGGTGGAATGTAACTAAGTACATTTACTCAAGTGCAGTACTTAAGTATGACTTTGATTTGATATTTTATATTTTTAATCCACCAAAATTCAGAGGCAAATATAACCCAAAACATTTATTTGACAGCTTTAGTTACAAGCTGCTTTTCATATTAAGAGTTTAATAAAAATATTTAATGTGTATGAGCCAGTGCTGTAACTATTAATCTGCCCAGAAGTATATAAAGGATCTAAAACTGGCTCCACACTGACAAACTAAATTAAAATGTATTTGTTGATAACTTGTTGACTTTTACTTCAGTCTCTGTAAACTTCCTCCACCAATGATTACAATGTGTGACAAACTTTTTATCAGATGTTCATATGTGGACCTGAAGTGTTACCAAATTAGTGATGTTTATTGTAATTTGTATTCAGACCAATATTTCATCAGTGTAACCGGATAATGTGCGACTGCTGAGTATCTGATAGACATGAAGAGACAAAAAAAAAAAAAACCCAACTCATTTGAAATGTATTTTTATAGTGAAAACAATTCATGTTAAAAATCCCTGTGGTGACAGCACTGATTCAGACAGAGTCAGACATCAGCATCATTTCTCTCTGACGAGCAGCACATGTACTAATTAGAGCTCCCACTCGTCTCCACCACTGCTAAAAGACACTAAATTGTTAATGCCGCTCATGACCTCTTTCTGCACGCTACTTCCTGATCCATGCTCTCGCATCCAGCGAATCAGCTGTCACCATGGCAGCTGTGTCGTCACTGTTGTCATGGTAACGCTGGCACTGCTGCATTTGCCGATACTCGTTCAGTCTCCATCCCCACGTGCCCCCACCCTCCCTCTCTCCCTCTCTCTCTCCTGCCCTCTGTGTTTATAAAGCTTATCCCTATATGGCCCGCAGTTTTAGAGAGCAGCTGTTAAGAGGCAGATGCTGTAAACAGCACAGTGAGCGTCTCTGTCAACACTGGCCCGTCAAAGCACACAGAGTGTCGTAATATAAACACTATTGTTCCCGTCTGCAGTCTCGTGTGAGGGCTGTAAGAGAAAACATGCCCTCTGGTCAGGTTTTCAGGAACTTGGCAATAAAAAAGCCGATAGTGTCCCCGTCGGCTCTGCAGGGGAGGGAAGCTGCCGATTCTGTCTGATCCCAGATCAGCTCAGGGCTGAACCTCTGGAGGAGGCGCAGCTGCTCAGGTGACAGGCCAGCTCCCAGCATGCCTTCTGCACCAATGTGAGGCTCCTGAGAAAGACAAGAACAAGAGCACGCATTGGTTGAAGTGTCTTTACATCTATGTTATTTGTGAGTCCGTGCATGTGGCTACAACACTTTTACCTGCGGCTGAAGCGTGAGGCAAGGAAAGGTGTCGAGGGCCCAGGCTACCTGCTCCTCATTCTCTGCCAGAGTCACTGTGCAGGTGCTGTACACCAAAACCCCGCCTTTCTTCAACAACCGCACCGCCTACAACCACACCCAAAATCATAACACACATGAGGACCTTTTATCAAAGCAGCTGTGATTGATATTTTTAAAAGAACAATGTGACGATGTGAAAGGAGATGCTCGTAGTGATGAACCTACAGAAAATTATAACCTGAATTTGCAGCTCCTTTCAGCTTTAGGCAGATTTATAGGAACTTTCAGCTCATTGTTTTGGCTTTCTGGTTTTACCTCACTCTCACAGCATCGCTTTTGGACAAGCTCTACAAACCCTCTGTACACTGGCCTCATTTTCCAGGAGCTCAAATTATTTGAATTTGTTGATGAACTAGTCCAGTACCATGCGATAGACAGATATAGTCAGTGACCAGATGGTGAACACAGTGGAGCCTTTAGCAGCTAAAGACCCAGATATTTTCCTAGAGAGTGAATATTGGACTTATTCATCTGGTGGGCACAAACGCCTCTCCACATGAACACTAGTGCTGCTCTTTAACTGCTGGATGTGTAAATTAGCAACTGCTAAGCAACAAGTTCACCATATTAAAGGTGATGACATGTCAATGTTGTGTTCACAACTTGTTTCTGCTGCCCTCAAGTGACAGGAGCCCTTTTCTTCAGCCTGCATGCTGAGTAACCTTGAGGAAATGCTGCTGGATGCTGATGGAGCACTATGTTTGACTGGGATAAATTACACCCTCTGCACTGGACTCTAATCTATCTGTAGTAAGTGCTTTTCTCTTAATCTACATTTCTGTACATTCTTATCAGAAAGCAGCAACTAGGAATATCAGAGCTACTACTGATGATGGTACCATCTAAAATATTTTCTGGGGATAGTTTTCTAACTCTCAACAGTCACAACACGAGATTATTTTAGAGTGTAAATCACGATCAAAGATATGTTTCTTTTAGTTTGACTAGCTTTGGACAGACTTGTCAGGAAAAGCCCAGAGGAATTACTTCTGCAAATGTTCCCTTAAGATGTGAATTAAATCTGTATACAACTGTACTTTAACTGTCAAATGCTGCCACCTACAGACCAAAGTGAGTTATTATCAATGAGAACTGACAAACGCTCTTCAAATAAGTGGTTGCCCTGAGGGTTTAAATTTGTCAGAAGTGCTGAACCTGTGTGTGATAAAACCTACGGCATGAAATAACTTGCGCTGCAGAGGCTGATAGGAACAAATCTCCTTGAGGCTCCAGGTGCTGGCCATGTTAGGTCTCTGTCCGAGGCCACTACAAGGGGCATCCAACAGAACCCGGTCAAAACTCTCAGGAGGGAAGGGAGGTCCTGGGATACGCACAGAAACAGAGGTGTTATCTTTCTGCTGAGTCCTGGGATTAATCTCAGATAAATATTCACAGGCATCTCTCTACCTTCAGCTTTGTGCGCTGCGTCACTGCTCACAGCCTGAGTGCTGTTAAAGCAATACGCTTTGATGCTACGCAAATGCAACATTTGCGCATTTTGACGAATTCGATCGATCTTATTCCGGATCTTGTCCAAGGCCACAACCTCACCCTGTGTGAGACAGAAATACATTAAGTACACTCACAGAGCATCGTGCCTGTGGTTAGATGGAGGACTTTTATCCTCATTAATATCTACACTGACTGACCAAAAATGAGAAATTATTAACAGTGATTTTTGAGAAATTTGATTAATGGATTCTATGACAATAGACGTCTTCAACAGACTATTCATTAATGGAATTCGTACCTGATCCCCCATCACTGCAGCGATGTGGCAGGTCTTCCCACCAGGTGCAGCACACATATCCAGGATACGTTCTCCAGGACAAGGCCCGAGCACGTGTCCCACTACCACAGAGGGGAGGTTCTGCAGACACGAGATCAGTTTACTTTGGAGAGTGATGTGTGTAGATTATTTAAACACTAATCCCTGATTGGCCATAAGACTGCACCGTTCACAAGGGACTGTGGGGCTATTTAATAAAAGTCCAACATTAGTCCAATTAATCAGCTCAACTATACATCATTCTGACACTAATAGGCAGGAAATGCATCTAAATAATCTAATATAGATTTTAATAGAATAAATACCTGTAGGAACGCCAGGTTAGGAAGAACACCATCAAAGGAAGGACTCTGGTAAAGTGGCTCTATCATCCGAACACCGATACCTCTAAAAATAAGAGAAGACAGCGACTGAATTTCTGTTTTTAAACCACATAATAACCATGACTGTGGTTTTGTGTCATATTGTGATCAGATCCAAGAAGCAATTCTTGATTTGTGTTTTATTCAATGTACTTACAACACTATCCTTTTCATATTACACTGAAGCTCATTACGAAGTAGCACCAGAACAACATGCACGGCCGAACTGTACATGGGCCAGATATTCAATTTTGGCACAGTTTGCAGAGTCATAAAAACACAACGTCTACTCACTTGGCAGGCTCATCTGTGCAGAAGATGCTGGAACGGTCCATTTCAGCAACTCCATTTCCCACAAACACCTTCTTCCCCTGGAAGCTCGTGGCTCCACGGGTGCACTTTCCCTCCAAGTCAGAGAAGACAGAGACGAGATCTCCAGCCTTCATGTCTATCAGCAAAAACATCATTGGCACATTTCATGTTAGACAACCACACTCTGAAGTAACTGATAAACTCTGAACTCAAGACACGACTCCTCAAAGCTACAACACATGCAACGTTTTTTGTAGGATTTACAACTTTTTGCGACATCTGTCTTTGACTCTTACACTTGGGGCTGGCGACTATCCCCGGGGCGAAGACATGAGCACCTCTCAGCACAGCGCTGCCACACTGAGCACCGACCACCACCTCTGAGCTGAGCTGCTCAACACGTCTGAGAAGAGAAGAGAAAACGGGCGTCATACACTTCTGAATCATCACTGGACATCCTGCTGTGACACAGCAGAGGCGCTTCACTGTGTGTTGGCAGGTTCAAAAAGGCCAGCATTCCTCACATACCTTGGGCCATCAACAGGAAGGAGCAGCACATCTGGAATTCGCGGGTGAGGAAGAATCTGAAGGGAGACCTCCTCTGCTGATGAGCTGCACATCTGCTGCTTCAACAACAACATACTGAATGACTGGGGCACCAACACACAGCAACAATACATCTAAATGTATTAGTTTCCCGGCTAACCTTTTTCAGCTCTTCTCCTAACTTGCGTCTGATCTCCTCCAGGGAGGCGAGATGAGTGCTGGCCCGAACACATGTGTATGAAGGGGGGTGTGACAGACATGAGAGCAGCTTGTGGAAACGGCTTTCTGCCTCCTGATGACCCACTGCAGCTAACACCTGAACACAACAAGAAAAGATTTCATGAAAGAGAAGAGGACATTCAGTTTTATTAGGTATATGTTGTACATATGATTCTCCAGAGGAGAACAATTACTTCTCAGAAACACATAAATTCTTACCTCCTTGTTCAAGAAGACGCTCTTAAGATAATCGGTCACTTCAGGCTTCAGAGAAATTCTTGGAAAAATGGACATTTCTCCTGCTCCTTTTTCTCCTGAAAAACATTCAGTCAATAACAGAAAAGTAAATAAATCATGATAAAATGCATTAGAAGACTGAGACAAATCTGAGACGTGGTCACAGTCTGATGTTAAATGGATGAGGTGCATTAAAATTAAAATAAAAAATAATAATAACAATGCTGTACCCACAGAACTCAAACTGGATCATAAGTCATGTTTGATCTGGTGCTTGTCATTGAGTTTTACATTGATTTTATTATATTATTATTTGTAAATTGATAGTTATTTTTTACATTATATGTGTTTTATCCTGTTTTGTGTACTGTATTGTTGAGTTTTGTGTGTTTTAGAGAACTATCGTTATAATAATAACAACAGTGCAATAAAGTACAAACAATGAAGATTAAAATGAGTGGGAATTTTACAGATGCAGTTGAAACCAACAAATGCAGTAAAAGCACAAAATGAATACAGGTATCTTTTCCCACCACTAAATAATATCTTTTAATAGACTAACTGTATCTGAACGGATCAGTCCAGTCACTCTAAACCATCAGACCCACTAAATCTGCTTCTTATATTCATATTTAATATGTGCATTCTAAGTTTAATGACAGTATTAAGTCTCTCGATACTCACGTTTAACTGCTTATGTATGTCCGTGTTATGGCATGGCCGGTGCTAGTCCTTCCGTATACGTCACTACAGCTTGGTCACGTGACATCAGTTGGATTACACCATTGTATTTGGAAAGGATTTCAAACACATGTTTGGCTTACTTTATTTATTTATTTATTTATTTATAGGCGGAAGTGAAAATTTGGCTTTGGTGTCACACTGACCATGTCCAACAAACAAACACGACACAAAGAGAAGAGCAACTTCATAAAAAAAATAAAAATAATAAAATAAAACATGATTTCTTTCTGTCTCCTCCAGATCTTACAAATAACACAAACTTATCTCATTTCCAGTTTTGTCACAAATTCAAATAATGCATGTTCTTGTTAACACATTCCTGTCCAACATTTTTTTTTTCCACACGAGGTGCAAATATTATTTTTGCTTTACTGCCACACTGAACATGTTCTACAAACAAACAAAACAATAAACTACATCGTTAGAAAAATACTTCTTTTTTTTAAGTTTGTCATCGATTTATTTAATTTCCAATACAAAGTGCAAATATCTTTCTGGCTTTGCTGTTACAAGGCACAGGGTTCTCTTAGATTTATCTAATTTCCACTTTTGTTATATAGTGAAGAAATACAGCCTTTTGTTCATACATTACAGGTTTACCACTCCTGACACCGCAGCAACACTTTTTTCACTTTTCATGACATAAGTCTTTAAGTTTTCAGTTTTAGAAAGGTGGATTGTCAAGAAAAACATAAAACAGTAAAAGCTGTAACAATGAGAATAGAAAACAGAGGGACACATTTTATAATAATGAAGTAGATGTTTGTAGAAGTTACACGGAAAGAGTTACAGGGCAGCAGTTTAATGGATCCATATTTTTCAGCTCATGCAGAACTGAGTAAGGGTTTTATTTGAGCTTACAAATGAGAAATATTCAAAGAATTTAACCACAAATCTTGGGAAAATGACTCGGTGGTGACAACAACAACAACAACAAAAAAAGCGTTTCTCAAAAAAAGCCAACCAACACGCCACGACGTCATTACGTAACCGGAAGAGAGCTGAATAGTCTGGGTTGCCTTTTTCACCGCACCACCGCCAGCAGCTAACGGGCAGCAGGAGCCGAACGAGCGGAGTCAACACGGAGCTGCCCTGATCATCCCGTGTTTGTCCGATCTGTAGAGGCTTTAGCGACACCTTAATGTCCGTCAATAAGTCACCTCTTCTGTGCCACTGCTAGTCGGGTTTTAGATGTTGCCGGGGCGCATGGAGTCCGCGTTGAAAAGGTCGGTTAGGTGTTTTGCGGACAAGAGATCATCCATCTAGAGAGGCTCGGTGCTGCTGCCCACTCTGCTAACGGACGGACCTAACCCTAACCCTAACCCCAACCCCGTTAAGATAAACGATGGGCCTCATATTCGCCAAACTGTGGAGCTTCTTCTGTAACCAAGGTGGGTGTCGGTGAAATTGTTACGGCTCATTAACCTCCCGCTAGCCGCTCAATCGGGGATAATGTGAACTAATGTTAGCCCCGTTAGCTTAAAGTGAGCAACCAAAGCCACAATAACAGACTGGGGGAAAATTATGCGACTTGAAGACTCACGCTGCTCTGACACCTGAACCGTCTTTGTTTAACTTGCAAGTCAGAACAGCCATTTAAACCACAGCTTCCCAAAACGCTGCCAGCCACGCTGCTAGTTAATCTCTTTATCACTTTCTCAACCAAGACGATTAAGTCACCGTAAGCCTTCAAGAGCGTATTCATCGAGTTGTCAGTCAGCTTTAACTCACTTTCCAGGACACATCACTATGCGTAACTTTTCCACGACTTTCGAGAAAGCTTGTTTAATGTAGATACTCCAATTTTTCTACTCGGCAAATCGCTGCACTTTGAAATAAGTGTGTTTATTGTATCTTGAATCTGAATTTGTTCTTAAGGCAGCAACAGTTGTTTTCATTATCAGTTAATGCACTATTTTATTGTTGGTTTTTTTATTATTAATATTTTGTTTTCAGATGGCAGTTTGCATGTTCTCCCTGTGCCTGCGTGGGTGTTCTCCGGGTACACCCGCAATCCCAAAAAACATGCGCATTAGGTTAATTGGCTACTCTTAATTGCCCGTAGGTGAGTGTGTGGTTGTTTGTCTTTGTGTGTCGGCCCTGCCATTGACTGGCGACCAGTCCAGGGTGTACCCCGCCTCTCGCCCATAGTCAGCTGCGAAAGGCTCCAGCTCCCCGCGACCCTGACGAAGTAAGGGGCAGAAAATGGATGGATGGATGAATGGATGGATGTTTTCAGATGTTTTTGTGACCAACAGCTCAAAATCCAAATATGTTCAGTCTTCTGAGATGTATGGGGAAAACCACGCATGAGATCCTCACCGTTGAAGCTAAAAACGAAATTGTTAGGGAAAAAATGATTGATCATGGAAGTGGTTGACTGTATGTTTGGATCAGTGATTGAGTTCATTAAAATCATGTATTCGTTTTAAATGCATTTGTTGTGTCTGCCTGCCCACGGACTGCAGATGGATTAGCCAGTAGTTAAATCTGGTACAGTACCTCTCTTCTCCTTGTATGAGATTGTCTTTTTGCACATGGTTACTGATTGATAAACATAATAAACTGAGGAGGAAAAGGCAACAAAGAGCCTAGATAATCACACTACTTCATCTAAAAGCATCAAATTGGAAAATCAAAAGAAAAAAGGAAAACTAAACCTTCTCTAGTCTAATATACAATAAGTTATTAGTTAGATATCCAGCTACATTTTAAGTTAAGTTAAATGATAACTGACACCGAGCATTTCCATGTTCTGTTCTGCTCAAATGGTCATTATTGTCAAGTGATGTAGAACAACTTTTTCTCTTTATTGCTCCGGCCTGGAAGAATTCCCGCATCAGTTCCCTATTTCTGGATTACAGTGTTCCCAGAGTCAGGTTTCACTCACTTAGAGAGATTACAGCGAGGCCTGAGTGAAATCATTAGACACAGACTCATGTCTAAATACATGTAATCAACACGGCATAATTACCAGAGAAATAATGAATCAAACCAGAAACACTGGTTCTGGTAATTATGTAATTGCAGTGTGAAATACTACTCAACATAAACTGATTATAGTAAAACAGTAAAAACAGTTTGTTTTTTTAACAGCATTTGAAATTTGGATTTTATGATGTTAAAGGCGACATTTCTTTTCAGTTGTGTTGTCAGGGTCATCACAGGGTAGCTCCTCTTAAAGGAAGCAATAGACATGCAGTGTCCTCCAAAAGCCAGTGGAAACTAAAAGACCCTCTGACCAGACTTCCTTCCTCGCCGGCAGCCAGAGGCCTCCGACGGCCGGAAAAGTCAAAACACTAAAGAGGGATATTTTAGCATGTACGTGTCACCTCTGATCCCGCGTTCAGTCTGTGGTGTGTGGCTGCTTGACAGTCATCAAAGCCCTGCTTGCTGGTTTTAATGAATGGTTGGGATTTACTGTAGTTTTGGGGATGCTTGGAAGGAAAGGTCAGGAATTTTTGAGGGAGGAAGGAAGGAAGTTCAGCATTTATGATTTTGAATGAGCAGCAGTGAATGACATGAATGCATTGTATAGACTGAAACCAAATATACTTTATGACTACTGCTCTACGCCACGACAGTGAAGCGATTCATTTACGTGAGTTTGTTTTTTTGACAGTGTTTTTCATAGGTGACTGAAAATACACTGTTAATGTTCTCTATCTGTTTTGCAGAGCACAAGGTGATAATTGTTGGACTAGACAATGCAGGGAAAACCACTATACTCTACCAATTGTAAGTAGATTTGCTGTTAAAATCCCTCCTTGTTTCATTTGCCTAAACCTGCAAAACCTCACTTTGTGATTCTGTTTTATTAAGTCTGATGAACGAGGTGGTCCATACGTCTCCCACTATCGGAAGCAATGTGGAAGAAATAGTGGTGAAGAACACACACTTCCTGATGTGGGACATAGGAGGGCAGGAGTCACTCCGATCCTCCTGGAACACCTACTACTCCAATACAGAGGTGAGAAATAAATTATAGTATAGTCAGGCTTAAAAATCTCATAAATAATGTCATATTATAGTAAGGCTTTCAAATATGCAAAAAAAAAAAGTCATACTTTAGTATGGCTTCGAAATGTCATAAAAAAACGTCGTAGTATACTAAGGCTTCCAAATGTGCCAAAAAAAGTCATAGTATAATAAGGCTTCCAAATATGCCAAAAAAAGTAATACTTTCGTATGGCCTCGAAATGTCATAAAAAACGTCATAGTATACTAAGGCTTCAAAATCGGCCAAAAAAGTCATACTTTAGTATGGCCTCGAAATGTCGTAAAAAAACGTCATAGTATAATAAGGCTTCCAAATATACCAAAAAAAGTCATACTTTAGTATGGCCTCGACATGTCGTAAAAAACGTCATAGTATAATAAGGCTTTAAAATCGGCCAAAAAAAGTCATACTTTAGTATGGCCTAAAAATGCCATAAAAAACGTCATAGTATACTAAGGCTTCAAAATGTGCCCAAAAAAGTCATAGTATAATAAGGCTTCCAAATATGCCAAAAAAAGTCATACTTTAGTATGGCCTCGAAATGTCATAAAAAAGTGTCATA
>JBBMJY010000013.1:5727822-5743740 GCA_037833715.1 Toxotes lorentzi
TCGAAATGTCGTAAAAAACATCATAGTATAATAAGGCTTCCAAATATGCCAAAAAAAGTCATACTTTAGTATGGCCTGGAAATGTCGTAAAAAAAAGTCATAGTATAGTAAGGCATTAAAATGTCGCAACTACTTTATAACAGAGGAGGGGTGCTGCAGTACAGTCCAGCAGCCGTTTTCGTCCCCAGTGTGGCAGCTGGTGTGTTTGTTCAGAGGACAGACGGCAGAAGGGCCCGCCCAAGTCAGAAAGCAGAGGTCACGTTTTCATAAAGGGGCCTGTCTGAAAAGCAAAGCTTGGTTCAGCCCAAAGAGAAGAGGGGGAGGAAGAACAAGAGAGAAGAGGCAGATGTGCATTTTAAAAAAATAAGTGTCTCTATAAAACCATTTGACTCGTTTTTTGACACATGAACACACATAAAAACGGAATAATTAAAATAAAGTAAAATATGTTTCCCAACAGAAATTTTTATCAGCCTGCATCCTGACCTTATCTTTTAACACAAGTTAAACTGTTATGACATTCAAGATTCTTTGTCTTAAAGAAATGAAGTGGTCTACAAACCATAAACATCTATTACAATAGACTTACTACAGGAGTTAGGAGCCCTTCAGTTACTATAGAAACTTGTGTGTTCATTCCTGAGTCGAGCAGTCATGTAACACCCTGGTAGTGATCTGGGTCACATTCATGTTGGATAAGACATTTTGACTCATTTGCTCGTAACACAGCAAGTGTCCTTTTCCTGAGTCGCTGCCTTGGTTTAAATGGCGTCTCTCACATCACAGAATTAATGTGCATTTAGTCCTTTGTCATGCAGGGTCGCTCTGTCATTTAAAGAGGGCTATTAGCATAGCACTCACCAGTTCCCATTGAGAGGCTCTTGGCCTGGTAATGCCCACCTGCTGTGTTGCAATTCATTGCTGTAAATGTCTTTTGAAAAGAGGTCGCTCAGTGCTTTTTCCTTTTGCAGTTCATCATCCTGGTGGTGGACAGCACAGACAGAGAGAGGCTGGCCATCTCTAAAGAGGAGCTCTACAGGATGTTGGCTCATGAGGTAAAACTCTCATTCTAACACATGCCAGTATGGCCATATGGAAGCAGGCTACACAGAACTGATTCTGTTTTCTGTAATGGACATTGATTTTGTGCCACAGTTGGCCCTCTCCACCCGGCTGCATTGTTCAAAGTATGTGGTCAAGAGGTGTCGGAGAGCAGGGTTATGGTCTCATTGTTCTCTGTCCTCTCCCTCCGTCTCCCTCAGGACCTGCGGAAAGCAGCTGTGTTGATATTCGCCAACAAGCAGGATATGAAGGACTGTATGTCTGCAGCGGAGATCTCCAAATACCTCACCCTGAGCTCCATCAAAGACCACCCCTGGCACATACAGTCCTGCTGTGCACTTACAGGAGAGGGGTGAGACACATCTGTTAATAACTGTGGCAGACAGCAGTGTATGCACTGTGTGAACAGAAGTTTAATTCACTCAGGGATTAGACATTGATGAACAACAAAGGAAGTCATTGATACCTGAATATGTCTGAAGTAAGCTCATTTTTCCGCCTCTGACATCTTCTTCTTTGTTTTTCCAGTTTATGCCAAGGTCTTGAGTGGATGACCTCCAGAGCTGGGCTCAGATAGCCCCTCCCTTAGCCATCAATGGCCTGACTACCTGCACCATCCATGCGGTGGCAAACAGCTGGCTTATTGTTACTTTTTTTTTTTTTTTTTTTTTAAATGACAAAGTTGGACTTTGACCTCTGTAGACGGCACAGTACGGTCACACTGGCACGTCTAATTGTTACAGTGGAGCTGATGCTTTTCCCAGACCAGAACTTATGAACTTACCTGGTTATGGAACGAGAGGTTTCAGTTCTGAGGACGTCCAGGTGCGAGGCAGGGCTGCACTGGACATCGATCATTTACACTACATACATATCATGTTACATTGCACCATATCATTTCAGAGTAGGCCATAAACATCACGTTGATGGGAAAATTCGATGCAGCTCAATTATTATTATTTTTTTGCCTCTGTACAAGTTTGTTCACCTTCAGGTAAATTTTAACAGGACAAACAAAGGGATTACAGCAGTATCACAAAACTGGTTTTTTTGATGGTGATGGTTGCACCAAGTTTTGCACAGAGCTCATTGGCAGTTTTACACAATAACGTTCTCATGATGTTTGTTTTTTTTCCCCAATATCTGTTACATGTAATTTCAGTTTCATAAGCTACACTGTTGGTGGTTAAGCTCACATTAGAACCTTTTGGTGCCGTATTGAAATGTGGTGAAATTCGAATTCTTTTTTTTTTTAATTAACTTTGAGCCTGTACTTGTATGTTATTAAGCCAAATTGTCTAGCTTCAAAGTGTTGGCATGCAGAGTTTTTCGTTAATCTAACCCTTGGAACAAATGGAAATTATCTCAGCTATTTAATTAATTTAGCAAACCATGGAATGGCTGAAACATGATTTCAAAAGCAAGTACAAAGCTCTGTTTTAACAACAGTATTTTAAATTTAAACAATTATGTCAATGATGCATTATGTTTTTTTTTTATTTAATTTTATTCTTTTACTTTTAGACGGCTTTGTTTTTGTTGCTCATTGCAGGTAAGCATCTAGACCTGTTTTGTATTAACAAATGATCATTGGTGCTCCACAAATGTGTGACCTATCCACTGCATCCTAATAGAAACATTTCGTTAATTTTCTGCTGCCGTTTTGGCACATAATCCTCTTAAAACGTTTTGTACTTTTTAACCAAGTGATCAGAATAATCCGCCATCGAATAGGTGCCACACATTTATGAGAAGTTGTTGCTGTTTAACCACTTTGACTTGAGTGTTCAGTGGTTTAGTAGCATTAAGAAGATCTTAAATCAATATTTTGGCCATCGTATAGTTACAATACTTGATCCTCAGCCTTAACTAAGCTGTTTCGAGTGTCTGGAGGACTGTGTATGAATCTGACAGCCTACTCATGATTTTTACCCACGTTTCCCTCTTCAATGCGGAATAAGAATTCCTTGAACTTGCTAACAGATCTATGCACATGTCACTTTGAAACCAAGTTCCATAGTGGCCAAAAGGGAAGAGGTGCACAAGTTTCATGAACTCTGACCCAAAACGGTGTAGAACTAGTAAAGATCTTGGTCTGGGAATCCCCCTGGGTCTCTACAATGGTTGTGGGACAAGATATTTTTACACAGGAAACAGGAAAAGGTGAACTGTGCAGTCCCCAGACTCTTTGCAGCATTAAGGTTTACAAAGTATTTACCTTGATCTCACAAAGCAAGGGAACTGATCTTATACTGTCAGTGTGGTGGTGTATAGTCTGGGTCATGTACTGTATTTGTTTTGTTTTCAATAAAGGTTTGTTTTGAACTTTAAGCTTTACTAGTTTTAGTGAATATTTTACCGTTTCCAAAAACAAGAAGCAGGCTAGCCTGAGTCAAACACCAGTTTATTCACATCTGCGATATATCAGCCAATCAAAGCACAAAGCAGTCAAGATGAGACACAGAACTTCTATCCACTCTTCTCAATTTCTATAAAACAATGCTGAACATAGCCTTTTTTTCTGTTAAGATTTTGTGTTTTTTTTCCTCTAAATTGTACTATACATTCACTTTTCAAAGCCTTTGCACTGAGGTAATGAGCAAAGAAAACACTGGCAAGACAGACATTTGGAAATGAGGGTAAATCAGGAATAGGCTAGGGGGACGATAGAAAAAATACTGGATCTAGATGACATAGAAAAAACATGGAACTGGGTAATAGTGAACATCAGAAGCTGATATGTTTTCTAAGCTGCAACCCAGGTGCCAATAGCTTCCTCGGCCATGCCCTCCTGTCTAACAAATAGAGACGAGTGTTCGCAGTAATAAGATTCAATAACAGTTAAAAATGCAGCGTTTTTAGATTTCAAACTCAGTGCTAAAAAAAAAAAGTTCTCACAATAACGTCACTGTCACACAACGATAAACAACAGATGAGTTTTCGACTGATTAGTTTTAACTGGATTCTTCAGTGGACCCAGCCTGTCCCAGATTGGAATTAGAAACTTATCTGTACTTATCTGGGTGCTGGTGTTACCTGGACTCTTTGACATCATTTGCAAGAAACTCAACTTAGTCAGTCTTTTTTTTTTTCGGGCCACGCATCCATAACAAGACCTCCTCCTTCTCAAATGTCCATGAAGTGGTCTCTTTGGAAATGTGGCGTGTGTATAGAAGCCCAGTGTGTGTTAATGTGTTCTGCTTGGGCCTGGAGCTTTGGGTCAAAAAAAAGCCATACTGGAGAATGAAAGAGTTTAAAGTTACCGTGGGGGTCAGAGGAGAAGCCTTCGTACATGCATGTCAGAAGTATGAACGTGGCTTTGGATGAGGCAGCAACATCCCAAAAACAAAACCAAAGAAAAAAGAAGAAGGTAGGATGGGGTGAAGAATGGGTGGAGGAAAAGATATTCTTTGGCCGAGGTATGTCATCTGGGAAAATTCACACACACAGAGCTCTGGGGCACCTGAGAGAAGAAAAGGAGAATATAAATCAGACATGTAACCTGTGAAATATGTTTTGTCATGCCATGTGAAATCACCTGCATCCTTTGTATATACAAGAATAGGAAATAACACCCAGTTACAAAGCAAAACGCTAGCTGATGATCAGTCTAACCTGTCCTCTGTGAAGCCATCCATTTCCTCTTCGTCGTCCAGCTCCATGTCCAGCTCATTGTCGAGACAGTCACGGCCATAACCGCTCAGGACGCTGCACATACAAAAGATTCTTAAACGATCGGACATGTGACCTATGACCTTGAGGATATAAAATGCCATCACATCATTTTATCCATTTAGACATTTGTGTGACATGTCATACTTGGCGTATGAATTCTTGAGTTGATGTTTTCTAAGGTCACAGTGACGTAGAAAAATATGTTTTGTGTAGCTGTTATGTGCTGAGGTGTTTTTTTTTTTTTTTAACAAGATGCATAATCTATAATGTTAAGAAGATGAAGTGAAAAACTGAAATGACTTGAGTGTTGCAGCTGCTGACCTGACAGAGCGACAGGTGAAAAATACAATCCTCTTGAGCTTCTTGTTGTAGAAGAAGTAGTTGAAGGACCAGAGGCTCCCCTCTTCACCAAAAGGGTCTGAGTCCAGATCAGGGTTGTAGCTACAAACAAATTTATGGACATGAACTTAAAAGGCCTGTGCTTGTACCCCAGGATGCTATTTGGTGTATAATATACAAATGCCTATAAATACCTGTAAATGTCACAGCCTTGCAGGTTAATCTCCTGATCGATGGCGTTCCACAGCTCCGGCCCCAGAGAGTTGAACTCCTCTCCGACAGCAGAGAACAAGCTGCTGTTCACTGCATTAGCCACCTGCAGAGAAAATCCCATTCATACGATTATTTAACAAACAGTACTTTTTCCTCATTTCTACAATAATCTGACATGGAAAATATACACACTGCTTCACAGGTAAGTCAGCTCTAGAACGGCATACTGACCCAGTTAAGACTCGGTTCTCGGCTGAACTCGTGGGCCCGCGCCGCGCTGAAGTCATAGTCTGGCCTGAAGGACTCGTTGAGCGTAGTGATGAGGTAGAAAAGAGTCTTCCTGCAACACTTGTCACTCAGAGGGTTTTCCCCATCCTCACTGCTCTTCCCCAGTCTGGAGAGAAGGACACAGGGGGAAAACTTAACAAAAATACCAGAAACAGAGTTAAATGTCTACAATCTGCTTTAATATTTTCAAACCACTGATTTAAGAGTCTTATATGAGAAGAACTCTGGCACCAAGTCTCTGTCCTGCACTGTTCTGATCGGCTGTGGACTGCAGTACTCACTGTGAAGGGCTGGTGGCGCTGGTGGACTGAGGGGGAGAAAGAGCCTCCAGGATGTGTGGCTCCCCCTCCTGGCAGAACTGCTTGAACATGTGTTTATCATCCCCTGCCATCTTGCAGGAGTAGCTCTCAATCCTGTGGGGGCAGAAATGATTTTGGATTTTTAAGTGATACATGTGTTAAACAAAACATAACACATGAGTCCAGCTGAGTAGACTACTTTAACAGTCCATTAGGCTTAAACACACTTTTACACAACACATCATGCATTTCTAATCAACCATATGAATTCTTTTCAAATAAAAATACATACTATAAACTAGGGACACTATTAAATATTAGGGCTGCACCTAACAACAATGTTCACGATCAGTCGATTATTTTCTCTACCAATAGACTGGTTTGTCCCATAAAGCATAAAACATATTTTCAAATCACAATTTCCAAGTTTTTAATTTCCAGACAATGAAAAACAGAAACAAAAAACATTAATGATTAATGGTCAATCAAAATAGCTGCTGTTTAATATCTTTGATCATATATACACACTACTTTTTTTTTTTTTTTACTGCTATCAAACTTATTTAGACTCTATGGACATTGCTTCTTTTAACTACCACCAGCCAACTGTGCCTGTACAACTGCAGCTGTATTCTTTGGGAAAATGCAAATGTCTTTCCACTGGGAACCATATCTGCACAAACATCTGACAAGTTTGAGTAAGTGCTAAAATCTGCTGCATGCTCTTTCATGTCTCTGGGTCAGACGGCTCTGTACACTGATATGCTAGTGGAGCACATGGGTGTGCAGTTGTTTATTTTGCCCCCACCCACCCAGAGGTTATGCAAGAGCAAAGATTATGCAACTTGAGATAGACTGACTACTAAGACCCTCTCTGGCCTTGCCAGTCTAATTATAGGGACACTGGGTGGCAGACGATACCGCGGTGGAAATAACTGCCCTGGTTTTCCATCCACAACACAGCTGATCTGCCGACAAAACACTCCTGACAAGACAGACACTGGAGCTGCATGAAGATTATCAACGCTAAAACATGATAACAAAAAAAAAACACTGCACAACTGTTACCTTCTGTAAACAACTATGACCACAGCTTTTTTACATACTTATTTGTATTTAATGCATTTAGTCATTATTACTTTAGGTTTTAATTGACTGTATTACCCTGCCGGGGAATAGAGCACCAGCTGTGTTCTTTCATTCAGTTTTATGCATTTTGTGAAGCTCTGAGTCACTTTTCATAAATGCAGAACAAATGTTATGTGTTATTTAATTTGTATGTGTGGTTAAATCAAATTCTCATCTGTAGAAAATAACATGAACCTTCTGGAGGGAACAATTTTAGTTAAAGCCTGCAGCTTGCACGTCCTGCTGCTATGATGGGCTGCCTCGTTAATCCACTAAGCAGCCTAAACACCAGCAGCCCTGGCAGCTCCAGCGGCACTCTGCTATTATGGCTGTATTGTTATATGTGTTTATGTGCGCATGTATCTGTGCTTCAACAACACACTTCACAACGGCTTCCAAAATAGCCTCAGAGTGGTGTGAGAGGACACCATGATGTGCGTCACTCCAGGTCACAACAGAACAGAAGCTCAATTTCACCACCCACACTCCAAACCCTGCACTCAGACTGGGCTGCATAGCTCCACAACCCACTGTAACTGCAAGTCCTGCTGAAGGCCTTACATAATCTAAAACACACTGCAATGTTTGCTGGGCCAAAAACATAAACTGTCAGATATTAACTTTCAGCAGTTACCCTGAAAGTAGGCTTTTAGTTCAGCAGTCTGTTATCATGGTATTGCATAACGTGCTGGTACTTGTTTGCTCCACTACCCCTGTTTATGAGCTGAGTCTGTGATCTCTGAACCAGCCACGCCTCTCATAGTCTCTGTCCTTCTTCCATGACATCATACCAGAAAATAATCTTTCCTATATAAGGAAAACTTCAGCAAACTTGGAGGCTGCTTACAATAAAAGCTCACCACTGCAGTGGTTCTTACTTTGATGTAAACACAAGGGAGCATGAGGTCTCGCCGTTGTGTCGGTGTCCCTGTTGGGCCACTAAGTCTGCACTACTGAAATAGAAGTGGTAAAGCTGTTCACACCACAAGAGGTGATCCGAGTACGCACTGACCAGAGAGCTAATGGGGGGGGGGTGTGTCTTTGTATGTGTCCGAATATGTGACACAGAAGAACTAATGGTGGGATTTGATTGGTGTCTGAGTACAGCAGATCTTGGTGTACACAGTTGCCCATGCCGTGATACAAAACTAGACTATATGTATATGAGCCCTTACCTTCCAAGGATGCGAGACTCCCCTGTTTCAACGCACAGCCGGGAGCTGAGAGCTTCAAAGCTGGAGTTTTCCAACAGTTTCATTGCTGTCTGAAAAACAAAAAAGCAACATAAAGATAGCGTCAGTCAATGGTCAAATTGGAAGAATAAGTAGACTTTCAGTCTCTTATTTTGTTTCCATACTGTCTGACTAACAGTGAAAACAACTTGTAATGATGCCAAGGTAAAGGTTACTATGTCAACTAGGCATTTAAATGTGTCAAACAATTGTTCTGACAAATTAATAAACAGACGTGGAGTGTAGTACAATTAAAAAGTATGGCAGTCGCCGTAGCCATTTTCCTGAGCATTGAGTTCTTTTACTTTTGATATTTACTCACAAATTAAGATTTTCAACGAGAACATTTGTACTCGTATCAAAGTATTTCTACAGTGTAGTGCTGTTACTCAAGGGTCCGAATAGTTCCTCCACCGCTGCTTATAAAGTCGGTAGAGAAATGATAATAACTGTTGTCAATGTATAAATAATTAGTACTGTGGGGCTACAGCGCCCCGTGAGGGCACAATTTAAGTAAAAATACAATTTCCTCTTTATATAAACCACTGCCCCTCCCCCACCCTGTTCAATACAAGCTGACAAATCGTCTTCCTGTTTCAGTTCGCACAACAAATTACTTACCGAGAAGTATTTTCAACAGAGACGGGGAAAAAACTGGTTCAAAGGCCAGTCCGCAGACGGTAGACACCCGTCTTCTTAACCCAGCCGGTCACTCGGCGACGCAAAAGATTAACGACCCCCGCTTTATCGTTGACCAGCTAACGTTAGCTAAGTTAGCCGTTAGCTTTCTGACTACTGACGCTCGTCTTCACTTCACAGCTGACTTATTAAATCGCACTCAAGCTTGCGCATCTTTCAGAAGCACTCGGTCGAGAAGGAGTTATTCTGAGGCCTTTTAAATTTATAGAAAAGCTGCTCTTCCCGATTAAATGCGACGAGATTAAATCCAGAGACTGTTGGCGTCCGTCGGAGTCTGCCTGCAGCGGCATCCCTTTCAACCTGATTTTACAAAGCGATTTGTATTAGCGAGATCAAGTCGCCTTTTTCTAAGCGACTCGATCAGAAAAGTAGCAACTAACGAGCTGCCTAACCTGATAATATGTAAAAAAAAAAAAACGGGTCAGGTTTTCTTCTAATCGTCGGTCACCTCAACGACGCATCTATTCTTATCAAAACAACGGAGTCTTCTGTGCTGTGAAGCCCAGCCCCTTTTCGTTTATATATGCCCACTTACACACACGCCCATTTTTAAACCATAACCCCCTCGTGATTGGTTCCTTGACCTGTCCATAGAAACTATAACTAATGTGATTGGTTAAAAATCGTACAGTCTCTCCCTAGGCTGAACTGAAAAATAAGAAACGCATACTGTTAATTATTTTGGTTGTGTTTAAGGATTTTCTGTTCGCTATTTGTCTCTTAGGTGTTTAGCTTCTGGAGCACTCGCTTGAAACCTTCACAAATATCGGTTTTCACATACCGATGTGTAAAAGGCTTTTTACAGATCGTTTTGATTTTTAGATAAAATAAAACAAAATAATATTATTTTGTCTTTTTTCCACCGTTTCTAGTGTTTTTCCATTTTAAGATTTCACTTTATGTTTGCATACATGTTGTGTGAATTTGTCTTCTTCTGTGATACACTGCACTGTACCGTACGAAATGTGCTGATTATTTTCGTTAAAGATAAATGCCTATCATTTCCTTAAACTGATTAAGCTCATAGCAACGGCATTATGATGAAATAAAACCAGAGCACAGAGCTATGATACACTCTGAAAAATGTGGTGCTGTTAACATGTAAATCAATAACGCTTCACGTTTCATGGCTTGCTGTAAATGAAAATATTAGTATAAATTTCCCTATATCGATGGCCCAGTGGCCTAATGGATAAGGCATCAGCCTCCGGAGCTGGGGATTGTGGGTTCAAGTCCCACCTGGGTCGTGGTTTATTGTGATCAACAACCTGAATTATAATGCAGCCTGGTTAACTCAGCAGTAAAATGAATTGGAAAGGAGGGGAACTGTGGAGCACAAAAAAACCTGGCTGCATTATTTTCTTGATCATTACCCACAATTTACATATGTCCAACTAAGAGCTGATATTTCATAAGAACATTTTATTGACAAATATAAACTGCATACAGAAATCATCTGAGAAGATGCTAGTGTTGGTTTGTCAGGTCTGTGTGATATACTCAGAAACATCCTCCAGGCCTGTGCACTCATTATCCAGGTACTCCAGGATCACATTACCCCCATTGTACAAGGGAGTTTCTGGGTGAGCCAGCAGCGAGAGCAGGGTGTCATCCATCCGCAAAGCCTCACCAGTCTGAGGATGGCACAGTCGCAGCTTCTGCAGACACAGAGGAAAGAGGCATGCTCTCAAGACTTCTTCAAGAGATAAACATTATATTGTGCTGTTTTTTATTATGCTATTTAAGCATCCTTCCAAAAACTGTTTGGTTAGGCACCTCTAAATTTATTTATTCAAATAAATTACTACCTAAATATCAGCAGTCTTTACAAGATTGTTGGAGAGGAAATGGGACAATAGGGGAGAGAAAATTTCACTTCTGGTTTTGTGTTAAAGAGCAAAAGTTTCTCTAACTTAACACACTGCAAACAAAAAGGAGAGGTAACCAACTGTGGAAAAATACATTAACATCCCAAATACTGTATGTGCTGCAACATGGCCATTGTGTGATAACTAAGCTTCAAATACAAAAACATCTACATGCAAAACACTGGTTAACCCAATTTCCTGTGACCAGGGCTCGATGTTGCTGCTGTCACATGGTGTGACAGGAAAAGTGTGCATACCCAACACCTGCAATTCACGAGTGCAAACAGAGCTGATATATACATAAAAATAAATTGTGAGCTTCACTGTTGACAGTCCTTGTTGTTGTCTTTTTTTTTTTTTTTTTTATTTAAGTTGTGAAGAAGAGGCAAAGAGGAACATATGGTGAGAGGTGTGGGAAGCAGATCAGTTACTGAGCTGTACTTTGTAAATGTGAAAATAAAATGTTTTGCGATTATCAGTAACTCTACTCCTTCCAGCTGTTACCTTAGCTGTGAGGACATTATTGTTGTTCTTGAGGCTAGCTAGAGAGGCTGCATAATCCACCACTTTTCCCACACTCCATTTGGAACAGAAGAACATGGGTTGGCTGGAGTCTTTAGATTCTTTAGGGAGATAAACCTGAAAATAGGTTCTCTCTGTCTGCAAGGCCAAAAAAGGAGAGGAAGTGGTCAGTTGGACAAAATAATAAACAGACTCATACACAGAGCCATACTGAAGATAACATGCAGAGGTTTAATTATGTCAATATATGAAGCTTTTTTTTTTTTTTTTAATTAAATTCATAATAGCGCAGATTTTACCTGTGGCAGTCCCTTGTCTCCGCCAGCATGAAGTTTCAGTTTCATTAATGCTACCTTAGCTGCAGTTGCGCTGTTCTTTGCTCCTCTACGTCCTTTACTTTTGGAGCCATCTTTTGACTCTGAGTAGTCACAAGAGAGCGATACAAACATAATTCAAATGTACACAGGTTGAGTAATGCAAAAGAAGTGACTGCAGCCATATTGCCAAGATACCAAATACAAGTGGCTGTACTACACTGTAACTGACCCACAATCTTCTGCACCAGCTCTTTAGTGGCTGCCATTCGAGGCTTTTGGACCTCCAACTTCTCACACTTGTGATCATCTTGATGACGATGACTGTAAGACAAGAAGAAAAAATTACAACCTTTCACTTACAGTTCATCTGCTCCATTGATAAAATAATAATATAGATAATGACGGAACTACAATAACCCCTTCACTTTGAGTCTTTCTGTATGAAGCCCAGACAAGATCATAAACCACAGTCCATCTCAACACCAATAATAATAATAATTATGTTGTTTCATGAAAAGGTAAACGGAAGTGAGAAAAAAAAAAAAGGGTAAACCTACGCCAAACAGAAATGTTTTTCACACTGCGGACATATCACAGGCAACAGCTCTTTTCCTTTGCAGTCTTCAAACGAGCAGGGGTAACTTGTACTGCCACCAGCAATCCTTGCTTCCTTTTTTACAGATTCCTAAAAACAGGTCAAAGGAAATTAGGTACAGAAACAACACAACTAGTATCTTAGAATCAGGACAGAAGAAAAATGTATTCGTCCTAATCTTAACTAAGAAGAACATAAAACACGTCATCCACAGTACCGCCTACCTCTGGACATGAGTGGGCCTCTCTGCTTCTGTGCTCAAGGCTGCAAAAGACAAAAGATGCATATCTCTCATTAAAAATGACATAAAGTTCATCCCTGGAATGGTCTGAAGTAAAAACTACATTTACTCACTGAACTAATATTGTTGTAATTTAGTTCAGCGATGATGTGCTTTTCTTTAGAATTTCATAAACACATAAAATGAACAAACATTTCTGATAAGCCCTGCTTATATCTGGTTAGTATTTACTTGTAATAAAGGTACAAATTGGAGTAGACATTCAAAGATTCAAAAGATTTTTACTGTCAGTTTCACTATATGTGCAGGACATACAGGCATATCGAAATACTGATGTGTCAGTCTGGTTTCAGCAAAGTTTTACCAAGTCTTAACTGCTCAGTTAAAGGTTTGAACGTATTCTTTAATTCTGGAAATCTTACCAGAAAACACCACTGCAGGAATCACAAACAAATGGAAGGAAATCTGTAAGGCGGATGGAGAGAACAAATTCAAGCTGGTAACTTTCAGAACCGTGATCATTCAGCAACAAACCGCAAACCTGAACGTCTGCGTATCCTGTCTGAACTGTACGTAGATACCAAGGTGTCTACATCCAGTGCAGCTGCTGTTCAGTGAGGCTTCCGGGCCCTGTATTTTAAAAGTGAACTTACATTAACAGCCTAGTTAACCGGCTGCATAAGTCAGAGGCCAGACTAAATTCTCCTCATGATTAGTGTCATGATGCTGTGACCATAACCTGAACACAAAGATCATGTAGTCAGCGGTTAGCTAAACAAGCTAGCTTTGCTTACAGGCTAACGATGCTAAACAGACACTGGCTGGGTTTTATCATTAACAAATAACAGCAGAGTAATGTCACACTTGGATGCATTTTTATTGCAACTCAAATGAAGTTGAACCAGACCTTTCAGATTGCAGGAATCGATCTGACAATGTTTCCCAATGTCCAATTCAGCCATTAGCTAGTCGTGAGTCTGCGGATGTCAACATGAACTTTGACCCCAAACGTTAGCTCACGTGACTTAGACTTCTTTTTTTAAGTGACAAAATATTTATCTTTTTATGCCTACGATGGAGTTTTCTTCTTAACGTTATATATTGTGCATGTATGTTAAATATTTCTATTTTTAAAATAAAATAAAATAAACACATCCGTCATAGTTAATCGCAGGATTTTTTTATGTGTGTTATTTTAAACGTAGCGAACGGAGAAAACAAATTTCAGAGTGAAATGGGAGGCAGGGCGTCAGATGTCAATACGTCACTCAGGTAAATGGTGAAAGGTGTGGTAAAAGGTGCATTCACTGGCTGGTTTGAATTGAAACCACAAAGCCGTCGAGCTGGAAAATCTGCTCGCAACACACCCGCCTGTAGAAACACCGAAGTAGGACGTCTGAGTTTTAGTTACGTGTGTAGTTTGCTCCAAAAG
This sequence comes from Toxotes lorentzi, assembly GCA_037833715.1. Classification (NCBI taxonomy): domain Eukaryota; kingdom Metazoa; phylum Chordata; class Actinopteri; family Toxotidae; genus Toxotes; species Toxotes lorentzi. The sequence continues at coordinate 5,741,733 of JBBMJY010000013.1, forward strand.
ACGGTAAAATGAGCAAAATCTCTAAATTATTTAAGGGAAGCTCCAGCTCGAGTTCATCCAGCTCTTCAAAGTCCAAACACCACCGGTCGCGGGGGGGCCCTTCGCCCCAGGAGGCCATCCACAGACTGCGGGAAACAGAAGAAATGTTGACGAAGAAACAAGAGTACCTGGAGAAGAGGATAGAGCAAGAAATCATGATAGCCAAGAAGCACGGCACAAAAAACAAGAAGGGTACGTTTTTTTTTATTTTTTCCCTGTGCAGAAAAAAATCGGTGCACCTGTTTTCCCGAGCCAAGGACATTCAGAAAATAGGCCTACAGGCCGTTTTTGATTGTGCCCCAGAGCCTAAAAGTTAATATTATACTCTCTTTACAGGCTATAAAGGAGATTGTTAAAGAGGTTTGATACGCTTATCTATAAGATTACTGGCCTACAGTTATTGTTTCTGTTGTGATGGTGTCTGTCAGTGAGCAAATGTTTTGATAGCAGCAGCAAGTATAACAGCACTTTATAACAATTAAAGTGACAGAAAAAAAAAACCCAAAAGGAATTCAGTTTAATTAAACCTGAAAGTCTCCATCTGAAACCTTTGCTCCACTGAATCACTTCAGACTAAAAATAAACACTACCATGAAATGGGTGGAACCCTGTTTCTTTTTGTTTGTTAACTCCCAACACTTCTCAGCCCGCGGAGCGCTGTGAAATTAAAAGAAAGAGTCGCACAGGAGTGACTTCTCCAATCTTTCATGATCAGCTGCTCTGCAGGCCTTGAAGAGGAAGAAGCGCTTGGAGCAGCAGCTCACACAGATTGATGGCACACTCTCCACCATCGAGTTTCAGAGAGAAGCTTTAGAGAACTCACACACCAACACAGAGGTCCTGAAGAACATGGGCTTTGCTGCAAAGGCCATGAAGAAAGTTCACGAGAACATGTAAGAACCTTAGTACACTGGAATTTTGCTAAAATTGCATCTTCTTACTTTTAAAGTCTAAAATTAGCATATAGCACTACTAGTAACTTTTTCATAGGGGGACTCAGCAGTATGTGACAGCATTTATTTTAAAAGACATTTTTTATTACACTCTTGAATGGGAATAGCTGCAAAGTGACCTTAAATGGAAGGGGAAATTTGATATCATTTACAGTTTATGGTTTCTCTTTTTTTTGTTCATAGCAATAAAAAAAATCATTTAAAAAATACAGTTTCAGGGGTTGTTTTAGGTGAATTCTTTGTTAAAGTCAAGTTTAAACTTTTCAAGTGATGGTTTCCCCAAATTCTTACCATCTCTCCACTCATTTCCAGGGACCTTGACAAGATAGATGATCTGATGCAGGATATCACAGAGCAGCAGGACGTGGCTCAAGAGATAAGCGAAGCCATTTCCAGACCTTTTGGCGAGACATATGATGAGGTTGGTACTTTTCCTACCTCCTCTGTCAAAATCTAATTTTATGGCACTCACATTCTCTCTCTCTCACTTCCTTTGTGTCATTTTTGTGAGGCCATTTTCGTTTTTGACACAAACATAGAGATTTTAAGTTACGTGTATTCCTCTCTGTGTGTTGCCTACTAATCCAGTTCTTGACTTACAAGAATGTATCGAACAAAACTAAGTGTTGTTTATCTTATTTGTTTTCTCAGGATGAGCTTCTGGCAGAGCTGGCAGAGCTGGAACAGGAGGACCTTGAGGACAGTATGAAGAGTATGGGTGGACTACCCAGTGTGCCTAACTCTAAACTGCCCTCAGCAAGGCCCAGTCATCGCGCAAGTAAGTTCAACACTTCAAGGACCTAAAGAACAAATTTTTTTCAGCCACTACTGTACATATACTGTGCAAAATTTACAAGGCCCTTTCACAATAGTATCAGCAAAATACATGTTTGAGTTATGGAACTGAATCTCAGACTGACAGTAATTTCTAAGCAGCAAAAACTGCAAGCATATTAAAAGTGCTATTATTGTAAAAAAAAAAAAGAAAAAAAACACCCCCCACCCCTCTACCCCCC
>JBBMJY010000013.1:5743840-5772826 GCA_037833715.1 Toxotes lorentzi
AAACAAAAATAGACAGAAAATGCAAAGTTCGACCTTGGCAAAAAAAAAAAAAAAAAAAAATATATATATATACATATATATATATATATATATATATATATATGATCTGTACACAAAAAATATAGATATACTTGAATTTAAAGTGGGCAAAATAAACAGACTAATTCCATTAAACCTTAAATCTTAGGCCACTGGCGTGTTCCTCAAAACATATTTATTTCAAATTTTAAACATAATTATTAATATATTAAATGGGGGAAATATCATTGTTGCTAATTATAACAAACTTAGTCCTTAGCTGCAGCTTTAACCCTAATAAATGCTCCATTATAATTTAATAACATTTTAATAACAATTTAATAACACTCTTAACTTTTTTTTTTTTTTTTTTTTTTTTTACAGCAACCAAGAAAAGGGTTGAAGATGATGACGACATGCGTATGCTGGCTTCGTGGGCAACTTAAGTACATGAAGGCAGCATCATACTCACTGAAAGAGATTCATAGATATGATACAAAGTTTTTTTTCATTAACGATTTTTTTTTTACTTTTTTGGGGAAAAATGAAGCTCAGTATATTTTAAAAACAATCTTTTTGTGTATTACCTTATAATGCTACTTTACAGGTTATATTTAATCAATACATTAAAAATTTTAAATGAAGGAATCAACAAACTACAAGTTTCTTTACTGCTTCCTTTTTTCCCCATTTGTCATTTGTACCTAGCCTCAGAATCTGCTACTTATATAAACCTAATGAAGACATGAAGATGACTGTAATATTTTTAACACATTGAGCAAAATGCTTTATTGTATGTGAGACTGTTGTAAATTAGCGTAGACACTGCATTAACATTGTAAATATATAAATATATAAAATCGCTCTCTTGATGGTATTGCCTCATATCTGATACTATCTCAGTGTATTGATCTGCTGTATGATGTGGCTGCACTGACTCTGTCATTTAGTATGGGCTATATAAGTCTTGCCGTTTTCATGCTATTGTTTTAAATATTCTGTAATTTTTCTTTACACTTCTTTAACTTCGCGACTGTTGTGTAGCTCAGTTGCATCCGGTTTTCCGTGCTTTTATTTTGAAGTGTGGCCGGAAGGCACACTCTTTACATTCCAGTTAGCTTATTACTTTTACGAAGAGGAAGTCTTTTTCTTGAGAACTAGCCACCCAAAGACACATAATACCTGAAACAGACAAGGATCTGAAATAAAACACAATATGGACGCGAATAGACCACACCAAACAGCAGGTAAGCCAGCGACATTATTATCTTTTTTTTAAACAGTCGCCAAGTTTGGAGTTGTAAAACAAATACGATGAGTTTCTGTGGCTATCAAAATTAGCGCTAAGTTAGCAGACGGTTTCCAGACTACACATCACCCTGTAAACCGGACTGTGACACGTTTCACACGTATCAAGTTATATCAGAGGATGTTTGGAAAAACTCAGTGCACATTTAGGTTTATCTTACATTGTTATTAACCAAGTATTACGACTTTATGCTCGTTAATAATAGAAAGAGGTTATGGTTACTTTATACACTGCTGGGTAGCTTATGAGTCTCCCTCGGGGATCAATAAAGTCTTATCTTAACCCTATAATTATATACATCTTAATTTATTGGTTGATTATATTTAGTTATCTTAATCTGTAAAGTAACAACTAAAGATATTATAGATACATATGGTGGAGGAAAAGTACAACATTTGTTTGGGAACTGTAGTAAAGAAGTTTAAATTAGCAGAAAACTTTATTCTGTGAGTTGGTTGTACTAAAAAAAAATAATTTAGAGTACAAGTACCACAAAATTTTACTTAAAGACATTACCTGAGTAAATGTACTTTCCACTACTTTTTATAAGTTAATATCTTTGGTTTTGGACTGTTGGTTGGGTACAACAAGCAGCTGAATATGTGCTCTGGGAAACTGCAATGGGCATTTATCACTATTTTCTGACAATAGGCATCAGGTTGATTGATAATGAAAATGATCATTAGTTGCAGCCCTTGAATGGTTTATAAATGCCTGTAAAAACAGTTTCACACTCTACGATATCCAATCCCAACACTGACTCTTTTAAATTCAGTGACCACAGCTGGAGATGCCCCTGGACCAGAAGAGGAGGCAAGAAAGACGGCAGCTGCAGCCCAAGCAGCCATTCACCTGCCTGAAATTCGTTTGGTGGTGCTGGGCTGGAGGTGGCCAGGAAAGAGCCTGACGGGCAACACTATCATAGGCCGAGAGGAATTTCGCCTGGAGCGAGCAGCCGAGTTCTGTGTGAAGAGGCAGACAGAGGTGCAGGGACGGGAGGTGACTGTGGTGGACACTCCAGGGTGGTTCTCTGCCCAGGATACGCCTGCATCCTATAAACAGGAGCTAGTGAGAGGAGCATCTCTTTGCCCTCCAGGTCCACATGCCTTCCTGCTGGCCATTCCCGTGGGCATGTTCACAGAGGTGGACCGCTGGCGCATCGAGGAGCACGTGAGCCTCTTTGGGGAGCGTGTGTGGAAGCATACGATTGTGGTTTTCACCTGGGCGGAGGTGTTGAGGACCATTTCAATCGAGAGGTACATTCGCAGAGAGGGGAAGGAGCTGCAGTGGGTGCTGGAAAAGTGTAAGCGAAGGTACTTTGTCATAAATAACTGCATATTTGGAGAGCATCCCCAAGTAGGACGCTTGATGGAGAGGGTGGAGAAGATGGTGGCAGAAGAAGGGGGCTACTACAACGCAGAGGAGGTGGAGAAAGAGAAGAAACCTCTGGATGAGAACCAGAACCCAGCCAAAGAGGTGCGAGAGTTGGGGGCACGACCCAAACAGAACTCTGGGGTGAATTTGTCCAAAGCCATGGAGGTGGATTCGCTTCCCAGTGAGTGATGCAAGAAAGTAAAGTTTCAAATGTTATTTAGTAGTAGTCCTATGAGTAGTTTCTCGTAGGACATTCCTGTTAATCAAAGACCCCATGAGATGAACACAAGATTTTAACTTCCTGGAAAACATCTTGCTCAAGTAAACAAAAGCTTCAATATCACAATTTTGTTGCACAAGCCACTACAGAACATCCTGTTTCAACAGACAATACATCACATTAAACCTGCAATAACTGACGGAGAGCAGAGGGGAGCAGCTTAGTCAGGCGATGATTCTCTGTGGGTGTGTCACTATGACCGACCCCTATCAGATTACATGTTTAAATTGAATCCATTGATTTTAGCTGCTTTAAGGAAGTAAATATGTCATTTCATGGGGCCTTCAAATTAGATGCACTTGTTAACCTTCCCTAATGTTATCACTACTTGTGCCAGGCTGGTATGCATAGAATTTAGATTGCAGCAGTGATTGTGCATCATGCATCTCAACGCCTTTCCTGACATTTCTCTTGCACCCTTTCTCAGTCAGATTGTCATTTCCTCCTCCCCTCTCAAACAAAACAGTGCATCATCCCTCCTTTTCTAACACCACAACAGCTAATAGTGATATCACAGTATCTTAGCTAAATGCATGTGAACTTGCATATATGTAAAGTGGAGCCCTATTAATAATGCACTGTGTCCAATTCTAGATCAACCAGACACTCTTGGCTGATGGACCCTCTAAACCACGACTAATGGAGCCTCTGCCTTACTGTACTGATGGCAAAGCTGCTTATCTGACGAGACAGAAAAGGGTAATTAACAGAAATGATGTTACTGAATGTACAAACCAATGTGATTTATTTATTTTTTTTGTGATGCAGTATCTTTTCACTGTGATGATAGAGGAGGCCTTTTCAACATAAACTCCCTTTTCTCATACTGTTCAAACATTTATACCTCCCTGTTTTAACATGTAATGACAGTTTGCTCTTTAGCGTGGAGGATCTCTGTTGGTTTGTAATCGTGTGTTTAAGGACAAGTTTATTCGAATCAAAAACAAGGAAGCACAAGCTGTTACATACAGTAGGTAATGGCCACCATTTTTAAACCTAGTATGTACACTCCTTAGTTATGGCAGATACCAATGGCAGAACTGCACTACTAAATTGTTACTATAATACTTATACTATATACTTAATACTTATAATATAATTTTATTCCCATTTGTAGTGACCAAACTGTAAATGCTTTTCTCATGCTACTCAAGTGCAAGCACTTGAGTAGTTACTGAATTTTGTCTGTTGCCTTAAAGCAGTGATTTTGTTCCCTTTAAATTGATCTTTTAGATGTTTATATAACTTTGTGGCAGAGGGATATGTTTGAGGCAAATGTGCTCTACCATGGCCCTCGAAACAGATGCACTCTGTTTTCGTTTAATCTGTTATAATAATTCATATTTAAAGTCAGTACAGAAGTGCTAAGAAGGTGAATTAGTTCATGTAAGTTGAAAATGTCTCTAGCCTGAGCCACTTTACAATGCTTTATAAGTGCATCCTGACTACTTCTCCGCAGTTTTAAATAGGTAGTGTATCTTCTAAAGTCTCTACAGAATAAGGCTTCACTCTTTGCATAATGAAAGTGTTCGTGGCAGCTATTACAGGACATGAGAGATTTCCAGAGGGCACAGAGGAGAGGCATCTAATGAGTAGAGTCTAACATTTCTATCCAGGAAATGCTCGAAAGGCAGAAAGGTACTACAAAAAGACGCTGGCATTTTATTGTCTCCCTTTGCTAAAAAAAAAAAAACAAAAAAAAAACAACCTTGAAGTTCTTGCTCAAGTGCCTTTCTATAAAATGAATTGTTACTGACTGCCACTTCCACCAAGTTGGCTGGTGAGACAGTGACAGATCTGAGCAATGTGTCTCTCCAACCCAGTTCAAGATCCTATGTAGTAATTATGTTAAAGTCTGTGTATAATTCGTATGTGATTATCACATCTTTCAAATTATTCTTAAAGCTTAAAAGTACCCTGTGGTATTTGTGACAACTAGTAGGGCTATGGAGCAATGCCTGCTGTTTGAAATGCACTTAACATGTTTTGTTAGATCTCAAGGACACATAGTCAAATCAAGTCATTGTTATTTATATAGTGGCAAGTAATCAGAGAAGCCATCTCAGGCCAGTTTTCATATAGAGCAGGTCTAGACCGTAGTCTTTACAATATTATTTACAGAGACTCAACACTTCCCATAGTGTGTTTTGATGAGAAAACAGTGAGTATAAACATAACTTTTGTTGGTTTACTAAGATCCACACGGCACCTTTAAGTTTATTGTTTGTTGAAAAATGAGAATTGTGGTGAAAGCCACTCGTCTTCCAGCAGGGTTTGCACTCAATATGCAAGACTCTTCAACACTTTGTTGTTGGATACTGGGCACTATCAGGTCTGCATATCTACATGGTTAATAAGCATGAGAGCAAGGTCAAATAGTGCAATATTCTACAAGGCTAAAGCAACATTTAGCACTCTACTCCGAATTTAGCAGCTTTTAAGGTGACGGTGGCTCTTTCTAACAGGATAGAGTCATCTGCTCTGGACAGACACTCCAGCGTCGCATGAGCCGGTTTATAGCTGTTTAACAAAAGGGACCCAGTTTAAGGAAAAGCACAGTAAGTTGTTACATACTGCAGTTAACCATGGTTGTGTGACCTAGTTGGATCGTTCAAGTCCTGCTTCTTGTTGGGCCTCAAACCAGCATGTGTATATGGGGCCCTCATGGGAGTGGCCCAGCAGCACAAAGCATAAACAGTTGTATACAGTACTGAATCCTTGCCTTGCATATCCCTGTGGTTATAACTATAAACAGTACTCCTACTCTGCTTCTACTCCTAAGACTCAGAGTAATGCTAGTTTTAGTTTTAGTTAACTTGGATGTGAGTTCCACAGACTCTGTTTGGAAATCTTTCAAGATTTACAAATGACTTAAAAGCCTTTGTATACCGTAGGAATGCTGTAGATACTATGATTCTGTTAGTCTTTAGCATGAATGTATTATATTCATTACAAAGCAAATCCAATGCCGTATACTTGTATATGCACGATGTCTGTTTTACCCAGTGTGGGTAAATGCTGACATCTGTTGCCATTTAAAGGACCAGTGGGAAGGATGTAGGTGGACCTATTGGCAGAAATAGAAATTGAATATTAATATTCATAATTATGTTTTGATTTCTGTATCCTAGTGTGTTTTTTGTTAGCTTAGAATGAGCCCTTCATATTTAGATAGGAAGGGGGTCCTCTGCCACAGAGCCTGCCATGTTGGAAAATGTTTCTACTGTAGCCCACAACGGACAAACCAAACGTGGGCTCTAAAGAGGGCATTTGGCATTTTTACCTGAAGGCCACTGTAGGATCTCCTATATGCTTGGAAAGTGAGGGGTATTCAGTCAGTTGCTATCTGTATCCTCACCACTGGATGCCACTAAATCCTACACACTGGTCCTTTAATAGAGAAACACACACACACACACACACAGGAAACCGGCCTGCTATAGACCTGTTATACACTGATATTTTATTTTATTTTAGATTCAGGGGGTTGGTAGAAACACTTAAACTGAAAAAGCATGTTGAATAATCACAGTTACAAACACTGCTACAGATATAGGCCATACTGTCTTTGGTCTAATGTCACTTGGCAGCATTGTCAGTGATAAAAGTCCAGTCAATCAGCACCAGACCAAAAAAAAAAAAAAAAAGAATAATTTGATATAGAAATGAAGGAGTCTGGGTTAACAAAGAACAGGAGTCACCAGTAAAAAAGTAACAAAGTCAGGATATGGCAGACATGTATTGTATACGGGATGCTGACATGCTGACTGCTCTGAAGCATGCAACCTAATATAGCCACTTCTGTAGCTGTGTTTGTAAAGGTGATTTGGTTACTTTCAAATCCTTTTTCCTCAAGTGTCGAACCTGTTTTGTCTCCCTCCTGTGCTGAATCAGGTTACTCTTAAGAAAGTAATGAACAAAGCTGAGAAACCTCTCTGGGCTTTTGCTGTACTCTTTGTAGGCTCTTATTGGCCGAAACTGTTTGGATTTGGTCGTAAAAAAAAATCTGAATGGCTTTAACGAGTGCTGCATTGTTATTTCTTTTTTTCCTCTTAGGTCCAAATAAATGTATACTTTGATCTACTGTAAATCTGGAGCCTTTTCCTTGAATACTTGCTTTCTTGAGAATTTTATCGCTCAGATGTGCCCCTTTAATTTGTTAAATTAAGAGGCACATTGGTTGTTAAATTGTTCACATTTGCAAAGCTGGAAACAGTCTGTTTGCATTTTACTTGAAAATAACCAAAACAATGAATTGACTATTAAAATAGATGCAGACTAATCAATTAGTCTACTGTCTTATCTCTTAGCTTACAAACTGAAATAGTAAAATAAACTGCCTGAATATGAGGAGACTATGTGAAGAATAGGCCTATTATGTAATGAGACTGGAAATCAATTGCTCTCACAAGGTATTTGAGGTGTTTTTCTACTTCTAATTTTGGAAATATTAGTAAAATAAAGTCCTAAAACCTAAACATATATCAAGCTCATTAGTTCATTTCCTACAGTAGTTACTTTCTGTAGTTTGACCACTAGATGGCAGTAAGATGTCAGGTAACGGGAGATCATGTCTGTGTTTACAACAGCAGAAGCATGATTCACAGGACTGGTATGACCTTACCCGCAACAGATTCATTAACTTGTTTTGGGGAATGTCATAGCTGGGTGTCTAGCTGGGACTATTAACACTCACTTGTTATTTTTTATAGACAAGTGTGCAGTGGTTGTGTTTATATAGCACACTTCTTTTCTTCATTACTTCCAGGTTCTATTCTTTAGTTATACATATATACTGCATAATCCTCTTTTTGTCCTTCATGCTACAGAACCAGTCTTATCTCATACTCAGTAACAAAGTCTGAAAGCTCTGCCTACCTCGGTATATAATGTTCTCTTCTTCCTCATACCTCTTTCTTTCTTCTCCTTTTTTGCCCCCAGCTTGCTAAGCTTATGCTCCATCCCCCCTCTGCTGCCTTGTTTGCTCAGCTTTCTCTCTATACCGCTGTAGAGGTCTATCTGCTCAATCTGCAGGCGAGCAGTTCATCTACCTGATCCAAGGATTTCACGTAAACCAGCCAGCATTTTTCACTGTCATGCTCGCTCTGCACAGACAATTAATGTAAAGAAGATTTTTTTTTTTTTTTTAAACATACAAGAGCTACATGAAGCTGACTGGCAAACACACAAGCCGTTCTAAACAAGTGTGACTGTTTTTAGCAACATTGTTTATTATTTCAAATGTAATCAAAACAACAGTAGTTACAGAAATTACAGACAGCCATGATACTGTGTGATTTTGAGTCTTATTGTGTGCTATGGAGTGTCATGATAACATAAAAACAAAGTTACAGCTGGAAGAAAAGTCCAATTCTTATTTCTTTACACTGAGCTCTCCACATTCAGCTCTGGCAATCGTCATCCAATCCAACTCATAGATCAGACAATAAAGAACGGCACACAGCAGTTAACTATCTCAACAACACCAGTATGCTGCTTCTCATCATCTGAAATAACATGTTAAGAACGTGGGAGTGAAAGCAATTAGTCAAGTCCAGTGAAGCAAGTGAAGGTTTCGCTGGTAGACAACCTGTTATACGATTAAAGTGTTTCTGCTTTTGATGACATGCTTGACGCAAACAAATCCAACCATCAGCCACTCTTCTCTAACTGCGTTTTTAGAGTGGTTATAAAAACACTTGCAGTTTCAGGTGGCAGTGTACAACAAGCAGATGTCCCAAGCAATTGCAAAAGCATTTCCCCACAGGGATCAATCTAACAATATTAAAAAAAAAAAAAAATCATCTGAAGGTATGAAGAAGCCACAGACCTATTAAACGTGACCCCCTCTTCTCTCCTGTATGCTTTTAAAACACAATAGCGGAAGGAAGTTATGAGGAGTCATAAAATAGGGTTTGGAAAGCAGGGGTTTGCTCTCTCTGACCGACAACAATGAGACCACAACAGAAATCAGTGTAGGTATGAAGAAGGGTATGTATAAGGAATTATAACAGCCAGTGAGTCCTTGATTTGGTACTTGTACATGGTGACTCGTGTGTATCTTTGGGTGTGTAGCTGAAGCGTTAATGAGAGGCTCTTCAGAGGGTTAACTGCTCTCATTGCATTTAGATTGAAGATGTCCGCCGTTCGCTAAGCCCCGCCTCCTTAGTTACCGTTGCCATGCTTGCCAAGCTTTCCGTTCTCGAACGTACGTCACGCATATAGTTCACAAATTTCCGTTCTCGAACGTATGTCACATATCATTTTTAAATGACAACGCGTAGCGCAGATTTCCCACTCGAAATTCTTATTAATCTTTCAACCAATGGCTCCTTGATTTTAGACAGGAGCAGGCTTTTCGTTTCTAGCAAAATGAACACAACAACCCAGCTGACTCGTTTGAAAGCAAGAATTTTGCAAAAGGGGTTCAAATATATGTACATAACAGATGCATATTGTTCCAGAAGAGGCAGTTAGTCCGAGAATTGCAGGTATGATAAAGAAAAATGACTCTTAGTTCGTTCTATCTTAACCCTGCTAAATGCTTAGTTCGGGAAATGTAACTATCTCGGGTAACGTTAGCCCCAGTTTGTGTCCCTCTGTATTACATTTGGTTCTCTAAAAGGTAACAAACAAAAACACTTACCGGAGTTCTGACCGTGTTTCCAGAATATCAAAAGACTCTTCTAACCAGCTGGATGAAAAATATTACGTCCGCTGCACGATAAAAAACTGTTTAAACGTTGTGACTGTTACCTACTGAGGTAACCGTCGGGCTGCCATCTTTGTTTAAATTGGAAAATCGGAGCAGCTTGAGAAACAGGTTAAAAATATTTTCGCTTTTTTTTCATTATTTAGCAGCACTTCTAGAAAAATGGCAAGTGTTTTCAGACAACCTTTTTCAAACATTGCCGGTTAATGGAGTCGTTTAGTAATTGCGCGCTCCAACGCTATGATTGGACAATCGCCATTCGGGGGAGGGGTTTAGAGAAACGACACTGCAAATGGCAGCAAAACATCAAACCACAATATACACCACTAACTGGTAGGATCTGCATGGTGGTATGCTGAGTAATGAGGTGTGCAGGCTGTGGGGAGTCTGAGGTAAATACTTGAAAATAGAGCGCAGTCTGATGTTGTTTAGTCTTTGGTCTCAATGTTATGGTGACAAGGTGTATAAGTAAAAATAAAATAAAAATTTAAAAAATTATCCAGGTGCGTTTTCAGTGTCAAACTGAACAGGTGTAATATTGCACGTTTAATTTTTCAGTAGAATTCCAGATAGGATACTGATACTGTCTGTGAAACGAGTCTACAATCATAGGTGTAAAACATGATTTTGTCTTGAACTAATATTTAACAGTAGAAATGAGTGTTTGAATTTACTCATTCGGGAGCCTTGTGTTTTGATCTGTGACAGCAATGATTGGAACAGTATTCACATTTAAGTAAAAAAGTACAGAAAAAAAGGCCACTCATAAAAAATAAAGTTTTCAGTACTATTACTGCTATACTACAAATGTTTGCCATGAGTTACCTGAATCTGCAAATGTTTTGGCCTTGGTATATACATTTATGTGTTGATACGGATGAGTCAATCATAGTTGTTAACCATGGACACAGAACTGGTTTATGCTGGCAACATACTGGAAAAGGAAACCGCACTGTAAAAATCAAGAAAAACTCCAACTAGACCAGTGTGTTTTCTGGCTCACACAAACTGTATCCAGACACCTCAGATTCAAATCAATAAGAATCAACTGTGCAGAGCCAGCTCAAACATATGCACCTATAAAGCAGGTGGATATCCAGTCACTAATGTAAACTGCTCTCTTTTGCATTCACACACACATTCACACACACAGGAATCACTTACACTTTAGAAAATATATTCACACTCACAAGCGCCTGTCTTGCAATTTTGCATTAGTACCACATGTCAAATGAGGAAAAAATGTGCATGGAAAAAAAAAAAGTGCAAACCCTAGTCAGGGACAAAATGGCACGGCAGTAATGAAAAAAAACCAAAAACAAATAAATGGTACTGATGACGTAAGGAATCAATCAAACAACCAATCAGAATAGAGAGAAGGATAGTGTATGCCCATCACCCACTCAAAAAAAAAAAACAAACCCTCACTGATGTATTCTCAGTGAACAAAAAAAACATCTTACACTTCATTTTCAGAAAATGAAACCAGCCAAACATCACAAACTAATTCAACACAATGCTGAATGTTCAGAGACTTACTCCGAGGTGTGATCGATCGCAGAGACAGGAGTTCAGCTCATGTCATATCGTACAGCTGCAGCCCCTCTGTGCAGAGCGGGCAGTGGAAAAGTCAATTAAGTCTGCTATTGTATTGAAAAGCAATACCAACGGTCTATACAGATACATGTGCCAACCCCTGTGAAATAAACATACTGAAGAAAAATGAAAATAAGTAAAAACCTGATGGATATACAAAGGCCTATACTGTATAACCCCACCAACAATAAAGTGGAAATCTCTTTTCACATACTCTGTATTGTCTCTGAAAATATATATTGTATAATTCACCCTGCTCCCCCCTCAGACACACCAGTATCAGTCTAGGCAGTCAGGCTGTACAATCCCTCCATGTCAACATGACAGCAGCCGTACAAACTCTTAATCAAAGCTGACTGAGTCGATGATGTTAATCCTGTTCCCTTCCTCTGTCCTCGGCAGCTCAGTTCCTTTCCAACAGGAGCTGAACAATACATTTGTCTGGGATAGGTTTTCAGGGTTTTCTCACTTCCTCATATTGTTGGCTGTGGTATCCAGTCTCATCTAGCACTCAATGGGCCGGTACAACTATCTTAACGAGTCATTGTGTACACTGAGCTCCTCCGATGATTAGAAAATCCTGGAGGTTCCTGGTGAGAAGTCCCTTTGGAGCAGGAGGGAGGAGGGCTGGCACAGGAGGAGGGGGCTGCAGGGATGCGGACACCCCCTCCTCCCTCAGCACTGCTCAGACTCGATGAAGCCCTCCTTCTCCTGGCCCACCGGCTCTACTTCCGCATAGGCTGGGTGACCTGACCCCCGACGGAACTTCATGGCTGGCCACCTGCTCGGGCGTCTCTGCAATGGTGAGCAGTGGAAGACGTGTGGGGACAGAGTTTAGGATAAAAGTCAAAAGTTAAAGTGTCATGAAGGATAAAGGTGAGGGCTAAGGGTCATCTCTGTCTGTAATCTGTAGAATGAACAACTCTGAAAAACTCTGCTGAGTTAAAATGCAGTGTTTAGCAAATCCACAAATGTCAAACACAAAGACACTTGCATACCAATTGCATAGAACAGAAAATTAGTATTAATTCACAATTGAAACATACATGTTGTTGGTTCAAAACAAATCAGGGAATTTCTGTGATTGATAATGACCTTGTGATATTGGCAATGAGAACAACTTTGAACATAAGGAGTTGGCATTTGTTTTTAAAAGCTGTTTGAACACCACTCAGTGTGATACACGTTTAATAGTATCTACCCATCCACAGGGAATTCACATTAAGAAAGGCTGTGTGCACCAAGTTTCATCATCCCCCTCTGACAGTCATAATGCATATTTATGAGTCAGGAACTGAGGAATAAAACGCACAGAGCTCTGTCCAGAGACGAGTCTCTGTACAAATGCTGTGTTTTTCTACCGTTAGCCAGATACAGTCTGTTCTTACCATTAGTCTGGAATGTCTGATGGTTCGATAAAAATGTTTCTCCTTAAAACTAAATGGAGTTTGTGCACATTCCTAACTAAATAGCCACACTCTAGCAAATAAAGACTGTTTTCATTTATAAGAAATTCGTTTTGCTTTGTGAATGTTGTAGGTGGTCATCTTAAGCCTGTGGGTCTTGTTTAAATCTTGTATAGTTAACACACTTTTTAAAATTATTAATAAAGTTGATGCTCAAATTAATTTTTTTCTGAGCTCTTCAAGGACATGTCATCAATTTCAGCTTAAAAGTTGAAATTGAAAGTTCATTCTTGACCTTGGACAGAGTAGGTGACAGGATCAAGAATGAAATTTCAATCTCAAATGCTCCAGAATAGCTACTAAATGGACCCAGTGGTGAGACTGTTCTGTCAACTAATTTTTTTTCCCCAAGGTAAAAAATCATGTCCGACCGTTATGTCCTGTAACGTAGTGTCGCTACTCACCTCAATAAGAAAGAGGCTGGCAGCAGAGGTGGGATGATGGTAGATGTAGACCGTGACCAGCACACCAGCAACCATGATGAGCATCACCAGCAGGATACCGAGGATCAGACCAGTGTGTAGAGGGTGTGTACCTGGCATCCTGCCTACGGCATTATCTGCTATCATCACCAAAAAAAAAGTGTTAGGGCACTGCTAGTATTAAGAGTTTGATTACAACTGTGCTTAACGTGTAAAATCTAATTTTTTTTCACTGCAGTTTCAGCCTTGACCATGAGGGGGCACTCATCATTCATTAATACCCTGCTGTCTTACATGTACCAATATTCCTTGAAATGGACTTATTGTCAAAGTTTTGTTGGTATGATGGAGAATAGTTCATTTTCCGTGGTTTTAATACGGTTGTTGTGTCTTAAAGAAGGTGCTTAAGGGCGTCAGAGAGAAAATTCAAGGTTCACGTTCAAAGTCTTTACAGCTCTGTGGCATTGGTCTGTTTAGGTATTCATGAACGGTTCTCCGCTCCCGTAAGTAAGAGTAGGAGGTAATCCCACACCAAGGTTAGCAGAGTTATGGTCCTGATAGGAGGAGGAAGCAGGCCTATAGATGCTGATACAGAGTCCTATTGTAGTTGTGGCTCTGCAAACTTCAGAGGCTGTATATAGTGACTACATAATAAGCCCGTCCTTCACCCAGCCTTGGAAGTCAACACTAGTCTTTAAAGCACTTTCTCAGATTCATACTGGTGCTTCAAAGTCGACCCTGCAGGTGTTCTGAGAGTTCTTTTGAAGATGATAAGTGCGTCCTGTAACATATTGTGAATCTCTGTTTTCATCTATGGAGGCACAATTTTCGAGAAACAAAAAACAAAAAGAAAAAAAAACGGAATTTTCACCTGGAATTTGTCATCTTAAAATACAAAAGTGCTGGCACATCCCAGCAGAGGAACACAGATCATAGCAGGAAAGAACTAATGAAGTGATTATGAAACAAACAGCATGGATTCTGCCCTCATAGCTTATCTTGCACAGATCTATTCACTGGGCTGCAGATTCTATGGCCCCCTGACAACGTCTCCCCTGGCTCCCCCCCGCCTTTAATTAGCAGCTATTGCCACTGCCGAGTTTGTCAGGCAACCAGCCTCTCCCCTGGCTCCCTGCCTCATTGATTTACAGCACAGAGAATAACCGGGTGGTAAACAAACCTGTCCAGTGTGTGTGGGCAGTCACTGTGAATGTGTGTTTCTGCAAGTCAGTGCGGCCTCAATGTGCAGTCCAAAACAGGAAATCTCAGAAGCTCAAATTGGATAATGTGTTATGCTAAAATATAACTAGTATACTAAACAAAATGATTGCCCCCAGTGTGCATAATCCAGCTAAATTGTTTTCATAATGCCATTTTGTTTTGAATAAAGGATTTTCACAATAGCTCTCAGAGTATTCAGTTTCATCAGTTTTAAACATAGTTCTTTTCAGAGAAAAAAAACAACCTGACAGAGAAAATGACATGATGACATTTTCTCTATTGTGCTTAATCCTCATCATCGCAGTGTGTATGTTGTTTTCTCAGAAAGACATTTTTCCTGTGTTTATCTGTCAGAGCTAAAGAGTCAAAGAGCCATCTCTTAGTCCGCTGGAAGCACAAAACAATGCGACAGGCTGTTAGTCTGCGGTGTTAGCAGGTTAGCAGGGGGCACGAGACTGAGCGGAGATGTAGACACAATGAGAAATCAACAGTCTAGCAGCTAAATAACCAGCTGGAGGCAAGTGGGTCTCTCTAGACCCCTGGAGGAGTCCAGCCCTCTGAGACTGACATTCATCGCTTCTGAGTGGGACATTTAAACCAGCAGGACAGCAAAAAGAGAGGCCTCAATTTGCTGAAAACATGTCTTCAGCAAATTGCCCTAAATCCATCCTCCATAAGCTTTGTCCTCCTGACTGCTCAAACCTGTGGAGACTGGGTAAACACTAATGGACAGCAGAGCTCTTAAACACTAATAAAATACATTAGAGCTTTTGGGAGAGAACAAATGACACCAGTGAAAATCCAGCCAGGCCTTTCTTTTTCAGCTCTACTTTAGTGCCACAGCAGTAACAGAGAAGTACAAGTGTTCCCTCACTCGGCTAATAGGTTTTAGGAAACTAACAATACAAACTGAGTGGGCCTATAATTCAACCTCTTTGTAAATAGGTGCTGAAGAGTGGTGGTGTTGAGTGGACACTCCTGAGAAAAGGTGGTTCGGTCCTGTTGTTCCTTATCTCAGCAGTTGTAATCACCTCAGCTTTTCCTGCCCCAGTCAAAATCAGAGGACACCGTAGTGAAAATGGCTAAGAGTTAAATATTTGTGTAATGAAGGTCATTTCAGTTGAAGTAAACAAATGAGATCACTGTCAAAAAATACTCAAACTGTGGTATTATTAGTACAAGAGGAGTTTTGTGTTTTTACTTAAATATTTTCTCTTTTCCACAGATGTTTCCCTCATTTCCCTCTTTGCACCTTTAAAACTGTTTGAAAATTATAGCTCCATTTTATGCTAGAAGACCATCAAGTTTACTATTAAGCGATTCAACAGATTTAATGCAAAATCCACCCAGGTAGCACATACAGTGAAAAACAGAAAAGTCTGTTTTAGGGGCCATTAGCTGTCCTTATTGTCCTTTTCTTTAGTAGCAAGTCTTGAGAGAGGTTTTAACTTTAGCTATTTTTTGCTCAGACCACCATCTGATATACCTAAATTCTGTTTAGACAAACATACAAAACAAGCTACTTTAACAGCATTCTAAGTTTCCTTCTCTCCCACAGTTTGAGAAATGTCATTTTTTTAAATTAAACATTCATAATAGCTGACATTTAAAAGCCAAATCTTTCTGTTCACTGATTTCTGCAGCTGCTTTCTTTTCTACTTCTGTCTTGCAGGAATATTTTCATGTCTCACTGAACAAAACTTATATATGCAGTTCTTCAGTGTGCGGCCTTTGTGACTTTACATTCATTTTTTTAAAAACAAAGTATAACTGGAACCAATTTTAATACAGCTTTTGAGCACATAGCCTCTACTTTTCCTGCCTTTTTCCTCACACAAATCCAGACATTATAATTGATCGCTGCAACCCACAGAGGACAGTTAAGCATTATAGTCGGCTGGTGGATAAACTTTATCAGCTGATTGAGCCACATGTCCTCCAAAAAAGATAAAAAAGCAATCAGGGACCAATGCTTTAGTGGTGAAAACAAAACAGGATGCAGACACATAAAACACACACAGCCATAAAAAAAAAACAACAGGGAGCAAAGGCACAGTTCAGCAGCAGCTACAGCAACAACAGTTTTTGGATGCCACAGCAAGTGAAAGACAGGGACCTACCCTGGTTGTCTCTGAGGTGCAGAGCGATCTTTGTATCATCTGTGAGGAGACAAAGAAAGACTGAGACATGAGCGTCAGACATAGTAATCAATATTTCTCTTTGCTGTTTGTTTTGACGCTCTGATAATACAAACAACCCCCCAAAGGTCCCAAATGAGATTAAGCTTCTTTCATTAGTGAACCATCTTCCCTTCAACATGAAATTTACTTCACTTAAAATCTGATTAAAAATGTATGCTTTGAATATAATGGTTCAGTATGCATAATTCACCACATAAAAGCTGTCTGGGGTTAACTATACATGTGAAATATGGAAATGTAGCGTGACCCACTTCTCTTCGAATGGTAGAAGGCATTTACACACACCATAAGATTCACATTATGCAAATTCAGCACATACACCACCAGAGATATTTCACTGAATGACTTAATTCAAAAGGATTTTCTATTTCAGCTTTCAAAAGAGCAAATACAGCCACATTTTGGGGGGTCTGAAATGAATCATTAAATGAGATATAGTACTGTAAGCAAGCGCACAAAATTTAGTCCAAGTCAGTCCCGGGGTCATGAGTATGGATCATCGTCGCAGCTCAAGAAAAGAAGCATCTGCATCTGATTATTTCACAAAAATACCTGTATTTGGAGATTTGGATTCATACTGGAAGTGAACAGAAAATCATCTAGAACCCTGAATTGTCTGTATTAAATTGTTCATACCGTCATATACTGTCAAACTTAGACTCATTTTACGTATATGTACAAGTTAAGTTGCTCACAGAGCCATGTGCCTAAATTACTCCAGCATTAAATCATGAGTTATCATTGAACTGCGCCCTCAAAAAAGAAAATGTAAGTATAAACTGAGTCTAAATAAAAAGCTATGTAACTGGAGATTGTGTATATAATGGAAGTAGGACCAGATAAATTTGAAGTTGGTCTGAAAGGTATTGAAAAAAAAAAAACCCTTAATCTTTTCTTAAATTGGGGTTGTCCATGCAATGGAGGGAGGTCTAGATGAAGATAAAGTGACTATGAAAAAACGGGAGGGCTGTTGGCTGTTTGCCTCTACAGTCAACAACGTTCCAGGCTTCACCATCAGATACTGGGGTAAAAAAGTGTGTGATGAAAATGGTTTCATCACACACTGAACATTATAACTTTTATGAAGGTAGGATTTATTGTTTATTAATTATAAGACCATGTTAGCTTTAGCTGCTTAATAAACTGGCAACTGAGTGTATTTCCTTTGGCATATGAAGTTCAGCTGACTGTCAGTAGTGAGAAAGGAGAGTTTCCATGTTGGGTTTTCTCACACCTGAACAGCCCCTCACCCACACACACAGATGCATATCTCTTTTCCTGAATTTTCCCGTCCAGCTGCAGGTTGTCAGCACGAGCATGAGCCACCCAGCCTGCACTCCAACCTGACCTTTGACCCCTGCAGCTGAAAAAACTGGCAAATGTTGAGAAAACTGATCCTGTGAACGTGTCAGACAGTCAGAGCAGTTTCTCTGTGTTGGCTATGTAATACATACCACAGCATAACACCTTGACCTCCTTGATTCTAACATTTTATTCCTCTGTTCTTGTGTTAGTCCTCTCACCACGCCCTGATTTGATCTGTAGGGCTACTCGTTGTGTTTTGCCTCACAGCTGGCCAATTTTCTCAGTCCTCCCTGAACTCACTGCATCCATCCTGATCACAGCAGCCCATCGAGCACCCCAACTGCGATGGAGCGTCCTTTTAAGCTCAGCCCCCACAATGGGGGTGAGATAGAGAAAGGGTTGGCCACTGCCTCAATTAGTCATGAAAGTAAATGCCTTTTTGTGAAAATGAAATAATGGATAACCCGGGTCTGAATGTAGGAAGCTTTAAAAACCTCAACAATAGAGGAAAAATAACATCAACAGGATAGAAGCAGAGAGGAATAACACAAAAGATTCTATCCCAAATTATTTGGTCTCCTAAAAATCACACGTTCAGGACCATCTTTAAGGATTGAGCTGTTCTGGAAAAATAAGATTTTAAAAACATCCGCAAATTTAATAGCACTTTTCATGACAGTAGTTAGAAAGTGCTTTGCAGAAAGGCTTCACAGAAAGCAAGAGGGTAAAAAGCCAGGAAATAGAAGAGATGGACTGGACGAGAAAAATGGGGACACACAGTGAACAAACCAAAAAAAAAGTACAGCTTATCACATCAAGAAATTGCCAGAGGAAACAAGTTATTTTTAAGATACTTTTAAAAAATGTGCACAGATGGCTTTTCAAAGACTATGAAGGAGCCTGTTTCAAAGTCAAGGAACAACAACCCAAAAGCATCATCATTTTCAATTTTCTGCTTTCAGAATTCAGAACAGTCAAGGTCAAAGTCTTCTTGATCTAAGAAGAGCCTCAAGATGGATTGTTTGCAATGTGTCCTGAGCCACAGCATTAACCGGTCGTAACCACAGAGACTGGGCTCTGGTTCTAACTTTAACCCTCAGGTTATCTCTAGTGAGGGGGACAGAAAATTCATCAGTTCCAGCACCTCTTTAAAGACTGAGTCTGGTGATATTCTACATGTTTCCTATTGTCCATGAATTTGGTGAAAAGACTGTACTGTCTTTGTATCCAGAGTCTGATATATCTTGTTCTTCTCCTTCTACGTAGATGGAGTTATACAGAACAGTGTGTGCAGTTTACACTGATTATGTAAACAGTGTGTATGAAGTAGGCTGACACACACTGACATGAAGTTACCTGAAACTTAGGACCTGAGTGAGTAGGTGTGTGACTGCTTCCCATCATTTTCATTCAACAGGACCACATCTGGAGATGATTATGATACATTCTCCATTTACATGATTAAATTACTAAAAAAGCCAATAAAAAAGGAAATGAGCTGTGAATTGTAACTTTCTCTTCTGTAGAGACAGAAAGAAACTTTAACCAACTTTAGAGGACATCTTGGCCATTTTCCTATCATCAGAAAAAGAATCCTGTCTGCTCCTTTTCAAAGAGGACTTACACTTTGAGATTATGCGGCAGTACGGTTTGGGTTAGTCTCCCGCTGGGGTGCAGTGAATCATGTGCTCAATACTTTACACTGCAATATCAAAAGAGCACAACCTGCCTGACCTTTGCTGTGTAATACTGTTAGGAAGAGTAACTGAACACGCAGTAAGAAAGAAGAAGGGAAGAACATGACTACTCACTTACAAGATGCACAACAAGCTACTTTAGCAATATTCTAAGCTTCCTTCTCAAAGCATTGCCTCACAATACTTTCCAACTTTCCTAGTCTGTGGCACTCAGCCCAAAGCCCACTGGTTCATTTTTTATATCTATATCAATTACTATATCAGTTGATCTTTCACTATCGATACTTAAGATCATTACTGTAAGATCAAGCCATTAATGGTTTTGGTCTCTTATGGGATTTGTCTTACTTTGACCCATATTCATTTCTGCTTTAGAGGAATATATTCATGTCTAAGTGAACAGATATTATATACATGGTTCTATGTATCTGTAGAAACTTAAGACGGAACATCTGGCATAACTTGAGAAAGTTTCCTTTCCCTTCATTCTCTGTATAACCAAAATATTGTTTCATTTTGCCTTTGTTCATTATAGTAGATTTGTTTTTTCTCTAAAAAGCCACAGTCACGGGACCCGACTAGAAAAGAAACAACAAATGTAAAATGAGATATCAAAAGAGAGGGAGAGAAAGTGTGGGTAATAACAATGAACAATTCACTAAACTGAAAACTGAATGTAAAGCCATTTTGAATCTACTGAGACAAAAGCCAGTGTTCAGTCTGATTTTCTATTACACATTTAGCCCTCAAAAAATAACAACTGGCCTTCACATTCAACTATTAAAAGAACAATTAGGAAGAACAACAGTAGAATGAGAATTCTTTGAAACCCCTCAACAGATCCATCGCCAGAAAAGGAAGTTTTCAGCAATACAAGATTGATGGCGAGCCAGCAGAGCTGAATAACATGATCCCAGGTTTGTGTGGGTGCATCTATTTTGGACTGGTGAGATTTGTCCTGATTCAATCTGCATTGTTTAAAAGTTGGTACAAACACAGCTGCTGCACCTTGCTTCACTGCCTACCATCTGGAATGAATGTTTTTTTGTTTTTTTTTTTAATCTTAAGTACAGTACATATTTATGCATTCTCCAAAAGAGAAACGTGTCTTGAGAGTGTTGTAAAAGAGGGAACACATCAATACCAATAAAGAACAGTTTCAGCAAATGCACTTCATTTAACATCCTGACAGAGCGGAGCATCCATCACGAGTTGAAAGAAAGCTCTGGGCTCTGACAATATGAACCGTGGCCTTGTTCCAGCTCTGTTTTCCACTTTACCTTCAGTGGGGACGCTGGTGGGAGGGTGGAAGGTGGAGGGCGTGTCCCTGCCTGCAGTGGCCTCTTTGCTCCTGGGTGTTGTTTTGGCGACAATAGTGGTGGTGAAGGGGTAAAGGTACGTAGTGTCAATGATGTCGCACATCTTGTCCTTGGTCTGAAAGATGACAAATCTTGTGTTGGCTGTGTGCGCTCAAAAAGAAAACGAATGTGCGGAGGAGGACATAAGAGGGTTCTACCAGTACACCACAGCGAAAGGCATTAATCAGCCAGGGAGCTCCAAACACACACATGCACTCATATTTCACCGTTAGCAAGCAAGATGCTAATACATTTACACACTGTCAGACAAATTCAAGTCATGGCTGGTCATCATTTGTCTTTATCTTGAACACTCACCTCATCTGGGCAGCTGTTGTCCACCCAATCCTGCCGATGTCGGTCAAAGCCACTGGAACATCTGAGGGCAGAGGGAACAACCTCAAGTCAAAAGCTGAATCTTGAGCCTAATAAAGATTGCACTTCCATAGAATTAGGGGGCTTACGAAAGAAAGTTTAGTGTGTTAACATGCTAACGTGCTAATTAGCACTAAACACAAACTACAGGAGGAGCTGATGGGAATTTCATAAGTTTTCCAAGTGTTTGGTCATGAACTAAAGTTTTGGATGAATAATTTTGACCTGATGAAAAGTAAAACTTGATGTGTTATTTGTGAAGTGTGATTTGATCCACCATCAGTAGAGCTGAAGACATGATTTCTTGTTTTATGTAATAATATTTTCAAGTTTTTCTACTCAGAATCAAGCTGAGAGGGAAACATCTGCACCTCCCACTCCCTGCCTACCTCTGAGATCAGGATTCAAGGAGTGTAAGGAGGGAGCGGCTTTGCACAGTATGAAGATGTAGAATTTGTGTGAGGGGAGTTCAATGGGTCATGGGGCCTTGGGATAAGGGTGCAGCTGAGTCGACTGTGTATCACGGTCCGAGACTTCTAATAACCTCAAAGGGCAGGCTGTAATCGAGGCGGCAGCTACTAATCCTCCATGCTGTAAACGGATCAAAATTATAACTCGCCCACTGGTGAATTCACAATTGTTCTGTCTGTCTAGGCCCTTTGCTACAAACAGTGTCCTGTCTGGAAGGAGAAGTTAGTATGCAGAGCAGTAAACCCACTCACACAATGTTCTGTCAAATAAAGTGAATTTTAAATGGCTTTGGTAGTCTGTGAATCATTTCTCAGTGTACACAAACAAACACAACCTATGACTGACTCGCAATGCGGTTTAAAGCGGGCAGGGGTATCTGTGCTCTGTCCTGCAAGGACAATATGAGTCCAGTAGAGTCTTAGACATCCCCAGCAGGCCAAATTTCTCTCATGAACATATTGTTATGGTAATGACTTTATGTGAAGGAGTCCACTTTCATCTTTCTACCTCTCTAATCATCCCATTCCTTTCATCCCCCCCCCCCCCCCAACCAAAAAAATTCAGCCTCATCTGTTCAGTCAGGCGAGACAGATTTCTCCCCTTAATCCCCCACTTTTCCTTGACTGCTTTCCCCCCAAGAGGGAGGAGAGGGAAGCAGAATGAGACGCAATATTACAGACAGGTCTAGTCGAACCTGTCCCTATGGGGAGCTTGTGCTTTGTTTCTTCTCAATTGCACCCATCTCAGCTAGTTGCCATCTAATGCAGTCAGTCACAGTGCTTTTAATTAGGAATGGGTTGAGGTGCTTCATTTGAATATAAATGAAGCCATGAGGGAGAATATTTCTCTTCAGGTTTCCCACATACACAGCAGGATGGATAGGTTGCATTATTGGGTTTCAGTCCCACTTCTTGAGATGCCATCTAAAATTAATGGAGGACACGCAGGCAGTTTTTCTTTGCATTGTTTGCAGCGGCGAAAAGAAACCTGGTATATTTACCACAGTACTGCACTTATAGCAGACACTTCTATTCAGTTTACATATTTACAGTTAATGCGGAGACTTAGATGTATTAACACTCAAAGTTCATCTCCTTAACAGCCAATTGTTGTCTACGAGTTGCATTTGTGATGCTGTTTTTTAGGCAAACAAATCCCTGCATTTCCTCCAAAACATCGATGTTAGGCTCAACAGGCACTTATGGCCCACTGTGAGTCCACTGGGTTGTCTGCCATGCTTTATTAACCTGCCCCAGCACAGGCTGCACACATCAGCCACAGCAAACTGATTTAGTTCAGAACTTAGCATGAGAGAGGCACTGTGCTTTCACCTTCCCAGCACTTCACTCAGAGAAGTTCATTAGGGTTATTCTCTTAAAATGTCAGTGCCTCTCATTAACCCCAGAGCCAACGGGGCCGCCACGGTTTTTAATTAGCGCGTGTTTAAAGCATGTTTGCCTTTTTCAAAGGAAGTGGCTGAAGGATACAAAGGGCAGAGTAACGCTGAACAGTCAGATATTAACACAGCTAGAAAGCTAATTAAAATGCAGCTTAATGAGATCACTGCTACAGGCATACAGTATCCAACCACAGCATCCATAAATTTTTGAGAGGAAAAACGCGTCTTTATGTCGCTGCACTGTAAATTAGTTTGTCTCTGTCAAAGGAAGTCGAGTTTAAGATGCAGAGCAGAGGAAAAGTCAAATCCAAAAAACCTCCTGGAAGTCCTAAATAACAAATCTCTACGGACAGAGTAGAAATGCTGCACATTTCTCCAGTCAACCACATTACTCACAGAATAAATGATGAGTCCGAAATAAAAGAGTGGCAGATTAATATTTCATGCATAAGGCGTTCAAAATGCAGCGACACACAAAGAGAAGGGATGGCGGCTGCCCCGAGTCAGACAGAAAAATCGCAACAACAACCTCCAAAAAACATTTTCAGCAAATTCAGGCTAGACATTTATCAGGACAGTAAACATGTATTGGCTTGCAAGTTGAGACTTTCTTAATTTGTATGGATGATAACACAACTCGGCTATCTCTCCATAATTTATCCTCCTCTCTGCCTTTTTAACTCAAACTTTTCTACCCGGCAAAACAAAACCCTCCACAGCTCACATCTCAGCTGTCAGGAGATTCTGAGGAGGAACACTAACACTTCTTTAGCAGCTCAAATATTTACTTTTGTTTGAAGTGCCGAGAGACAGGAAGGATAAGATAAAAAGGAGACCAGAGGTTGACAGAACAGGTGTGAGTGAGTGTTAGAATAAGCTGCTGGTTTATTTGTGATGGTAATAGAGGAGAACATTTTTGAGGTTGCCTCATCCTGACACACAATTATACAAAAATGAATTTTTCATCATCATTCTATATGTACGAGATGTTTGCAGACTGTCTGTTCTCCAGCAGGGTGTTTTAATTGAAACTCTGCAAAACCATGAGCAGAACCTTAACCTTAACAAAAACCAACTACTCTAAATTTAAAGTGTTATAACTGAGTATTTCTGATGTAGTGGACACCCGAGAGTAACCCGTGGCGTCTGGTTGGTTTTATTCTTATCATAAATATAAAGTGAGAGAAAAACTGCTAATGTTGGAGCTCATTCAGCTCAGCTTGGTTCAGCTGATCTTCTAACAGAAGCCAGTTCACATTTATTAAAGGTGATTTTGTTTTTGTAAAAAAAATGGCCACATATCCAACCTGTTGAGGCGATCACACCAGCTACAGTTGAAGTTGATCTGTGAGGAGATGCAGGTGCTACAGCTGGTGAACTGGAGACAGGCTGGAGAGGAGAAAGATCAAATCAGGTCAGTTTTCTATTATGACATGTTATGCA
The DNA here is from genome assembly GCA_037833715.1 of Toxotes lorentzi. Taxonomy (NCBI): domain Eukaryota; kingdom Metazoa; phylum Chordata; class Actinopteri; family Toxotidae; genus Toxotes; species Toxotes lorentzi. The sequence continues at coordinate 5,768,488 of JBBMJY010000013.1, forward strand.
CTCAACAGCCTAACTGACATAGAGCCGAGGTCCTGTCCGCTGAAAAGGTCTCATAATGATGAGGAATTGATCAAGTAAAACTTAAATGCCCATACTGTGCAGAGTGTTATGACTGCACCAAAAGCTGTTACAGTAAATTCTCCTTACTGGGTAAAGGCATAATTTCCACGGCTGTTGAATTGGTGATCTTCGTCTTCGTCAGCTCCACACGGTGGTACTCGTAGATTGTCCTCCGCCTCACGTCTTTGTTTTGGAGAGAGGAGGAGACAGAGTGAGAGAGAGCAAATAAACCACCACAAATCTTCCACCCAGAGATAAAAACTGGGACAAGTGGTCCCTGAAGAAAGAGGAAAGAGAGCGGGAGGCAGAATCGGGTCATAAGGGATGCTACCACAGCACTTTATTTCTCCCCTCTCTTTGTGCCCGTGTCAGCCAACGACTTGGCAATGGACGGTAGCAATTTCCCCTGGGAGCTGATATCAATCAGACCCTGTTGAAAGGCTGCCCTCCCAGTCATCTGTAACAGCAAGTCATCAGCCGGGGTAAGATGGAGCGATTGATTAGATACATCATTGACTCTTATTGCATTCTGGCCCTCGTATGGGTGAGTGTAAAATGGGCTGCTTGCTTTTGCTGGCCATGCAGCTTCACTACCATCAGTGGAAATGGATAAAGAGGAGGATGAAATATATCCTTTTGTTAAAGTCAAAAAGGCTCAGATCTGATAAAAACACCTGTGTGTTTTTCATATGTCCTGTGGCTAATCTAAACTTGGATTTTTAAGTGACTATCTATGCAGGAGTTCTAGGAATGAGTCAGTAAATCCGTAGAATAAGTCACTGAGATGCACTGCAAACGTGCATCGCGACATTGCTCAATACATGACATTTCTTATAGCACTTGTATTTGCTTGACCAGTGAGCTACAAAATTGAAATGCAATACACCAGACTATGGCTGTGTAACATACAGTAATCAGAGACTTCTTCGTTCATCATATAATATTGTCATTTGGGGAGACAGTTTTAAAGTTAGTGGAACAGTTTGACATTTTGGGAAATGTGCTTTACGTGAATATTCATTTAACACTATTCAAGCTTGAATGGTTATTTTTTTTTGGTCTGGGAATTGATGACCAAGCTGCCTACACTGTTGTTTTTCCCATATGATAGGATGTTGTTTCCCTGCAGTCCCGCTGGGTTTGATTACACACAGGACAACTGATCAAAGCAGCAAATGTGAGCCAGCTCTGTCTAACCGCAGAGTATGACCACCCTTCCTTTCCCCTCATCTCCTCCCCTGGAGACCGACTTCCTCTTGCCTGTAGCAAAAGGATTATCAGGTGTGACAAGGAGGGGGCCAGAGGAAGGTCAGTTCCCCCGCCTGAGCCTGTTGATGTGTGGGGAGACTGTGCAGCTTCTGCTTGGTAGGTGGAAGGAAGCTGCAAATCAACTATAGTCCAGTCTCAGCCACAACATAAACAACAGCTAATGAGGATTTAGTTACCGTCCACTGATACTATCAAACACAAGCAGATTTGCAAACTTGTGTCATTGATTACGCACAAGAGGGTCAGTTAACCAATATCCAAATTAAATCCAGAGAAGATCCAATGCCACTCTCCTCAGAAATACACTGTTTATATAACAGAAAAAACAGTAACACATACATATTTTCTTTGATGAAATCACAACAGGCTGCATCTTATTGCTTATTCATCTCTATCAAAGAGCTGCATGAAAATCAATGGAAATGCAATGTCAAGACAATGAGATGAAAATTGATTGTGAAATAATGGCAGGCTAACACTCTCCTCTCATCAGACAGCACTCAGAAGGTGTTTGGACAACTGACCATGTTCACCTCCTGATTACACTCTTGGCCCTTTGATATCTCCAATATATTAAAGTTACAGTTTTTCTTCTGAAGCTCTTCTCTGAGCTCAGCCGTGAATAAAATGCATGTACAGATCATTAAGCCCTAAAAGCTAAAAAGAAAACCATATACTGTATTTAATTAACAGCTCCATCTTTCTTGGAATCAAGATTATTAATCCAGGTACAGACAAGATGATATGAAAAAGGGTGGAGGTGGTTTCAGCTTCAATTTAAGAATAACTCACTGTAACTGATAATGTATAATTGAGCCTTGGGAAAGTAAATTAAAGCCTGGGTCTCCATAAGTGCTTGTACCTGACCTGTTAATTGCACACCCTGGACACAAATCTTCTCTCTCATCTCTTTCCTGGATGGGCTGCAGACACGCTCTGCCTGGAGGCAGTGTAAAATGTTTTATTTGAGCTTACAGTGGGGTTAAAAAATGTCCCTCTGGTTGCCATGGCTGCCATGCAGTAATTGGCTGCAGAGACACATAACACAGTTGGAACACTTCCTCATGGTAGAGTCTGTCCTGATCATAGCTTCCCTGTCTATTTTTTTAGGATTCAGGCTTAACGTACCAACACGGACAATCATATTTCTCTACATGAACTGCCCCCTCAGCACCATATTCACCTACATTTCTACTGTATATGCTGAGTACAAGAACAAAGGGAGACTTGAGGTCACACATTAACTGTAACCATCGTACGAACTGAACCATCTGGTTGTGGGATGGATTGCCTATGGAGAACTGAGCAGCCATGGAATTCTTCTTTTTCATGAAAACTGCTGATTCTTGCGTTTTCTGAAAGGTTAGTCCTTCCATGAATACTCTCCTATTTAAGGGCTCTTCTCTATTATTTGCATCAGTATGATCACTATCATTATGAAAAACCTCTGATTTTACTTTCAGCGTCCTTTGCTTTCTCCTCAAGCTGTCGCCAAGAAGCTCATGGGGCATGTCAGGCCCTTTGGAGTGACAGGCTCAGGATGCAAATGTTGCCCTTTGCATTGAGACGCTGACACGAACCTGTGCACTTTGCAAATATCACCTGCTTGTTGCACAGCGAGAAAACAAAGCCTTGTTTGTTTCACCTGTTGCAAGAATTTTATTTTGTTTATAGTGGCCATGGCATCCTTGGCAGTTGACTGCTCTCTAAACCCCGTCCCCCACACGGAGACTGTCCAATCATAGGTTAACAACCATGACAAGGTACAGCAGGTCTGTCAGGTTTAGGATTTTTCAATATGCCAAAGCAGAGTGCATGTGGCATGGTCTTGTTGTTAGCGTAGCTGGCTAACTTACTACCAACAGTAGTACCTGGAACTGTGTCCTGGATGCTTGCAGAGTTCAGGCTAATGTTAGGTTTTATGGATTTGGGGAAGTTCTCACCCCAGAAGGCCGAGCCAATACTAACCAAGGTAGTGTTGCACTTGGAGAGCACATCGGTTTATTCCCTTAGATTAGTTACTGTTTGAAAATATGAGCAAGATTATAAGATAAACAGCCAAATGGAGTGAAATTAAAGTCTTAAATTTTTTTCATAAAATACTGGCTAGAAATGATCAGCTGCTTTTTTCTACCTCCATCTGAAATCAAGGGCCAACTGTTTCAAAAATGATGAAGTATTTCAAGTTGTCAGTCTGCCTCTGATGTTTTTGTAAACTGCATATGTGCTGTGCAATAACAGAAAGCTCTGACAGGCGTGGAAACAGTAACTGAGGAGAGTGGGATTTAGACAGTCAGTTACCAAGCAATCTCCAAAAATATATTCACACTTTATTTGGTCTAATGCGATACAAAAATGTGGGCAAGGCAGGCAATATATTAAATGTCTATATCGAAGAAATTCAGTTTCAGCTGTTTGATCTCTCCTCAAATCTGATTTTAGGCGTATTTAGAATTGTGGTTTCTTGAGAAGTAGAATCAGTGTTGTGATCATTTCAGATGGTTTATCAAAGCAGAATAAGAAGGCCTGACATAAGGAGGAGAAGGCACACTCCTCGGAGACATCGTTCATGTTTCACGCAACACCTCAGTCTCAATCTGCTTTCATTCACGATTTCGTCACACCACAACCAAGCAGCTGCACACACTGGTTTCATCATGTTGTGTCAGAGGCATCAAAGACAGTTCGGTTTATGAAGTCTAGGAGAACTACGCTAACAGGTTCAATATACAAATCTCTCAGTGCCAACTGACACTTTCTAAAAAGAGATTTTGTTGAAAAAGCCTTCAGATAAGACAAAACAGTCAAATAATTTTACTCTTGAACCAAATAAACACAAAAAAAAAATCATATTACATATAATAAAAAAGATGCCACATGAAGGACAAAAAGACCTAAAATATTAACTTTGTCAAATAAATGCAGTCCAAGTTACACACACACACGCACACACACACACACACACACACACACACACACACACACACACACACACACACACACACACACA
>JBBMJY010000013.1:5781871-5827757 GCA_037833715.1 Toxotes lorentzi
ACACACACACACACACACACACACACACACACACACACACACACACACACACACACACACACACACACACTTGTCTGGACACACTCACAATGCCCTGTGTCGAGGGGGTTTTATTTCTGGAGCTGCCTCCGCTTTCTACCAGCAATCTCCTGAAAACACAATACGACTTATTTGACAGTCTAAAGAAATCAGACAGCCTCTGAATACACTAAAGAGGTGAGAGCTGCAGGGCGCTCAGCAGAAAGGCTATTCATTCATTATGGCGCTCAATAGAGAGGCAATTCATTCACTTACAGCAGAAGGAGACTGGACAGAAGAAGAGGGAGGAGACAACCGGAGGAAAAACAGATGTACAAGCAGAGAAGAGAAAGACAAGAGAGACAACACAATAAAGAGCAGTTCGGAACAGAGAGGGAGAGAGAGAGAGAGAGAGAGGTCTTATGAAGGTGGGATGGAGAAGGATAATTCTTTCTTTGACAAGCTATGTTTATATGTGCCGCTATCCAAAAGTGCTGGGCTGTGTATGTCCAAGAAAAACATGAGTGGGAATTAGCAGTCCCTCTAGACTAAAGCTTCACTTTATTGGACACTGTGTTTAGACAAGGTCTTTGTTCCTTCGTACTGAGCTGTGTTTAATTTACAGGATATTTTCTGTTTATCACAGCTGTACTGAGGCCGGGAAGAGTCAGGACAGGGCTTGTGCACGCACCCACGTTTTGTTTGGCCTTCTGTCTTTTAAATATTAAGCTATGAAGTTCGTATCTGAATTAAATGTCAGCTCTTTTTTTGCGTTTTATTGTTGAATGATGTTAAACAATACAGTGACAGTGACTGCCACCACGCTTGAACAGACAAAAACAATCAAACTTTATTAGCCCCCCCCAAAAAAACGTCTTATCCTATGGTAATGGCTCCCAACCTTTTGGCCTTGACTCCCAGACTTGGAACTACTGTCCTATGGAATAAACTAGTGAAAAGACAAATAATCTCTGGGATGTGGAGTACACAGTCTGACCCTGTTTCCTTTCATGTGCTCCTTTACCTTTCTGCTCCACGCGTCATGTATTTGGCACCATACCTACAAATTCCTCTGGAAACTATATCTAATAACTTGATAAAAATGTTCCTATTCCTCTGCTCTTCTGAATCCCTGTTTATATTCTCATTGTAAAGTGTGACAGCTGGTTCTGTAAACGGCATACCACAGCTGGATATCCATCCACACAGCTGGCAGTGGTCAGGTCATATATCATCACTGATATTCACAATATGCACGTTAAACCCTCCGCACACTTCACCACAAACTAGACTCTCTCTCATGACCACAAACAATCTGTCAGCTCACGACATGACCTGCAGTATGTTGACAGTCACTGTGAACCTGGGAAGTCTCCGTTACTGTAACGCACTGTGCTGACTGTATAACAAATGTTCCCTTTGTTGACATGATCCATTTATTCTCAGTACATTCTTAGGAACATTTTTCTGTTCTGTTTCCCTTTTTATTGTTAGAGCTTCTAAGCAGCTGGTGCCTGTTGAACTGAATTAATCGTGTAGTCAAAGAAAGTGCCAGAAAATAGTGAAAAGCTTTAAGAGTCAAACAATATTGAGTTTAAAAAAGTTGGAAATGATTAAATTATACACATAGTGGGTTTAAATGAAAACCAAAAAAAAATATATGCATCTTATCAATACATTTTGCCTGAGTAGAGCCTTTAAACCTTTATTATCCTTTATTAGAGATTGTCTCTACCTGCCTCTAATAGATACAGTGTCAGATTATCAAGAATTCGTGGAAACCAGACAAAATGACTTCTTGTAAATCTAGATTTACTGTATGTAAAAACCATAAAAGTGGACTTAGACCTCAGATGTTTGACAAGGCTGCATGCCAACCCCATCTTGCTGGATGAAGATTGGCTGCTTTACTGTTTAGAAAGCTGAAAAAAAAAAACTGTAAAAAGAAAAATCTAATTGTAATTCTGATGCTCTTCCATCACACTCCCATTAAGAAATTATCTTCTCCTGCAGAATTTCAGTGTAGGTAGCAAAAAGAAAAATATCTGCTGAAGTAAAAACAGAGACTTGCTGACAGCAATAAAAGTGGGGAGAAAAGATGGTACAGTGGGGAGAGGAGGACGAGCAGACTGATAGGCCCTGAAATGGAGGGAAAGGAGGAGAGCGTCTCGCAGACAAAGCCCTAGAGGCCTGCGAGAAGCAGATAGCTGCCTCCTCCTCCTTGGCTTCCCCTGTTCTCCTCGGCTTCATCCCTCCATCTCTGTCTGGAGGAATGCAAATTCAAGTTATCTCCTCTGCTAGTAGCGTCTGCGCCCGTCCATTCCTCGTCACCATCATCCAGAACGTTTTTCCAAAGCCAACTCAACTTTGCCAGTGATCGAGGATCAAGCGGGAAAATGAGACAGTGACGATAACGATGATAAGAGACTCGACGGATTATTTCTATATTATTCCAGTGGCAGTTAAACACAGCATCTCTGAAATAGTTGGGTAAGAGCAGAGCTTTAGTCTTTGATGTGATAATAGCTGTTTGGGGTGTTGTGGTTTCGCCGTCAAGACTCAAGTGGAAAATTGCTTTGCACACTCTGGCAGACACGTCTGCTGAGTCACGTGTCTAACCCACACATACACATCCTCTGATACCCCCACCTCCTTATCCATGTCTATCAGGGTGTGCTAGGCCACTTGGCAGTGGGACTTCTGTTTCCAGTCCAAACCCATTGGTCTGGTTTCTCCTCCAGTTAAGTCTGGTGTGGAGCTGCTGGTGCTGAGTTTTGGGAGTGGTTTGTTTTCTTTAGTTTCTTGAGTCTAGCACACTATCCTGTGGAGGTGAGAGCCGTAAATGGTCTTGTATCTGGCTGACTGATTGGCTAGCAGTGTTGCTGGTGGTTTTTCAGTGCGGTCTGTGCCAGACGAGCCTTTTCAACCCTGGATCTTCTGATTTAGTTTCCCAGAAAAAAAAAAAAAACATCTAAAGAAATAACTTTGGCTCTTTTCAGTAATCAGGGGTGAGAGCTCTTTGTTCAGTGGCCACACCACAGTCACAGGTACAACAAGTACCAGAGACACATTCACACACATAAACACACACACTCTTTTCCTTCTCCATTTCATAAATGCCTCTGTACTCCAGACTCATTTTATAAATCTTACCACATGCCCGCCTAAACCCTGCAGCAATAAAAACTGTCTGTGTACAGTCTAATACGCCAAGCACATACAGTATATCCAATAATAACACTAATAACTAGTATTGAGAGAGCACAGTCCAAGAACAGTGTTCACTTACCGCCAGTTGCCACGGTGATTTCGCGCAGGAAATGTCCATAAAAAGGGAAATCGAAGGACAGATTAACTCTCTGTGAGGGAAAAAGCAGACAAATGACCCCGGTCAGGAAGATAGAGGTAAGAGGAGGATCAGAGACTGTTCTCGTCTTAAAAACAACAACAGGGTTTTGATCAGACAGAAAATGTGGAGAGAAAACTATATTCTGTGCTATATTCTGTGGGGCGATCGCCGCTCACTTCAGAGCAGGAATCTAAAGTGGCATTCGAATATACTCGTGAAAATAATCAGCAACTATCCATATGTCAAGGAAATAAATTCAATATCAAAAAACAAATATGTAAACTATGTCAGGCCTTCATTACATCTTAAAACGAGGGGAGAGAAAACTGATATCTTCTCTGAAAAATGTCCGGTTTTCAGTAAGTAAAGTATTTCTGGCCTTCACAGAGTGAAATACTAAGTAAAAGTGCAGTGAAATTTGCATGCTGACATTAGCATTTATCTCAAAGCACTGATAAGTACAGGCTAACAGAGCCACCAATGTAGCATGGTTGTAGACTCTTAAGGCCAAATCCTAGTTTCTGTGTCCGTCTGGCCCTCTGTGTGGATGTCCGCATCGACCCCAAAACAAGTGTGCAGACTGCACATGTGCCAGAAATGTAAAGTGGATGCTCATTTTGTGTCCTATATGTATGTATGTACTCTATTACCCATCTTTTCTGGCTTTTTCTTATTAAACGATCTCTTTCATTCAGCCAAATACAACAAAGGAGCTCCTCATCATGTTTTGATGAAGTGCATGTGTGGAACGCGTCTGGATATGCACAGACCCCTGAATGAAGTATGCGTAGAAGCATGTTCACGTCTGCGCCTTAAATCAAAATGATGACATTTCAAGTAGAAACTGTGATATGACAAGTTCAAGTCATATTATTTACTATGTCGAAATTATGAAGCATCTCTAAATTTTGACTTATTCTTTCATAAACTTGACTAAATCTGTCAAAACTTTTTCTCTTAGCATTAAATAATTTATACGCACCATATGTATCATTCCAAACTTTTCGTCTGCATTTTTCTTTTCCTGGCAGAAATAGCTCATACTAATGAGCTCACATTATTCACAAATATGTTGATGAGAATTAACACATAATAAAAGCGCTTGTTAGAAACTACAGTATCGTAAAACTACACTAACAACAATCTGTTCATGTACATTACCACAAACAATGGTTTATGTATTCATTATTTTATCCCTGGGCTGAATATGTTACAGTCACATCATACCACTGCCAGAAAATGTTATGGAGATAGACAGTCTACAGTAAACATGGAGCTATTATACATTATCCTAGATTACTCTGGGGGGAGTAATCCTGTGGCGAACCACAGTGAATCTCACTGACTATATAGCCAATCCAGAGCTTAACTTTTCTACAGTCCTGTGATGAAGCTGACCTCTGCGGCTGTGTTTTGTTTTACGACCTTACTGGCCAATTTCTTCCTGCGTCGGGGCCAAAGCCCTGGCAGGCAGCAGTGCCAGGAAAGAGCATGGAGGCTTTCTCCGGTCCTGTTCCAGCACCCAGAGTTTTACACAGTTTCTCAGGACTTTTAACTGCCATCATAGTAAACTCTGTTTATTTAAAATGTTAGCCTGCTGATACGGGGGATGAATTTCAGCACAGATGGTTTTCACTTCTTCTTGCGCTGCAATCTTGCAATCAAATTACCCAGGCAAGATTTCCATATCTCCTTTTCACTCTCAATTGCTTGGCTGGCCATTGAATTGGGAAATTCCCTTATTGATTTTTTCAGATTAAGCCAAAGTCAGACAAAACCTCCCACATCCCTACACTATGTGGAAGAAAAACCTTCGCCTCTTAGCCAGGACGTTCTGTGGCAAAAAAAAAAGAATAGCTCGCCTCAAATTGGTTGGTTCAATCCATCAATACATGACTGAAGGTAGAGGAGCAGAATGCACAATGCGGGACTCTATTCTATCTCCTCACCAGCTATTGTTCACCCTGGGTAAGTCTGCGACTGCCCTGCTGCCATGCTGCTCTGTCTCAGTCAGTCTGCTGCCTTGTGTCACTTCATCAGTATGCACCTCACATGAGTCACCTGCTTGTGCTGAGGTGAAGGGAGGGGAGATTTTAAACATCACTGCCACTTCAATACTTCACTGTTTTTCCTCGTATTATTGTTGCTGTTGGTTTTATTTTCCCTTTTAATCTCTGAGCCCACATCATGGCTACACTGGCCAGCTGGTGAGTACCAGGAAGCTTTTCACTGATCTGATTGGAGCCACGGTGTATGTGTTTGTTGCAGTGAATAAAGAGATAGGAAATGTGGGGAGAGGGAGAGCAGTGGAGTGACATGCAGTAAATGGCTGCTCAGGGTATTACACACATGTGGTATGCACCCCGAACTCTGGGCTATCTGGTCGCCCAACTAGGTGTAATTTTAACATGTTAAAATTACTTGAATAACATCTATTTATCATAAAGGAGGGGATCTTTAAATTTGCCAACATACAAAGTCCAAACCAAGTCGTTACCTTACAATGTAAATACTCTTACATTCAGCACAAAGTAAATCCTATCTAATGTCATTTGTAGACTCACCGCCGCTTGTCTGTGCGTGTTGGACAGAATGCCGTGGATCTTCACTTTTTCCTTGTCCATCTGGTCGATATTTACCCACAAGTCCTTGCTCATTGGATCTGACGGCCCATATGTTTTTGATGTGTAGTAGTTGTGATCTGTATCTTCCTATAAAAAGATGAAACACAAAAACATCCTGTGAGCGAGTCTGCGTGCTGGTTTCAATATAAAGACTGTGAAGAAGTGAAGAAGAACATAATATATTTTAAAGGATATTGGATATTGCTGTGTTGCATTGTGAATTACACCGTTGGAGTGAGTTGCTTTATTGTGCTGTAAACAGTGTAAAGAACATAAACAAATATTCATGAAGAGACATCCTGCGGCTCATTGTTCCACTAAGCTGCTCTAAGCCAAAATCAAATTCAAAGCTACCTAATAGACTGTAAGCTGCAATTTCTAAAACCAATTTAAACCTCTGCACAAACAGAAAACGTATGCATGCAGTATGGAAAATCAGTAACAAGAGTATTTCTAATTTTACTGTAGAACAAATTACCTGCTAAATCAGATTCAATGACAATACAGTCATTTCCAGTATGCTGTGTGTGCATTGTCTTTGTCCTTTCATTCAACTCTATAGTTTTCATTAGAGCACAATCAGCACAGGAAGTGGTTTTAATGTCTCCCAATCAAATTAAAAAAACAAAAAACAAGAAGCCAATCAACTTCTTCCACTCTTAAAAAGCCCCGACCAGACTGCAAAGTCTGCACTGCTTTTTACAACAGAAACATTCGTGGACTTTTATAAGCCACGTGGGACAGGCCAGCCTGCTTTTATGTTTCCAGTACAGAATTAGGAAAAATGCTTGTGTCATGGGCTTCCTGTTGCTCGTCTCCCTCTGCGTCTAACGAGACACCTCACAGCTGTGGCTTTTATCTAAAACATTGTTAAACTTAATGTTTTGCTGCGTGGGGAGTCGGGGAAGTGTACGTTACATCTGACTGTGATCTCACTAACAGGAACTCACACAGCTCTGTGGATACTTTGATATAGTAGTGGTATTATTCTGAGCTACTGCGCTTTGGTTGTCAAAAGGCCATGAGACAAACATTAATTAAAACACCATCCTTCTCTGCTCAGTTCGTTTTGCTTCAAGGATTCATATTTTCTTCGGAGAGTTATAATCTAATACCTCTACTCAATATGATGATACTCAATACCCAGCCTGGGATATAAGACGGAGAGATAATGTTTCAGGCTTAGCAAAGCCTCTGAGGGACAGATTAATATCAAAATTCCAAATGGAGTTCAGCCATGTAGGTGGTGTTACTTTTGATTAATTTGTAGATTTAAACAAACATTGCCAAAAGCCTTTCATCACAGCTTAAAGTGCAGACAAATCATGTCAGATAGAAAAGGCCCCTCCGGGCAGCCTTAGTCAGCACATTTCTTTCAGATTAGAAAACAAGGGCACTTGTAAAAGGTGTAGACACAAATGCAAGGCTGTAAAGTTTCCCGCTAATCAGCACAAGATGTTTTTGGTCTTGTGGAGAAGGATCGAGGGACATACAGGCTCCTCAGATGTTAGAGGGGCCAGCTGGCGGTTCCTCCCCTCAAGGGGAAGGGGAAGATGGGCAGGGTGCCATCGTCCAGCTGGGTGTAGATGGACATGAAGCTGTGAGGGCTTTTCAAGAGCACAGCAAACAGAGCACAAGGAGCATGACTGCAGTCTCACACTCACAAAAATACACAACTATACAGAGTTTTGGTGGGAGGTTGTGAGAGTGTTTCTTTAAATCAGACACCGCACACCAGCAGGTGAAGAGAGGTACTCGATACTGATGTCGATGTGCGAACTTGTGAATTAGTGGCCCAAGAAGATGACCAGCTAATTGTAACGTGTTGTACAAGCGTATCCCAGAAAAGACCTTTAATGTGTTTTAAAAATGTCTGAAACAAAACCTTTGAATTTGAAGCTAAAACTGAAAATTTAAGTACATTTTTGCAGATTTTCAAAAACATTTATAGTTACCAGTACATTTGTAATGTGTAATATAAAAAAAGGAATATCAGCCTTCCTAAAACGCCTGTACTATATTCACATTTCAAATAAAAGTGCTACTACAAACACATACATTTAAAATCTACTTGAGGAAAACCCCAAAAAGCTATGTATTTTAAGTACATTTTGAATACACACTGCCTCGTAAAAGTATGTCAGTTTTATTTTTATTCCATATGGGACACACACACAACTCTAGTGTGGTAAGTTCCAATTGACCCTCACAGACTCTGCAGAAGGGGAGATGCCTGAGCTGCACTGAAAAGCTCAGAGGACATTAATGGACGATAGATTGCCACATGATGTACGAGTGAGAGCAGAGCGGGACTGTAGCCTCGCCACTCAGCTGCTGAAATACTCTAAGTGGGAAAGGAGTAAACAAAAACTGCTGTGGATAATGGGTCATTTTCTGTCTCTGAAGAACAAAAACAAACTGTAGAAAAGATTCATTTGGTGTAGGATACCCATTCCAGATTTGCTCTCATCTCTGTCTGAGGCATTTACTCAAGCTGCCCACCCCATCAATATTGCATTATACTGAGACCTGAATACCTTGAGCCAACATGTTTTCACATCTGAATGCCTCCTTAATCCAAGAGAGACCCTGAATGAAAGAAATCAAGATGTTTTGAAATCTATCTTAAAGCTGCAGATGATGAGGTAGCCGTGGCTGTGACTCACTGATGTTTGTCAGAAAAATAAAGGAAAAGCACACTGAAAACTGTAATCCCTTCAACTGCAACCATGTCTCGGCTCCGGAGAAAAATAAAATTTCATGTATGCACAAGGACCACTTGAGCTTTCAGTAAATGTTTCAATATGTTGGGATAAAGCTGCTTGTCAGTCAGCCTTCATTTTCCTTAGACACTGCACACACACACACACACACACACACACACAGTAGTATACACAGTTAAATCAGGCTACAGTCTGTTTGAAAAAGTAGTAAAAAGCTGCCATCACTGATGTGTGCAGCTGCTCATCAGCTGATAATGTCTGTGATCCATTATTCATTGCTCCACTCCATTGCCTGCCAGTTGTAGCAGCTCGATGGTATTCGGTGGTGAAACCACATACTGGGCTGAGCTGCACCAGACTATTTCTGATTCTTTTTAACAGGTGTGGATCCTCCAGTATGAACTAAAAGTCCTTCACGAAATCCAAAATGTTGGACCCGATCCAGAACGGATCTGTGGAAAACGATACCGAAACCTGTTGGGCACAAGTTTGGCTTAAAAAAAGGGAAACCTGATCAAAATAGACCTGACGCAGAGGTACGCAGAGTACAATTTATTCACAAGCTCACTACCTTTGATGTTTTTTTTCAACTGAACAAACGACTGCAAACCAACATGTTGGCTGACCCACCGAGAGAAGTCTCCAGCCCTCCTGCCAGAAGATGATGCTCAGGCTGAAAGTTGAAAAACACTGAACAACATAAAGGCAGTAAACATCTCCTTCCAAACACTTCTGAGAATCTTTTAACAAACTTGACAAACGGAGACAAAAAACAAATGGGGTGTGTGTGTGTGTGTGGGGGGGGTAATTTGCATTCACCGCAGGTTTTAAACATGGAGTGTGGTTAGTGTAAAAGTAGCACTGGGAATCAAGTGAAGTAATGAAAATTGGCAAGCCGAGCAGCTTGCCGCTTCGCTGTGTGAATTCTCTCCATTAAGAAATCCACAAGTAAACAGTGAATGTGGCGAAGCATGTTACCCCCGAAGAGCTGTAAAGTCCCAGACGTCTCAACTTATCCAAGAACAAGTATCCACCATGAACCACACCCTTTTTATACTACACATCACAGTAAGTTATACAAACACAACAGCAGCAGCAGGATGGACAGACCCCCCACATTCACCAGTATAGTGTGTGCTTTAATTGGTGACCTGACACGTCTGACATTGGTTTAAGTATCAGGACAGGATGTACTTTAGTGTAAATATGAACAGCCAGGGATGTAAATGGCACCATCAAATGTACACATTATTTCACAGGGGACATGAGGAGTTATATGTCTCTCTTGGCTTCACTCGCAGTGCTGCAATATGATACAAGGACTAGTCTGTGCAATTTATCACGCGAGTCGCTGCCACATGTCCTCTGCATGTGTGTCCATGCGGTTTGTTTATACTCCTCGTAAAGACTTGATATGTTGCCACCTGTCAGCTCTATTCAACCTTTAAAGTAGAGCTTCTCAAACCTGAAAACACAGCCCCATGTTGGCTCATTTGGTATTCAGGTGATTTCTCACGCTGAGCGGGTGTTGACATGGAAAATAGCACTTGGTGTGGGAGTACCGGTGATGTAATCCAGGAAGTCCAGTTCAAGTGAAACCACCGTAAATTTAAATGGTTATAAGACACCAAAAAACTGATCTTTATAATACTACAAGACACGATTTTACTATTCATCTACCATTTCAATGATCACAGGGTAAACAGTAGTAATACGCCACTTAATTTATGAAGTAATCCAGAACCCAGTTTTCAGTTTTTAGTGGTTTCATCAAAATGAATTAGGAGCTGCGGCTTCTGATGCGATTGATATTGATATAATCCAGTCCAGCAGCAGAATGATTCATCAGTATGGAAGATAACACACAACGAAAAACACAATCGTTTAACTGCCACAAATCATTACTGACAGTGTGTCCGGACTAGTTCAAACTTCACCTTGCTGAGCAGAAGAGGCAGGGATGGGGCCTGGCTTGCATTCAGTGACAATGACTTGTTCCCACATTTTGTTCCATCCTTATTCTACCCTACAGTGACCTGAGAGCACCTTCAGCTTGAGAGTCTTTTTAATCTGGGTTAATGATCCAGGAAGAGAGACACAGTGAGTCCCAGTCATTCAGGGCGTCAGACAGTCTGTCGTTAAAGGCCACTGTTATAAACCTGCCTGTTGAGGTGAGATGAATCTATTGTTGGAGATTATTACTGTTAAAGCACCGGTTAACCCAACCACAGGCTGATCTCAAAGCAAAGGCAATGGAGGACAGAGAGAGATTTCTTCAGTTCTATAAAGTGGAGACAGTGATTCAACCGAGCACAACTAGGATGAGTTTAATCCACCTTAAAACAGCTTAGCATTATTAAAAAATGCTCCTATTTGTGATTGCATCTCATACATATTCGTGTTTTCCTTGTTCTAGATCAATGGCGAAACCTGCTGCAACATGGGAACTGCTGCTGCGCACAGGACAGACTGCAATTATGAGATTCTAATTTTTCTGGACAGGAAATTTGGTCGCAAATCACTAGCTAGCGTAGACAGAGCAGGTTGATGGGAAGCAGGTGTGCCATAAAATAAACTATGACACCAGATAACTCCTGGAATGTGTTTACCTTCACAGACTGATGATATACGGCTTTGTGAGAGTGTCTACGGGCAGATTTTGACTTTAACAGGACACAGCTCCTGCTCTAAGAGAAGACAGTGTTTCTTCTTACACCCTCTGAAAATGAAGGTTTTTCTTATGTTGACAAAGTGTCGGAGGCAGACAGGGGAATGTGTGTGTTTTGCGTGTGTGTTGGGAAATGACAGGAGGAATGACAGGGTATGCTGTGGACTGCTTTTCCATTCAGCAACAACAAATTAGCGTCAGAGAACAAAAACAATAAGGGAGGACATGTTTGTGTTAGTGTGTGTTTGTGTGACGGTATGTGAGCATGCATGAGTATGAGTGTGTTTACACTTGTGTCCATACATAAATGTGTACGTGAAGCATGAAGGTGTGTGTGTGTGGATGTTTACAGCTGACGATCAAAGCTCCCTCCCTCCTCTCTGAGAGACGTGGGGCTGTGAACCTGAGATGATTAGAAGCCACAGGAAAACTTAATGAGCTGTCTAAGCCTGGGCTGCCGCCATCATTCTGACTAAACGCCTCGATGCTGCGCACCAGCCGAGGTGCCATAACAAGGGACACGGGTGATGCCTTTCATTTACATAGACACAAACACAGGCCGAACCCCGAGCATTAATCTCCGGCAGGTCCACTAACCCCTTGGAGCTGTAGGAGGCCAGGTTAATTTCCTGTTCTGGTCTTTCCGAGGTCACATTTAAGGGGATCCAGTCCCACACAGAAGGTAGATGAACACCTAAGGGCTGAGATTAATTTGATATAAAATATTAATTCTCAAAGGCTCCTCCTAGTCTTCTTTTTCATTACTAAACATCCACTCTTCTAAGGAGATTTATAACTGCTCCAGGGAAGTAACCAAGGAGTATTTTTGGGTACGGCTCAACAGAGGGATCATTCTCTTTATATTAGCTGGATTCTTTACTGGACCAGGGGGTTTACTGTGTGATCCACGTTGTTGAGCTGGACTGATCTGAGCTGTCACAGTAAAGCTGGTCTGAATTTGGGCTCCTGGCTGAAGATGGCAAACTCTGCGATTCTGATTATCAACCCCATCACCTGCCTCCATTTCATCTTTTTATTCCACTTGGTCAATCAAAATATAACGGCATGAAATAACCTTTATACTGTATTATATAACATAAAACTTAGCAGTGCACTTTGTATTCATGTCCCTCTATCACTGTAATTCCAGTTGAAAGAATGATTAGAGTAGTGACGATGATCTACTAAAACCACTGAACTTAAAAACAAGGCCAAGAACAGGAAGGAACTCTGAAACTCAATTTTTAAGCCAAAATGGATGAGAGCTTCCTGAAATGCTCCGAAAAAAACGGAAAATGTGAACATCTACATCATTTTCATGACAGCAGGGCAGACATCTAAAGTTCAAGAACAGCTACTACATGGACCTTGAGGCTAGATTGTTTTGTCAAGTGAAAAAATTGCTGCAGTTGCAGCGGTGCTGTTGCATATTGCACACTGAAAGTTTTGACTGAGTTGAGTCATGAGTCATGGCTTTCAAACAAATACTTTAAAAGCCCCTGACACCCACACAGTTCTCATGTATTGTGGATCATTACAACTCTTCAGAAATTTGTACAGACTGTGTTTGATTTACATCTTCCTCACTCTCTTTTTAGCTTTGGTCCACCTGGCAGAATGGGACAAATGCATTGGCAGTATGACTTTATCCATAACATTTGGGCTTAATTACACTGAACAATGGACTTTGACTAATTTCAAACATCCATGTCTCAACAGAACCAGGTGTTAACGTTGCCACACTTCCGATGCAACTTGACGATCTTTAGTCCATCATGAAACCCTCTTATAAGTTTGTAGCCTCTAAGCCTCAGCAAAGATAATCCTTATGATATTATCAGGATTATTTTTAACAACTGGTCTTCTTGTGCAAAAATCAGTAGACTACAACTTAAAAAATCTGTGTGTAGAGGATAAAGCAATAAATTCTGGTTCCCCTGAAAAATGTCCCTCGAACTGTCACATATAAATCTCGTACCTCAATCTGGGAGCCGTTGTCTCTTTCCTCTGCTGACAGCAGTCCTGGGAACCCTTCAGGCTCTCCCTGCTCAGGCTCCTGGTCCTGCTCCTGACTGGCCCTGTTACTGTCCATGTCACGAGGTTTTGGGGGAACCCATCTCCTCCACCGGTGACTGTACAGCTTCACGTCCACTGCTGCATCCTCGTCTCCTGCCTGCCCTTCCAAATATGAGTAGGAGAGCCCTGAGGGAACAGGAAGAGAAAGTGTGAATGACAAAAAACAGCAGTGCATGGTAGAAAACTAAATCTCCTTAAAGTTGTAATTTCATATCAATCAATGTACAGTGGGACACCACAAATGTACTATAATTGGTGCAATAATACAACAAGCCTAATTTAATTTTTCTACCCAAATTAGCTTTGAACCCTGCATTAGTCAAAGTGAAAGGAAAATCTGTTGATTTCTATTGTGAATTTGTGAGTTGTGCAAGTAGAACAATTGCATGGCACGATATTTTTACTTTCACTAAAGCAATAGTCAAATCACAGAGGCGGACACTGCTCAGGCCATTAATCTTGTGCCGCTCCCTAATAATTCACTGTCTCTGCGGACTTTTCTCATTGCTTTGGAGAGAAACCTCTCTGTGCCTGAAACAGATGCACATTAGGAATGACTCAGCAGCCATCACACAGACCAGTGAGCCACAGTCACACCCAATCATCCCCATCCCAGAGTCTGCAATGAGACGTCGGCGACAGGTGACAAAAGGTACTGTGCTAATGTAAACACTGACTTGATTAACCGAGCCTGAGACAGACAGCTGGATCAGGAGTGAAATGTGCTGCGTCATTATAAGAAACGTGTTTTCATAGTCAGTGACAATGGGGTTTGAATTCTATATGCCCAAACAATCACATGTACAGTCTGAATGCACATCAGTGAGCTGGTCAAACTTAGCTGGTCTCTGGTGAGTAACAGTGAATGGAAACAACTTTTGTTTGCTTAAAAGAAAACTCCACAGTGCACACTTGTAGGTTCAAACCTTGTTTCTTTTACTTCAGTACAAAACTAGGCCAATAAAAGCACTGTTTATAAGGTTAATAGCTGTTCCCGCAACAGAGTCATCACATCATTTCGCAGTCTGTTCACTTCACAGGAAAACATACTGTTTATCATGGCCGACCTGACGATGCCACTTTCAGCCATCAACGAAGAAATTGGAGGCGACAGATTCATTCAACAACATGAATAATTCAGAACACACAGTTCAGGTTGAGGATTCGATGTTAATGTACTGAACACTTCTAATTCCTTTTACCTCACCTTCCATTCCAATCGTGCAATCGAATATCTATGACAAACTTTAAACTTGACAAAGAACTCATGCTCTTGCTTACATGGGTTTCCCCAAAACACCTGGATTAGAGAAGTTAAATGAAGGAGGCAGAGAAGCTCTGTTCATCCTGTGATGGACTGCAGACTTGTTTCCCTGCCTCCAGGCTAATACTCGGCATGCTTGGATAAGCTCCTGTTCCCCATGAACCTAATAGGATTACCCGGTTAAAGACAATTAGTAATAAACTTTATTTTCATAGGAGTCTCCAAACACAAAGTTTATAAAGTGTTTGCACGCTGTTGCAGCAATGCAAATTATTTTGGCTTTAGGACAGAGAAAACTGCTGATTCCTCTACTATTGTTCTATGGTGTTTCTTTTTTATGAGACAGAGGTCATTGGGTTTAAAAAGCAGAGCTCATTTGCCTTCTCCTTTCTCTCACGCTCACATTTCGTTCTCCTTGTCGTCCTCTCTCCTCCTCCTCTTTCTGGGCGTCTGACCAGTGGCTCTCAGAAGGGGAGAAGCGGGTCAGTGAGTAGCTAAAGATGCTAATTCACCCAAAGTGGAGGCTGACAGATTTGCTTTATAACGAGCATCGGCAAAGTAAGAAACAAAGAGGCTAATCTGTACATAGAGGTGGGTGCTGATGTACAAGGGAAGATTTTAACAGAGCAGAAGGCGCAGCAAAGAGTATGAAAGAAGACGGGGATGAGTGATTCGCAATTTGCAGCTAATTGCTTTTGGAGCCAGAGAGGAATGATTAAAAGTTAGTGCTCCCTTTCAATCATTAATGTGTAAAAAGCACAAACAAAAAAAAAAAAAAAGATTTACAAAACTGAAAATCATCAACTTAAGACTATAAGAGCAATTAAAAAACTTCCTGCCTCTTTAAACCCCTGCCAGTGCTCATATTGTCCATCCAGCCCACTTTCTGCCACAACATGCAAATCGCTATTGCCAGGCAAAATTCAGTTTGAACGTGTTCCCTTCATTTTGCAGTCCCTCCTCTACCTTACTGGAGTAACAAACTAATGTTACATGGTACTTGCTTTTCACAAAGTCAGCAAATAGACAGAGAGAGCATTTTAGAAACTCTCCCCACTGGAGTACACGGCACGGCCTGTTCAGACTGTGCACTGAGAACACTGAATTTGAACAGATGATTATATAAATTCAATTTATAATTTTTTTTCTCCATGGTTTTGAATGGCAGTTTGAATTTCACAAAAAAAAAAAAAAAAAGTGACAGTTCTAAAAACCACTAACATTTCTCAGGGTAGCTTTAAGTTGATCACAGATTAGGCAGCTCCCTTTGCCAGTTACTCACTCACTGTCTCATTCTCACACACATCTAATACTTACTGACACTCACTCTATCCCTAATGGTCATTAGTCACATGCATGCAGACAAAGTAGCCTAGGCAAACTTCCTGTAGGCAGCAGTAACCTACACATACCGTTCCACTAACACATAAACATCTATTTCCATCCTTTAAAGGATCTTTGTCAGTTGCTCAATCTATGGTAGAAAGCTGGCGAACAGCGGATGCTTTAAAATACACCATGACCACAACATAGGGGCCTTGAATAAATGGCTGCTCTTTTCCCAGCAAGTTCCTCTGTGAATGGCCACGATGAGTCACCCTTTAAAGGAGCACATGCACCTGCGTTTCTCTTGTCTATACCACCTCTCTGATTCAGGGACAGCAGAATATCTTATTATCCAGGGGAAACTCAGGGTCTTTTGTCAAATGCTTGGGAGGGCAGTGAGGGCAGACCGCTGAGGGACACCTAAAATAATCCCCCAGCAGGACAAGGCTTCTCCTCAATGAAAGACTGTTCCTCAGTTTTTGTGTGAAAGGAAATCTTTCCCCTCCACTTTTCTCTCAGTGCCTCTGAAAGCCCCCCGCATACCTTCACCCTGACTCTGTCTAGCGGGCTGGACTCACGCCTGTCAACGCCTCTGATTCACAAACACCAGAGGGACTGTAATTTGGTTCCACCTAAAACCTTTCAAGGACGTTTAGGAGGTCATAAAACCTCAGAATAAAGGTGCTGTCTCCCCCCCCTCTTTCATTTCATTTCTGCCACCCCCCCTTTTGCTCTTGGTTCCCACCTGACTGTGTTGCTGACAGGAGACTGCCACACATGACTGGCAAGCAGAGGAGAAGGGGGAATGCTTCATTGCATTTATGCATGCTAGAGTTTGTGTGGTATGCATATCCTTTTTCAGCCGAAAAAGGATAAAAAATAAAAAAATAAGTCACATCCCTCTACGGTTTCTTAGCCTCTCTATCTCTGGGTGTCAGAGTGCTTAATTTTGTGCCCACTGAAAGCTGTTTTATCAGTGTGCCAGCAGACCCTGCCAAGCACTCTGGAGGACCATCTCTCTCAGGTTTGGAAACAGTGTTGACTCTGTGCAGATCCACTCGCCAGGGTCAACATGGATTAGGTTGATATAACTATTTTGCAAAAAAATAAAAACTCAGACTCAAAACTTAGACATTTACATGATGAATGTTAGAACAACACTCAACATGCTCTTACATAAAAAACAACTCTTTCTAAAAAACATCACACACACATACACACTCGCACATACTTTTAAGAAGTTTTCAGCAATATTTGAGCAGCACAGCACAACACTTCACCTTTCCTTTAAAGGGTCAATTCACTCTCATTCACCCACCTATGGCACAGCATCGAGTCTTAGAAAATAAGACCACCTACAAGATTCTGCCTCCACCTCAAAACCACCAGGAACTTTTCTTTTCAGAAGCATTGTTCATTGAACTGACCCTTCCACAAGAACTTTAATGGGACCACATTCCTGTTTTTTTTAAAGATTATAAATCTCCTGAAAAAAAAAAAAAATTAGCTGTCTGGGTCAACACGAAGAGGTCAGACAGGGAAGGAGGCAAAGAGAATGAGCATTGCATTTTAAAAAGAAGAGAAAAAAAGTTAATGAACATTAATGAAAATCAGTGACTGAATTTGGGCTGTTTAGGATGCACATGTCAGACAATCATGAAAGAATTGTCCATCAATACTTCCCAGAGACCGATGTAATGTTTGATTTGCCTGATAAACAGTCCTATATCCTATATCTATATATATGTCAACAAACTGCCCAGGACCAGAGGCATAATGAGGCAGGCTGGTCCCCCGAGGTTGTGCTTGACATCGACCCATCAGTCTAGTCTAACTTTATGGCCCCTCACGAGCCAAATTATGCACTGGGTCATCTCCGAGCAAGAGCAATGACAACAAACCGAGGCTCAGAAACACATAACTGAGTGTTACAAACCAAAGCTGATGCTAAAATGAAGCAGCAGCGACACATAAGCTGAGACATTCAGTCTGACTGATGAGTTAATAAACTGGGTCTAATAGGAAATGGCTGCTGTGGTTTGATCTTCTGTCCAAACAAGATATGAGTCAAACAAGCTTCTCTGTCTCCTGTGTGTTAACAGATTGTAGATCACACAAATCAAATTACCAGTTTCATTTCTGTAAATGAATTATTTAAATGCACAGCCTGTGTGATACCAGGTGATCCAACAGCACGTCCTTCAAATCAAAACCTTAAACACAGTGCTACCTGCACATGAAGCCGAGACTACGCAAATTCCAGACGTCTGTCTGAAATTATTATGCAGAGCAAAGTGTTCTTTTCTAACCTGCCGTAGCTTGCTTCTTACATATCCTCTCTTAAAAGTGCAGCCTGTCATTAAGCAAACACATAAAGTTAAAGAGCTGACTGCAGGAGAAAGTTAAACACAGGTAGACAGAGAGGCAGCACCTGCGAAGGAGATCCACTTTCAAACAGTGCTCGTAAGCTGATGAGCAGGGTGATAAAGGGCAGAATCTTACTAGATTAAATGTGAGACATCTAAATCTCAGGTAATCAGTGCCTGAGACAAGTTAAGACCTGAAATTATCATTATTATTGAATCCAATGTGAAGCATTTTTTACGATTATCCGAACTGGTATTTTTTTGGGAGTCACTTACCAGACTACTAGTAACATTACTGAAGTGTCACAATAATGTGTGAAGCATATGCTGCTGCACTTTTAGCACTCTCTCTCTTTCTCTAAACCCTCATTGCACTAAAGAAAAGACCTGAAGGTGAAGTATTGGAGTATTACACTCAACCAACACCACGTAAGAACCATATCGATCAACCGCTAGTGCAGAGTAGAGTTTGTAGAGGAGAGGCTGTGCAAATGAACAAAACACGTTTCTAGCTTCTAAAATTTAATGATAACAAGGTTTCCCTCTGAAATGAACGATGACTTTCCCTCCAGAGAGAAGCATCAAGTGTGCGTCCTGCCTGTCATGATCGCTCCATTACACCGGAGATTTGTTTTGCCAACAATTAGTCACATCTTTCCGAGTCAAAGCACTACAACACAAACATCCCCCGAGGTTCAGATTAGCATTGTAGACAGAAATACAAGTGGTGATTTCTGTCTTTTCCTGCTTTCTGAATATATTACATCACAGAGAATATATTTTAATATCTTCAATGCTGATGAAGAGAAGAAGACAGAAGAGAAACAAAAGCCAGAAATTGAACAAAAACTCATTAGGACAGCTGCGTGTACCATATATCACCACTTGTACTGACATTTGACCCTCTGTTGCTGATATGCTTATTATGCCCAGCACAATAAACTTTATCAGAATGGTTCCTGGCAGCACAGAACAAAATAATCTCTAACCTCTAAGGTTAACAAACACTGTGTGCGGAGCACCCAATCTTGTAGATCACCCAAATGAGAAAAGAGGCAGGTGTGAAAGGGGCGCCATAAATAAAAGCCAATCTCTGAACTCTCAAAGTGTTAATTAAAATCTGCAGAGCATGGAAGGTGGGGGGAATTCATTAGGACATTAATGTTGCATTTGCTCTGCCCGGAGAAACACAGCGTCTACGAGGAGGACAGGTGTCAGGACTACATGTTAGAGAAAGGAAGGAGGCCGGAGTGAAGGAGACTGAGGACAAATTAGGAGCTAGAGAGTGTTCGGCGACAGGTCTAGTGATTTTTAGTCAAAGCTTTAATCTTGAGGAACCTAATTGTTTTTTAAGCAGGCTTTGTAGAAAATTGCTAATTTCCCTTCCGAGTGTCTGCTCAAAACATCTAAGTACACTGGACACAAAATCCAAGCAGGCTAAGCCACAAAGCACCCAGTAACATACCCGAGCACACAGTATCAAACCCCAAAACACAGGGTTTAAAGTTCTGGAGTTAACCATCATGGAGTCTGCTGTCACCGCCGCGGCTTTCTTTGTGTAATTGGTGGTTGTCTTGGCTCCGGCGTTGGTCAGTGCAGGAAATGTATACAAAACTGCTTCGGCAAGGAGACAAACAGACGGGCACGGAGGGCTGCAGGCAGTCAGGAGACAGCAGGATTACAAAGAGAAGAGGGCTTCCTGAGTGACACAGGCGTTTAGGAATTCAGGATTCCAGTCAGGCACATTGTCTTGTCTCATATTTCAGGAGACTGAGTGATAGACTGCAGGACTATGAAGTGCTGCTGTTGGCTCTCATTCCACTTTTCAACTTTGCGAATGAGAAGTGCGGCTCAGGAGCCCCGAGGCCTTGAATTGCTCTACCACGAAGGAGCCTGAGTCTGGCAGGCGATGTATCACTGGACACTGGACCTCATGTTACAGATTATATCTCCTCCCTCCAGTGCAGACCATTACCTGAGTTGACTTTACTGTATTCTTACAGGTCAGCTGCTGGCTGTGGACAAAACCATCATCGAGTGTTTGCACAGAAAAAAAAACAAAACTCGCAAAACTGCATCTCTCGCTCTGCCTAAACCTGTCCATGAAAACACAAAATCTGTCTTTGCATTGTTCCCACAGATCTCTTAGTGCTTGCTTAACAGACCTTAAAATTGGAAATGGTCACAATCTGCACCGGTGAATAGAGAGGGATAGGCAGGACAGAAGCCTGCACTTTTATTCTAATATGCCACATCACAAACAATAGCTTCTACCTTGCGGGCTCACACACTCTGCAGCTGAGTTTCTGTGGACAGACACACACCTACACAGCTAACATCTGAGACACACTCGACATAACAATCACTCTTTTTGTCCACTTATCCTCAAACAGTTCTTGCCTCAGAGGGGTTTGAGGTCATGAACTCACTGACTCACTTGTATCTTGTATATACAGTTTATTTTTGGCCAGCTACACATCTGTTACCACACCTGGGATGAATGATATTTGAAAGTAAATATCACAAAGCACAGATGGGTTGGATTGAACTCCATCGCCACAGTTCCAAAAATGTTTCTTCAGACGGAAAAGCAATTAAAACTGATCAGTTTCCTTCAGAATCTAAATACTCATATCTCCACAAAGGTGATACAGAGCTGGAAATCAAAACCAGTGACTGTGAACTTACTTTCCAATATTTTGTGCAACAAGAGGTTCAATCTTGACTTGAAAGTAGGAAAAGCACAGGTACTGTCCCAGTAAATCATAACAGGTCATTAATTTTATTACTTACACTTGTGCTTTCCCTACTCTGACATGTCAAAATGCCTTCAGAGGAGAAAGGTGTGGAAATTTTCATATAATTCTAATGTCCTCCGTCCACCTCTTCCATTTCCTGTTTCCAACATTACTTCACTTAAATGAACCTGTTTACAGCTGTGCATGAAAAAACACACTGTGTTCTTATTGGCTGTCTTCGCTGAACACCTCAAAGAAGTTCTCCAGATTTAACAACAAAACACTAGGACTGCAACTGTATTAACTGTTTCGTCCCTAAAATTTTACAGTCCAAACCAGAACATAATCAACTCAGTTCTTCAAGATTATTGGTCCATGTCCTCTTTTACGACACATGTAAGTGTTTACACTACCAACACACTCATAATTTTTACATGCATTAAAGGGCTTTTTCAGTTGAGCGTAAATATATATATCACTTTTTAGCCATTGCAACTGATGCACTTTTTCCCCTAAAACCCACGTCTGTTGAGTTGGACCACGATTGGTCCCATAGTCTCAATTCAGCAAAAGACTCACTTGCTATGCTTTCATAACATCACACACTTTGATTCACTGCCAAACCAAATTCTACAGTTCAGGCGCTAAAGTGATCTATTTACTTACAGCTTATAAATCATTGCTTCACAGAACAAGCAAAACCTACACATGCAGACACCACAACAGCAACAACAACAACATCAGCTTCTAGGGTTAAATTATAGTCATTTTAAACATACTAATCAGCATGGGTGCTTTAGGCCGATTGACCACTCTTCTATTTCTGTCACTCTAAAGGCAATCGATCTCAGAGGTGATTCACAGACAAAGCGGGAGAAATAGCAGGCCTGTGCCAGGCAGCACCGCTTTAACGGAAGATTGATTCCCTGTGGTGTGGACAGGCCTTTTTTAAGTTTGTGTGTGTAGATATATATGTGTCTGCGGTGTGAGAGACTTTCAGTGTTTATGTCTATGTTAGTGACTTGTCCTGCAGGTGGAGATTGATTGACTGAGTGCCAGTGTGAGTGTATTAACAGTGTTTTTTCCACTTTCCTTCTGGGCTGAGGGCTTCAGGCGAGGCCAGTTGGGGCCCTTGAGCCTGTCCTCATCCTTCTTGCTAATCCATCAGCATCAGAGGCGCTCAACCCTCCTGCCTGCCAAACCCCTGTGCACTCAAATGTTCTCTAAGTTGAGCGTTGTGTAAACACACACACAGACAGGTCAAACTCTTAGCCCAAAGGACCTGCCATTTCCCACAGTTAAAACAGAGAGTCCAGCTGTCTGAGGAGTGCGAGAGGGCCAAGGACAATATGGTTGAATCTGGAATCATATGGTTATGTTTTCTCTCTTTTTTTTTTGGATAATATCAGCTGAACTTAGTTTAGCAGATATATCAGTAACAAGAACTTGTACCATTGTACCAGTATCCACTATTTATTTTGAAATATTTTTAACTGCTGACATTAATCTTCCTACATTTAGTCAGTGATGCATCCTTCTTTCTCAGCACAGAGTCTAATCCATCACGACAAATTCAACCAACAACACGTACTGTGGTTTGTCAGACTGCGCAGTTCGTCAATATCCCAGCACTAAGGGCAGCCCTTACATCCACTTATGAAATTCCTTATAATTAAGCTAATTTGCTGAAGCCATAAATGCTTAACATGTGAGTAACGTAGAACCTCGTAAATAAAAACAAGCATTACACATGTTTTTCTCCAAGATTTGGATAATCTCCCAGGGAGTCGATGTAAACATATAACTCAGATTTTTAATGTTCTCCAAAAGATTGGTGGAAAAACTCCTTGAAAACTCTGCCGTATCCCATATCGTCCCACCTACTAAAAAGACTGAATATACCAACAATCTACAACACCAGCATCCCACAGAAGCACATCAGAAAATATATATTTTCAGACTCTCCTCTTCTGCTGTACATTCAGAGAAGAAAGCGAGAGACAAAGAGGAAAGGAGGACCATTCCCCAGGCCTATAGCTGCCAAACCCAGCCCAGCACATTTCATATATCTGTTGACAAACTGTGAGCCACATCTCAGTCACACAGAGTCTGTAATTGCTTCAACCTCTTCCCATTCAGCGGCAGAGACTCACAGGAAATCAATATTAAATATTGTTTACAACACAACCTCCTCTCCTCGCCGGGAATTTTGCTGTGCAGAAAATGAGACCTACAGGGCTGCATGCCACAGAGCAGATGGCAGATTCCCTCCAAAAATCCCATTATCGAGGGGATTGTGCATGTAGAAAAGTGTATCTCGTTAAGCTTTCAAACTTCCATTCAATCAGAAATGAACACTGGCAAATATTAGCATTTCCAATTGAATAACAAGATTTCCTCTTTACCTCCTGTGAATGGTTTTAATTATGCAGATTTAGAGGAAAAGCTCTGCTTCATTTCTCTTCAGACAGGACAAGTGAAAAGTACAAAGGTTTCTTCACTTGCAAGCTTAATTTCATTGATTAAATACACAGTTCATCTGATTTCTCATTTATTTGCACTCTTCCCCATAACTGCAACAACTCAAATGACATTGGTGACTGCAAGAAAATGTGCAGCAGAACTGAACAATCTCATAAACTGTTCAGCTTTTTAATTTCTTTGGGCAGAGCGTGTAAGACCGAGGTGATTTCTTCAGGAATAACTGTCCTCAGTGTGATTTAAATTACTGTCTCAGAGATAAGATGGCTAACTATCTCATTAAATTCAGCAGAGTTTTAGGAATTCGCTTATTGGCAAAGACAGAAATAGTGTCGGGAAGACAGACGGATCGCACTGTAATGTGGGAGAAGAATTTATTGGTAAAGCTTCTAGAGTTGAAATAAAATGGCAAAAAAGAGCAGGTAATTTTGGTTTATGGTTCCCAGTTACAATCCCTGGACAGCTGTGGGGTGCAGCTGTAGGGTCGGGAGCTGTAGAGCAGGTTGTTAATGGTGTTTAGGTCAGTGCATAATAAGAAACACGGGTGTGACATGAATTTTGGAAGTTAACCAGGAGATTCTTAAGAATTGGTTAAATCAGAATTTAAGACAGCAACATGACTAATGCTGCATTCAGACAATGTTGGTAAGGTAGAAAACAAACAACAACAAACAAACAAACCCCTGCTATTCAGACTTATTACACTAGTGTTCATGCATTAACCCCACTGCTAGCCATATAGTTACATAATTTTACATTTTAATTTTCACTGTGACATATTTGGAGCTGTTTTGCTGAATCTAGTTGATTTAGAATTTATCATGTATTTATGGCTTGTTGACACTATTGTCACTGTCAGAATTTCCTGATGTCTTTAACTCTGATTTACAAATCTGAGGCCCACCTGAACAGTTTTTCTGACTCAACTGCTCATCATAAAGATGCAGATGAACGTTCCTTCTGGTGTGACCACCAGAGTCCCAGGTGAGGTGAGTTTGCATGCTGCTGCTTGCCATTTCGGCTTTGGACTCAAACGTTGATCCCCTCAGCAGCATGTTGACATGGCCTCATCAGACTACTGCTGCTACATGTGCTGACATGTATATTTGCGGTAAAAGCCAGCTCACATGTTTCTTCTTCTGTCTGTGGTTTGAGACATTGATCCCACAAATGCACCTATTGATCTAATTCAAACATATTTCTGACCCCTGTAGAGGACACAGGAGTAATTGTGCACTTCAGGACTGATGGCACCATTTGTCTTGAACAGCTAAGCATGGCTGCCCTGAGTCTTTAATAAAAACAGACAGTTCGGTGCCCTCTGACAAACAGCCTGGGAGACTGGGTTTGAATGCAAATGGGATACATTTGTTCTGAAATATCTCTCGACTCTCCTCTTGTTTGTCCCTCGGTGCTTTTTTTTGACAGTAGTCAGTCCGGATGAGGGTTAGTTTGTTCCTCCTGGGGTGGTGCTGAAGAGGAGAGGAGAGGGAGTGGCTGTGTTGTTATTTGGGAAGAGAGACAGATGTACCCTGGCAGTCTCAACCCACATCTACAAACCGTCATGATTTCCCCGGGAGGAGACCTTCTAACACTGGCTTTGTTTTGGCTCGCGGTCAGCAAGAGAGTTTCACTCTCATACCTGTACCTGTACACTAAAAATAAACTTACACCCTGCAGGTAGTCTTCAAGTGGTAAACAGCTAGCCTGGCTCAGTCCAAAGGTAAAAGAAATCTGCCTACAAGCACCTCTAAAGCAGAAAGAAAAATAGGGGAGTCAGAAAAGAAAGTTAAGAGGTATATTTCCTATTTCTTATACAGAAACAACTCATCTGTCATTAAGACTTTAAAGTGTGCAAAAACTTTGCTGAAATCTATATGTTTTAAAAACCTTACAATGAAATAAAAAAAAATGCAGTTTTTGTAGTAGACAGCGTGGCAGGAAAATTACAGTATAGTTACAGAATCTTGGCATTTTAAGGGAAAGCTAAGCTCCAGACCCACTCTGGCTTTGAAAATCTTCCCGTTTTAGGACTTTCAAGTGTGACAAGTGTGCCTCAACCACCCTCTCTCCCCATACCATGCTTCTGGGCACGCTGCCATCAGCGCTGGGCCCCATGCTCTGCCTCTCTGGGCCACACTGATCAAACTTAGGGTGCTTACAGACAAACACCATGAAGTGGCAAAACATGAATAAATCATGAAATTCTCCCTGCGGTGATAACCTCAAAACCCTCAGCTTTTTTTCGAACACATCACGTGAAATGCATATGTCTCGGCTGGGGAACGCATGAGAAGCCAATCTTGAATTCACAACGTGCTGTCGAAAGGTGGCCACAGTTCAATGTGTTGAGGGCCCTGAGGGGGTTGAACGCTGGGCTTAGTCACACTGTTACTCAGAGCTTCTGACCTGGAGCTGCTGCAGACAATATCCTCTGAGTCCACACCACCTTTCTATGAGGATTCAACCATAGGAGACAGACTGCCGTAGGCTTTACAGGCAGAAAACACAGGCTCTATTACACAGAGGCACACTGGGAGCCTATGCAGTACTGTGCCAGACAGAGAGGTGGACATCTGATGCAGCAGTTCATCTTTTCATAAATAACTGGAGAGTATTAGAATTTAGCAGCACAAATTTGTCAAGAGGCAGTGATTAGCGCGAGGTAACAATGGCCATTTGAGCACCAATTTTAACAATCCCTCATCTGTTTCTAAAACGTCTCAAGTGTAATTCTGTCCTTGGGAACAGAAGACAAAGTTTGTTGTTTGACAAGGAAAATAATTACAGCATTAGCATATCATTACTGGCTGGCAGGGAGACAATAGATCAACAAGACTTCTTTTTGGTTCTGGCCCAAATGTAACCATAATATTTGGCAGATAGTGAGATTATATCCTTTTCCCTAAATGATTTCCCATCATTCTGTGACTGGTCTTCAAAACTTAAGTGAAAAATGATTAAACAAATATCAATCAAAATGTAAAGATGCAAAGCAAAAGCATTTCTGAGTTGAAGTATTTCAGTTCCTAGGGAGTAAAACTCCAACAACGAAGTCAGGCTTCAGCGAAAGCAGTTTTATCTAGACCAGGTTTCATCAAACTCACAGGCATAGAAAATCTAACAAACCCACAGTGGAAACGCAGCCATGCAGAAGCTTGATTTGGTGATTTGTCTTAGATGAGAGAGTTTCAACAAGCTATTCTCTGTAGGCCGGTAGAGGTGCAGATAACGACGCCAGGTAGGTTTTGTATAGACCTGTCCCACAGCAGCAGATGACTAGCGCTGTGTAAAACTGCATAATGACACCCCTGGCTCTTTTACACAGTCTATAAAGACTGTACAGTCGTGTGTTGGGCTCTTGTTCCTTCTCATCAGTCTGCTGCGCTGTGTTTATGACCCTGTCAGCTGAGGAACTGGGTCACCGCCTAGACACAAACCCGCAGAAACACGTCGGTAGCAGTCAGTGAAGTGGAGAGAGTGACCTTGACTAACAAGCTTGTCCTCGCACTAAAATATATTCAGAATATCTCCCTTCTCTGTGGCAGCTGACACTGACACAAACTGGGTATCAGTTATTTCATGCCAAGTATCATTAATCACAGCTGATATGCATCCAGTGTCATGAACTGAATGTACACCTGTATAAGCACACAGGGATTTCTACAGCTGTGCATACTGCAAACACTCAGAGGTAATTTCATTCATGCATGCATGTTATAAAATGCACACAAGCATGCACGTATGCATACAGCACACCAGACTATTATTACCATTTGCCCTTCCAAGGTAGTTGGCAGCCAGACTCAGCACAAGTGGAGACCATCCAAATAATTTACTATATGCACTGTCAACACAGTCACGCACCATTTAGCATGGAAGAGGCTACAATTTAATTTAAAGAGATGAGGAAAACTAAATCTTAATTTCTGGCAGATGTAAGCTTTTTTTTCTCAGTGGTCACCACCTTAGTTTAGTATGTTAGCACAGTAACATTTACAGTAACAACAAATACACAGGACAGGCTGCAGAAGCTCATTAGTTTTGCAGGTATTTGGTCATAAACCAAACTTAAGTTTTGATCCGATTGTGGCGCTTGATGAAAGGTTAAGAGATCACCAAAGCCACTGCAATTCCTCTTGATGGGGAAATTAATGTCCATGCCAAATTTCAAGTAGCTGTTGAGACATTTCACCAAAAAACACAGATGTTGGCCTCATGGTGGTGCAAGTGGAAAAGTTAAAGGGTCACCAAAGCAATTAGGATTCATCCTCTCGGGGCAATTAATGTGTGTACAGCTAACAATTGTCCCAAATTGTAGTGCACATTTTGTTCGCTTTCATTTTGGGTCACAATAATCACAAAATACTTCCTTTTCCCACCTCAAAGAGAAGACCAGCAGTTTTAAAGCAGGAAGGGAATTTGGTGTCTTGCTGGACGATACTCCAGCAGGGCTTGAACCCAGACCTTCTCTATTCCTGCAATCTTGATGCAGGCATGATGCCACCCTTTCAAAAATCTGTTTGGCTGCACTTTATTTATAATGAAACAGCTACACTCCTTGTGCTATTCAATAAAAAAATATATGAACACATTCCTGGCCAACACAGCTGAAACTATCCAGAGCTCAGGAAAGGCCAGGATGTGACTAACAAAAGCCTTCACATCTGCAGGAGAGAAAAAAAGGGCAGTAGTGGAAAAATAAAGCTGGAAGAACACAAGACATCTGCACAAAATTCAGCATTCTTCTTAAAAAGCCTCAGCTTTTCACGATAACAGTGGAGACCATGGAACGTGGGCTCTGTTTCCTTACAACCATGTGAATGTGTCTGTCAACTGCTTCTGTGAAAGAATGGAAGCTAGCTGCAGAAATGAGGGAGAAGAAAAAGCAGAGCAGCAACAGAGTCCAGGAGGAGAAGGAATACTGCTGACACATGAGAGGCAGTAACAGTCTCACTCTGCTAACAAGCTTGTGATAGGAATCTTTTTGCTGCTTGTTTTTGAACTTTGGCCTCTCTGAAAGCAACCTGCACACCACAGTTCCTGTAATGCAACACTTACAGTCTATAGTTTCCCTTCAGATGACCTTTTAAAAAATCACAGCCATGAAATATTCATTTCACAGAAGTTGCTGTGCTGCATCTGTGCTTTCATGGCTCACAAAATCAAATCTTGCAGCTGAATTGAATCTACATGGTGGGTGACAGGAAGCTGATGTCAGCTGTTCGACCCCGTGGTCCATGAGCTCAGATGCTGGTGTAGTTCCTACACAGCTTG
This sequence comes from Toxotes lorentzi, assembly GCA_037833715.1. Classification (NCBI taxonomy): domain Eukaryota; kingdom Metazoa; phylum Chordata; class Actinopteri; family Toxotidae; genus Toxotes; species Toxotes lorentzi. The sequence goes on from JBBMJY010000013.1 coordinate 5,810,782, forward strand.
CCCTCACATTCTCTCTCCATGTCCTCCTCCGTTCATTGTCCTCTTTACAAGGCCAAACCTCTTTTTTTCTTCTTCAAGACAGATGTGCGGTCCCACATGGTATTCCCATCTGTCTTTTCCATCCTTCCCTCCGAATCCCAGGCTTATCAACCAGACAGTAGAAATATGCCATTGAAAATATGACATGCTGTTAGATTGACTTATTCCAACATCTGACAAATTCCAGAAAGCCTCATTAGCTCAAAGCAACTGAATCTTCCAAGGAGATTATGAGAAATCTGCTAATTTAAGAACCAGACTGTCAGAACAACACACTATTTGACAGATTAAGTACATCTGCAATTTGAGAAGATAACCTGTGACCGCTGAGACAATCGGGTCCTCGTAGTGATGCCACTCCATAAAGAGACACCCTGACAGACGGGGTCAAATTATCACCGTCAATCACTCTGCAATCCACTTCACCACCAGCACCGAGTGGGACATCAGAGGTGTCTGGGAGACGGGGCCTTTCATTACCTCCCTGTCAATGTGATTGTAGCCTCATATCAAGCCGGATGTGTTCCCTGTCATGTCTCGGCAGAGACCTGTCACTGCAAATCTGCCACAGGACACAAACACCCCGGGGGTAACGCACCAAAATCCCTGTGTCACCCAGGCCAGAGGAAGCGATTTATCTGCCAGTATGTACGTTAGACTGAGATCAGACCTGAGGGGCTGCAGCATGCACAAACAACAGCAAAGAATGCAAAGCAAACTTGGCTACCACTTCCATGACGCTTAAGTTAACTTTGATGTCAACAATTTCATTGTTCACTGGCTGTTTTTAACGAAAAAAAAAACCAAACCTATGAGAAGTGTGAAATTTTGTCACAGTTAGCGTATGAACTCTAGAGTTATGGCCAAAAACGTCTCAGTGACCTTTGACCACCAAATTCTAACCAGTTGATCCCAAAGTCCAACTGAATGTTTGTGCCAAATTTGAAGACATTCCCTGCAGACAGTCTTGAGATATTGTGTTTACAAGAATGGGACAGACAGATGGACGAACAACCTGAAAACACAAAAATAGAGAACACTGTGCCCAAACTGCCAAACAATAAGCTGATGAAATGCAGCCAGTGACAAATGAAAAGACACTGCTGGTTTACATTTCTTGCATTTTTTCTACTCTCACACTGGAAACAAAAAGTACATGCAGCAGGTGTTGATCATTTGCTCTGTTTGTAAGTATTTTGATAAGACACTCAAAATAATTTGAAGCTTTTAAGCTGTCCTATTAACTTCTCAGGCGACGTAATTGCACAGGACATATTAACAGGATGAAAATGGCTCATTCTAAAAGCTGTCCTACAAATCACTTTTAAATCTGTTACTTTTCCCTGACTAAAAGTCTGAAGCTTTACTACAGAGTAAATGTCCACTTGTCTGCACTGTGGGGAAGGGTTATTGCCATTCAATCATGTATTTGCTCATTGATTAGAAACCTTTCCCAGTGTCTGAGTGCCCTTATTTATATTTACCTACTCCTGAGGGTATTTGTCCAAGGTCTGTTGGTAAGTGCTTTATTTAGCCACAGGCCGACACCACAGTGTTAATGTGTTTGGCTCTCGAGTTAGGGAGTCGGACTGAGGTCTTTCCTTCCCGCGAGAGAAAGGTCACGTGCACACAGTCTCACTCTGTCTTTCCACTCTCTGACATGTCTATATTTAAGGACAGTTTTGCTTCTTACGTCTCACAACATGCATGGCAACACAGCAAACATTATGCTGTAAAACCTGGAGCTACACTATATGGCCAAACGTATGAGGACAACCTTGCCCAGTGGCTGTTAAATCGTGGTAAATATTAACACAACAGCATACAGCGATATAGATAACATGGTGCTTCTACCTGTGTGGCATCTGAGTGAGCCAGGGCCCCAAACCACGTTCAAAGCCACTTCAGCCTGGTGCAAGGAAACACAGTCCTCTCATTCATTTTAATGAGGCCAGTGTCAGAGTCCAGCACACAAGCTGAACCTGGCTCGGCTTTTTCTGGACCGCCAAGTGATGTGACGTCACCTGGCAAGGCGCTGCGGAGGCCAACCAAAGACCTGCTGGCAGGTGACTTTGTACTTTGAACCCTGTGTTTGTGGTGTGGCTCAGGTGGTAGAGCAGGTTGAGCCCTGGGTTGGCAGTTTCTTGTTTTTCTTCTTGCCATTTTCTCTAAATCATTATGGTGACGACTGACAGTTAAACTGTGTATTTTATTTATTGCAGTACTTTACTTTATTTATTATTATTGATTACTGTCTGTAAGCCAACTTGCTACCGTATGATAAATATTCAAAATCAGGCATGTGCACACATTTTATCTTCAAAGCTCCACAGTGACTAGCAAAAGGAGGCTGATTTTGTCCATATACTCACAGAAACCTCAGTCTGAAGTATTATTAGAGTGCTATTTTATATGGCTGTGACACTGGTGTCATGGTGACTTGGTGTGATTTTAGTATGATATTGATTCATATCCTCTTTCTTCAGGCCCAGACTCAGTGTTATCAGTGTGGTATTGATTTCCAGACTCTTCATCAGCTCGGACTGGCAGCGGGTGAAGGACAGGCTACACAACTAAACTCATATAATGGATGACACAGCTTAAGACTCCTAAGACTGATCATCTTCCACTCAGCTCACATACAAAAAAAAAACTGGGGCAGGAAGAGAAATGAGAATAAGACACTGGGTGGGAGGGGAAATGAGAGACAGAAAATGTGAGAGATAGACTGACAGAAGCAAAGATAGGACAGAACACGAGATAAGGCATACAGGATTTTCTTTTTCTCCACCACCACGTACTCCAGGAAGAGCTCTGAGATGTGAGAAGAGAGACAGACTGGCTTCTGTTCTCAGCTGCAGACTACTGTGACCTCCAGCTTATTAAAAACACATTCTCAGCCATTTGTTCAGGGTCAGTCTGGTCCACCACGTCGCAGCACAGCCAGCAGGCAACCAATCACTGCAGCTCGCTGACTAATCGCATGTGACACAGGACCGTTAACAGGAAGCTGGGAAATCAGCAGCAGGAGATCCTGAATCTATCCAGGTAGAAAGACTTACATGCTGTAGCTCTTCAGGATTACAAACTATTTTCCGTGCTTGACAACACAGACGTTACGCAAAATCAAATTATAAAGTACACCCATTATCAGTCAAAATCAAAAATACATTGAAAACCATTGTAGGAGGTGCTGTCACTGCAGAAAAACAAATAAAGCTAAAATTCTTTTTACGAAATGTAAAAAAAAAAAAAAGCACAAAAGTCAAAACAAACACAGTGGACGTATAATAAGTTTCATCTCGACTTCAAAGTAACTCCTGACCTTCATCTTTATCCTTGAATCCATGAGGTTCCGCAAAGAACGATTCCAAAATAACCCATCCTTTCCACCTGTTTACACATAATACACAATAAACAGCTGACAGCCAGTGACGGCTCGATAACATCAAACAGAGGCAGGGCTCACACACGAATACACACTTGCATGCCATTCAGAAGCTCGCACGTGCTCACAGAGACACGCATGAACACACAAACAGGGCAACTTGGGCCTGACCGTTCAATAAACCCTCCAATTCAGCCGTTCAGTCCTAATTGCTTGCAGAGATAATGTGCAAACAATAAAACATAGTATTTCCCTCAGCCTGAGATCTGATGAACGTTCTTCTCCTGTGATCTGAGCTCATCCTCTAAACCGCTGAGGAAAAACACTCCCACAAATTCTCTGCATGTGGCTCTACATCTGCTAAGACAAAAAACCCCTGAAGCAGCTTTTTTTTTTTTTTAACAGTAAACGTTTTTGATTTTCCATTGTTTTGGTCATGTTCAGTTAAGGCATTTCCTCTTTAGGTTGGCTCTCTGACATGCATACAGCACGTCTAATCCCTAGTAAGCATCAGAAATCATGGATACATCAGCTTTACTCTGACCAGAACAACTGTCAAGACAATATTTAATAGCATTTCAAATGGAATAAGCTCCGAAAAGAATGTGTGACACTGAATGGCATATTAAAAATCATGTTATGTCATGAACACTGGCCCAGTTGGCTTTGTAGCAGCACAGAAATGATAGATTACTGAAGGACTGAGTAACGGGTAGGTGTCTTCAAAAGAAAACCGGCACGTCTGCCAGCCATTTGGGGGGAGGCTCATTGCAAGAAAAGGACATCAAATAACTAATTTATATTCATATCACCACCTCTCATTTTCAATTTTGGCTCCTTGTCGATAGATGGGATTTTCAGCGCATATATCACTGGTGTGGCAGCTCTGTGGAGAGAGGGCATTTCATATCTGACCCCCATTCAATATGAGCTGGGATGCAGGTCTTTCATTTCATCAGGCCAAAAACAAAACAAAGGGAAAATTTATTGCACCACAGATGTTAAATTACATCCCCACAACCCTTTATTTATGACTTAAATAAATGTGTTTAGATGAAGATGGGTTGGCAGCCAGTGGGTCCCAGTTGCGATGATGCACGGGGCATGCATTGGCATGTTGACCACCTCCAGCGTCCGTGATAACAGAGGTCTTCGGGTGAATGGGGAGTCGGCCAGACGTTTAATCAATAGCTGGGCCTCCTCTAGCCAAGACACATATCAGCTTTTGGTTGCTGTGGGACTCCAGTGCAATGATGAACCCCTCAACACAGCATCTGGGTGATACAATAACAGTAAAATGAAGCTGGATGTCCTCAAAATAGTGACTTTTTTTAAGCTTATTTTTCCTTTATACGGTGGTCCTGAGGTGCAAAACATGAAACCACAACATTAATTAAAACACAATAACAAAATAGGAGACACAAAAACATTACAGAGAACGTGATGTTTCTGAAAACTCAACAACAAAACCTAAAACACATTTTAGAGAGTGTAAACATCTGTTTAGTTGTTGTGTTTTCTAAAATATTTTCTATTTTGTTGTTGTAGTGTTTTCTGTGTGGGTTTTTCTGAAATCTCACAGTGTTTTCTGGAATGTTGCTAGAATCTGCAAAATGTTGTTGTGTTTTGCAACTGCGGGCAATGCAGGCCTTGGCTCCCTCTTATGACCCTGCAGGTAAACGTCTGTCTGCCTGTTGCTCATACCAGTTGCAAGGTTTTACATTGTTCCCTTATCATTCACTCGCACACAGGCACATTTATTACCTTTGTGCAATGGCATGAATAACAAATTCATAATTAAGCTGCTCACACTAATTTACTTGCTATCTAATTAGCGCATTCTGGGGCACAAGAGACAAAGGCCTTTAAATGGGAGTCAATTGCCACTTTACAATGCCGTTAGGGCTCCTCTCACCATCTGAGAAAAAAAAGCTTTCACATAAACACCTTTTAATGGTCACGAACTCTGAGAATTCCCTTCACAGCAAACACCATTAATCACTTTCTTTGGACATGACATCGCTAGCTGATGAAAATGAATGTAAATTACCATTTTAATACAACACCATGCTGCTGGAAATAGAATGTAATGCATTTCTAACACAACGTACATCAACAGCTCACCAAGAGGTGGACCAAGTACTTCAATGGCAGAATGGGCCCAGGATCTGAAGAGCATTCATTCTCAGTGACACACTGTTCACACGGATGTTCAGTGACGCACCCAGACCTCCCTTGATGTCAGGATGCTTGTTCTTTCCAGACTGTACATGAAAACACAATTAACTCCCACAGTCAGTGCATGACATACCACTGGATTACGACTTGATAGTGTCCTGTTACCTGAACAGACCATGGGAACTGCTAACAATCTCCCAACTTTCTCTGATTCGCATACAGCACACACACGCACGCACGCACGCACGCACGCACGCACGCACACACACACACACACACACACACACACACAGGTGACACTCACACCTTGCAATTCATCATCACAAAGACTCAAAGCAAGCCTTTGTTCCTGGCTCTGCACTGAGCTCTGGGAGCAACTTTTAACTAGTAAGCACTGGCAAAGAGATAGAAACCTGAACACCTGTTGCAAACCAAAATCTAATTTACTAGAATCACTTGTTGATTTTTTTTTTCTTGTCTTTTCTCTGGATTTGGCTCACATTTGTTTAATCAAGAATGTTCGAAGCAAAAGAAGTGGTAAACAGCACACGGATGTGCTGCAAGTGAAACCTCCCATCATGAGTGTGCTGCCAACTGGCCTCCTGTTTACAGCTTCAGGATGAGCTCAGCGTCGAGTTAGGAGGTGGACAGCTAGGAGGCACTGGAACAAGCTTGTCTAAAACTGCATACTCCAAACAAAAATCACCCTGACCTCCAGAAACCTCTGTTGGTTTCTGGGAAGAGTCCTTTATCCTACCATTCCTGGCAGCCATGATTCCTGAAGGGTCAAGTGATGAACAACAAAGCCAAGCAGAAAGACAGCAGAAAGCCTTACAGATGTGTTACAAGTACTGTGTTGAATCTTCATGACTCATTCGTGGAGCGAATTAGCCAAAACAAGTCACAGAACAATGCTGACCGTTCTCCTTCCAACGCATACAGTGACAGATGACCAAGTTTAAATCCCCGAGGCTGCAAGGCTGATAAATATGGGTCTGTTTGAATTTCTGTGGTATTCAGAGCTTCAAGGCATCAAGTGATTGCAATCAACCCGCCCTAAAGTACATATAATAATGGCATGTTCACCAGGAAGGCACAAGATGACAGCAGTAACCAGCTTTCACATCCTAAAGATTTGCTCTGTCTATGTGGATTATAAATGTAAGACGGCAAACCGAAAAAAACTTTGATGCAGTCATCAAAGTCATAGTATATTCTCTGTCTTCTCACACAGAAATAAACTTGTGGCTGTAAACCTTTTCATTTTCACCCTAAAATGCTGTGGCCCATCAAAGTCTTGCAGCCTGTGTTGCTCTGTGAAAAGCCGTTGCTGCGGGGCATACTTGTTCTTTGTCAGGATGAGTTTGGTGGGGAAGAGAAACTTCTGGACAAGGGACATGGAGACACTTTCCGGGCAGAGTAACAAAGGCAGCGCTGTTGGACCTACAGCAAGGAAAACACGTCAATGTGTGCAAGGGTTCACTTGGCACAGTTCAAAACATTGTTTGAACATACACAAGTAGCACAGCACTAGCAGACATCATGCCATTATCATGGCAAAGACCATGTGTTACATCATGCATGTTTCATTTAGAGGAGGGAGCAACAAACTGCACGTAATAAAAGTATATCGATGGCTTTGGGAGGGAGGATGCTATTAACACGATAAACAGACCAATAAACAGATCAAGCTGAGCTTAGGTTAGGGGTCAAGTTAAATGTAATTGCTCTCACTGAAATAACTGAATGTGTTTTGCATTTTTGCTGACACAGTTTACCTCAAAAACAGAACAGTCACAAAAGACAGCAACAAGAGGCGTATCATTGAGACTGGTTGTTGGCTAAACTTCATCGCCATTGGCGAATGTTGCTTGGGAGATATCAACAAATAAAATCGTGCTTAAGACTGATGCTAAAGAAAGTCAGCAAATGATGATCCTTGTAAAAACATGGAAATAAAGGAGAATTGTTCTTGTGTTGCTTTGAAGTACTTATAATATAAGAAAGTATATCTAGCACGCAATCTGCTATACTAACACCCAGGACCAGCTTCTACACCACGCAGAAATAATACAAAGGGGCTATGCTACCAGAACTTTTTTTTTTTTTTATGTGACCTGTAACTGTGCCACACAACAGCTGCCAACACAGAAAACGGAAGTTTTCACAGCAACAACAAAACAACTTTTTCATAACTCAATTTGCAAGAAAACCTGCAAAAGCCAGTTTTGCTTTTATTAAAATAAGACAAACTTCAAAAGGGTTTCCATCAGTACTTGATATCTAAAGCGAGAGTAAACAAGACTAAGCCTTCACTGCAAAATTTCACTCTGGACTCAAAAAGCACTGAGGTCTGAAACCCGGTCCGAACAGCAACATGCTGATCCTGCCTTCATCTACTCACTGCTGTCTAAATTCATAAATATAAAGAGTAAAAGCATGAAAACAACAGTGAAAACAACTGTGCTGGAACTGACAGAGAGGCAGACGCTGATACAGAGTGTGAGAGGGAAAACTTTCACACACAGTTGCACATATAGGCAAAGCATGTAGCAGCATACCGTAAAACCCCATGAGTGACACTTGCTTTTGTGGGACAAAGCCAAGCCGCTGCTCCTGCTGGGCTCAGGATATGAAGCCTGCTGCAGGGTGGAGTGACGGGTTCCACTGCTGGTTGGGCACCTTATCTTCTTTCAGCGTGCATGGACCATGCACACTGAAGCCATGCTCTCTCCTCTCCTTCACGATAGAGAAGCATGTAACACTGCTCCCCTCTGGAGAGCTGCTTCTTTCAACTTTCTTCAGTGAGCGCATCAAATCTCTGGATTCGTTTCATCATTTTGGTGCAGGCGCCGCATGAAAACGCTGCAGGAACCATACATCATTTTCACAATTGAAAGGGCTGGTTTATGTTCTGATGCACAGCTATCGTATGGCCACCTGCAGACATCTGTGTATTGAAAAAATAACCCAGACAGATACATCAAAAATGACTCTATGTTTTCTTAAACAATTTGAAAGGGTAAATTCATTTCTTAGTTTTGTAACACCTGCAAGTAGTTTCTATTTTTCTTGGTCTCCCATTAGAAACAAATAACAGGACTAGATGATTCTCCAACAGGTCTACTGTGTATCAAGCATGAAATCATTCCATCTGTATTTCACATCATTACTTATTTGAGATGTTTTAACAGGTTATAGTCATCAGGGAACCCACAGCTGAATGCCAACCAGTCAGCCATTTTATGCTATTTAAAGCCATAAAATTCAGCACTGTGAAGTGTAGGTTGCTGTGGCCAAATACCAGTCTCTTACTGGTGTGTATCAGTCTTATAGGTCCCAATATTTAGCCCCTCTGATGCCTGCTGTGGTTTAATGAGTTACTCAAAAGTATGAAAAATGTTCACCTATGATTTAAGCGTCCAGCAATCGTCAGCATTCAGACAAGAGGAGACAAAAAGTAGAAAAGATTTCAACCGAAAAATGCTTTTTGTATCTCTGAGTTTGGGACAACAACCACTATTCCCTGGCATTCCAGGCTTATCCTGGGCTTAATGTGTCGTCACTGGCATTAAGTGTAAATAAAAAAAATCACAGCAAAACCACATAAAGTTAAATTAAACTATGTTTCTATTGACATACTGGTAAATACTGCCAAATTACATGACTGACTGTGACAGGAAATAACTAACTGGTGCAAAAGCAAAGGAAAGCAGATACACAAACCCATCTATCCAACACCTCATCACATATTAATCCTTGGAACTACAGAGCTAACAATAACAGTTTGAACATACATAACCATGTAAGAGCATCCAAGGGTGAAATTACCCCTTAATGTTCCTACCATTCATTTCTGTTCGTATAATCTATGCTGTTAATCATCACTCACTATACTTTAGAGTGAAATGTTTTTATTATGCTACTCTAATTATCTTCCCTTGAACTGTGTGGCCGGTCAGCACAGAAGGGGAATTGACAATTTCCTAATCCTCCTCCCTCTGCTCGTTAAGAAAAGCCAACTCCTCCCGCCTAAATAAAAAGCATTTTACTCATTTCACCCTCCGGCTGATGATCTAGCATCTCCTCTGGCAGCATCCCTCAGCAGAGTCAACAGGAGGAGCAGATAACAGCCTGACTGTGGATGAAGCTGCGGTCTACAGGCAGCTTTGTAATTATCTGTGGAAAAGGGATGTGTATCATGAGTGGAAAATGCTTGTCATGTCTCACTAACTGCTGACATCCAGATCTGTACTGCTACATAACACGGCAGCTTTAACCATCATACGCCTTTGACCTTTGCAAACTTGCTCGACCAACAAGATCCACAGTTTTGATGCTGGGAATAAACTGAACAAATCGCACGGAGCAGAAAATGCCAGGGAGTGATTACTGTGACCTCGAAAACATGACAACTTTGGCAGGGCTCCTCAACAACTGGAAGTGAAGGAGCTTTTGAAGCACATAAAAGACAATGAGAAAAAGCGGAGCTTAACTGCACTGCGTTTCATTAACTAGTGGCCTCTTTGCCCTTTGTCTCTGAGCCTATTGAACTCCAGCCTCTCACGCTGTCAGACTGAGCTTCTTCCTGGAGTAAAAGGGGTGGGAGCTGAGCGAAAAGGGCCAGGCGTGACTAATACAGGAGCCTGTTGCATGCTGGTACAGGGGGATAAACCCTGCCTCCCTGCCTCCCTGCCTCTGCAATGTATGGCATGGCCCACTCTCGCCGCATACAGGGCAGCACAATAACCCCAGCCGCCGCCACCCCATCTTGTCTCTCACCCCTCCTTATACCACCCCACCCCCATCATCCATTCAAGGCAGCTCCTTTCAGCAGGTCATTCAGACGGCCAATAAAGAGGCTAGCTCATTCTGTCCATTCTGAAATGTGCAATGTCAGAAAGAGAAGGGAGGGCGGTGATGAGATTCCGAGAAGGCTTACAATCTCCCCTCTCTAAAGCAGACTCCCCCCCCAAGCACGACAAAGAGAGGAGAGCGAAATGGCAGCATTTGTCATAAAAAGAGATGGGATTCGACAGCTTGTTAACAAATCTGAATCTAGGGCCGAATCTGCTTATCGGTGGGGAATGAAGGCATCTCTTAAAAATAAAAAATATGTATATATGGCACTGGGGTGGTGTGCTGTAGCTGCAGAAGCCAAAGAAGAGAAGTTGTATTGGTACATGTCTTGTGTCAAAGTCTGTTCCCCCTTCAACAAAAAAAAACCCATTTGAACACAACTGTGTTTTCCATAGAGCAGTCGTGATTAAAAAGTGATTAACTACAGAAAAAATTGTAAATTACAGATTCGATAAGAGATTTGTGGGCTATGGATCTAAACAAAGTCAAGTATTCTACCAACTTGGAGCAAGATCCAAAACAGAACAAGCTATCGTAACCGATCTCTCATCATGAAGCTCAAACTCTTTGAGATCTAATCTGCATGTTTCTCTGCAGCTCACACTCCTATGTGCCTCCGAGTGTGTGTTTGTATGATTGCAGAGGCAGCTGCTGGCAGTATGATGGATGAGGAGTGGCGCGCTGGAGCTGGAGACGTCCATATCGCTGCTGCCTGTGAGCAGATTAACCCTCTGTCAACCTCCCCGCGCCTCCAAAAGGAGCATCCACAACGAATGAAATTCCACACACAACCGCAATCTTAGCACATTAACAGCCCCTCAGCACAGGGTTTTAAATAAGACCACATCATTACATGAGGCAAGACTTTCTCTCTCACGCTACTGCTCTCATGCTCTCCCTCTCTTGCACACTCCAGACTCCAGTGGAACATCTCTTTTTCCACTCACAGAAAAGCACCGGAGTGCAAATTAACCTCAAAATCAGCTCCAATTTTTGTGAGTGTGCCACTGGTGAGTGTATCACCGGGTGAACATCACAGAGCTACAGTCTGAGAGCTTAAAAAAAAAAAAGACGACGCACTGAGCTCACAGGATGCTGTGTAATTTCACCCAGATGTGCTCCACAGTTCATCTAACTAATAAATGCAAGGAGGGAAATGAATCCTTTCAAGCACTCAAATTTCAGGCTCTACCGAAGCTGCTGAGACACTTTTAGAGATTCTGAGAGCCTTTATAGAAGGGAATGGTACATTATATCTTCCCAGTGGACTTGCAGAGACTGAAGGAGTCCACCTGTGCTCTATTAATAAAGCCCTATCTAAGAAAGGACAGGGGCTGCTCCTTACAGCAACACAAGAGTGGAGGTCAGTCTACGACAAGGGAAGCACCTCACCCAGATGTCTAAAAATACTGTCCTACATACTGAGGGACTGGAGTTTAACTGTGTCCAGCTCATGCAGGAGATTGAGCAATGAAGCACTCTGAGGAAAATGCCCTTTCTGTTTACGGATGTCAGTGTTTTGGAGTTTTCCTCAGACCGTAACATTTAAAACAAGCTTTATTCGGATAGTTTTTCCAAGGAGAAACACAAATGTCCAGGCTGTGTACAGGAAAACAGGCAGCACTGATGTCAAATGAGCCAGAGCGCAGCACGGACCAGGAGACTGGCTGAAAATTCATAAATTAGACCGAGCACGGCTGTGTGGTACTAAAAAGTGCATGTGTGTGTTTGCACGTGCCTCTGTGCGAACGGTCACACACAGCCGATAGCATCTCTCTCTCTCTCCCGAACTGAGCCATACATTCCTCTGTGGTCTACTCTCTCTCTCTCACACACACATACGGGATTAATTTACAGTCACTGTCAGTAGACGAACATTTCTCTAACCACTATCTGATACGTGACGAAAATTCACTGCCAGCAATAAAAGCCCTGAGAAACAAGAGCTCGCCTGTGTGAGCAGAACCACAGCTGGCATGGACTTATTCCACCGTCTGTCTCAGTGTGTGAGCTCTGTGTGTGTGTGTGTACAGTGTATGGAATGAACTAGATTTGAGATTTGGGTGAGAGTTTAGGTGCACACGTCGTGGCTTTACAGTAGGGATATTGTTCACACTGGAGTTCTCGTCCTCCAGCGAGGACTGTGTCTTATAATCAAGGACATCAAGAGGGATAGAACATGCAGGTATTCCAGCATGTCCCCTGCAGGACTTCTACAGAGAAAGCACCTGCACAGTTCAGTGGCTTGTGATTTCAAATCTTCTCAAAGTTGCAGAGGAGGACGACACCTCCAGGTTACAGGATGTTGCAGGTCATCAGAGACACAAAACAGACAGGAAAAGCACAGATCACACACATAAATGTGCCAGCAGACACAAAAAGAGCCACTTTGAGAAGCAGTTTGAGATTTTCATATGCTTAACTGAATGCTTGACTGTCTTACTGTACGACACACAGTATGGATCAGCTCAGGCTGGGGCACATGCATGAGCAATTAACTCAGCCTTCTTACTGTAGTGAAAATATGCTAATTAGAATAAAACAAAAGTCTTTGATCTAGACAGAAAAAAAGGAAGTTAGTAGGCCATGACAGTCTTGTCTAATGATTCCTAAAAATAAAATAATGAAAGAAAAAGAGCCTTGAGGGTGTCTGTCTGCTGATTTAGTTGTACACACAGAACCTCTGCTTTCATTTTAAGCAGATAAACAGAGGATTTCTGCTGCTCCAAAAGATGCAATCTGAGCAGAAAACAAAATCATGCTTATGCAAAAGCGAACCGCTCCACCTGTCTCTATCACTGTCTCCTGCGTGTTTTGCCGATCGACTTCTGCGGAGACTTGAGTCTTTAATACCTAAACTCACTCTGATCCGGTCTGGTTCTTCGTTGAGGTGCAGGTTCTTACCGTTACTGGCTGCGATCTCGGCTTGGATATTCCCCACACACTGCAAAACTAAAACAACTCCAACGAGAAGGTCGATCGTCTTCGCACCCGCCATATCCAAGTTCCGTTGCAGGTTTTTCTTCTCAGTATCCTGGTCGTTCTCAAACGAGGTGTCCGTCTTTCTCATGCGCCGACGCCGCTTTCCCGTGGGCTCCGTAACTCTGCTCTCCTGCCTCTCCTGCTGCTTTTAAAAACCTGCCTGCGCTGCACTGAGTTGTTTTTGTTCCAGCGTGAGCCACTCTGCGCGCTCCTGGGGAGTCAACGCGCTCGTCCTAACAGGTCTCCACCTCCAAAATAAACAAAACAAATAATAATAATAACCGGAAAAGAAGTTGTTCACCACTTAAAGACTTATCCCAGTTCGGCACACTGGTCTCATCCCACTGGACCGAGGTGCTGTGTGTGGCTGAGTAGACTACTGCGCTCCTGGAGAACACAGTGCGCTCCCTCCGTCATCAAGTCCTCAGTGCCAATGGCTCTTCTTCTTCTTCTTCTTCTTCTGTTTGATGCTCTGTGTGGGCAGAAGAACCTGAGGAGCCAAACACACAAAGCGTTTCTCCAGCTGCAGAAGAGACAGTAGGACTTTGCCCAGGGATTTTATTTGCACCTTGTCTGACAAGCAGCAATCGAGTGATGTGGAAGGATGCAGGGAGCAGGGAGGCTTGTGGAGCTCATGCAGTAGGATTGTCTGATTGTTTGCCTGCAGACAAAAGAGACACGTCTATAGATTAAAATGTTTACCAGAGGTTCAGGGTTTATAAGGGCTGATTAGCGTTTGGTCCTGTTTTAGTTCAGTTTCTAGTTAAGGTTAGTAATGAACAGTAATTTATGCCTATCTATCAAAAATGTGGGAAAATAGTAGACTCATTTTATCTCACCTTTCACCTTTGCTTCACAGTCAGGTGAGTGAACTGTGAGGGCGCCCCCTTCAGGGAATCATGCGATCGCTTCAAACTGTTTATATATGGACACTTCTCATAAAACGATAAAAATAAAATTAAGTCAGGGTCTCCATGAACCCAGAGCAGCATATTACAGTCAGTTGATGGATGGGAATTTTGGAAACTCACATGTAAATGTAAATTACTCTCTTTAATAATGTGTCAAAAGCCTAAACCTGAATCTGGAGACAAGTACAAACAGACAATTTCTCACAATATACTCAAAAGTGGATTTTAAGAAATGATGATCTAATAGCACAAATACTCATTCGGGGGTTCCTTGGTTGTGTGTTTTTTTCCGAAGCAGCCAGACACTAAAGGGCTGGGGGTTGGAAACCTCTCATGTCAAGGAACATTTCTTCTTTTTTTTCCAAGACAGCTCTCTTTGCGCTGAAGACGACAACTCGCCATACTTTTTCTTCCTCATTGCTTAGCTGGCGCTGGTTTTGCACAGGAAGGATAACTTGGACCACATGTTTGTTCCAATTAAGATACTCGCTGTGGGAATTAAGGAGCTGCGCCACAGTCATGGAAAAACTTAATGTAGAGAGGAAACTCTTGCATAAAGGACTCCTTTTATAATTTAAACATTTGGGGGGGCTTTATTGGGTTTTCAATCTTTTGTTAGCGTTTAAAAGGTTAATAAAAATCAATAAAATCAAAATGTAAGAGCAAATCAGTCAGGCTCCTAAATGGAAACAGATCCATGAATAGTAATTATTACCAAAGCTTTGTCAGTAATGAGCAGTTATCGTGATTATCCTCACTGGCCACTCAAAATCACCTGTTCCATTATCTTTACAGAGTGGTGACTGCCTATAAAGTGGGTTCATCAGCGGTGAGAGGATTTGTTTCGCACGACATGAATGCAGCTGCTGATTTGTGCCAGATCCAGGAAAGTGTCAGTGACTGTGCAAAAACAGAATCAAGCCCAAGGAAGGACACTATCATGCATCTGTCCATGATAGTGTCACATCCACTTTCTGACATAAATCTGAACCACCCTCTGCTTTATTTCACAGCTCTCATGCTGTCAAAGGGGTGTGTATCAATCCTCTGTACAGGAAACACAAACAATCCCACCCAGAAGTAAAAGAAATTTGCTGCTCAATAATGTATTTCTATCATAAAGGGAGGCTTTGCTGACAATCTGGGAAAGCAGTCCTGAGTCCTTCATCCACACACATGCCCTTCTACACTGCTTTCTTTCCTTTTTCTCTCTCTCTGCAGCTCTTTCCAAGCAGTTTAATCATCACAGCAGTCGAGACTTGGCGGCCGCAGCTCTCCATACAGTCTGCTGCGCTAATCACCTTGTTCCACTACTCCAGCAAAAAGAAGCTAGGCTACGTTCTCAGATGACCAAGCTTCACCAAAACGTCATTTCTCCAAAGCATCCTCTTTCACTATCTCTCTAAGCCTTTCTCTCTGCCTCTCACATCTTCTCCGACTCCTTCCCTGTGTCACGTATAAGAGGGATCAATCACAGATGCTGTGAACTTTTGCTTGGCTGGAGACCACACCGCACCCATTCTCCCCAGGGTGACCTTAAAGAGCATCAAAACATATGTGACGAAATTAATGAAATGAAATGGGAGGCTTCCCGCAACCAGGCTCTTAGGTCTGAGGGTGGTGGCAAGGGTAAACTTTCCAAAGAGTGCTTAGTTGGGTCCCACTTGTTGAGCTGCAGAGCAGCATGTCACCACCACAGCATTTATGATGCTTGCCCACTCAGTCATAGAGAACAAAGAGGCCTGTAGCACTCCGAAACTGCAAACAGAGAGAACAAGCTCAGCTCTGTCTTTCTTTCCATTATAGCATTGCCGATTATTAGCTTTTCCGTTTCATAATAATATTAACAAGACCTAAACGCACATAATCGTTTAGCTTTGATTTGAGTGGAAACTTGAAAATGGTTTGATCTATTGCACAACTTTCTTTAGGTGTGGTGCAAGTAAGTACTTAAATTAAGTTTGGCTCTGCATAAACAGACTTGAAAATACACATGAAGCTGTTTTAAAAGTTCATTAAAGAAGCTTTTTACGCTCATATTTTCCCTTTCTTCCTCTTGTGTCATCCCTCCCACTCTGCCTGTTGCTGGCTTCAGGAGCCACCATACAAAGTAGTTTGGTAGTTTATCTGCACCTGAGTAGCTCAGGCCTCACGCCACATTCCTGTCAAACTGGGATTAACATAATTATGCGTTTCTAACTTGTAAACAGCATTCGCATCAAAATCCAAGTTGTAAATATAAGTGGGAAAGTTGTATTTTTCTGAAAATCCAGTACATCTGACTTGGCGCTTCATGATACGGAAATGCCTTAAAACCAAGTAAACATGGATGCTTCACGTCAGCCAAAGTGCCTCGTTCAGTGCAATTAAACCCAGATTTTGTGAATATGGTGTTATATTTTTAGAGAACACCATTTTAACTCTCACATGTCCAACTCTGCAGTCGCACAACTGGCTCAAGTTGTTAGCCCAGTAATTGTGTCGAATTGTGTGTGTGTGTGTGTGGGGGGGGGGGGGGGGGGCCCCCCAACCCCCTTCCTCCTTTCCCAAACAAAAATTCCCAACGTCCTTCCTTTTTTTCCCCCCCCTCCACCCCCCAAAACACAAAAAGCGTTGGG
>JBBMJY010000013.1:5847258-5942770 GCA_037833715.1 Toxotes lorentzi
TCAACAAACAGAAGAAATACGGACAGCCAGGGAACAATGCAATGATTAATGAAGGAAAACGACATCAAAGGTCATATATATATATATATATATATATATATATATATATATATATATATAGAAGAGGGTAATTATTATTATAATATCTTCACCGGTTATGGTAATTTCTACCACAAAATCTATTTTTAATTAATCAGAAGGAAAGCAGCATCACTGTATACAAGATAAACAACAAGTCCAATGCTGTTAAGCTCAGTTTGACTCAGCATGACATTGATCAGGATGTATTATTAACCCTGCCTTCACGTGCTTGTCAGAAGCTCCTACCTCCCTGTCAGCTGTCAAATTGTAATTACAAAGGTACTGTACTGAGCTGCCTGAGAGCTGAAAACAAGGAGCATGTCAGGAGGACGCAGAAGTTGTTTGGTCTTAATTTTGACAAATGTTTTTTTGACAGCGTTATTAATCTTACACTAAAAAAAACAAGGCAGAAAGCAAACACATGAAGCAAGTTTTGAATATAAACAAGACCCTTATTATAAATTTACAGCTGCATTTATGCTCATTCTGTCATTGTGAAGAAGTCAAAGGTCAGTGAAACTCACAAACCCATGTAGGATAATAGTTTCTTACGTTCAAATATTCATGTACTCACTTCACAGAATAAATTCACAGCAATGCTTCCAGTGAAAAAAGTGCCAGGGGTTCACACCTGAGCCCCCTGCATGGTTAGATTTAGGCGACAACATAACTTTGGTTTGGTTAAATGTTTCTCTACCAAACAAGTCGTGTCTAACTTACCTCAGACAATAAAGTTTCCCCTGACCTGTTAGTGCCTAAACACAACCATAAACAAAAACATTTAATCATGCTTTAGTTCCTACAAACTAAATGTTTCTTTGCTTTTTTTTAACCCAAAGCATTCTCTTTCTCTAATCCGAGCAAAGTTGTGTTTTCAACAGTGAGTGGTAGCAACTTCGGAAGACACAAACAAATGATGTTGTCCTGCCCACAGGAGCATCAGAACAAAAAATGCTTATACTGTCTTTATTTTGTTTAATTTGCAGGACTTGCAGGTTGGCAGCAGAGCGTGTACTGACCCGGACTGTGGTCAGTGTGAGGTCCAGCTCCTGAAGTCTCAGTCTTGTGACTTATCCTCCAATCAAAGTCATCATCAGCCCCCTGAGAAAGCTGGCAGATCTCTTCCCACTGGTTTTCATCCATGTTGAAATCACAAGCACCTGGCAAACCAAAAATATGGTCTACGAGACACAGAGAGAGAGATGGAAGAAAAGGGTGAGAAGTAGTGTGGGTTGAAAGTTGTTTTTCTGCTCTGTAATAAGACAGATTCACTCCCAATGCCAAAGAAATCTATTTTCCATCTCTACTCACCACAGTCTACCTCATCTGATTCATCAGCGCAGTCGGGCTTGTTGTCGCACACCAGGTGAGACTCGATGCAGTCGCCACTGTGACACACAAAGTCTGTGACTGCCGGACAGCTGACCGGCTCCACGGCATCTAAAACACACACACACATACACACAGAACCAGATCTGAGGTGCAAACAATTATGATTAGGAACCTTATTAAGAACCTTTTCCATTCAGATAAATTAAATCTAGCATCAGAGAAAAAGCGACAATGAACAACTGTGTCTTATTAAAACACAGCCTTCTTCTTCTCTGCACCAAAGGGCGCGAGCAGCAGAGAAGACAGTAAACAAAAGCAGACAAAGGCCTGTCAGGAAAATCAAAGCCTCCTTCCTCCTGCTCCGCCTTGTTTGAGACAGAACACAGAGGAAGGAAAAGAGATCAGGTGGATCAGAAAAAGCACAAATACAACTACATTATTAGCGTGTGCATAGATGTGTGTGTGCTTTCAAACATCAAAGGCAGAGACATTAAATGATGACTGAAATGAGGAATTGAGTTGAACTTCATTCTGGGAGGTCAGCGGGGTTAATGCCATCACAGAATAAACTGAAAACGCATTCTGACAGGCATTTAAATTTGATGGAAGTTGTGTGTAAGTGTCATTTAGCTTTGGACAAACAGTTTGTCTGCTTGTCAGTCTGTTTTGATCTGTGTCTCAGCTTGTCTGTAGGTAATTTATGTCTCTCTGTGTAAGTGTGTTTGTATTTGTGTGTTGAGGAGAGCCTTGGTCGAGCCAGGAAACATCCCACATGATGTCCAGCCTTGTGCCAGGTCCTGTTTAATGTGGAACATCTGTCCCTTACATAAACATCAAAAGGCGACTGGCAGCGACTGGCAGCGACTGGCAGCGACTGCCATCACGCAGAAAATCGAACGCTCTCTCTCTCTAAGAGATACTCGCTCTCTCCATCTTTCATTCCCTCTCTACAAACTGTGTGTATAACAGAATCAGTTTCACACCCCAAACCCCAAACTATCAGTTGGAAAGATCATTAAAATAATTTCACAGCATAATTATATTTCACTTGTGAAGATAAGTTGGAAGTATAATTTGTCATGTAATCCACATTTTGACTGAAATCTAGTAGCTTGGCATTTTCTGGCTTCTTTCACAGATATGATTTTCAGGTCCTTTGAGAAACCTTGAATTTGGAACTTTAACATCGCATTTAGCTGATTCGTGGGTTCAGTGATCCTCATTGACAAGGTTAAAGATTATTTTCAAGACTTTTTAGCCAAAGTCAGATCTGTTCTGAGTTAATGACAGCCTCTGAAAGAATTAATATTTATACTCAAACTTTTAAAAGTTTAGGCAAATTAAAGCTACTTTTAAATTACAGAGGCAATAAGAAAGATTTGTGCTGCCACTCTGCACAAATTGACTTTAATACATGTGCAGAGGTTTGCTGAACAGCAGTGACTGATTACTTTGCCAGGTGCTGAGATTTCTGGCTTTTAAAAATTTCCAATCCAGTGCTTCATTTTGGAACAAGGAGATTTCGAGACATTTTCCATCTACTTTGCTCACCTACATTAAACAACGGCAAAAAAGTCCAATAATCCAAATTTATAAGCCAAAAATGAAAGAAAGCAGTAGGCATCCGTCTAGGCTTCCAGACTTTGGTCCAGTTTGACCTGCGATTTTATTTCATCTTATCTTTTAAGCTTTGTTTTGTTGGAAACACTCAAATTACGTCTGTACTGTTGGTGCATATCACCTACTTGGGGCACAGTCTATGAACTCCAGGTCATCCAGGGCGGCTCCTCCACTCACATCCCTCGAGCGAACCCCCTCAAATATCACCTCAAAGTTCCTCAGTTTCCTCAGGGGAATCTCAGCTCGGTTCCACTTATTCCCCTGATGCCCCGTTTTATTCCACACTTCCAGCAAATCGTTCTCTGTCTGTGGAGAAGAGCAGCGATGACAAAAGATCATCGTGTGGTGGCATTTCACATACCGCTCTGGTTACACCAATGGAGTTCACGTCAACTGTAATATCATTTCAAAGAGCCTCAAAGTGGATTCAAAGCTACAGCAGTGATGATTGTCATACAGATAAACTTTGTGTCATTGATTCACGTCAGGAGTGAGGACCTTTAAGTTAAAAGGAGCTGAAATAAACCTCTGGACAGACTGCTGCTGCTGAGAAACAGTGAATGTCATCTAAGAGGACTCATTAAAGTCCCATTAGCATAACACTGTAGTAATATGTTCCCCTGCCTTGAGACCTGCAATTCAGACTGAAACTGTGCTCTCCTTGAATTATGGTAATGGGTTTCTCTCATGCCACATATGGAACATGTTAAAAGACAGACTCATGAGTATTCCTCTGTAAGCCCTCTCTGTCTTTTCCCATGATACTAGCAAGGCACTAAATAACAACTAAAATCATGAAACAACAAGCGTGACTTTGAAAGGGGTTTTGTGGATCCGTGCGGTACAAGCCAGCATTTCACCGGCGGTTTATAATGTAATTTCAAGAACATGAATGAGACATTTACAAAGTCATAATCCATCTTAATAAAGATATATTGTTTAGACTCCAAAATATGAGGATTTAACCCAGAATTTATGGAAACGGTAGTAGAAACTGAAATATAACCTAACTGCCCTCTCTGTCCTTTATTAAATTTTA
The DNA here is from genome assembly GCA_037833715.1 of Toxotes lorentzi. NCBI lineage: Eukaryota > Metazoa > Chordata > Actinopteri > Toxotidae > Toxotes > Toxotes lorentzi. The sequence continues at coordinate 5,851,331 of JBBMJY010000013.1, forward strand.
AGAACAGCACAGAGGTTATACCTGCAGTTATTATAAACAATGCCAGAATGAGCCAAAGGACATTGCAGTACACAGCTAAAAAGACAGTTCAGACAAATCCTTTCTTAAAAAAAAAAAAAAAAAAAAAAGAATAAAGGGGTGGAAAGAAAAGCACCACTCAGAGCTGCAAACAGGGTTGTACATTTTCAGTGGGAACCAGTATTTCGGGTTAAGTGCCACAGACAAGTAGGTAAGTCAGACAGTATTAAGAGATGTACTAGCATGTTTGTTTCAGTCTTTTCATGGGGAAAAAAATGGCAGCCTAACTCTTTGAATGTAAGCCTGATGCATCTCATTCTTCATTAAGGAACCTGATAGCTGATCGTTGGCCAACTGAGAAGAGGGGATATAGACTGGAAGAGCTTTATTGCAATTGCATCAATTTTGTAAAAACACACACACACACACTTTCTATCTTGTTTCTCCCGTGACGTGATTGGAGTGACTGTTAAAATCCACCTCAGTTTCAGGTCAATATGGAGAAGCGCTGCCTGGTCAAACCACAGAGTGTTTAATAGAGAATAGTATAGATTTAACTACCCATCCTCCTGACGTTCATGAGTCTAATATTAAGACTGTTTTAACTCTGCAGTAATTTTTAACGGCTTCTTTATAAAGGAGACAAGATGGCTGCAGGTCTATAGATATATAGATCTATTACATCATTAATTCAGTTTTAGTGCAGTGATGAGTGATAAGAACCAATCTCAGCAGTATGATACTTTTCGTAACCACACACCGTGTTGTTTGATGTCTTGCAAAGTGAGACATCAAATTTGTTGTACTTGAAGTTGCGAGATGCAGCCAGAGGATTGACAGCAGTGAAAGAGACCTGGCCTGGTGTACTCAAAACCAGAGGACGAGCAATGTCACGTTCTAGTCTGCAGTTTGAAAGCCTATTAAAATGCACCCTTGGGTGAGGCATGCACAAGCTGTCTCCTCCGCTTTACACCAATGGAGCCTTGGCTTGAAATAATCTTGTTACTGTGAGAGTAGAGCATAGATTAATAGGCAGCGTTACAGCAGGATTTATCCAGATTTATGTCATGGAGTAAAGGCTCAATTCACAAACCCAGCCTTAGACGAGCGCATGATAGCGGCATACGTAGCTCACACTTGATGTCTGGGTGGCATTTCAGTCGAGGCATTTATTCGATCAATTTGAGCTTCATTTCCTGAACTCGCAGTCAACGCGATGCAACCACAGTCTCTGTTTGCTCCAAGTGAAGGGTGGATATTCATTTGAATAATTTCATTTTATTATCCCCCCAGTGATAGTAAGAAGGCCAAAAAAGAACAAAGAAAGTTGTGATCACAATAAAACGCTCATTTTATTGAAATTTTGAATGTCTTAACCATATACTGAATGTTCCACTAAGCTGAAATCCAATTTGTATTCATGGCTTTTTCATTTTATGTAACCGCTGGCAGCTGTTTTTCTGTGACTCACCTTCAATTCGAAGTGCAGTCCCTTTTTTCTACTCAGTCTCTGCTTATTTAAAAAATGTTACAACACTGTGGACATATAGCATGTTGTTTTCGTGATAGGACTACACTTCAAATCAAGACCATGTTCAAATGATTAGCTTTGTCATGCTTTATTTTACTTGGGTAAAATGTCTTCTCTTTGGCTGATGGGCAGATGCCTGGCTCACCATAATGGCAGGCCACATTCGAACCCACTACACCATATCTAACTATTTAAATGCAGGTTATGCAGCTTCGTTGTAAAGTAATTTATCTAAATCATCATAACTGCATGCTGATTCACAATACATCTGTCAGTATGTTACGCAAACAAACTGCCAGCTCTCACAAAATGTAATAGGAAATACATATGATGTCTGAAAAGTAACTTATTCCTAGTGGAAAAAGGGAAAGGAAAGTTTTTTCCAAGGCAAAAGTTTTATACTTTTGGGACAAGAAAGAAAAAAAAGAAATTGCCAGACATTAATTTTTCATGTACACGCAAAAATGCATGGGGTGGGAGGGGGTGTTTCTAATATAATTGTCATAAAATACAAATTTCACAAGTTAAAGACCAACATGCTGAAGTTCAGACACAAGTACTGAATAGTCATTACTACATTATTATATAAGTACTGAGTACTCATGGGTCAGATAATGCCTATCCTTGAACTCCGTTTTAATCTCAGCTACACACCTATAAAGTTTCATCACTGCATCTTGCAGAACTGTGATGCTATCGCGGTGACAGACATACAGGTCCAAAAGTCTGAGACCACTTTCAGACTTTTGGACCCTGCTGTAACCACCTGCTGAAGTACACAAAACTACCTGTAGTAGTTCCCGCTACAGTAGGTGTCTCCAGGACCACACTTTGTCATGATGACACACACATATACACACACACACAGACTCACAAAGTGAAAAAAAAAAGCAGTAAAAATCGTCCTAATCTTTATAACACACACATTACAACCAGTAGTTTGGGAGTTTGAAAAGTGACTGCTACACTGTTCCTCATTCACTCTGAGAACTCGCCTTTGTTCAGGTCCTAGCCTGCTGTACATTTCCAGACCACTCTGCTGCTGAGGACAGTTATAAGTGTGATGAATAACAAGTCTTAGGAGCCATTCACATTGACAGGTCTGTTGAGCCCTTTACGAACCACGCAGGTTGAAAACACTTGCCAGGTAAATATAACCCCCTCCCTCTCACTCTGTGTCTCTAAACGTCATTACCATAACTCCCTGTGTTCTTCAATCAACCTTTAAAGGTAGCTGACACTGTATTTATACTATGACACCTGCAGAGTGTGTGTATTTCCAGTCATGCCTGTGCAAATGTGTAGCTGTATTTATGTAGCTATTTTAACTCAAGGCAACACTGTAGTAATAAAAATTCTATAATGTTGTAAATTATTGCACAGAGCAATAATTTGTAAGTGCTAATGTCTTTAAACATTCTAGGTCATATGAGCACTTAACATTATTTATGTGTCATGGGGAGACTATAGGGATATGAAGCAGAACAAAGATAGTGGTTGTTTTTTTTTCTCCCTGTCTCTCTTTCTCTGTCTTTCTATTTCACACATACGTATACATACTTCATATAAACACAGATGACACACTTCACTCAGTGTCTAAAATCATACAGGATGACCTCTGAACTTTGTAGTGTCTATTTGTGTCTGTTTGTGCCATGTCACCTCATTTTTATGTCAAGAGCTGACCTTCTTTAAAAGGCCAAATTTTACATTTTCCATCCGGATGTGAACAAGGAGGACATGTAAAATAGTCCACATGCATAAACCATCTCCTCCCTCTCTGAGTCACATAATCAATCAAACAGCCAGCAGGCTGGGCTGGAAAATGTTCAATGCATTTCTGAGAACAGTGTTCTCAGAAATGCACCAGGTTTTAATGGGCAATCAATAGCATAGAGTATTTGTACAATAATTAAACTCAAAACGGCATCAATAAATACAATGTCTTCATGCATGAGTGTCAGACAGAGTATATGAGCAGTATATGAGAGACACACCGTGGATACACTTTAAGTTACTGAAAAGTGAAAATCTTTAAAAGAAACAGCTGGTGATATTCTACATTTTTGTTTTTGTCCCAGTCCCAAAAGAAAACCATCAGCACCAGATTAATTACGTTAAAGTTGTCTAAGGTCTTTTCATTTGTTAACCATGAGAAAAATACAGATTTACCTTTTAAGTCACATTTTAGATTTGAGGTGCCAATGGACCACTAATCTACTGAACGTGTTAGATTTTCTATCCTCTGCATGAGACAGCATCAGTGCCATCTTTTACAAGAGTAATGAAATGCAAATTTTGCAAAGCAGGGAACTACTTGCTGTTTGAAAAAAAAAAAGCAATTTGTAAAATTTGCATAACTTGCTGGCCTGTTTTGCAAATTGCATAAAACAGTTTCTGCTGCACACACAAGGACGCACTAACAATCTTGCACGTGCTGCGAATATGTGAGGATGTGACACACACATTTTACCACACATTCACACCACCAAATGAACCTACTCATGCACAACTCCAACACCTTGACCTTGAGTCGTACCAGACAAAGTTAGATGAAGTTGGGGATACACAGACCACAGGCGGAAGGCAGAGTAAATCACAGCAGAATTTCCTTGGCAGAAAACTGCAAGCTCAAATCTTAATCCCTGAAAGTCAACCATGCATACACAAACTAGATGGCTGAACGTCTAACAAGCAAAAATTGGCAGAGTCGACCCTTCACACACACAGCATATGCCCAGATGCAGGGTGGGGCTGCTCTGAGCTGAGGGGTAACCCATCACTCACCTCCACCACCACCTTCACTCCCCATAGCTGCCCTATAAAACTGGCAGAGACATTGACAGCCACACCACTCTCTTTACCAAATTACTGAGACCACTAGACAGCACCACTTGTATGATGCGATTACTGCCTCCATTGACATGATTCAGTATTATCAGGCTTTATTTCTGACTGAGTGTAACCATGGTAACCATGCATGATGGATGGCAGTGGGTCTTGAAAGCTTGTTTCATAAACTATTATGGACAGTCCTCAGTTAGATTCATCATTCTTTGTCATGATTCTGTGCAAACGGAGCTAACCCATTTCGGAATTAAATCACAGCTCCTGCAGATGGTTTACCTTGATCAGCATCCGGATGGTCCCTGTGGCCTTGTGGGAAATGTAGTACCAGAAGGAGAGCTTGCAGATGGCACTGGACTCTTTCCAAACAGAGCTTCTGATATGAGCTTTATCACCTTTGAGTCCCACCGGTGTAGCTTCCAGATGCAGAAAATGACCTAAAATAGAAAAAGACAAGAAATGATGGAGGAGAAGGGCAGCATCGAGCGAGATGAGGAAGGGAGGGACTGATAACCATCTCCATACTCTTGTAGCCAGTGACAAATTACAGCAAGGTCACAAACAGTGCAGTGGGAGAGTGAGGGTTAGAGGTCACAGACTTATCTATGACACATCTCCTAATGTCCCACTGCCTTTTGACACAGGAACCACTCTGGAAGTTTCTCAGCCAAGCTTATGAAAAAGGATTTGTGGAGATGATTGCAGATTTGTGGTGTTTTAAAATGATCAAATAATCAATAAAAATAAACATGATGTTTCCATAGAGTCTGTTACTTTAACTATACATAGCTGCTCAGAAGTAGCACCTCCATAAGAGCTGTTTGCATGCATATGTTCATTTATTTATTCATATGTATCGCTCTTTACCATGTATATCGTGTAATGGAATTACTGCCCTAAGTGCCCTGCATCAATCACTTGAAGGCTCCCCTGCTGAACATTCACATACTGGGAAGTAACTCATTGATTTTGTCACCAAAGCTAAAACAGGACATGAATTAAACATTGTAGAGAGCAACCACAGCAGTTTTGGTTTAACAGGTGGGAAGTTTAAAGTCAGCTGTACAAAACCACCAAAAAGTGAAGGTGCACTTGTTCAATTACAGAACAGCAATGATCATCTTTTTTTTTTCACAAGCTGCAGGAAGGAAATCTACAAACACATACCGTTTTCATCCATCAAAGTGTGATCGTATGGAGGCCGTATGCTTTGAACAGATCCGGTCCCCAGCGCCCAATCAAAAATATCGGCCAGGGAGCTCTTCCAGCCGCAGCGACCGTTCTCAAAGGAGCAGGAGGTCCCACAATCCTTTTCATCTGTGCCATCACCACAGTCGTCTGTGAAGTCACAACTCTGCCCCGGAGTGAAACACTGGCCATTTTCACACGGCAGGAAGCCTACAGGACAGGAGCCTGGAAATAAGACACAAACATATAACATCATTCAGACCACTTGTGTTCATTTATCATGTTCTCATATAAAGTAATAGGTTTCCCATAAAGGACAAGGTAGATTGATAATGTGTCTGGTGGCAAACATTCTGAAATATTTTAATTTATTTGTTTAACAGAGAGGGTCAGAGGTCAAGGTAGAAGGACTCAAATGACATGTTATTCTGGTAAAAGAATAGTTAAAACATATTTTTACCGCTTTCATATCTGTCTGGTAAATCTGAAGCAAAAAATTTGACAGTGCCAGATAAATATCCATATACTGTTAACACTTTTTTTCCTGTAAAACAAACTGAATTTAAGAGAAAGCACAAGAATTCAGAGCGTAAGAAGTAAACTCAAGAGTGGGGAGACCATCTGCATGCAGCATCAGGGTCTCTTTAAGAGGCTTAAGAAGACAAAGGAGCACGGGGCTATAAGCCCAAATCAGTGTATCATAGGGTAGTGGCGCTGGAAGCGGCTGGAATCTGCCTCTTTTGGTGCCAGGCATTCCAGCAGGGTCAGTGCCTGGCTTTGGGGAGTGTTAGAGAGGGACATGAGGCGTGATGAAGAGGGGTAGTCCCTGTAATTAAAGGAGAGAAAAGGGATATAAGTCCCTCCTAATCCTTTGTTCCTCTTCTTCAGATGCACAGGACCAGAAGCAATGTGCCTGAACAAAGGCACATAGGAAGCCAGGAAGCCACGGCTCCCAGCTGTGAAGCCAAACCGTCTCACCACCTACTGTGCAGCACACTGAAGCTGTAGGTGGATTCATTTAAAAGAAAAGTGAATGTTTGAAGCTAATAATATGCCACTTCTCCCAGTCTCACAGTCAAAGTCTCTTTACATACACAGTCCTGCACCTGTTACTATGTGAGTGTAGACTAATTCATTTGTCCTCATTACTTCCAGCACGTCTTGTTACATGGACAACTTTCGGGCTCTGCACTGCTGTGTGCAAAGCGACCTTCTCACCAGACATCCACTGTCCTGATGTATAGCATGCTGGTCAGTCACCCTGAGCATCATACTGCCCTCTGGTGAACAAATCATACCGAACTGCTTCTCACATATAGCACCTTTAAAGTGAATCTTATTTTCTTGCCGTCCCTCTCTCTATACTTGCTTTTACAGTATGTCTGATCAGTCAGGTTCTTACAAAGAATCTGGATTACAGATTGTCAAAATTAGGATTTAAATTGATTTATGTATCAGGGGCTGCTAATAATGAGAGGAATACAGAGGGAGTCTACACTCAAGTTGTATTTAAAACATAAGCCCTCTTCATACATCCACAACAGTAGCTTCATCTGTTAAAGTGACGGCTTTCTGTCATTCAGACGTGGGTGACTTCAATGTTTCTGTTCCTCACGGCTTCTTTCAGACAAGACAGAAACCGGCTCAAAATAATGTGAGGGAAGAAGAGGGTTTCTGTTCCATTCACAGGCTGCACCACTCAAGGATTTAAAAACTTATTTTGTGGTTGTAACCTTAATTATTAACCATCTTTAGTATGAGGGACTTCTTCCTGATCTTCTTCTGGTGAACGTAATAAAAGTTCTCTTCAGTTTAATTATTTAATAAGAAGAGATTTCTGCTGCCTATTTTTATAACATCTGACATTGCACAATGACAAGGCGTTTCTCACATGCCGCATGTTACAGCCATTACTGGATATTCTTTTACTTTTCCATGCAGTTGGTATACATACACGTAAGTCTCTGAATATGCTTAGCCTATGATGACAGCTTGTTACCTTAAAATGGTTTGCAGGTACTGGTTCACAATGTTTTGTTACAGCTAAGATAAAATGCTCTGCCACTGGCATAAAAAACAATTGTGCATGCTGAGCTTGCATTAAGCATATCTGGGCCTCACACACTGCACATCATGCAATGTGATGGTATAATATAGAATGAAGCAGCGGAGGAAAATGCTCCTGAGGGGCTTCAGTATATAATTACAGTTCCTGCTGTCTTTGGTCTCATCAGTATTACTGAACACCCTCTGCAGCTACTATGAAGACAGCGAGAGCTGGTTTCCTCGTCATCTACAACTCTTCACCCTCCGGGCTCTCTTAATGGATGGATGGATGAATTTCACTTCACTGTCAGGGCAGCAGTGTTACTCCCTCCCTTACACCTTCAAGTGTATATGTATATAACTGTACTGTTCCACTGAATTTGAGTTACTCATAGGGGTAGAGTTAAGCTAAATGTCATAAAATGTAAAATTCAACAAAAGTAAGTTACATGCACGTATTCCATCAGTATACTAGATCCACATATTGTGTGCATATTTATTTTACCCTGTTGTCTCACATAGTTTCTGATGAATTTTTAAAAATATATTGTAGACAATGTAGACAAATATTTAAGATGCTGATATCGCAAAACCTGGATAAATAAAGATAGAACTATCTGTATGTATGTATCTGTACCAGTTTGAAAAACATGCTCTGTAGAAGTAAAGCTATGCACTGCAAGCACACAGACAAGTGCAGAGAGTGAGACAGTGAAACAAAGAAAGACAGAGAAAGAGACAGCTGTGAGAAAGATCATACACATCACGTGGCTCTTAAAGAGAAGCGTCTCCAGCACCAAATGACAAGGGGCCACACAGCTTCGGTCTCCTCCCTGTCTGAGACCAGAAACCCCCTATTCTCCCCAGCATCCAATGCAAGAGAAAGGCAATAAATTTAAAAGGTCAATTATAGCTGCAGTGACAATGGCAATTAATCAGCTCTTGTTGTTTTCTGCCAACTCTTAAAGGGTTCCCTCATAAAGAATGTAAGGGCTGCAGAGGGACTTCTAATCATTGAATAGTTCCCAAGTCTGAGATAGAGACAATGATGGGGCTCAATTTAGTCAGATGGTGACAAACGTTGTGTGGGACCTCGATAAGTCAAACAAATGTTTCAGAGCTTTTCTGAGTTTTCCCTTCAGTAGTTCACACACAGTCATTCTTTCTTTTTTGTTGTGCTTTTCCTTCATATTTCAACATAATTCTGCTTGAAACTGGGTGACAGGGCAGGCCTGCTCAGATATTTTTACATCTAATATGTAATTCATATCTTCAGTTTCTGGTCATGCCATTTAGATTAGCTGAATTTATTGTTATCTTCATTACAAAAAAATTTGCATACATTTCTGAAAATTGCCAATTTTCACCTTACAAATGAAGACGAGCTTGTAATATCCCAGCAGCCAAAGATTCTCTGATTGCCAATATGAGCATAGTATTTCAGTGATTGTCATCAAAACTGTAATCATCTACTACATCTTGGTAATTTAATACATTTCCTAAATATAATTAAACATTTAATTTGGTACTTTAGGTTCTACAGTTATTTTTATGCATTGTGTAAAAGCTTTATGTAAAAAAAAGCTAAATGGAAACAGCTGTACAGTTATTTACTATAAGTAAGAAGAAGACTGCAGTTCGAGCAGTGTCTCCTTGTCACAGTGGAATTAAAAAGCTGTTGTGAACTGGCTTGTTCTTGCAGGAGCAATAATAAAAACCAATATGTTCCAGTTACACCCAGGTCTTCATCGAGGGCAACCAGTCTTTCGCACAAATGTACTGGCTTTTCTCAGTATATCTTTCATGACTGTGGTACAAACAAGCCAGACTTTTAACCTAAATTCTTGTTTGGAAAGGACAGTGCTTTGTTTAACTTTAGTCTGTGTCTTGCTGAACTTAGCTGCCACTGTGAAATTTTGCACTTTACTTTATATTGTGGTGAAGCTGTCACTGCTGCTATTTAGCAACAGTGCAAACATACGACAGTGTGTCATTTGGCTTTACATGCCCAGAATATGAATTGGATCAGTGGGGACTGAAGGGCAGGTGGGGGCGAAAAATGAAAATAGCATCGATAAAACAGAGCAAAGTAAACAAAGCTGACGGTTTACCTGCAGGAGGCGGAGGAGTGTTGTCCTCTAATTTTGCTGAAGAGGCGAGCAGACACCCCGGAGAGAAAGTGATATCATCCAGACAGATGTCACCCTTTGAACTTCGGCCCACTTTGCCCTCAAACGTGACCTGGAAGTCTCCTGTGTAGCTCAGCGGGATCTCCCTCATCTGCCAGTGGTTGCCCTGGTCTCCTGTCAGGTTCAGCAGGAGATGAAGATTTCCTTCACTCTTCCTGAACACGCTGAGCGTCCCGATGCCGTCTCCAGACATGTGAAAGTAGAAACGCATCTGGGCAAATGGAAACGGAAAATGAGAAATGTGTCAAACTAAGGCAATGACTCTCGGAGTGTAAAGGGTTTTTGAATTATGCCCACATTGATATTCAATTTCCTCTCAACAGTGTAGAAATATTACTTTATAGCTTAGTTTCTATCTGCCTAGCTGAATAAAAATTACCCATACTTCTTCCACTGTAATGTAATTTAAATTTTACTATATTTTTCCTGTAAATATTTACATCGCTGCTTCTTAATGATGTGTTTTGGTTGTTGAGAGATATATTAAGTCTCCTTAGGGACACTGAAAGCACTTTCTTTTGCATAATGCTTTTCACATTTCCTCTTTCCTGGTCACCATCCCTCATGGCAGAACATGGAAAAAACAAAAAGAAAAGCATGAATATACAAAGGTAATTAAGTCTTAATAGTGTCACTGGATTGATGCACTGCTTCCCTTTGGCCCTTTTCTTTATTATAACTTGGAGATTAATTGTGTCTCTCCATCATGCAGCACCCAGGCAGTGATATGTCTTATAGGTTTCTTCTCCAAATGGAGGCATGTTCATGAGCGACAACAGCACATCTACACCCTCCATCTCAGGGGAGAGAGACTGCTCGTCCTTCTCTCCTTCCCACTTCCCCCACAGCCCTCCCTTCAGTGTAATTGGTGTCTTTTTGCTGACTGCGTGATTGATTGACAGGTCGGGAGTGGGATTAGACAGGCACAAGGCACAGAGCAAACTGGGCAGTCAATCAAGAGATCTTTCCCCGTGGAGCATCAGGCTGACAGCTGGGAGGACACACACACACACACACACACACACACACCTGCCTGTTTAGTTTCATCACATTTTCAGCCACGACTACAAGTGCACGAATGACTGATTAGAGGGTTCATATTTTTACATAAATTTCTGAAGGCTACCCTCAAAAGTAGTTTAACATTTTGCAAAAAGGAAAAATTGACTCTCATGTAAAACCACAATGAAAAATTGCTCTTTAATCTACATTTCATAATTTATATCCTGCATGGAATGGCACTCTGACCCCTGCCTTTGGCCTTCTGCCTTTTGCCCTTTGACCTTGACCTCACCTTGCACTGTGAGCTCCTGCGGCTTAGCAGGGGCCCTGATATACGGGCAACATGTCCAACTGAGTGTGGGAAAGAGCTCTCAAGGTAGAGGTAGTGTCCTGAGGGGTCTCTAAGGGTGTGGTCACTTGACGGCCCGGTGCCAACTGTTGGCGTGCTGCCAGCTTTGATCAGCCAATCAAAGTCATCCTGTCGGCACTGGCGCCAGGAACAGAGGTCAAACTCAAAATTGCAGCGTCCACTAAAGCCCTCTGAAAGACAGCAATGAAGAAAGAAATCAATTCAGGCTATCCAGTTATCTGGAAATGAATCTTTCTGCAGGCATCATCGGTCAGACATCAGAAAAGGCCTCACTGCAGATGTAGTGATCCTCATCAGAGTTGTCCCCGCAGTGATTGATGAAGTCACACAGGTTGTCCTGAGAGATGCAGAGGCTGTTGGCACAGGTGAACTGCTCAGCTGTACATGGCTGATCTGAAGGCAGTGGAGGTGAGCAGTCCACGAAGCTGACATCGTCTATCACCACGTCGCCCATGTAGCTGATCCCTCGCTTAGCTCTGAACACCACCTGACAAGGGACAACAAACCTGGGATCAACTCTTAGTCCTGTCTGCCATCACACAAACGTAATCACATTTTTAGACTCCGGGGTTGATGTTTAATATTCTCAGACAAGACACTGAAACACAAGAGCCGATAGCTTCTGTCCTAATGAGTCTTGATATTCTGCGTCTTAGGGCGGACAGTTGATGAAGCGTTCAGAGAGAGGAGGAAAAGGGCACTTGGAGTCTGAAAAAGGGCTCTCAGAGGTTCAGCGTTTAAAGGCCCTTCAGCTGCTGATTGTACCATCAGCGCAGATCTGACTCTCTGTCTGGTCTGACAAAGGTTAATGCGCATCAGTGAAAATGTGCAAAGGCCGTGGTATTTAGTCACATGAATAACTTTTCCCCATGCAACCAAGCCACCGGGAGTGACACAGGGTCTCTGTCTCTGCAGTCACAGTGACCAGGAACAACCTCAGCAGACCGTGAAGGGATCGCAACTCTGATTACTGTCACACACAAGTTAAGGCTCATTAGACTCTATTAGACTCAATCAATTCATCATTGATCATCAAGTCTGCCCGTCCAATTTAGCCTGCCGTGACTGAAATTAGGCCAATTACACTGATGTGCACAGTCATCTATGAGGCTGTCCTTCAGTACGAACTGAATGTCAATAATCTGAATCACATGTGTATTATTATAATGATGATGATAATAATGACAATCACTATGGAAGACACATCATGGCAAAGGCGGTCTGCTCATCGTGGAGAGTGATGCTCAGCCTGTGTAAACAGATGATTAATGTGGCCGATTATGAGGCAAAGAGGGTGTGATGGAAGTATGCCATCGTCTGATGAACACATGTAATGAATATCTGTTGTTGATCAAGCTGCCCTTCCTTTTTTAATTTAATAGTCATATGTTTCTGGTTCTGGTTATTCATCTGTCAATAAATCAATTTGGCTTCATCGTGTGCGTCAAAGCTAATTCTATAAAAGGTTTTATGCTTCTTTACACTTTTATCATTAGTCCTTTCATGAATTATTTGGGCATTTTAAACAGCAGAAAACAATTTGTTACAGATTGGACTCCATTTGAAAAAAAAGCCTTGTTAAATGGAGCGGCATAAATCTGAGCAGTGATCTAATATTGCATGACACAAAAGCAAAACAAAGACATTTGATCTAATATTACTGATTAAAAGAAAAATTTAGTATGAACCATTTCGTTGCTCTGAATCTCTTAACACATATAAAACATGAAAGAATTTCTAAGCAACAACAACAACAAAAAAAAAAAATTTACAGACCTGGAAGTTGTTTGATAACCCCAAAAACACTTCTCCTAGTCTCCATTTGTTGCCTTGGTTACCAGTCTGAGACCAAACCTCATGAGTGACGTTTCTGTACTTCAGCAGCACCTGCAGATATTGTAAGAATAATAGACATGAATATTTCTGTAACCCAAGTCTGATGAGAGCCCGTACACAGAAACGAGCACTATTCCTCTGCTGAGCATCCTCTCCTCACCTGCAGTGATCCTACAGTGAATCCAACCATGTGGTACCAGAAGACGAGGGTGCACTGAGGCCCAGTGGAGGAGATGACAGGTGTCAGGAGGTCAGTGGTTTGACCATAGCCGCCATTGGAACTGTCTGCACACATATACCAACCCTCAGGGCTGCCTCTGTCACAGGAATGAAGAAATACAGGACAACAGCAGTGAATTTTAGAGAGTGATTAGAGAGTTTGCATCAGTGTTGGGTTTGGCTCATTCCTGTGTGAAATCAGGTCATTAGCATGATTTGCTTGTACATAGGTGACCACCTGAACACTCTGAGGAAGGCCTCAGAGACATAAATCGTTTATGATTTTGATAACCAATCAATCATTTAACTAATTTTTTTTTTAGGAAAATATGCCAAACATTCTCTCATTCCAGCTTTTCAATTGTGAGGATTCACCCTTTTTCCATCTTATGTGCAATCCTGATAACCACAGTTTACATGACATCATTAAGAGTAGTGCTGTACTTGCCTTCATTGGCTTCATCATCCTCACACTCTCAGCACCAGGCTTATATAGGCTCCTACCCCCTCAGCTTCACTTTATTAAATTCTCATAAGAGGTGTGGCTCTGCTTGGGTTAAATAAGACACAGCCTCCCGTCTCCGTTTCACTCATGGCTTATCGACTGACAGCCAGCCAAGGAGTGAGGAAGGAGGAGTTGCAGCCAGACGAAGAGGTTATGAAAGAAGATAGTGTCTGCAATTCTGGCTGAGGGAAGAAATTACTGAAATGTAGTGGTCAAAGTGCACCGCCATTTTCTGCTCTCACCATCCACTCAATAAAACATAGATAAGGACAATCAGGTCACTGTCTATCCACTATAATGGGCCATACTCACTCAGCTTCACAGTCCATTTTTCCTCATGTCTTTGCTTTTAGTGATGTTTTTTTAAAAAAAAAGATGATGCATTAAAACAGAAATTCAAGTCACTAACTGTCCAGGATTATCCAATTTCAGTTCAATCAGTCAGCTAAGTAAATAAGGGAGATGATTTATTTTCATTATCAATTAATCTGCCCATTATTTTCACAATTAAGTGATTAATTATTTTGTCTTTCAAAGCTAAGAAATAATGAAATTTCCCAGGGCCCAGTGTGACATCTTTAAATTCCTTGCTTCATCCAATCACTAGCCTAAAACCTAAAGATATTCAGTTTACTAGAATCAATTCCATATTTACTAGCATCGCTTTGATAGAAACAGAGAATGTTTGGCATTTTTTCTTGAAAAATTACTTTAGGTGCAGTTTTAATTTTTTTCTCTGTCAGCTAATAGATTCATTGACTAATTGTTTCAGCTCTCAAAGTATCACCATAGTCAGTTTTGTTGGAACTCACAGGGTGTGGTCATTAATTGGACGATGATACTGCTCTCCATGAATGCTTTCCCCTTGATCAGGTGCCCAGCGAAATGCATGGATTGGGACCAAAGAGGGGTCGACACTCATCCAACCGCATGTGTCACCACCTTCAAAATCACACTTCTCCTTTACTGGAGAAAGATGGAGATAAATTAATAAATGAAGGAAGGTTAACAGAGAAAAAAGGCAGGGGAATGTGAGGGAAAATGGAAAAAGAAAAGAGGAAGAAACAAATAGTTCTTGAAAGTGATACAGAAATTCAGAGATAAGAAAACACATTTTACCACAGTTCTTTTCATCTGAGCCATCAGAGCAATCAGGTCTGAAGTCACACTCTTTGCTCTGGGGAACACACTCCCCATGTGCCCCACATACAAACTCTCCATCAGGGCAGCTGTGGGGCTGGACTGTGGGGGCTGGAGTGGTCACTGCAGGGGTTGTGGTATTCGGTGTTGGGAGTTCCCCTAACACAGGGCACACACAGTATAGAACACACATCAGTGGTGGAGATTGAAACACAAACACTGACCTAAAGCCTGTGAGTTGCTATGGCTTTTTATTTACCTTCATAGGGGACACAATCCAGGAAGGAAAGATCATCAATGGAAATATCTCCATTGAAATCATCTCCAACTGTACCTTCAATCAAAATCTGGCAACAAAGAAAATGAAAAGAAACACAAGATGATATCAATTCATTTTCTTAGTTTGTGTGTTAACTTTGACCAATGTGATGATTATTGATTATTGATGATTAATCAGTCTAGTACACATGCACACTGCAGAATAAAGTATATCTAATAAACAAGGCAATCCTGTTAACTGTTAGAGACATTGTGCAAGTAGTTACTGTAGGTTTTTAGAACGTCTCGTTAGCATGCAGGTTTGAAATAATTTTCAAACAATCAGCTATTTCCACTTAGCCTTGGCATATGGTTGGTCTTGGAAAACAATTTCAGCAACTTTGTTTTTTTGCATGATTTTTTAAAAAAGTTCTTTAGTTGCGCTAAGCTGAGATGGTATTGTTTTCATGTGGAAGATATGCACTAGTTGTAGTTACATTGGTCTCATTAAATCTCAGTGCAAATTCAGAAGGAGTATGTTGGTGCAATTGACTTTCTCGTCAAATCATTATGCCTTGTCATTTCATGGCAATATGCCCACAAACAGATCAGCCTAAGTCTGAATTTAATTCATCAGTGTCTCTTTTTTTCACGTTTACCCTTTTCTGCAGTCAATTATCTTGACAAACAGAGCTCCTGTTTTCAATGCCATAATGGACGAAAAGTCTTTAATGCTCACTCATGGCTAATGACAACAGAACATCCATCTTGAGGGATGTCGAGCAATGAAGCTATTAAATAGAGCTTCATCATGAAATGCTAGAGTGCACTCTTAAATACACACTCTTTGCTTCACTAGTGTTTCATTGTTGCCAGCCAAGGAACTGTGTTTACCTGAATGTCTGCATGTCTATCTTTAATTACTCAAGGGGACTGAATGCAAATCAGTTTCTGCAGCATTATATCCTTGGATTAGTTACCTGGAAAGGCCGAGCGCTGTTCAGGTAGAGAGTCTTCCTGTGCCATAAGTTTCCTTGGTCTCCGTATCGTACCCACAGCATGTGACCACGGCCTGTAGAGGCGGTCCTCAGGTACACAGCCAGGCAGAACACGTGTGATCCAAACATGTGGTAATGAAAGCGGAAAACACAGTGCTGACGGGACTTGGGGAGGTCTTTGCCGCGCTGGTGGGTGGGTTGGAAGACTCGGCTCAGTAACACGGCCGTGTCCTTGAACTCCTGGGGGGCGGACGACTCAATGTAGAGGTAGTGGCCATAGTTAGTGCCCAGTGTGTGGTCCTTCCAGGGCCCCGTGTTAATAGATGGAGTTGGGCCTTGGATGAGGGTCCAGTCAAACACATCTCCTCCACTCTGCTCCTGTTTCCAGCTGCACAGCCCGTGTTCAAAGTTACACTGCAGCTCTGGAGCTGTAAGACATGACAGAAAATGAATTTCATTCATTTTGAGGAGAATAACTCTGAATGTTTACAGTAGTATTTTGAATGTTAATGCAGTATGATTACACTGTTGTTAGTAGTATCTGAGCACTTATTTCTTGTAACCAAAAGTAACTACTAGTGGATTAAAAGACACTCACAACATCCCTCCTCATCTGATCCATCCCCACAGTCATCCACAAGGTCACACAGCTGCAGGCGCTCCACACATGCTTTGGTATGCACGCAATGGAAATGTGTGTGTGAGGAACACTCTGCCACTGCCCGGGGCATCGAACAGTTTTTGAAGGTGATATCATCCAAGGCGGAGACCCCATCGAAGACACCGAGGCTGATCTTAGCCAGAGCGATCTGGAAGGGCTGGGTGATGCGTCCTAGCTGCACCGTGACCTGGTTCCAACGAGTTCCCTGGTCGTACAAGGTTCTCCATATGACAGTGTTGTTATGGACTCCATTGATTCGAAGGTACATGTCAGCGGCCCCCACCGATATGCCTGAATTATAATGCCTGGAGATGAGGGAGAAATGGAAGCAAATATATTATTGACAGTTAGATTCCAGAACGGCATTGTGTGCATTTGGTGGTATTATACTTTTGAAATTACTTCCTCAGACCAAATACTGTAAATCAAAGATTCCTCTTGTGATAATGCATATGCTCACTGGACATAATACAAGAAGGTTTTTGCTTACTCTGTGGAAAAAATTAAATTTATAAACCTCCAGGCACTTTCCTGCCTGGAGTACCCCCCCCCAATCACCCAGGGAAAAAATATAATCTGTCATTTGACATAAACTTTTAGGGGTCATTAAACTGTCAAAACATGACAGATTGAGATGCATATCTTCTCACTGTGTGTGAGGGTGAAATAAGAGAGATACTGAGAGAGCAGAGCAGAGCAGAGGCAGGTGGAATAATTCTGGTTATGATGAAGAGTCAAGCTGAACAGATTTGTAGACTGGCAAGAGAAATGAAAGTTGGTGGGAGAGGCCAGGCTGCATGTGACTCTCACCAGAAGGTCATGGTACACCCAGAGGCCGATTGTTGGAACCAGGGTCCTCGGAGAACAGCTCTTGGAAATAGACTGCTGCTGTTCTTCAGTATAAACATGAAG
The DNA here is from genome assembly GCA_037833715.1 of Toxotes lorentzi. Lineage (NCBI taxonomy): Eukaryota > Metazoa > Chordata > Actinopteri > Toxotidae > Toxotes > Toxotes lorentzi. The sequence continues at coordinate 5,869,051 of JBBMJY010000013.1, forward strand.
TGGCCTGCAGTGAGTGAGACGGCAATTAATATTCAAACCATATTCAGCATCTACTTCATTAGCCACATCTCCACATTTCTGCAAATAACTTGTTCCGCCAGACAGCCAGTGAGTCACCTTTAAAAACATTGAAACAGCTATAGAAGCTGACAATCAAGAGATTCATTTACTATTCAACTAAATGCTTTTGCACATTGTTGTTGTTGCCAGATGGGTCAAATTCATCTACTCAGAAATACCTCTCCCTCTGGGACTCTTATGCATTATAGTGTCTAGTGTATATTAAGAATTGTGGGATAAACAAAACATATCTAATCATCTGCAGTCACCACGGAAACATTATCTTGTTGATGAGATAGATCAGAGGACAATGGAAAAGTATTTTTCTTAACAGCCGGGCTGCAAATATCCAAACAGTCATTTCATTTCACACAAACCACACTGGGTTCTGGTCCTGCCAAAATGCACTTCCCTGTAAACAAAGTTGAGAATAAGGGATTTAACGTTTTCAGGATGGCAAACTGTACACAACACAAGGTTGTAGTGCTTTCACGCAGGCAATTCTGCAGGGAGTACGGACACCAAATGCTGGTCTCCTGCCTTAACTTAATTTTGACCTAATATGTACTGTAGATGAGATAAGACTTGATTGATCCCTGGGGAGAAATTCACAATACAGAAGTACAGTCCATTCTGCCCAAAGCTGTACAGTATGAGGCTGAAATCAGGTGCCTTCCTGCCAAATAAGCACTGTTTGAACACCACCACATACCTACACGTTGTGGCAGACAAGATGAGTCTTTGTATGGTCACAGTTATATTTTCTAAGTCTTTAAACAGATGCTCCCACCAGGATATGTGTCATTTCACAAAGCTTGAAGCACATGAAGAGACTTCATTTTTACTTCCTTTTACAGCCTGGATGGTCTCCAGATCTGAACCCAACAGAGCATCTTCTCACAACATGTTCATACAATGTACATAACGAAAGTAACAGATGGCGCTACTAAAACTCCTGCATGGAGTCAGCGTGCAACGAGATTCCTTGTTAAATCTATGCCTCAAAGAGTTAAGTCTATTCAGGAGGGTTGATGTGGAGAAAAGTATAAAGATGTAATGAGGCACAATGTATAGTAACGTGTTGTGGTGCATCAACCCAGGGGAGACTAATGGTGTTTCAGAATGAGTATAGTGCAGCGTATTTCTGTGAATGGTGTGGTGTTAATATGCAGAATGGGTACGGCATATGCCGATTTCCTTTCCATTATTCAGACGGCTGAGAAAGCATTTCCCCACGAAGTGCTTATCTCTAAAAAAAAAAAATGCACAGAAAATGGATTTCCTTTCCTTCCACAACACCTTGATTTAATCAGTAGATAATATCATTTGCTAGTTATTTCTGACCAAACTCTCTGGACATAAATCAGCTCATCACATTTCTTCTCTTATTCCACTGACTGATATGGGCAATTGCATATGACACATTTTGCCATTGCTACGCTGTACAAGCATGATGTGATTGTTTCTATACCTTCAGTGCTGTTAGTAGAGTGGTCCAACGGTGGTGGGCGGTCGTGGTACTCCGGAGGCACCTCTGCAGATGAGCCCCTGACCCAGTCAAAGCCATCGCCAAGGGTGAGCTCGTACCAGCCACAAGAACTGCTCTCAAAGTTACACTCAGAGGCTGAATGGGTAGAAAGATAGGAAACTATGTAAATAAACAGCAGTGGGTACAACAATCTGACTACAGGGTCCAACAGTAGTTGTTCTGGAGCTTTCAATCACATCACATGATCTTTAATTCAAATAATTCAAACATGGATAAAAATGATTATTCTATTATCCGAGAGAGTCAGGTGTTTCCATGTTCAGTAACATTAAATACGTAGTTTGAAGGACAATGTTAAATGGGAATAAATGCAGACAACACTTCTGGAACCTGCTGCTCTTCCCACTGTGCAAATCTGTGGACCTTATGTTGAGAGTGTTTCGTCTACTACTTCAATAAAGTTTTTGCATTCTGGATAAACTCACATTTTGGTGCCTATTTATCAAGCCACACTGACAAGTTTAATTTAAAAATAACTGACATTAAAAGATGTAACTCTTGTTCATACTGTTAATAAAATCTGAGAATACCCAATCTTTGAGTGTAAATTCAACCACTGTGGTCACCCCGACAGATGAATACAAATCACCACACTGTTCTCAGCGAAACATAGGAATGGGACGTGTATCATTTGAATCTGTTACTTGGCAACAAGGTTCTTACGGCAGCTTGCTTCGTCCTCTCCGTGGGGACAGTCTGGGGTGAAGTCACACACTTTGCTTTTCTTGATGCACTCCCCACCACCACAGGCAAACCACGAGGGAGGGCAAACAGGAGGAGGAGATACACTGCCCTCTGCCACAGGAATCCAAAATCAGAGATTAATACAATCAACATTTTGATGGAATTACAGTATTCGCCTGCAAGAGGCACTTTGATATCTGAGAGCCTTTAAATAAATGTAGACCCACCAGATGCAAAGATTTACAGTCGTTATCACTGACGCCTATCATGTGATTTTATCATTAAAAGCCACTCATGGGAGTTAATGGTGGATTAACATAGATGAGCTCAGCTGCATCCAGAGAAGAGTAAGTACATTAGCTGTGTTATGGTAGATTAGATTCAACTGTGAAGTAATGAATGAAGTTCAGATATTGTGATCAATAGTACATCTAAGACTCCATCTCTTAAATGAACTCAATTACATTTTGCTTATGAGGCGTATTAGAAACATAAGTGAAAAATTGTATACTTTTAATGGCACCCAAGTGGAATTAGATCTCAATGGGCCCTGCCCCTGATATTTACCTAACAAGCATGAATGGAAAAGCACATTCATGCTGGACTACAGTCCAGGAATATTACATCTCTGAATAATGCCTCACTAACGACTCATCTTATCAAGATAAAATATAAGACAAAATGACTAAGGAAGACCAGGGATTCTCAAGAGTCAGAAGAGACCTGGCCATCCAACAACCACTGGGAATATGAGTTAGTCATATAAATGGCCATCTTATTCTCAAAACATGTACAGACATGCAAACACCCCTGGAGAAACTCACACATGCAACAAGTGTGATTTATGATGACAGAGTGTAAAAGAGGCGTCAATCTTCTGCTGGAAAAATAATTTACAATAACATGTTTCTTTCTTATTTTTTTACCCTGCCTCCATTTAATTACAAGCCAGTATTTAATGGTCACATTGCCGTTATTTGTGATGGTGCACTTAATCTGAATTCAGTGCAACCAGTTTATTGGCTATGTGGGAGATCTGGGACATAAAGAATCCTGAGTAAGTGACCGTCATGGCATGTAGTTAGCAATATTAGATGCGGGTCACATATCAAAGTAATATTCTTCCTGAGCCTCTACAGGCCACGGTATATTTATGTGCCATACATATTAAACCTTGCCTTTGTGGTAAAGTGTTACTGGTATTTTAATGTGAAACTGACTGGTAATGTTTCCAGAACTGGTGCTTTGACAATAAACGATGATGTAGTCATATGGAGCTGGTGTTGGGAAGACTCCAAAGTAGCTTTAACTAGCTGTTGCCCTCTAAACTTTTGTTCACTTATTGTTTTTGATATGATTAACCAGGCCAGATTGCTAACAGCCCAGCTATGAAAAATGTCTTTTTGGGAGCAGAAGACAGATGGAAGCTAAGGGACCAAGCGCCAAGGTGAAACAGACCTGTCTCATCCACTTTGACATGCTAAACTAGGCCTGGAGACAGTCCAATAGACTCTGAAGTCTGCCATACTGGTCGCAGTGTTCTGTGCTCTTATTTAACCCACTTTACATCTGCATTAAGTGAAATTTTTTGTCCCTTTTAAGCAGTAAAATTAGCTGTAATTACAAAATTTATGTTGATATTGCAAAACATGTTGCAAACAGTTGCCTACTTAGACTCTTCAGCTGTTTTATTCACCAGCTATCTGCTAACTTTGACTGTCTGCCTTTTGGTTATTGACATCTAACTCAAACCAGTGATACTAGTTCTGCCTCTGGAGCAGCTCCACACTACAGTCAGAGTGGCCTTGATGCTCCACCAGGGAAAGAAAACTAAAAAAGCTGAACGCCACAATACCTCGAAAGAGACAATCGATAAAGAGGGCTTGTCTCCTGTTTGTTTTTCAGGCTGAGAGCAGGAACATGATCCTATACTGTGCCACTGACAGCTCCATATTCAGAGCAGGTGAATGACTGGTAAGCACTATTTTAATGATTCTGTTATTCTGTTCTGAATCCCATCCTGGGTGTTGTAGTTCCTTCCCTCTGTTATCAGTATTCAAAACAAGTTTGTAGCAGTCTGTTTATGTGTGGCAATATTTCAAAATGTCAAGGTCTGAACTCGTCCCGTCTGTGTAGTGAGATGTTATTAATGATGGCAGTACCTGGCACAGTCACGCAGCTGGGACCGAAGGATAGGTCGTCGATGGCCAGGACCTCGGAGGCTTTGCTGTCAGCTGAAAGTTCCCCTCGGATGACCACCTGCTGGATACACAAGCTATTTATCTTTCTGTATTTTGGGATGTGTGCACATATGTGTGTGCATTTGTACGTTTGCATACATCTGCGCATGTAGTATCTGCCATATGTGTATGACATAATAATAATAAAGTTTTCTTCTATAGCAGTTTTTAAAATAATGTTACAAACAATAAAACAAAGATACAGAAATAAAATCAAAAAGAAACTAGTAGGAGGACAAGTAGCAAGATAACACAACACAAGATAAAAATCTAAAATCAAAGTCCACACAATTGCTTTATCTACATAAGCAGAGTTTTATAACCCATCATTCCTGACTGATCTAAACAAATGGTGCTGTGTCATTATGGGTGATGGGAAAATGCATTCAAATACACAATTTTCATTGGTCATTCTTGTCATCTGGTGTTTCTTTTTTCCCCAAAACTGGACCATAAAAATAAAATACTCTATAGCAATGAGTGTACATCACTGTTTATTTACGATTTCAGCCAAACTAGTGTTTATCTGATTCATATATCCACTTATTATTGTTGTAGTTGTTGTCAGTAGCAGCGACTCCACAAAAAAATTACTCCTTAATCACATCACAGAGTAGATTTTATGTTTCTGTTTTTGTGTTTCTGCATGCATATTATTATGTACATGCACAAATCTTCATAAAGACGTCCAAAGGAATAACTCCTTAGACTTCCTTAAAATAATAAGGAAGTCTAAAACAAAGAGAAAACTCTGGAGGATTTAAGTGGGTGAAAAAGTTGAGATCATTAATATAACAGAATGAAATTAAAATAATCTGAAATCACCATGGTAAATAAAAACCCACTTAACCAAACTGCCTTTGAAACAGGAAGTGGATTAATGGAGGGAAAAGTGAGCATTAGCAGAGAGCTAACCTCACTTTACCCCTGGTGCTGGTTCAGTTATGTTATGAAACTGAGCTGGCTGCAGTCAGTGACAGATGGCGAAAGCAGAGAAGGGGAGAAGGGTGACACACTGACATTGTCTGAGGATATTGGAAGGACACAAACAGCAGGCTTTATAGGGCTCCAGATGGCCTCTGAAGGGTCCAGTTGGGTCAGTACCCCCTCACTGCACATAAAAGTCTTCCTGTAGAGCAACTCATTTCTGCTGTGATGACTTTATCAGTTTCAAGGAAATATATACTGCATATATGTATGTGTAGGAGTCAAGTGGGAACCTTGACACCTGCAACATCAGCAAATATGGCTTCTATATTGGGACCATAATGTACTAAATGACACAGTGTTAGTATATATGCCAACATGTTCATTTTCTGTGAATAGGGTGTTTGCTTCAGGTGCATTACTCATGGTCTGTCATTTATTTATTGATCAGTTGACTGTATCCCATACTATAATTCATCATTATGGTAAATTCTGAATGTTACAGACCTGAAAACTGTGATTACTGGAAAACTGAATCACTGTCCGCAGCCATGTTTCCGTCTGTAGTTGTATGGGGTGCCTCCACAGCACCGTGCTCTGACCCAGTGGATGAGTCTGAACCAGGACCTGAAGATCTCCATGTGTTGTCCCAACATAATAGTAGAAGCTCATCTGTTGAACGAAAATGAGAAAGGAAGCTCATCAGTTGATGTCATGTTGTGAATGGATTTGTCTTTGTTCATGCCAAAGTCAGAGTATTTTGTTACCTGGCAAGTCTGACTGGGTAGGAAAACAGGACTGGTCAGGTCTGCTGTGGTTCTGTTTCCTCCAACAGGTAACAGAGCCAGGAAATATGCTGATTGAGAGAGGAAGAATTAATGGGGTGCATACATGAGAAAAAAATAAAATAAAACTGATATAAGGTGAATGTTGTGAATACAAAATTACGTATGACAAATGTCAGACGCTCTAACCTGATGTTTTGTTAGTGTGGTCCTGTTTGAGTCCCGGGACTTCAGTTGTTCTGGTCCATTCAGATACTGTCTCTGAGCTTTGGATCAGGTCACAGAATCCCTCCTCAAAGTCACACCTCTTATATCTGAAACCTTCAACAGAAATGAGCAACACTTTTACTGTTTTGCTCCTTTCACTTGTGCCCTTTTGTGTTTCACCCTGAAATATAGTTTACTACTATTCATACATTCAGATTAAGCTGTGGGTTGCAAGCAAAATAAAGATTCATCAGCACAGAAGTGGATTCTCATTTTAAGCAGGGAGTCCAATTTGACTTCATGGCCAAATGTGCAACAAGGGAATATAGAACACTAGCAATAATACTGTATTTTCAGAGATATTCCATGGGATGGGAATCAGAATTACATTTATATTAGGACATATTTTAAGATGTATAAAGAACTGAATATCTTCACAAAAGCCTCTTATCTTTTAATTTACTTACTTTTTTTGGCTGCCATAGTACTTGGTTATTGCTTATACTTTTAGTATGAGCAACTGCTGTTTCCATTCAGATTATAGTTTTTCATCTTTGAATTTTTATCATTTACATTTCTTCCAAATACAAAACAGCTTATAATATAGAACAGAGTACCTAACAAGGTAAAGAGTTCCTAAGGTCTTTCAGGGCATCTTTTAGTATACAGTCAGTATAGTATTATACCAGAAGTAATTTTCTTAACAAATTGGACTAGAACCTAAGTGTGAGGCAAATATTTAATTATTAATTATTTGAACTATTTTTTATTTAGATTATTTGGAAGTCATGGTTAAACAATGTTCAGTAACGACCAAACAGGAAGGTAAAATACTGTCCTAATTACATTTTTTCTGTTGTGGCTATAAATACAATGTTACCTAACACTAAATTTCCTAATTGTCAAGTAATAAAAGCTACTAACACAAAACAGGCTTCCTTACTGTCCATGGTTAAAATTAGTTTTCAATTGCATTATCCAACCGATAACTCTTCTCTTATCGTCTACACATTCTCTTAATATAATATTAGATGACACTGTATGTTTTCCTGTTTTACTCACAGTTTTCCTCGTCGCTGCCATCTCCACAGTTGTCAGTGAAGTCACACACACGGTCCTCAGGCACACATAAGCCGTGAGTGCAGGTAAACTCCTGGGTTAAACAGCCTTGGACACACTCGTGGGTAAACACCAGATAGAAGGCCAACAGCAGCCACACCGAGTCCTGCAGCAACGTCATCATCCTGGTTATTGTTTGTCCTTTAACTAGAACGCCTTATTTTCACCTCCAAGTAAAGCATTTTGTTGTGGGGGCATGAGGAAAAAGTCCTGTCGAGGTGCAGCGTTGTTTCGCCGTGTACAGTTTACTTGGATCTCGGATTGATCCTGTATGTGTGTTCACCCTGTTAGCATGCTGTAAAGGGTAATAAATGGCTTTTATGGCTGTTGCTCAATAAGGTTCATGTGTTCCTGTATTTAACATGGATTTATGTCATGGAGAGGAAGAAGAAAGAAAGCAATAAAATTCTCAAAAGTCAGGATGTTTTGGTGGCTCTGTCTTCTTAAAATGGATTTGGGCTAAAGATTAGAGTTAAGGTTTAGAGAAACGTGTTTGTTTGAGCGCTAACTTAAACAGCATGCATGTATTTACATTTTTACCCTTGAGCACAGACAGCTTTTTTTGTGCAGGTGGAACTGAAGAGCCTGCAGATAAGATGAAATATATTAGATCCCACTAATTACAAGCTGATGGATTGAACATGTAAAAAGGGAGAGAAGAGCTGAGGCTGGAAATATGAACTAATATAAGAGGATCATTAACTGTGTCCAACAGGGCTCAGCCCCACTTCACAGGGAGGCATAATTTCATTTCGCAGCAATCAATAAAGACAGGACCTTAAAACAGACAAGCAGCAAGCCAGTACAAGAGTGTAGCTGTTGCTGGTGTAGTTCAAATGAAATTAACCTTGAGAGAAAAAGGCAAGCTTGATGGTTCCATGGGAGACGAGGGACTAATGGAACAAGGAAAAGATCACGTATGTATTGATCCCTATTGGCATCGGTAGTGGTAGTGTACATAGTACAGGCGGTAGTATTTTGAAACATTGCCACACATAGCGAAGAAGGTTCAATCCCTGTAGTGGCCAAAATGTGTCCTGTTGTTTTTAAAGACCAATCAGAAGTTAGTCATTTTGTGTCAGTCAGTGTCAGGCTGCAGAAGTACATGGGATAAGAATTAAGCAATTTGTGGTCAGGATGTCCTCTGACCAATTATCTTATTCCAGTTTCAACATGACAGGGTGCAAGAGATCATAGTGACTCATAAGCACAATTAACTCGCTCTCAACGAGAGGGGTGGTTAACATCTGCCAGTAAACAGGCAAGCCAACAGGGCAGCAGAGGGCCGATTTCTTTGTTTGGTAAAAATAGGTGGGAGTTCACTGAAGCTAATTATTTTAATACAGGCACATAATATTTGTAGCGGCTGGATATAAAAGCAGTCTAGGAATTGTAAATGCTGATACTGCTACATGAAATGTAAACTTCACATGAAGAATATTCTGTTCAGTAAAGTGTAGTCCTATAAATAAATACAATGGGAGAATAACAGTCAAGGCTAAAATGCATTTCTGCAAGTACTAAAATATGGGAAACATTCAACAAAGCCTCCCCCCACAGCTTAGCTCACCTTGTTAATTTGGGACCGTTCATGTATTTCCTCCCTCTTCTGTCTTACAGCTTATGAATTCTTAAGAACTCTTGTGATTCAATTCACCTTCATGAGCAAAAGTGAGGTCAAAGCAAAGCAGCACTTTAAGTGACTTAAATAAGAAAAATTTATCACCAAGGCTCCAAGAGCGGGTGTGACCAGTGAAACCATTTGTCAAAGAATTTGAACTAATCTGTTTCGCACACAGTCTTGTACATATTAAAACAAAGATGTGATTAAATTGTGTTCTTGTTTGTAACCAGACCGATTGTTTTGACCTCAAATTTTTGCCCCTCTGTTGATGTTTCACTTGAGTAATGGAAAGTGGGACGTTACTCGCACACACCAGCACATGACCTATAACCTGCAACGGGGAATTTTAGTTAAAAATCCCATTATCTCACAAGTTAAAAAAATAAATAAAGAGGGACTGAACTGAGGATGAGAATCAGATTGTGACCTGCAGGTCACAGACAGGCAAGAAACACACCGGCACAATAAAGGAAACAATCAATGAAATCTCTGATAATTTCAGTGAAGTACACACTTTATGTGCCTGGACATATTTCCATTCAGCAGCAGTAAGAGGCCTGCTGAAAACTGTCCGTGTGATTGCATATTTTTGAGAAATGTAGCTCCACAGGAGAGAAAAAGAAGCCAAAGTTAAGTCTTATTGCTTAGTCATTTGTTTTCCTAACCATTTCTTTCTTGCCCTGTATAGTATGCCTGCCCTACCTTGGTAATTAGAACATATTGATAGCAGAGAACGTTTGCATCCCATCTTCAATGCAGCCAATCTGCTTTCACAATCCTACTCAAGCAGCGGCGATGTGCGGCACCTGCTAATTTTCTTCCAACCCTGAATCCAGTGATTCGCTGCTGAGTGAAGTGATCGTAACAGCTGGGGTTTAATTTTAACAGTGTACCTGTCGGAGATGCTTCACTCAGCACCTCCAATCAGCACAGTGAGAGGAGGAAGATCCTGCAGTGCTCTGTGATGTGTAACACAAAGCAGCCGACAAAGTGTTGACAAATGGACTTAATAAGAGGAATATGAGCTTGAAAATCAGTCTGCATTAAACACCTGAGTCTCACTCCTTCCATCCAGATCCTTGTCCTGCCACAATGCTGCCACCTGTCAGTATTTAGGAGCCACTTTGGCCATAACGCCCAGAGATATGTCATGCAAGGTCGTTTACAGGAAGCCAGTCAGTGTGTGAAGCCCCCGCAGGCTTGATTTTACTTTTAAAAGCATGCCTCACATCAACAGCCAAGCAGAATACGCAATAACAGGGCAGTGGAAATGAGTTATCACCTTCTAAGTTGGCAAGGCAAACTTGTTACCAAACAGTTGCTTATTCACACACCCAGCAGTTATGTAGCAACATTATCGCTCATTTGGTACCATGAATGTAAGTCCAATATTCACTGTCTTTTAGCTCCGTTTTTTGGCCTCTAGCAACTACTGAGGGAATTATCTGGCTTTTTAGATCCTAAATGCTCCAAAATGTTGATCAACTAGTCCCTCTGTCCCTCTGCTGTTTTGTGTTGAGCAGCTAGTGTACAGTGGGTTTCACTGTTTGACAGCTGTTTGATGCAGCGGAAAATGACACCAGGAGATCAGTGGGAATGAACCAGAACAGTAAACTTACAAGCCATAAAATCTAATCAATGTGTTGAAACTTGCTATAAAGCTCTGCAAAGCCAAGGGGAGCTCAAGATTGGGGTCATTATTGTCTGTAGCTTCATCAATACGAGAGATCCCCTTCCGCATGTCTGTGTGTTTGTGTTCGACTAAACCTCTGACTGAACTCAGCAGACACTCTATTTCTCTCCGTAATTTTCCTCTACTCTCCTGTTTCCTCTCGTCTCTGTATGTGTATGAGGTAGAATCATAAAGCCTCAGGAAAAGCACAAACTGTTTCCATTTACTTTGCATGCTATCATCTGTCGCTAAAATTTGCTTTGTGTTATCACTGAACACACAGTTATACTTGTTTATATTATATTACTGGGTTATTATCACTGATGTATTATTAATGTGTAAGTAGCATTTACTATTGTAGCTGGTGGAGTTGGAGCTAATTTTAACCATTTTATATACTTTGGGGTCTTTTAATCTCTAACAGTGCATCATATTTTATAATCTCATTATTTATTATGTATTGTAAAATGTATTGTAACTAAAGCTGTGAAACAAATCTAGTGCAGCAAAAAGTACAATATTTCTCATTAGTCAAGCAAAGTACAAGTACCTCAAGTTTAAAGTGCAGCACCTGAATAAAAGTACTCTTAGTTACATTCCACCACTACAATAAAGCAATAAATCAGCTTTGAAAATAACTTACCTAATTAGTAATTGACTCATTGTGAATGATTGGCTCCAGATGACAGTTTTCTCTAAATAATGCATCAGATTACTATAAAGTGTTTTTAGAGCAAAGACCGTGTCCTTTCTCCTTTTGGTCATTAGCCCTCAAAGTAAATCACCTGAGTATATTATAGCTTGATTAACGACAAAGCAAGGGGAGGTTTATTAGACAGGAGGAGAGGACAGGTTTTATAACAATGATCCACAGTGATCACCGTAATTTTCAGCTTTAAACAGTGTTCATAAAAGTACTTCAGTTTGATTCTAGAAAGGCCAGAAATAAAAAGGAATATGACAGAGCAAACGTTTTGATATTCAAGTGGCGGCCCTGTGTGTGTGTGTGTGTGTGTGTGTGTCGGGAGGGGAGGGACAGTTGTATCCTGCTCAGCACAAGCCATCAAGCCATTTCTTTTATTTACAACTGCTACAGACATATGAGGCAGCTAACCGTTCCTGTGGTTCAAGTTGATAGCTGTTTGATGTGGGTTCACAGCTGCCATGTTGAACTCAGGTTAATCATGTCCATCCATGAGTGCCACTGGACCTCCTCTTTTATCAGATGAAACACAATCTCTTAGGGAGTACCTCATGTTCTGTCCTGGCCTGAAGCACCAGCACGAGAAGGGTACGGCACACACTTCAATGCACTCACACTTGTGGAACCGCACATGCACTTCATTCTCGAACCCTTGAATTCTCTACTCTTCATGTTCTTCAAGAGAACAACAAAGTAGAAAACATGGCACATAAAAGCAGTTCATCTGGACTGATGAGTTGCACATGGCTTGGCACTAACAGTGTACCATTAACTGTGTTTTTCTTGCTACAGCTGAATATTTAATGACTTCTGTTTTTACCCTTGTAAGTACAGGGAAAATGTGGCAATAGACTGCAATGCTCCTCGTCCAGAACGCAATTTAGATAAAATGCCTCAAAATATCTCAGTGCCAGGAGATATGTTTTTGCTCCACTGGTTTGAATGATCTGGGGGATGCACTCTCCTCAGCCAAGATAACTCTGATGTGGATAAAGAGTTCAAAAGGTGCAGGGCTTTTGGTAGGACGTTCTCTGTTGCGTGTTAAGTTCACGTGGACAAGTTCAAGGAGTTTCCGGCGGATTCATGCAGAGACAGTGTTTCCTCTCCAAGATACCCAGCCAGGAGATGCTGCTTTTAACTTGTCAAAGTCAATATATCACTTGACTTCCTTGCTCATTTCAAGGGCAGTGCTCAACAAGATAAAACCGATGGACTTTTCTAACATGATGTTAAACGGTTAATTAATATTATAAGATTGGTTTTTCAAGACATTGTTAATTAAGGATGTTCTCATAGTTTTACAAAATCCTAAATTACTTGCACATCTTTTATTTCAGTTCTAGTTATACAAGCATGCATTAGACTATATGAGCCTGTTTATATGTTCACTTGTCTCCTTGACAATAATTTATTTTCTTATCTGCTCCAAAATTAGAGATAATCCTGAGGCGGAATATCAGTCCCCATATTAATCTGGACTGTCTCTGCCAAGTTCTTTTGCTGAGATTCCTGTTCTACACACAAGCCTGGATTACCAAGTGGTCAACTGTTACAGGGAACCAAAAACCCCTTGCTAACTCATTTTGTGTCTTTTAAAGTGGCATCGTGCTCAATGCTCACTAGGGGCCCAACAGCAAATTCTTGCCCAGGGCATAAATGTTTCAGGGGGAGTAACAGGTTTTTAGTATTCCTCTAACAGTTTAAGTGGCTGCATAAGATTTGAAATGAAGCTTGGAGAATGTTATTGCTGTATGTTCCACTGCATGGGTTAATAGAAACTTCTTTTGCTTGCTTCTTTTTCTTTGGTTCCGACAAACAAAATTTTTAAAAAAAGCAGAGGGAGACAATGACATTTAGTGCTATTTTGTGTGCAATATGTGATTTGACATTTCATTACAGCAAAGCGAGGATAACTTGAAATGTAACATGAAGTCTATCATCCATTTTCAGTCATTATTTACAGCTTTTTTTTTTAAATAATTCATACTTTGCATTAATTCTGTTAGGAAACAGAGAGGTTAAATGTTTGCTTCTACAGACCATTAGCACTTTTGTTCCTGAGGACCAAACGGAAAATGTCTGGCATTTTTCCAAGTACAGATAAAACTTGAAAACAAAAGGTGAATGTTACAGCAAAAAAGTAATTTCAAGCAAGCAGAAAGCAAGACTACTAGAAGAACTTGTAACTATACAAACTGTATATCTATATATCAGTTCTGTCAGGTAGTTTGTCTGAATGCTGGAAGGCTTAACATTTAGGCAGTATCTTGTAAGTCCCACTGTATGTATGATTCAAACATCCTATGCACTGTAGGATATATGTGTGATGGAAGTGTCGGGGGTTGGGGAGGTCATGGTCCAGCGATTAAGCATCCTTGTAAATGCAAATTAAGCCAAAGAATGTATAAGAAGACGGGCTTAAACTGACACTTATGTGACAGTGAAAATGAGTGTGAGAGGTGTGCTGGCTGCACATCACATCTAGGAAATTGAATTTTTTGCATGAATTAATCAGTGGCCCAGGCGCTGTAATTATCTCTGAGCAGAGAATAGTGGTCAAGCCAACAAAATGAATGTATAATTCTGATTCTGACTGACTGGTAGGGGGGCTCAGGAAGATTCTGGATCCTTATGTGTGGATATTTCTATTTGAGGATTTAAAGACTGCAGCAGGAGCTGCACATCAAATTAAATTAAACAAGATTAGTAACAAAAGCTGCAGGGATCAAAATATGTTTGGTCAGTGTCACAAAAGAATAGGAATGAAGTGAAATGCTAAATTGAGAGGATACAGGTTAAAGGCTGCAGGAGTAGGAATATTTACGTGTACATATATTTTCAGTCTATATTGGCCAGGTATAGTGTGTTTGAATGTTTTTAAGAGGCCTCAATCTCATGTACAGATTTCTTATAGGCACCTTTTGGACTGCGAAGAAGAAAAGGTCCTTCTTTTTTTCCTTTTTTTTTTTTACTATTGTAAAATAATGTAAAAATGGCACAAGAACAAAAAAAGGAGTTTTCTATCTTCACTGTTACATTGTACAACTGCCTGAGGCTTCCACTCAGCCAGTCTGTTGAGCATATGGTGTTTATTTCACCAATTTTAGTACAACAAATCGGTTTGGTCTGAATTCAAAATATATTAAATTCTGACAGATCCGCCCTACATGAAGGGAAAAGCAATCCAAAAACTCATCTTGTTTAATAAGCTGCCCAGTTAACAGTCTACACATGTGAAAATAACAAGGCATACACACATAATGGATTTCAAATAGAAGGGAATAAACTGCACTAAGGAATCAGTGCACCCACATAATGGCTGCAAAATTCATCTAAATAATAATAGACTTTTTTTTTTTTTTGCATTTTGACATGCAGGAAAAGCACAGGTGTAAATAATAAGATTGATTAGAGCTGAATTCCATATAGCTGCTTCACTTTCAGGCTCCTGGTATTGTGCATGCTGCCTTACACTCACACACTTGAATATAACAGAGCCGTCATTAACGTTATATACCTGTGCTGTCTCTGCTATGAGAAGTCAAAATGTCTGCTGAGGTTCAACCCTCATGACATCGACGTTACTTCAACAACCCATCTAAATCCATCATATAAATAGATTAAGTCCGTCTATACAGTTTAAAGGTAAACATGCATGAACTCCAGTCAGAAGAGCCTAAAATGAAGTAAAACCTTGTTACAGTAAGTCACACAGCAGATTCCATAATATAATCAAAACAGGAGGATTGCTGTCCCTGCTTCCATTTTATAAGGTGTTTTGACGTGATGATGGAAGTGGTATTAAACTGTTCTATATCAAAGGCAGCAGTAATGAGATGGGCAAAGATTCCTGCAGGTCATCTGAAAGGATTGCAGCAATAAATTAAGTGAAAGCATGTTTATTTATCTTGTGTTGGTGTGCATCTGCTGTGCTGTTGTGTGTGTGACACGTGGGTGTATAAATAGCAGTGTTTACCTGCACCCTCTTTGAAATTAGTTCTTCAGCCTCTCTAAATAAAGAAGATAAAGATTACACTCACAAACAAAGCATCAATTATAACTAAGGCATAAATTAAAAGCCTGAGCGAGCAGCGCAAAATCTGAGTTCCTCCTGTGATATGAAACCACTTATTGACATCGTCATCATCCTAATCACATATATATCCTAATCACTATATCAAATAAGCAAATAATTCACAAACCAGATATTGGTAGAAATACATTATGTGGAAAGGCAAACTAGGAATAATGTCCTAAAATGACTTACAAACTTTTAACTCATTCACCTGCTGAACAGAGAACACCTGCTTCCTAATGTGTAACTACAAACGTGTGTGTTGTCTGTTATTTTTGATAAAGAATATAACGATGAACTGGAATGTGCAAGTCCTGTTTGTGTGTGTTTTTGTTGACAGGTGGAGGACAGTGAGGCCTCATGAACCTTTAGCTCCATCTAGTGGTTCATCCTCTTTAGGCTCATGTTTGACACAATACCCAGAGCGCAAACCAAATTTTGTGCATAATGCAACACATTTATATTCTTCCTCATAGTCTCTCTGTCTTTTAATTTATTTCACCACAATAATCCGGTCAGTATCAATACTGCTCTCCAAGGAGGCTTGGGTACATGTATTAAAAGCATAAACCAAGACAATAAAACAATAAAAATATATCTCAAACAGTAACAACAAAAAATTTGAACTTGGTCTTCAGTCCATCATTAAACTCATTATCATGCTGCTTAGAGCTTGGACATACTGTATATTACCAGTCTTGTTGGGCTTAGCTAAGCAGACTGTGCTGCATGGAGAGTGGGAGCATGCACGGTGCAGCCTCCTGGACAACTGAATACCAGTCAATGCAAAAATTGTGTCTGACTAGTCATTTAGCAAATGATGCCCTGGGGCTTAGTTGGTTCCTCTCTGCTAATTCCATAAAACTGATTTATGATATTTAAGATATTGAAAATATTGGGAATACTATTCAAAAGAGTATAAAAGATCATTAAAGACAGTACAATTGTTTTATGTTGAAGTATCAGTGCTGAAGCCTATTGAAGGGTCAAGGGCTAAACTTGGCAGCACTGACAGTAGCCTAACTAAAGCTGACATAAGTCAAAAACATTTCCTAGTATCATCTCTTTAAATAGGTGTCTTGTTTGGCAGGATATAGAACCTGGTGTTCAGTTTTGTAAAACCCTATACGTACAGATAGCTAATTGAACAGTACTGGGTGACAATAAAACAACAACATAAAGTCTTTACGCGAAATAACTGCACAAAATCATCAGTGAAAGAGCGCAAACATAAATTAAAAGTGCACAAAGAGCGACTCTATGCTTAACTTTCTACAGTCATGACGTGTCGCCTTTACGTGCTGCGTCATGTGCGTGCGTCAGTCTAAGTTGTAAACATTCCTGCTGCTGCTGCAGCTTCCTCACTGATGGTCTGTCGAGTTCGCTAAGATGATGTGGCTGCGTTTTATATTTCACTCGTGAAAGGTTTCTAGTCGTTATTACTGTTAATAATCCAAGCGACTATCGGGTGATATTATAAATTCTTTTTTGGGGCTCAACAAGACCGCGTCAAATTGCTGTCATAAAGCTAATATTAGTCTTTCAGCTAGTTGCATCTAGCTTCTGTTGCAGGGGATAAGACGCAGCACTATTTCGGCGTCTGTATATACATTTGTTTTTTTGTTTTTTTATGAAAAAAGCTCACCCTGCTCTGCGCTGAAATGGTGTTTTCCTTGGTGAGCCTCTGTGCCAGGGAGGTGGTGAGTGACCACAGCTCGTCGCCCTGCTGGTTGAGGTGGGTGCCCAGGGAGCTGTTCAGACCGCTGCTTGAGGCCGCCTTCACCAGCTGCAGACCGCTGGCTGTGGGTGAGCTGGTGCAGAGGTGGCCTGAACGCACCCTGCGTGTAGGAGGACGGAGGAAACAAGGACAAACTGCGCCGAATCGACTTTGCATCCAGTCTTTGTTACTTGCGGTTGTTAGAGGACTCTCGGACAAAAGGTAAGTTTGTTTGTCAAGAAACTTTGGATCATGATCTCCACTCTTGCAGCAGTCAGCAAGCAACTAACGCTTCTTTACAGTGCTTTTCACAACAGAAGTTACAAATTGCTTCACAGGAAATAGAAAAGGAAAGGAGATACCGTGAAGACACCCTGTAACACAACTAGAAATAAGTGTGTAACGCACAAAGTAGTTATGCAGTTTCATAAGTAGTTATGAAAGCCTCAAAAAACTCTTTAAATGTCTTAGAAATGCTTTTTTTCTTTTTTTTTAAATATATGCACTGATTTGGCTTCTCTAAGGCTTCAGTGCCCTATGTCTATTTTTCAATATTGTCTCTGCAATAATCAGTAATATATCAGGCCATATTCTGTTTCCTAGATGTTCCCTGCAAATACTGGACCTCTGTGGGCTCCAAGGAGATGAAGGAGGAATGGGAGACCCGATGGGGGGCTGGTCTCTGACTGTAGCTCTCTGCACCATGGTTGTTCAGGCCAGAGCTGGAGCGCAGAGGGCACAGAGGAAAGAAGGAGAGCGGGAGAGAAAAAGAATCTCGGCCCTGGAGAGAGAAAAGGATGTAAAAAGAGAGAGAGGACAGTGGAAGAAGGGAAAAGAACCTAATGGCGATGAAGCAACCAATGAAAGAGAGAGGTTGGCATTGTTGGGACTTTTGGGTGAAGAGGAGATGATTAAGGGAGTCAGGAGGAGGATGGAGATTGAGAGGAAAAGAGACAGCACATCAACAGGTGTAACAGGCAGCAAAAAGGAAAATGAGGAAAGAGATCCAGGAAGTGATGTGTTGGTGCATGTGAGAGCTGATCTCTTTGTCAACGCTCGATCTTGGGAGCGTGTTCGTGTCGCTCTCAGCACATGGGGACCTCTCAAGCTTCAGTGCAGATACCTTCGTGTGGAGGAAATCTCTGTGTCAAGTATCAGGACTCTGCTAGACCTCCTGCCTTGCCAGGGTCTGCTGGGCATCGACGTCCGCTACAGCAGCCTCGGGGTGGCTGGCTTTGCTGAGTTGCTGCCTGCTCTTTCAACTTTCCCTGCACTGAACTCCGTTCGGCTGCACTACTGTAACTTGGACTTTCGCCGAGACCAACCTGGCCAAGAACAGGCACTGAGGGACTTGTCACAGGGTTTGGCAAAGCTACGAGAACTGCGACGCCTTAGCCTCACTGCACTGCGCCTGCCAGGACAACTTCGTGTGCTGCTCAGGTTTGGCATGGATTCCTGTTTAACATGAACACTCTTCTGTGACTTCGTATCTACACTTTGAGCCGATTCTCAGACTGCAGAGAAATTATTATACAGTATTTTATATTTGTTCAACTGAGATTTAGGAAAGATAAATGCAATATAATGATCTCTAATGGAGCTGAAATGATTAGTCAGTCATTGATAAATTAGTCAAAAACAATCATCAGCTCTTTTATATTTTTTTATAATACAATAATTTTTTATTATATTCAAAACAACTCAAACCTAGAGAATTAGCTCACAAAACCTGACTCTGTTATTCGTTTTCTCCATACTCTCCCCACCTAAACTAATATGTTGTACTATAATGACTATTTGATTTGAACAGTAAACATTGATTAAGTGTTTTGACCTTCCCTCTTTTGTTACAGCTCACTGCCTCAGCCTCTGGAGATCCTGGAGCTGCCATATTTGAGCCTGAGTCCAGCTGACTTTGCCTATCTGTCCTGCAGCCACCATGCTTCCACCCTGCAGCAGCTGGATCTAAGTGAGAACCGTCTGGATGAAAACACCCTGCCCTCTATTCGCCGCCTCCTCTCCCAGGCTTCCAGCAGCCTGCAGCATGTCTCCTTAAGTGGCTGTGGCCTGACCGATGGCCTGCTGGGGCTCCTCCTGCCCTCACTTGGAGGCTGCTGGGCCCTCAAGAGCTTGGCTTTGGCCCTGAACCCACTCTCCATGTCTGGCCTCATGGACCTGGCGAGGATGGCTGTGCGAATGCCATCCCTCCGTCAGTTACTGTACCCTAACCCCCTGGAGGACTACCAGCCAGGCCTTCCCGAACTGCCCTCCAGTGCTCAGCTCTTAGACTGGCCTCTGGATGAAACCACAGACATCAACACCACCAGCAGCCAGCTCAACAGGGTGTTAATAGACAGCGGACGCTCTGACCTCTTCCTGACCTGCGACTTGCTCAATTATGATAAAGACTTGGTGAACTAAAGTCGGGGGAAGAACACTGGTGCTTTCACTCACCAATGTCCAAGAGCAGTGTTTCTTTTATGGATAAATAACTGCAAGTAGCAAACCCGTAATCAGAAGAATACCAAAGTCTTCCTAGGCCCAATAATCACCAAATTAATAGGTTTGTTCTTTTTGGCAGCATGAATGTGATCATCAGACAGATCAGAAGACAACACTAACATTGAAAATGTAAATGCTGGCCTGATGACAGAGCCAGGGAGAAGGTTTGTTCCCCCTGGTATGTAGGCATGTTTTAAACATGTTTGACAAATGTACAGATAGAGGTGATAACATAACCTCGACTCCTTGGTGGAGAAACTGATACACCATATTTCAGTTAAAAGGTGCTGTACTGCTAAGCTCACTTATCGATTGTATACATTAAATTGTTGCTTATGAATCACTGCTGGTTTTGTACCAAAAAAAGAGTTATCACTTTATAATCAGGTTACCAGGATAGTTTGGATACAAAGAATAACATCCGTCTGGTCGAAGGTTACAGCGTATTTGTTCTCGTGCCTTTACATCAGTCGCTTTCTACATGTGCATACTGTGGATCAACAAATAATGCAGCACTGGCCAACTTTATGGTATGTATTTGCTAAATTTTTACATAATTTTCCTCAAAAGGGAAATTAATCTAACTGCAAAATATTATTTAAATTTTGTACCAATTAACTGTGTTCTCTCCATTTTATTCACAAAGTAAAGTACTCTTACATTTGTGTTATTCTATTTTACATATTTGTCTTCCAGTAATTTCTTCAGCATGTATTTTAAAGCATTCAGGATTGTGCTTTTTGTTTTCATTTGACTTGTATACTGTGTCCAAACATATCACTGTTATCAGGAAATGAGTGTACCAAATCACCTTTGCACCACATGAATGCATTTACCTGCTGTAAGCCACAGAATAAAATCAGTCAAAGCAAAGTTTCGAGAGTCCTTTAATTATTATTCAAAACAATTTTTATTATATGGCTCATGAGGAGTTAATGGGAATGTTACAGACTAAGAAGCATCATCTGTAGTACTCTACACAAGACTGCTCCTGAGTGAAGTAGCGACGAGGCGAGGCCTTCAGCCAGTCCTTGTCTGAGTAGATGTGAAAGGGGTACAGAGTGACTCGAGATATCGGCAAAGAGATGAAACTGGGAAAGTGCATGAGGAAGGGACGGTTTCGCAGGGGAGGCAGAATTATTCCTGTATGACATGGATATGTTTGGTGTTTAAAAAAAAAAACACATTCATTTTGAACAGGTAAATATGAACAGAAGTCTATGAAATTTTACCTGGTGGTCTGCGTATCCTGGCCATGCTGTAAGTCTCCCCAAGACGAAAGATCGGTTGAGAACCACTATACAGACAGATAGACACAGAAGAGTAAAAATAAAATGTGTAGCAAACTACCATAAAGAGAGGAAACTACTAGTGTGCTACTGTAGTGTATGTATGTGCATGACGTCCACATACCAGTCATGTAGGGGCAGAAGTACAGTGTTTTTGTGACCAGCAGGTACAACACATTGAGCCTTTCTGTACTCCTCTTTTTGGACGGAACAGAAATAATTCAGCACATCCACCATGCTGAAGGATGACGGCTTCCACTTTGCAGTGCTCCTGAGGTACAGGTACCTGTTGTGTTCCTGGTGGCACGGAAAGAGAGAGGGGGAAAGCAGTTAATCACGTACAGTAGTGAGCCAAAACCAGCCATGCCAGTCAACAACACTGTGACAGGCTCTCATGTACTCCTATTTAGAGGAGCTAAGGTCACTGTAAAGGACATCAGAAGCAAGTGGAGAGCTGATTCACAGAGAGCGAGCCTCTCAGTTTTCAAACACCTGTTCGGCCCTTTTGTCACACTCAAAAATACTCTAATGGATGGTGATAATGATTGAGAAAAGCGTTTCATTTTTTTCCATATGTGAAAAAAAATGTAAGATAAAGAAATGAAGAGTTGAATAAAACATGTCTTTGTTACTTTGTATTTGGAGATCCATGACTCCAGCCAGCAGTCTGCTCTGTCATGGAGGTTCTTCCAGATGTCAGACTGGTCCTTTAGCTCTGAGTCCCAGCTCTTCAAATCTGACCACAACCACTGCTCAGCCTCATCTACACCTAATTCACTCAGCATGCATAGCACTGTTTCCCTATCAACAGAACAAGAAGATAATACAAACAAACAAGTCGTTTCATAAAGTTTAAATTACACTTGAGAAGTCACTTAGATTGAATATAAAGGTTAAGAGGCTGCTATCATCATCAATCTTTATTTTAACATTGATGGACTCACCGGAGAACCAGTTCTTTAAAGGCCAGAAGAGTGAGAAGCTTTTTCACAAGGTCATAACCGGCAGATTTCAGACGCATCAACAGATTTAACATTTCAACAAGCATGGTCCGTTCCAAAGGTGACTGAGACACACATTTTAAAAAATAAATTGGTCACAACCTTGTAATGCACTTCTTAAAATGCATTGACATTTTTGATGCTGGACATACTGTACCATGTGTGGTCTCGCAAATTTAGGCACTAAGTCAATGAGGTCTTGGTAAAGCTTGTCTGTATTCTGTAAGAGCCCCTGGCTGTGCAGGGCCTGCAGAGCACTGAGGATCTTGATTTTGGACGGAGTGCTGCAGGTGTTTAGATGGTCCAGCAGTTGTAAAGAGAAGTCCTCTGGAGACAGGGTGGTTGGGATACTCTGCACACAAACATACACTCATCAAAACTGAAACTTGGACCAAATTTAACATTGTACATTGCAGATATCTTTGAAATAGGCTACCTTTTTATCAGGGAACAAGTCTTTAAACCAGCCCGCATCTGCAAACTGTTTAAGGAAAGTCGGCACCTCAGGGGTGGGTTCGCGGGGTGGAAGCGGTGTTGGGGTCCTTCGATGAGGACGAGTTGGAGCAGGAGTTTTGGGTTTGGGTTGCTCTATTGGGCAAATGATCTCTGGAGGCTACAAGGACAAGTTACACTCAAATGAGAGCTGCTGTTCTTGTGCCATGCGTTCTCGTGTCCTCTACAAAATGCTCTTACCTCTTCATGCTTCTCTATGATGATGGGTTTCTTGGGTATGACTTTCTCAATAGGCCATGGCTTGACTTGAGAGCTTGGTGCTGGAGCCTTTTTCTCCTGCAGTTGCACAGTTAGACCAAAACTTTGCTTCCTGACATACTTATGTCTGGACAACACAAGACTGCACATGCTAGCAAACAAGGGACAAGAAATAAAGTTTTTTAAACCTAGAAATTCAACTGTAATGTTCTAGCTCCTTCAGTTCATTCAAAAGAAAAAACAAGATTGAAAGAGGAAAGAGATTACCTTCTTCTTCTCCACAATCACAGGAATGATCAATTTAGATTCAGGGCGGACGTCCTCTTTTAAGGGAGGAAGGTTACAGGGTTGGTTGTCATTTGGTTCAGTATAAAATGAGAATGTATCTGGGTCAGAGGTGTCCTCCAAATCAATCTGAAAACACAGGATAATACCATGAATTATATACAGCAGTTCTGATGCAGCTGATGAATACGGTAGCAGGCTTTCTTTTCTTTTTATTAAAGGAAAGCTGAAAGGTAACTGATTATGAACCTCATTTGCCAAGCTTTAGCATACTCTGGGAAGTATTTAAAAGAAGCGGGTAAAAAAGTAGCTTTAAGAGAAAAAGACACCTTAATATTGGGGGGCAGGCCATATATTATTTTCATGTAGCGATCAAAAGCCTCTTTCTTGGTTTGCTTTGTACTGGGAGGCTTCCCTTTTTTGCGCTTTACTGTGCCTTGTAGGAGTGCAGATAGGTCCATGTTTGAGGTCAGTAAGCTTTCATACTCCTGGAACAAGACAGAAACATAACTGACACATTTTTCCAGAGTGCCATTGACATTCATTGTCTCAGATTCTATCATTTCACACACACCATTTGTCTCCACATGTCTTTGGTCAATAATTGATTGGTGGCGACTGCTAGTGATTCCTCCTCCTGTTTTGCAGATGTCCTGTTAACACAAATATTGTTGGTTACAGCTTATTAGATCATTGTTTAGGATTCTTTTTAATATGTAACATGAATAAATCTTACTTTCTTTTGCTGTGTATTTCTTTATTCTCAGAGATAGGCAGGTCAGGAAATGTCTCGGCACAATAAGTGTAAAGGAGCTGTGAATAAAAAAAATGGAAATGACAAAATGTTTAGTTTACATTCTGCAGCTTAGGTTAAAAAAATGTCACAATCACTCCTGCCTCCTTTAGCCACACTGCAGTGCGAGCTGTCCCGTTACCATTTGTTGGTATTTGTGTGGCAGGAAATTTGCACAGTTCATTCTGTACAGGTCTCCTCTAATGCCCAGGAACAGTTTCCCTCCAAACCCGCCGTAAGCCAGACACTCAGGCACTGCATTGAGCTGGAGTGTCCTGGAGGGATAACAGATACATCAATGCATACATTGCTGTAATTACTACATGTTTCACATCTGTCATGCAAAGGATTTGCGGCACGTAATGAACTCGAACCTGATGAGGTGATTCTCCTCATCCCAGATATGCAGTGTCCCATCTAAACTGCTAGAAACAAACACCTCCAGATCAGGACACGCACACAGACCTGCGAGAAAACAGAGCATTCAGTCCCTCACTCTCATACAAACATACACAAACACTGCAGCACAATCCCCAACAAACAATCAATTTGTTACGGACATGTTTATTCTCTGTGACCTGTGAAGTTGTCTAAATGTCCTTCTCTGGGTGGCTGACTGGTCTGGCTCTGTTTGAATAGGTTAAAATGCATCAGAGTGTAGATGCCACTGTTGGGCTCTTGAAAGGTCAGAGCCAGCTGAGGCCCCAGGGCTGCCAGGTAGACTTGAGGTTGGCCACAGTGCAGGCTCAGCTGTTGACTGAGACAGTCCTGGACGAAAGGGTTCACCCTCCACACCACCACTGTCAAGTCCTCACCTTAGGGATTGGGGTAAAGTGGTTAAGTCATCATCTGACAAGCATGAAAAGGCAATAAAGTTACACTGGAAATTACCTGTGGAGAGCAGACAGCCATTCTCAGGAAACACCTGCATTGTGGTTACTTTTTGGCCACTGTGCGCCGGTGTCCTGTAGAAGACCTTCCCATCACCCAGCCTTAAAACACTCACACAACCTCCATGTTGGCCAAGTATGATCAAAAACCTGTCTCAAACACAGAAGTAAAATCAAATTCACTGGCATAAAGATCCTTTGGCACCACAGAATATTTATGTTTTGAAATGAAAATGCTCACCTATTCTTGGCATGATCCAGAGCTGCCTTGTTCCTGCGACTGCAGCCTCTTCTCTCCTGTAAACTCCTCCACTCCTCTAAAGCTTCCTGTGTTTCAACCACATGACTGTAGATTACTATGCAGCAGGGGGGTCCGGGGATAGGCAGACTCTGGGCATCATTCTCTGTCACTTGGTCCCCCTGCTGCCAGGGTCCTTGGCCTCTCCCCTTCCACTCTTGCATCAAAGTGATTGGATTAGTGAGTGTGTTGGCTTGGTACACTGTACCTGCCTCAGTTAGGGCCAACAGAATCTCTTTGTGCAGGCAGTAGTCAGCACACAAAATTTTCTGCTTTGCCTTGAAAGACGTCAACACTGCTCCTGTTTCTGCAGCCACCAGACTGACATCGCTGTCCCCACTGACACAGAGCACTCTTATAGGGTAAGGAGCAGGGAAGGGTGAGACTAGGATTTGCCTCAGTGGAGCTCCTTCATCCCCTTTGAGTTTACAGTGGAGGTCGTACAAGTTTCTTATGCTCCAGAAGTCCACTCCTCGGTGAGAGAAGGAAAAGAAAGGATCTCCTTTTGGAGTGCCTCCAATGCACAAAGGAGGGTTTTTCTGCTCGGTGTGGACACACTCAATCCCCTCACCCGTTTCCACATTCCAGCAACCAATCGTACAATCCACAGAGGCTGATAACAGCATGTGTAATTCAGAGCAGTAGAACAGTGAGTTGACCACACCTGGGCACAAAGAAATGAACAGAGAGTAGATATGATTCCACAAGTAGTCCACTCATTAAGAGACAGAAAACCGGAATATGGAGTCCTTCAGTCATAAATTTACCATTATGTCCATCAAAAACCAGACGTAGCTCCCAGTCTGGACTCCACACTCCGATCTTTTCGGACGCAATGATCAAACAGTCCAGCTGAGAGCAGTACACCATCGCTGTGATATTGCTGTAAAACACAACTTGTTAATATTAAGTCTCAACAATTCATATTCAAATTAAAATTTCGTTTATCACTGAGGTCTTAGTTAAAGGTGGTGTACTGGACTTCCATACCGTGAGCAGAGATCCCTCTTGTTCTCCAAAACCTTTCCCACATCCAAGTCCACCACTGTCACAACCCGCCCACACGCAACGAAGGCCCTGTGAGGCCTGTCAGATCGCGGGGGAGCCAAAGCCATGTGAGTGAAAGTACTTTTGTGCAGCCCCTCCTGTATCTTCACCTTACACCTCATGAGCATCACCGACCACACACACACGTTCCCCACACCTGCAGTCACCAACTCTGTGGAGTGCTCTGCAGGCTGACACACACGTATGTCCAGGGCATCATGAGCAGCATCCAGGGGGCATAACTCCTTCTGGTCCAGAAGTGTGAAAACAGGACCCGGACCCCAACCTACCAGACGCCCAGAGATCTTAGTGGCAGTCAGGCCTGTGAAGAGGAGGTGTACTGGGGAAGTCTGCTTGTGGCCATCAGCTTTGTAAAGGCAGACTGTGTTGTCGGAGTGGAGGCCAATAAATGCTGCAGCAGCCTCAGAATACATCATGAAACGCACTGGGCTGTCACAGCAGAAATGCTGTATGCAGTGGAGACCATTAGTGAACTCATGCTGCCTGCTCTTACAATGTATTACCTGGGGAGACAGACACAGGTAAGGTGTGTAAGGCATCTGAAAGTGCACACAACTGATCAGCAATCTATCACTCACAGACGCAGCTTACCTTGCCAGTAACTTTCTTCACATCCTGCTTGAACAAATTCTGATTTCCAAGCGTCTCCCCATTTGATGCCTCACTTCCTTGAGACAGCTGCCTCAGAGTGGGGGAGAGCACTGTTGTTGTTGTGCTCCCCTCTCCTGGGGCTACCATCTCCACCAGTTTCTACACAGGACTCTGCAGCATCCAGTGACCTTTTGCTTTTTGGTAAACATCAAAAATCTCTCTTTGCTGCAAGACATTTATTTGTGCAGGACATGCTAGGGGAAAAAAAATGAAATTTTATGTGAATGCACGTTGGTGTTTTAGTGTTATTTTCCTCCCTGTTTAAAAAAAAAACTATTTCTGTTTTTAAAGGTATTTTTAAAAGATCACAAATTATCTCAGCACCTGTCAAACAATCTGCAATTACTGCTTTATTCTGAGTCATCATCACACTGGTAATATCAAATAATGTGAAATAATTTATAGCTTTTGTTACACACAATATTAGGTGTGCACTGTCATCTGACAGTTGTAGAAAGACATGGAGGCCATGGTTTTCCAGTTTTCTTTCTTCATCCATTCTGTTACAAACTCTGAACTAAAACTGGAAAAACAAATGTTATGCTGTTTGTTATTACAGGCAAATTAAATTAAAAAGAGGTAAAACCATGTTTTTTTGCATTGCAACAAATAGTTGATTGATCTGGCGATTGACAAAAATTTAATTAGCAATTAATGAATTTAAGGTTTCAGTCTCTCAAATATTTGCTGGTTTCCAGTGAAAGTAAACTGAATATTTTTAGGTTTTAGACTGCTGGTCGGACAAAACAATGGACTCTGAGAAATGGACTGGATGGACCTTTTTCCACTATTGTCTGACATTTTAGACCAAGCAGCTAATCAATTAATCGAGAAAATGATCTGAGGACTAATCGATCATGAGTTCAGTTTAGTTGCGGCCCTACATGGTTTCAAATCAGCATTATAAGACAACCACAAAGCAAATCTTTGCTACTCTCCTCTACAAAGTTCAAGATTTATAACGTTAGTTATCAGCCTAAACAATGAGTAAACTAAGTTAAACTTTGTTTACCTTCCACGGACTAGTAGTAGTATGTACCCAGGATGTAGCAGCGGCAGGTAATCTACACAATGTGATGTTAATTTTGCTGTAAACGATTAACTAAACCAGGTCCGGGTCCGCTGAAAGTCGGTTTGTTCTTTCAGGTCCCTGCCTTGAAGAGCGCAAGTCCCTGTTGCTAGGCAACGGGTCGCTCGGCTACATCCATGGCTGCAGGTCGCACAACTTCGACTTCATCCAACAAAATGGTTTCTCAGGGCGAGAAGTTATTTCATTTAATAAATCTGAGGTCATGTCCTTGGTGTTTTTAACTGTACATTTGGAGGATTTGTGAATCACTTTCTACTGTATTTTTTTTTTTTTTACGTGTATTCAGTGAAAACCAAGTGTTTCCAGACTTGAAACTTGATGGGAAAGAAAAAGAAAAGTGTACCTACTAATTGTCCTAAGAAATTAATTAATTAATTTTAAAAAAGGACGTTATTCTAAGCATATATAGCAGCATAACTGAATAGAACTAGAACTAATAATCACTAAACCACTAAAATTTGCGTGTAATTTTAAAAATAACTGATAATTAACAATCGCACGTTATACAAATCGAGAGTTACTTGGACTGCCATGGCATTAAATAAGACAACTATATACTCAGTTTATTGTATAAAAATTAAACTTACCACCATACAAATATTTCATATTAGTCAAAAAGTATAAATATTTACATCCACAATCATTTGAATGATATGT
Source organism: Toxotes lorentzi (assembly GCA_037833715.1). NCBI lineage: Eukaryota > Metazoa > Chordata > Actinopteri > Toxotidae > Toxotes > Toxotes lorentzi. The sequence goes on from JBBMJY010000013.1 coordinate 5,897,648, forward strand.
TTTTAGAATGTTCCTATGGGGGACAGTAAATGAATTGTGGCCTTTCTAGAGCATCTTTGGTATTTAGCCACTTTCAGAAGCCAAACCTAACACATGTTAAATTTAATTATGACACAAACTATACAATGTGACAGTGACATAAACTCATTTATAAACTGATCCTTATGAACTTCATGAGTTTAAAATATGAATTAACACAAACATCAGTCTACAACTCAGCCATTTCAGATGCAGTGTTTCAGAAGGCTTCAGTCGTCATACTCTCCAACTTCTCCTCTTCGGCTGGAACGGGTACAGTAAAATTTCTAGTGAAATACTGCATTTCTATCTTTCCTGACTCGTGTGCCAGGGCTATTCCTGAATATGTGTTTTGTTGTCCTGAGTCTCCAAACACAGCCATGGCTGTCACCCTGAAAACAAAAAACACACACCTGATATGAACAAATGATATGACAAGTATTAAATTACTTGCACCTTCATCACTCCTGCCTGTCTGGCGTTACCTATCCGCAGGCATCCTCTCAGTGACCACAGGCTCTGTGTCATTTTTCAGCAGGTCCCATATGTGAACGCTAGAGGCTGCATCTAGCACACAGAAGACTGCCGGCCTGGTTTGGGCCCACTGCAGTGAGACCACTGGTTCACCTGCTGTACCGTTCTTCCACTCTGCCACAGGTTGCTCATGGCTGACTGCATGCAGCCTGATGCTCCCATCCCCACAACCCACCTGGAAAAAGGGCAATGGAAAAGAAGGCACATGCATATTTTTTAAAGGCTACAGTACAAATTAGAGCTTTAAAGGTGCAGGTATGTAGATTATTTTACATGTGGACAGAGCCATATTATATCTCCCCCTGTTTCCAGTTTTTATGCTAAGCTAAGCTAACTGGCTAGTGTTAGTGTTATCAATTTTCTCATCTAACTCAACACAAGACATAACCATATTTGCCAAAATACTGAACAATAAAAATGTTCTCTCACCAAAAACAAGTTTTGTCTGAAGGGAGAAAAGTGGATTGAGCTGACATCCACAGGTCGGACTCCAGCCTCCTGAAACCTGTAAAACTTTGGAGGAGCCTTCAAACCGTGACTCGTTCCATGACTGACCAAACCCTAGTATAGAAATCACATTGGTTCACTGTCTCATTATTAAACAGTGGCAGAGAGAGAAGGTTTATTTGAAAATACATTATTATACATTATACATTATTATGCTCACCATATTGGTGCCAATAAAGAAATGATTGGAGTCGGCTGGAAGAAAATTTAAATGAAGAGTCTGTAACGGCCCTGTTTTCAGTGCATCTCGAGGTGATACCCTGAGAGACAGACAGAGAAAGAGAGGGGGAAAAAAATACAAAACCAGAGGTCAAAGTTACAACATTCCCTGCCAAAAACAAACACTGGAATATGACACTGCATCACATTCACACTGCAGATATACGACCACAGATATGTTCCCATCGAATGGTGAGATGACAAAAACAGCAGCCCACAGTACATAACAAACAAGATCGTATGACCACGAAAGAGCAGCTGTGTTCCAGTGGGCGCAGACATTGTGGGATATTTTGAGCCCGGTGGCTGGCAGTGACGGATGCATCACAAGCTATTTATCAGTCTCACCTCTCAGCAGTGAGGAGGGAGGAGCTGTGAAGCAGCTTTACTTTGCCCCCAGGCCGGAGCCCTGCAAGAGAGAAAGAGAAAGGTTAAAGCTGAGAGCTGAAAAGATGAGTAGGTTCGTGGAAAAAGAACACACTAAACGTTTCGAAACGTGACTGTGTTACCTAGATCTGTTGGAGAGCCTGCCTCGTTGGCCTTTGGGAGTTCCACTACCACCTACAGGACACAGACAGAAAATCCAGCACGTTCATCACGGCATATTTTTTGCTCTTTGTGTAGAGCGATCTGTATATGATGGGGGAACAACTCCTTGATATACAGACAACCATCTGTTTATTACTTTGACGTATTATGTGTTAATTTGATCCTGACAAGAACTTAAAAATGTGATGATTCTGGAGATATAAGTAGCATCTTTTTTCTTTGATTTTCCTTAAACTCTTCTGCCAGTTTGAAAATCTCTGGTGTAGAGAAAAATATGTAGAATCCACTCTGCTGCCCAACCTACCCAGAAATTTAATACCCCGCTTTCATCCAAGGAAGCCAGCTGGAATGACAATCCTGACGACTCTGGATTATGAGACAGAATAACACTTAATGAAATATAGAGCCAACTGTGAATGGCAAAAACGTATGTCATATTTATAAAATGATAGACAAGATCTTAAATCACTGTGTTAACCATTGTTATACCATTCCATACCTTCCTCAGATGCCAAAAGGGGGACCTCTGGCCTCAGGCCCCCTGCTACAGTAGAGGGGACAACTTCTACAGATGTCACAGATGAGAAATGGCCTGAGCCAGCCATCACTGCATCTGTGTTGACAAGATGACAAAAGAGAGCATATCAGTGCACACTGCATCATCACGACTGTACATAAGAAAACAGCCTCTGAACCTTAAGTGAGAGAAGGGGCAGAGGCAGCCCTGAATGACTATGCGTAGTTAATAAGGGCTATTGGTATTATTTTCTCAGTCACCAGTGTCTGTATCCATGTACTGAAAATAAAAAAACTCATTTGAGACATACCAGTGGAGAAAGTAGGCTGTCTGAAGGTCCACTCATCTTCCCCTATCTTCAGGCGGTAGTGGTTACCAGCATGCTCCCTCAGGTCCCACAGCACCACAGAGCCAACGGATGTACCTGCAAACACCAATATGGCCTTTCCAGGGCTGAAACAGCAACACTGCACCTGAGACCGAGAGCATTAAAAGGGGTCAGTAACATTGTATATTTTAAAGCTGGACCTTTTGAGACATCTTATTTTTTCTTTTATTTTTCCTCTCCTTTAGGCAAGTACAGCAATAGGGCCTGCCGTATAATGTTTACAGTGGTGAAATTGTTAACTCTCCAGTAGTAGAATTAAAACTTAATAAAAACTTTCTTGTACCTCAACAAAAGTAAATACTAGTCTTGCTCATGTCAAGTGTTAAAGTCTATGTACAACCCAGAAGTAGGTTTTGTTTTATTGTGATTTTATTTATTTGCATTTATTGCAACTAACTTTGCTAAAACTTAAAAAAAAAAAAAAGGAACCAGAAAATGTCACCTCAGATTCATAGACAAGGATCTTCTGAGGTCTCGATGGCTCCCAGATGTTCCAGATGCAGATGATGGTGCAGCTGTCAAGACGCACAGCACTGGGCTTAGTTGTAGGCGTGTGGACTGACATCATGGTGTGCCTCTGGACCTGAGAGAAGTGCACCAGGCTGATGTGGCGATCTGCGATTGACAACATGAAGGACTAAATGCTTACTGTATTCATGTGCATGTGCTGGTTTATGCAGCATATTCTAAACAACAACTACCTTCATAACAACTAATAAATACAGTACTGATGAGAATTCAGTGGTTTGGGACTAATCTGGCTGTGGTGTGTACCATAAAGAAAAGGCAACTTAGTGTTGAGCTGTAAACTTCCATCGCTGAAAGACAGCGAGTCTGTTTGAGTCCTCATCTTCCTCAGGGACTTTCTCTCAGCTTGATCCTCTTCCAACAGGACAACCATGACCTTGATTCAGTCACAACACACAACTGGAGTCAGTCAAGTGTAGAAGACACAAAAAATCTTCATGAAGTAAAGAACTGTAACATTCTTTAAACTGTATATGAGAAAGACAACCTGTGAGGCTGAGTGCAGAAATGCTGTCAGACGCTGGGAATCAAAGTTCATTTCATGTCTGTTTTTGTCTCGTGCTTCCTGGGAGAGGTTTGGATCTGTAAAAGCATGATAAACACCATTATTAAACTCTACAAGTAAACACTGAATCCATTATAGAATTTTCTTGGCGTTGCCTCACCCCCGCAGGCTCCATTGTGCTCCGGAGGATGCTGTGTCCACTTCTCACACACCTCTATCTCCTCTGTTTGAATGTCTCGATCTGCGTTATCCTCATTACACTGAACATAAGCCTGCCAAGGAAGAAGTTCAGACATGGACTATGGGTATTTCTTAAAGAGAGAACATGGATTATTTTTCTTTTGTCTTTTATAATTTGGTTACAGATATTTATGTGAAGAAAAAGACACAACAAAATAAACACTGACCTGTTTGGTATTTGCATTTCCAAAGGTTCTAATATACATGTCATATTCATTGACAGGTGGCAGATCCAAAAGGGAGAATGTCATTGAGAAATCCAGGTCGATTAAGCGAAGCAGCTCTGTGCTGCGTTTCCTGTAAAAAAGAAAACTAAGATTGAAGGTACAAATAAAAAACACATATGCTATGGTATGGGCTTGGCAAAATGCTCCAAGCCACAAAAAATGTTTACAATATTGATTCCTCTAGAGGTATCTAGCCCCATTACAATGATCCATTTTCCATTTAACGTGAAAAAGTTTTTCTCGAGTTAACTTACTTGTGTTTTGTGGCAACTTTCTTGCTGACTTCACGATGTTTTGCTGCCACAAAGTCAATAAACTTCCCACGCTGAGAGGCTTGACTCTGGTTCTTTTCAGATCCTATAAAGAGAGCAGCAAGAAAATATCATGTCCCATAATTTTGCACAAAACCCCTCAGGATTAAGTGAGTGTCTTCCAATAACACATGAAGTTAAACAAATATGGATAGACTGTAACATGGGATAACACCAAGTGCAAGCGTTAAAGGATAACTCAGCAAAAACAGTGGAATCGCACCTCTGGACCATTTAGGCCCGTCTTCCTCCTGTCTGCTTGTACTTTGTCTGGACAGAGCTGTTCCAGCTCTCTCATTCTCTTCATTCATTGCTCTCTGAATTGCTTCTATCTCTTTTCTCTTTTGTGCCTGAAGTTCCTCTCTTTCTTCTTCCACTTGTGGAAACACTGGCTGCTTCTCATCTTCATCCTCATTTTCACTCGGATCCACCTCCTCAAAATCTTCCTCATAATCCTTAGAACAGGGAAACAAAATCCATCACTTCTTACATATATGTTTAGTGCAAAATAAATAAAAAAAAACTAAGATGGCAAAACCACATATTTCACACCTTTTAAGAATAAAACTAAATGCACTATGAATACTCACCAGTTTCTTAGAATGTAAATCGATTACAGCATGCCAAATTAACACAAAAATAAGAACGGAAATGTTAACAAACATTTAAACATAATGAAAAAAACTAAAAAAACAACAGAATTTGGTTCTACAATATATATCTGATTTCATAATTTGAATTTTGCATTTTTACCTCAAAATCATCTTCATATTCTTGGCCAGCTAAATCTTCATCATTGACAACCTGAAGATGTGATAAAAATACATAAAGTAGGAGATACTCATATACTACTATAATATTTCAGTAAAGCATGCAGAAGCTCCTTGGGATGATGTTGCACTCTAATAAAGGTGAAGCTGAAAGTAGAAGAAAAAGACTGTCAACAGTTCAGTAAGGAGTACAGACAGCTGGTGGTTCACAGAACCAGATGCTGCAGCATGAGCTGAAAGAAGATTTGCAAGCAAAGCAAAGTGTAGCTGGGAGATTGAACTCCACTGCAACTGGCATCATTTTATAATGCCTATGGTTTGCTAGTTACCAACAGAAAGAAGAAAACCAAACAAAAAAATAAATAGTCCCCAGAAATGCAAGAGCAGATTTTTTTTCCCTTGAAGGTTGTAAGAAGGGTCACCAAACTGAGCATCTTACAGGCTCCTCTGTGTCTCCTAAATCCCTTACACTAGTTGTCCAGTGCTCAGATACAAGCTCAACTTCCTGGATTGCAAAGGTGACATGTGGGAGAAAAAAGGCATAAAATCCATCAGGGAATCCACAGTAATAGATCAATGCAATGAAGGCTATTCAGGCAATTTATGGGTCTACTAACCTCTGTTTGTACTGTATTAGTCTCATGCGCATGGCTCTTATCTGAGGTTGATTTCTTGGAGCTGGTCCTATCTCTGTGATTTCTTTTTGGATCTTCTTCTTCACTGTGTCTTCTCTCTCTCTGTTTTCTTTCTGGATCTCCTTCCTCTCTGTGCCTCCTCTCTTTGTGTTTTTTCTCCGGATCTTTTTCCTCTCTATGCCTTCTCTCTCGCTCTCTCTCACCACGATGATGCCTTTCCTCTTCACCTGACCCCTTCAAGTCCTGATGAGCCCTGGATTCACTGTCATGCTTCCGCTTTTCATCCTAGAGGGCACAAAAATCAACACAAGAAGGTTAATGTCACCAAAGGACTTTGACACAAGTACGATGACCTGTAGAGGTCACAAATGTATGCAAAACAGAGCAAAAATATTCATTAATTTGTTTACCTTTCCTTCCAATGCAAAATAGTGATGGACAATTAATATTAATGCAGATGCTTACATGATATCCTCTCTCTTTGCGTCTCCTTTCTTTCTCCTCTTTATATCTTCTGTGTTCTTCTCTGTACTCTAAAATCATAAAGATAGAAATATTGACCTCATGGTGACACCCTAATTCTGTATATATTCTGTATATATGTATGGAGTTACCTCTTTCCTCTTTCCGTTCCGAATGCCTCCTGTCTCCACGTCTTTCTCGACTTTCTTTGTCATTCCTCGTTTCTTCATAATCATCTTTGTGTCGCTCTCTCTCTCGATGCCGGTCTCTCTGTTCTCTATCATACCTTTCCATCCGATCCCCTCCGCCTTCTCCATCTTCCTCATGTCTCCTTCTCTCCCTCTCAGTCCTGTGCTCTCTGTCCCGTTCTTCTCTCCTTCTTTCCCTGTCTCTCTCTTCCCCCCTTTTGTCCCTGTCCCTCTCATTGTGTGTGTCTCTCTCCCTTACCCTGTCTTTCTCCTTATCTCTGTGTCTTTCCCTATCCTGCTTTTCCTCTCTATCCCTCCTCCTGTCCCTATTCTCTCTGTAATCATCACTGTACTTATTTCCATCTACCAGTCTGTCCCTTTCCTTCCTCTTCTCCTTGTCTTTGTCCCTCTCATCTCTTCTGTCCCGTTCTTTATCACCTCTCCTGTCCCGTGAGCCCTCTTTTCTTCGCTCGGCATATCTGTCCTTTCCGTCTTCATCTCTTCTCTCCCTTGTACTCTCCCTTTCCCTGTGTTTGTCTCGCTCTCGCCTGGACTCCTTCTCCGAGTCTCTGTGGCGTCTCTCTATGGATTCCCCACCACGGTGCTTTCTTTCATTGTCATCTCTCCTCCTGACATAGTCAGCACCATGTTCTTCCACCTAAAAAATGAAATCATAAATTTTGTGTCATCAAGCGGATGTTCATATATTATCTGTGTTAGAAAGTCAGAAATCCTTTCTGCAGTGCTTTTTAACTCACACTGCTTACCCTGATATGTCTTCTCAGGTCAGTTGGTCTCCATGTGTCTTCCTTGGTTATTTTCTAAATAAACACATTATCGTGTGTTTACTAAATGCACAATGTACATTCAACGACGAAAATATATCAACAAAATGTTAGCAACCCCCTAAGAAGCTGAGACAACGTTCATTTCCTTTAACGTTCTGTCTACAGTAAAACATTTCCCTTCTTTAGCCTGCATAGTGTAAGAACAAAGGTTAAGCACTTACCTTGTCACTATGCATGTTCTCATCTGTGTTTTTTTGTTTGTGGGGTTTTTCAATCACCGAAAACTAGCTCATATTTTTGTAATGACGCCACCATGATGGTAAATCTCTAGTGCGCAAGCGCAGTTGGTCGAAACCAAGGAGATCGCGTCACTTCGGCTTGACAACAGGCTCACTAGTCAACAGCAGAGCAATCGCTGGAATCAACAGCCGGTTGCTGAGGCAACGCTTTAAAACCTAATTATTTTTTCACGATTTTGTAAAACAAACAAACAAACAAAAAAACTATTGTTTTATCGACCATTACAATCGGCACAATACCTCTGCTGCTGCTAGTTCATTTCGGTGCTGGCTTTGAATAAACCTCGTCTTTTGAGCGATTTCTCCGTGCTCGTTTCAGTTTCTGATTGAGAGCAAGCCAGCTATGTACTCTGTAAAATAATCATTTATTTGCAGCGCAATCAGTGACATGCATTTGTTTTCTTATATATAGTTTAAGAATAGCAGTTTCACATACGTACTTTGACGTTCCCTGTGTGTTACAACAATAGATAATTACAAGCTTGTTTGCTGCTAGAGAGCAGGAGATGGCAGCATTTTATCTTTTTTATCTAGGCTACGGGCACCATTGGGAGCGCACAGTGCGGGGTGGGTGCCTGTGCGTTTTTGGAAATGAGCATTCTTCCCCTGTGTGGATGCAGAGCGACTGTTTGCGGCTCAGCAGACTCGTTTAACCAAGGGCACGCAGTACTTAGCTTTTAGTCTAAGTGTAAACTGAAGTGGTCAATGATAGAGATTCATCCGAATGCGATGGGCTGGTGTGCAGGTGAGCCAACGTGAGAACAGGCTCCTTCACAGGAACCGCTTCGATCCGTTCGCACATGGGAACCGAGTCAGCCGAACTGATCTGCATTTTAACAGTTTGAAAACGGACTCCCGGACACAGCAGCATGTCAAGAGACAGCATGACAGCGGTACAAGGAGCCCATTCACACAATGCGAGCCCTGCTTCACCTAAGGAGAATGGACATACCGCACCGAGCCCCGTTCAGCCCAGCTCCAACTTTCCCAATCCCTCAGCGGGGAACATACCCGATGACACCCCGGTGTCCACGACCAGCAAACTGGCCCAGACCTGGGTTCACTTTGCTAAAACGTTTGTTCTTATTTTCCCCATTTACGCCTTGGGCTATTTTGAGTTTAGCTTCAGCTGGCTGTTGATCGGACTTGTTCTATTTTTCTGGTGGAGGAGAAACACCGGAGGGAAGCACAGCCGACTGAGCCGAGCTCTGGCTTTCTTTGAGCGAGAGGAGAGAAGTGTCAAGCAAAGTCTTACGACTTCTGATTTACCACCATGGGTAAGTGTCCCTGTGAACTGACAGACGAAATCAGGTCCGCAGCCGCGCGGATGAGCTCAGCTGTTTCTCCGAAGAGCGTGTGTCAGGTGTTTCTGTGAACAATATTTTTGAGTTTCCAGGAAAAAACAAACAAACAATCAGCTGTCAAAAGCAGGAGGAGCAGAGTTGAAATGTAAAGGTGTGATTGAGCAGCTGTCTCCACCCCCCAGCAGTGACTTTACACTGAGCCCCAGTCTAAATACAGCAGGGTACAATGGTAAACCAGACACCACGCTGGAAAGGAAACATGCCCACGGGGTCCCTGTTATTTTGGGATCCAGACTGCTATCTCTCTCGTAGTCAACTCACTGTACTGCAGCACTTTAGCTTGTTAGATAACACTGGAGTTCTTGACTTCTCCTTGTCAGAGTTAATAGGTTAGTGGATTTTGAGACCTCCCCATAGACCTTCTGCAACCCTAGTATGTAAATCAGTGAGATAACATAGGCATTTAATGAAGTGGTACCACAACACAAAATACAGCTCAGCTAATAACACAATCATAGATTAACAAAACAAATACACAGTGTTTTGGAGCACAACTCGTCATTTTTGTCACATTGCCAGATGTTGTGTGACTTTTCTCAGAACTTGTGTCTTTGAAAGAGGTGTGAGAGACAGCAGGGAGTGGTGTTAGGGAATTAAGGGCAAATGTTTCAAAGTAAAGGGATTGGTTTCTAAATTATTGCATCTAGCCCCCTTCATAGAGCATATACAATGACTGTACAGTAGTCATTTATATGCCATATTCATTGATCCATCCTCAGACTACCTGCTGACTCCTGCACAAGTTAACTGCTGGAAGTCCAAGAGACAGTGATGAACTGACTGTAGAGGTCGTGTTTCATTTTTTATTGCCATATGTTTTGGGGTAAAAAAAAAAAAATAGAGTGAAATTGGGAGATTTTGTTTTACTAAAACCTTCTTATATAGCCTCAGGGGTCCAGTTTGCGGACCACCAAGGAAACAGTTTAGATTGCATTTAATTGAGTGCAATTCAAGTGCAAAATGCAGCTCAGCTGAACTGCAAATTAGAGTGAGTCTGGAGTCTCAGCTGCTTATCTTATCAAATTATAAATACAAGACATTCTTTATCAGACTCATCCCAGAGTCACAGCTCAACTGGTCTGTGATGTTCAGTGCAGTCTCATGTTTTGAGAACAGCTAAAAGCTCATTCTGCTGACACATGGCTGAGAATGCATTGAGGCTATTAAATGGGGGTGGTGTCGATGTGAGGTAGAGTGTCCCACTTAAAGGAAAGTGACCTGTCTGTGGTTTGTTGGAGAAACAGCAAGTGAAGGACTCCATGTAAGACTGGTTACACCTGTGGTGGCAGTGCATGGCCATCACAGAAATGGCATTGCTTTCACAAAACCTTTTCAAGTGCCCTGCCCTGATTCCCAAACTTCTATTGCTAAAGTGCACTCCTCCATGTTTATATGTCAGCTGTAATCATCCAGGGTGAGTCATCAGCTGCCTGGTGGTACAGCTACTTACTCTAAAAGTAATCTTCTGGGATTTAGTTTAATGTCACACAGGAATAAAAATGAAAAGAAAATGCACATGTTCTCATCAGCTGCTGATATATTTATTCATTTATAGCATTCACAACATTCTACCTTTACCAGGTATATGGGAAAGCATTAGAACAATGTCATATATGCTCCTTGGCCCATTTATTCGACACATTTATACAGTGTAATGAAATCCAGTGCAACAGATCTTCCACATGTTCTACATGTATCAACTGTATGTTTATTGAGGTGGCAGTTACTGCTGACGTTGTACTGACCTACATTAGACTGAAACACGTTTCTGTTATTCTGTCCCCAAGTCAGGAAAGAGGTCACTGTGCTGCTTGATAAACGCAGCTTGATTTCAGTTTTCTGAAAGGTGTTTTGTTTAGCGGCGTCAGATTGTCTGCATTAGATCAGACCTTTCGAGGTGCTTCTGTGAGCGAGACTTACGAGATGTAAACACAAGTTTGAGAGGTAAGCATTATATGTCTGAAAAAGAGATACCACTGTATGTGTCAGCTGAATCCAGTACTGTCTCAATGTGATTTTTGGTACATTTTCTGGAGCCTCATTAACTCTTTAATGTCTCTTCAACAATAACTTTTCATTATGTTTGTTTCCAGGTCCTGGTTACTTCCCAGGTTCAGTGCTGGTTATAGGCAGTTTAAACTCTGTTTCAAAACTCAAGCAGACTTTTAATTTCACTCTCATGACATTAACCCGAATGACTTTTCAGTTTTACACCAACACAGCAACAATGGCTGGATCTGAATAATTGAGATGATTTGCTCCCATTTTCTGCTACACAGCTCGTTTTTTGTCAGCAGGCGCCTAAAAACATGAGTCCTGTTGAGTGAATCATCCATTGCTTCACACAGGTTTTCTGAATAAGGTCACTGTGTCAGGTGGAATAATGAAGCCTTACAAGTGTCTCATCCAGAGGATTACATTATTTTCACCCAGTAACAAAACTGCAGGCCTGACCCTGTCATATTAACTAGAACTTTGTGTCTGCTTGCTCTTGTCACTGCTTTATCCACACTGTGACATAAATGCTGTATAAGCACTCTTGCTGCCTCCATAAGGAATAGTGCTGTCCCTTGTAGCTGTCGCACCGTATGTTATACCTCACCAGTGTTCCAGCGGGTTGCTTCACTTCATCTTGCTGTTGAGATTGATAAACGCCTTCGATTCGGTGTGATGGAGAGGTAGCCTTGTTTATGTGTTATTTATTAAGGAGGTGTGTGCATAGTTGCACACCTTTGTGCACAGTATTGACTTTATTCCAGGCGTTTCCTTTAGCTCATGTTAAATCAATTCCTGATTTACTTTGGTTGTTCAGGAAGATAAGTCAAACTGCAGCTCAGTCTCATAGCACAAAGGTAGTGGAAATAAGTCTGGAAATATGAGACAAGTTGAGACCTAGTTCAGGATGTAAGCATGATTATATGTGGTATTGGAACTGCTTCCATGTTAAAATGACAAAACCACTTAATCTTAATTGTATTTCTAAAATTCCTCCAGTGGTATTGGATTAATGACACACATAGCATGACTGCGCTTTGCTCATACTCAAATTGTGAGTCAGGAAATTAGATTCTATGGTTTGTACTGATGTCAGTTATCTTAAACCAGATAGCACAAAAAAGGCGGTGATAAAAGAAAGGTCATACAATCGATGTATTCTTCGGGTAGAAATAAAAACTGTGGAAAACTCCAGTGACCTTTGCTTTAAGAGTGTTTTGAAATATCTTTTTCATCTTCTTTTTCCTTCACCTTCTTTTTTTTTTATCAAACAACTCCATATCAAATAGTTCATTCAACAGATGTTCTCAAGCATCAAAACCCATTAGAAACACTCTGTCCTCACTTGTTTGAGTTATTTTTGTAATGAGGGTGTTATCATTGTGTTGTATTGCTATAGCAATGTAAAATGCCAGGTTTGTTTAAATTTGTCGATCTGTTAGCTCAAATTTAAGTGTGTTTCAGTTTCAGTTTCAATTCAACTGTAACAATATATGATGTAATGTTTGTTTAAATACTTTAATGCCCAATACAAATGTCATAAATTCAGACTGTGGCTTCTCTTGAAGCAGCTTTGCGCTTAAAATTGGCTCTTAATTCAAGAGCAAAATGAAACAGTTTGGAATGAATGCACATTTGGTCAGTTGCAAAAATGTAGTAATGTATTAACTTTTTCATGTTCTCTAATTGTCTAAACTGAAAATGAAAAAAGGCTTTCAGTTTTACTGATCACGCAAACATTTTTAACATATAATTTAAGGTCAGATTACTAGTTGAACTAATTTCACTACATAGATTACATAGATGTGGAACCTGCCCTTAAAAATACTGCATTTTTAGCCCTATTGAAACCAACATAGAGATTATCTGCTCTGTTTTCTCCATTGTAGGTGCACTTCCCAGATGTGGAGCGAGTGGAGTGGCTAAACAAGGTAAAGAATTGAGCGGCTGTCTCTTGAATTTGTTTGCTTGACTGAAGCCCTCCTTTTGCTCTGTGAAAACTGGAGTAAATGGAATGTCTGTCGCCCTTCTGCACTCTCTTCCTCCTCCCACTGGGGACTGTGAATGTTGCCACGTTGTACACTGCAGCACATTTGACTTCACATCCAGCCATGTTTCTGCAGCACTGTGAAAAGCATTAAAGCATGCATGAGTATACATTAAAATCATCAAGACGCAGGCATCAAAATTTCATTTGTTTGTGTCCCTGCTTTATTCAATCTGACAAGATTTTACTTAGAGAAATAGATTTTTAATTTAATTTAGTTTAAAGTAACTATTTAATTCTCATTGTGAGACATGTATGTATATGAAGCAATGAAAATAGCCTAAAGAACGTGAACGTGACGTAGTGCCATTAATATTTCATAAAGTGTCTTACAGCACATACATGTACATCCCCTTAGGATAATTCCATGATGGAAAAAGTCACCAGTTTTTAGTTTGTCCCATCAAACCTCTGCTATCATTTCTGCTAAAGTACAGTTTTGTTTGGTGTGTATCCCCCTCAGACGGTGAAACAGATGTGGCCCTACATCTGCCAGTTTGTGGAGAAACTGTTCCGCGACACAATCGAGCCAGCAGTGAAGGGGTCAAACGGCCACCTCAGCACCTTCTGCTTCAGCAAAATCGACATAGGAGACAAAGTGAGCATCTCTCGGTGTTCCTGCACGGTGCTCACAGGCACTCACACTGATCATGTGTTGTTTCAGTAGCAAAACTGTCTACTAGCAGCAGGTGCCATTGGGACAGCTGGCTAGGGTGTGTGGGAGCTTGAATGTGAACATACATGCACGTCGCTGACACATGTGCTTGTTTCGTAAATAGTTTCCATGTGGGGTCAGGAGAATGACTGACCTTGTGTGGGGTTTGGGAGGGGTGGAGGTGTTGTGTTGATTGACTGGGGTGGTGCAGTGGCCATAATGGTTCCTTTTCTTGCGGTGTAGCCCCTGAGGGTCAACGGAGTCAAGGTTTATACAGAGAATGTGGATAAGCGACAGATCATCATGGACCTACAGATCAGGTGAGCCAACCAGATCTCTGTTCATCACTAGCATTTTACCTCTAAAGCTTCTTGAATGTAAATACATTAAATGGCTTAAAAATGGTGACCATATACATAAACAGACCTGAATGAGCTGAATGACCACAATTATGTTACATCTGGAGAAAAACACTGTGGTGCATGTTTGGTTTTATACAGCAGGAGTTTTAAAATCCATAAAGATAATAAAGCAAAAAAAAAAAAAAAATTAACACCATGATGTCTAAGTTTAACCAGTGTCACAGCTTATGCCACAAAAAAAAACTACAAAAACAACCACTTTAATGTCCTTTGGTTGAAGAAAAATGAAGAAACCCAGATACAGGAGTTTTATCAGACATACATTTTGTTTTTGTTTTTTGTCACTCAGCTTTGTTGGCAACACAGAGATTGACGTGGACATCAAACGCTACTACTGCAAAGCTGGCATTAAGAGTATCCAGGTAGGGTAAAATCCCTTTTGTCTGATTTGTCACGAGACCTCGCACCAGTACTTTAACTTGGCATGAGTTTTGGCCTGTAATGCGGTTGACAGAAAAGGAAGACAAAGTGTTGGATATAAGGTGACACTGATTTCTGGTAAAGGTCTGTCCTGTTGGCTCACATTTCAAGTGTTTTTAGTTCTGGATGGACTTTTTGTACAGCAGATAATAACAGAGTGCTGAATACGTTTGGATAGGAGCTTTTATTTTTTAGTTGGACACTCATTCAAAGCAGTGCCTTTTACTGAAAATCAAAATACAGAAAGCTTTCAGGGATGTAAATGTATAATTTAATCATACTCTGGTCTGAAAGCACAAATTAAACTCTGGACTTCAGTGGTGGAGGAATGTGTGTGCTCATACTAATGACGCTGTCAACAGTCACGTAGTAACAAAGTTAGTAACCTCAAGAACAAAAACTATTCATGTAGTGCATTTGTAAACAGCCGTTATGAAATTCTCGAAAGCTTTGATATAAAGCAGTGTCTTCTGTTTGTTTTTTTTTTCACAGTTTACATGCTGTGGGTCTCAGTGTTGTGAGCAGTTTAACCAAAATGTGATTTTCATCTTTCAGATTCTTTAATTTGAATTATACCGAGAAATTTTGAAAAATAAAAACATGCAGTTTCTTAATTTGCATCGTTCTCCTTTTAGAAGATTCCCTCTCTCTCTCTAGCTTGTGTATGTGCGTGTTGTTCTTCTGTGTCCTTGGCCTTTTTGTGTTCCTGCTGCAGTGAAACATAACAGGCAGAAAAAACAATCAGTGCGCCTCCTTGGAGACCAAGTGCTGTTAGGTCTGTCGCTGGGAGACATTTGTTGCCTGCTGCCCCTATTATGTAACTCAGGCAGACCTACATATCTCTGCAGCTCATTATCAACCCCAAATACATTAGTCCCCGTCACTCCTTGAGCTGGTTTGCATTACACAGAGCAGGTGCGTGTGACTCCATGATAATGCTGAGATTACTGATGGCTTTGCGATGAGTGGGGTTAAACACTGAATAATATCGGCGTGTTGTGTGGTCACACTTCTATGCTGAAGGTCTACTCTTCATCAGAGCTGCTGCAAACTAATTATATTTTCTTACTGATTTCAAATCACAGTCACTTTTCTTTTGTAAATGAATCCATTAATTAATATCCATCTCTCCTGGTGTTTCCTTGCTAGTCAGTTGCAGGTGTAGGTCTCCCTTTAAGCCTTGGAGACATTATTATTCCTTGAGACAGTTTTGTCAATACAAAACTGCATGCACAGTATAACAGCATTTCCTAAAGCTTGAAAATAACATGATTTATTGGTATCACAAGGATGTAAACTGTGGCATTTCTTCAAAAAGAAGGAACTAAATTTTTTTGTTTATGTGTGAATTGCTTCCAGATGAGGTTTTAAATTCTCTTTCATGCCTCTTAACACTTCAAGAGTATAAAATTCATTTCACTGTGTCAGCGTCAGTTTCTATGGAGCTGCTTTTATCTCACACATGACAAAGTGACATCAGTTTTCCAGTGTTTAGTTTTAGGAAATAATCTCATACATTGAGCTTTCCCTGGCCACAGTAATGAAGTGAAGTCTTAAAATGATCGTGATGACATTTGCCCTGAAGAGCTGCAGGCAAACACTAAAAAAAGCTTTATTAGTATTAGTTTCAAGTGGGATTTTTGGTATTGGTTTCACTGATGTAATTGCTATGTCAGATGCAGTTCTACTTGAGATGTTCTTACTATTGTTCCTGATAATACAAACATTATTTCAAAACAAATATGTTGGTGCTAGAATTCAAACATCATTTGTTCCACTTGGGGATTAGAGTGTCCACATGACACAGCCAGCACTTCCAACACTACAATCCTTGTAATTGTCATAATATGTTATGGAGAAGGTGGAGGATGACATGGGGCAGGTGTGAAGTCAGGCTGTGATCGAGTTTCCAACCTGTCATGTGCTACAGCTAACGGCTCCACCGCTGAGGAATGTCAAGGGCCAGAAGGGTGTCAGTTCCCTTAAGCTCTCTCTTTGTGTGTGTGTGTATGTGCATGCGTGTCAATGTGTTCCTCTTGTGTTTCCATAGATCCACGGCGTGTTGAGAGTGGTGATGGAGCCGTTGCTGGGTGATATTCCTCTTGTTGGAGCTCTGTCTTTGTTCTTCCTCAAGAAGCCAGTAAGTCCAGACGCTGATAATGCAATATCATTAGAGTAGAAGATATTAAACTGGGTTTTGTATATTGAAATACAAAACCAGGTATTCTGTGTTCTACTGTTATTTGACATGATATTTGAAAAGAATTGAAATGTTTTGCATGTATTCTCTCTTTCTGTTCCTTATACTCACTATTTTTGCCAAAGTTGGCCCCATTACTGTGAATATCACAAAATATCTTGAATATCTTTTATTCCCCCCGTTTGGTTCTCGGTGTATTTTATATTCTCACAATATTTTATAATATTGCACCTCATAAAATTAAGTGCTCCTTTTTTTTTTTTCTTGTCTGTTTGCCAATTTCAGGCTGCATTAGTGGACATAAATTGGACTTTAAACAATCATTTCAGAAGTCAAATCACAGCTGAATCACAGTATGATGTGTTTCTCTCATTTTACAGCCCTAACATCCAGTTGAATCCAATTTAATTTGTTTGGTTTTTTTTTCTTCACTGGCATTGCCATCAACATTATCTATGCTCTCATAGTCTACATCGCCTCACACAATTTGTGTTTCACATTGCCAGTTGCTTGCATATTCAATATTTTCTAGTGCACATGCCGTCAGTCTTCCTGTTCAACCACTGTGCAAGAGCCACTGCTGCACAGCTTAAAAATGTTTGACCGATTTATACCAAATGGGAGGACTCAGAGGAACTATAGCAGAGCTTTAAATAGCTGCAGATGAAACCAGCCCTACTTTGGCAGATTTCTTTACAACAGGCACTCAGCTAAAGCTCAAGGTGGAGATAATAATGTAGGTGGTTGAAGGGAGGAAGTAGCTCTAGTCAGTAAATCCTGGTGCAGACCCACATGTATACACACACACTTATGCATCTCAGTCTTCTTCCTGCTTCTAGATGAGGAATGCTAAATTGGTAGAATGGAGAAGACAGACACCCTGGATCATGGAATCCAAAGTCATCGTCCTTCCTTCAGGGTGCCATAAAAGGCCTGATCTGACTGAGAAATGCCAAATGAAACAGAAACATTTCCAGACCATGAGAGGTCATGGCCACATCTAGCTGTGAGATCACACTAATGCAATTCAGCGCAGTATAAATAAACAGACGCAACACACTCCAATAAAGAGATTTCATTGCTCTGGCTCAGTTGAACAAACAGTCTTGCACTTTACATGATGACTCGTGAAGCAGAGTCCAACAGTGGAGGATTTCTGTCATAATTGGTTATGTTGTGAGTTATGTCATGATTAATTAACATCCTGCATGTGTTCATATCTATCTGTTGTTCATTAATTCAATTTATAGGCTGAAAAATTATCGCAAATAAGTTCCCAGAGCCAAAATTCTTTCCATATTTAAACACTGGTGGGAAGTAATAGTAACGGACTTATTTAAACTACTGAAAAATAACTGATGACTATTTAAATAACTGACTAATCCCCAGAAATACCCAACATTTACAACATTTGTCTCACCAGCAGTCTGAAACCCAGAGGTAATAAAAGTATAATGATATCAAAAAGAGAAAAGCAGGAAATCCTCAAAATTCAGAAGCTGTAACCTGCAACTGTTTTTTTTTGTGATTAGTCAATTATCTAAATAATCATCAGTGATTTTTCAATGGACTAAGTGATTTCCTAGCTAATGTTTTTAGACAGTGCTGTGTCTTCAGTACATTCTAGTAACCCAAATACAACTAGGCTGCTTCAGAGAATTGAAGGTGTGTCCTTCCACACCACATTCCCACAACACACAGCCATCCCACCCACATCATTCACAGCCCTGCAGTGCTCCCCTCATCCCTGCAGTGCTCAGTGCATCTGCTGCAGTGTAAGCAGCTTGGATAGAAAAGCACGGGGAAAGCTCATTAAGAAAACACTGCTAGGAGGCAGATCAAAGCTCACTGAGAGGCAGGATCTGTCTGCATCTCAGCTGATGCTACTCACACCTACCTTTGATTTACTGTCTTTTAACTGTCTTCCCTTTTCCGGATTTGAGACAAAATCAGAATCAAATTGGAAAATAATTTAAAAACTGGTACTGATACCATAGAAAGGTGTCCCAGATTTAAATATATCCTGAAAATGAATGAGACCTCAGCGGGCTGTTGCTGCTTTTAAAATATTTCTGTAATGAGGTGTTAATGTATTTGTTTCCATTCAAGGATCTGTGCTTCCTGTCCCATTGTGACTATATAAACTGTAGCTCACTGTATACTCAAATTCCATGCAAACATCTAGAAAATGAGGGGAGCTTCCAGGGAAAAAGATTGAATCGATAACCTTAAATATATGATGCCAGAAAAGTTTGTTGTTTTATATTTTACTTATAGTCCATTGTCATTGATGCACATATGCATATGATAACAATATTTCAAAATGCACCAAAACATTAGCAAGTTATTTTGCTGCAACTCACGCAGGTCTCTTTGTATCTGCTTTTATTATTAATCTTTGTTTGTTGGTCAGAAAACAAAAAGGCAAGTGGTAAATGTTTTCTCCTTCTTTTAGCTTCTGGACATAAACTGGACCGGCCTCACCAATCTACTGGACATTCCAGGGCTCAAGTAAGTCAGTGAAAAGTGGCTTTTCTTGCTTATCAAGAAAGTGTCTTTGTGTTTCCAATTCCAAAAGATTTTAGAGTAAATAGGAAGTTTGTTCCTTTCATGCCATTAGTCACTCATGCAGCATATGAGTGACTAATGGCATGACAGTTCATCGACAAATGTTACCTTTCAAAAGTGTGTTATTTGAACTCTTGAGAATATCTATAGATTGTCTTGTCTATCACCTGAGAGGATAGATTCCACCATATGTACTGAAAATGTTTTCTGCCAAAGAGGTTCTTTGGAGTGTTTCTTTACCTGCTGAATGCCTCGCTTGTTGTTGTCCTTGTTGGCAATTGTGATTAAGAGCTTCAGCAGACTGAGCCGATTAGATAAACCTGTCTTTTTCTGTGTCAAGCAAAAAAGCACTAAGGTGAGGTATAATGAGATCTTTTAAAATATGTGTGATATATGTTTTCATGAATACATAACTGTGAACAACAAGATTAAGATACTAGTTTCACAAGTCTTGCATTCTTGCTCATTTTGTCTTGCTTATATGAAGTGTTTGTTTCCCTTGGGTTGTTGAATGGGCTGAGCAGAGAGTAAATGAGAGTCAATTAAGAGCTGCTAACAGCCCAACACAATTACTTGTTTCTTTCTTGAGTGGTTTGTACATTATTTAAACCCCAAATTAAGTAAAACACATAAATGCTGCTGCATGTGAATTTCTGACATTACAGCTGCTTGTCCTTTACCCTCTTAATGTGGACAGACATGTTGACACAGGCAGAGCTCAGTGGCTGGTCTCCCTCAGCCCTTCTGTCAAGTCCTGTGTGGGGGTGTAATGGATCCATGAGGCTTGTGCAATGCAGTATGTGTGTGTCCTCATGTGCTCGTGTGTGAGGGTGTGTTGCTTGTGCAGGTTCCAGGAGCAGACAGACAACATCAGCTGCCTCCTAGAAGGCTTGCCCAGTGTGTCTCTCTAAAACCCTGTTATTATTGCAGCTATTGCAATTGTTAGAACATACTATTGTTTATTTACATGTTGTCCTGTGTCCTTACTACTGGGTTGGTTTTAAAATCAGAATCAAAACAAGACTAAGCGTCTGCAGCCGTACTGGAGCCATGCTGAGACTGTGCTCAGACACAGCAGTGCTATGGGCTAAATGTTCACAATGACATTGCTAACACGCTGAGTATTTATCAGATATAATCTTTACCATGTTCACCATCTTAGACTTGCATGCTAGCTTGTTAACATATTTAAACACACGTCAATACAATACAAGGGCCTGTGTGTCTAGACCACCCGTAGTCTGTAGTCTCAGTCCATGATGTCTTTATGACTGTAGTTGCTATGACAACGGCCATTGGGAATTGGGCCAGTTGGATTCCATCAGTGTCTTCTCAGCTCTCTGAACTGCAGCTTTTAGGGCCAATGAGTAAGTAACCTGTGGAAACATTGTCTAATACTACCTAAACCCTAACGAAGGAAAAATTCCTTCACATTGTCTTAAAATGAATGAATAAACGGCCTCACTTTTGTGTATTGTGCATGCACACACACAAGCAGGTGCACGGGGTGTTCCAGTGTTTACGCCAGGGGAGCAACAGAAATGCAGCAATAAGCGCTGATGCAGCAGGAATCCCTTTACACCCTCAGCTCTCAAGCTCCGGCTCTGATCACTCTCCCACCAGAGAATCGTAATGTCTCTAATCGGCTCATAGAGAAGAGCTGAATCCTGGCGTTTCACTGGAAGATAAGCTGAGGATGAATCAAATGAATGTTTCTCCTGACTCCAGACAAACACAGACAGCTAAATTAAGTTTATTTCACTGGGGTCTTTGTCAGTGTAGGTGGTGTCTGTGCTGCTTCAGTATTGTGAAACACGAGAGGCTGACTTTGAAGGACAGTCCTGAAGGAGCCTCAGAAACTGGGAAATTCTCTCACCAATTAATGATATGCCCATGACAATTACATTACCCTTACAGTAATAAATTGCAAGGTTGAAACTGACTGCAGGAGTTTATAAGAAAAAAATAAACTGTAAATCCTCCAATGCTGGAACACATTCACCATCTGTGTTATAGCTGCTGGCAAATGGTCACTTGGTGACATCTGGGTGGTTTGACATTTGGAAATTAGTTCTCCTTGCTTGTTCTACACAATTAAGCCCTCTTGTTTGCTGACAGACTTTGGATTTTCACTGTGAATGATCAGTTGGCCTTTATCCCATGTTTACAGGTGTTTATTAGGGTCAGGTGTGCTGTAACCTATTTGCTATATTGGCTCATGGTGAAAAGGAAATTAGTGGGTGTTGTAGGGCGGCTGTGACCCTAATAACCATAGGAATAAATAAAGTGTTCTGCTGCTGCCTTCTGAAAGCAGAGAGCAGTAACTACAGAAGCAGTAAAGCTTAAAAAAACTACTTTGGTGTTTAAAGACTCTTAGCCAGCTGCGTGACATAAGGCTTAATTTCATGCCCTTTGAGGCTGATTATTAATCACTGTCACAGACTTTACATAAAACCTTAAAGTCACTTAGATATTGAACTCTGGACAATTTAAAAATGTGTGGGGAAAGTGAGTCCCTGTGTCCCCCCTCTTCACCTTTCATGTTTTATTGAACTAGTTCAATAAATTAATCTTTAATTAAACACATTTATGATCTGAAGGTATCCTAACCACATGAAGTCATGTGAATTCCACTGGAACTGGAGTCCACAGAGATGGCTAACTCTGCCAAGATGGGCAAATTAGCTTTTAACCTAGCCCCAGGCCTAGTTCATCTGTGTTTTTTTTTTTTTCATTTTCCTTGCTACAGCATAGCAGTTTTGATATGGTAAAATATTTGTAAAAAAGTTAGGTTTTGGTTTTAACTCAACTTTGAAGTATAAAGTTACTGTGTTTGACTTTTTAGGACAGTACAGTCAGTTTGAATCAGTGCTGAATCAGTAAGTGGATGGTCTTGGTTTGGGGAGTGACTCTGGAACCTGATGGCATCCTGGACTTAATTCAACAAGAAGCTTAGGATAGGAGTTTCATACATTTATAACATCAATTACATACAGGCTGTCATGTAGCTACTGTAGGTTTCTGCACTAGTGGCCAACTAAAAAGCACATGGGATAGGTACATCAGGTCCTGTGTTTCAGTAAATTTCCAGTTTATTAGGCTACTTGTCAACTGACCATGTTGTTGTGGCTCACACGGTGGCATTTAAGTGTGTTGTGTTGTTTGGAGAGACAGTTTCAGGATCACTTCCAGTGGATATCTCAGGCTGTTTACGAACCTTTGATTAGGATATCCACAGAATGATAAATGGACAGTTGTAACCACAACAGCTTGTCTCCGAGGGACAGGCTGAACAATAAGAACAGTGTAATTAATTTTTTTCTGGCCATGATGCGAATTTTCCAGCTGTGCCACTGCAGCTCAAAGAATAAAGAAAAGCCTGGCGTTAATGCTATTCTCTGCCCTCACTGTCATTGCTGTTGTCACGCAGTGCTAAATCATTAGTGGATCAGATAGCCATTCAGAGGTTTCTTTGTGAGCAACAGCAACATGCTTGAACTGACTCCAGTTTTCCTACTATCTTCTCACATGCAAAGCAGAAATGTACTGTACTAAGCTGAGATTTAAAGAGAATATTTATAACCCAAGGGCACCCTTACTGTCTTTTAACTAATTCATTGCTTCATTCTGTTTATCTTCCTTTCCTCACTTCTCTCAATCCCCCTCTCCTTTCCTTGCAGTGGCCTCTCTGACAGTCTGATTCAAGACATAATTTACAGTTATCTGGTTTTGCCCAACCGTGTCACCATCCCACTGGTTGGGGATGTGGAACTTGCCAAGCTACGCTTCCCAATGCCAAAGGTACTAATGCAGCTTTTAAAGTCTTTCCAATTAAACAAGATTTTTAATATGCCTCTTCTGATTGTCAGTGTTCATATTCTCAGCTATCAAGCATCGAGGGAATTCATTGTTAGTGGCTGAAAGTCCTTGATAATCAAATCTCATAGGTTCTGTGTGGGTTTTTTTTTCTGTTTTCTGTAATAACATGAAGCTGTTTTCAGGGTTTTGAAGGTAACTCTCAGCCTTAAACAGAATGAAACAAAAACAGCCTAAACAGAAAAAAAAAAAGGATGTCAAGGCTTTATCGCTACTGTCTGTATCCATGGCAACAAGATAAACACTTCAGCATGTTTCAGTGCAAGCAACATCCTTGTTGAGGGTATAGTATTTTACATAAGATTTTTTTTTTGCCACAATTATTGTATGCATTTGAACTTTTTACTGGAAATTCAGAAATTTAATGGCTAAACAAACCATCTGAAAATGTTACCTAACTATTACTGTTTCTGACATTTCAAAGACTGGACATTGAATTGCTCGATGGAATAAAGGATTAATGGATCAAGTGACAATGAAAGTGATTGTTTATAGCAGCCTGAGTCAAATGTACACTTTGTACGCACTAGTGGAAGTTCCAGGGAAGTAAAAGCAAGTAAAAGGAAGATCACAGGATGAACTGTATTTGATTTGCATGTAAACAGATTCTGATCTAACTGTTAAATCATCATGATTCATGACACCATGCCCACTTCCATTCAGGCTGCGACTGCATTTCTTGTTCAGCGCAATCATTAAAGTTAATTTGAATAATGTCTGAAGAAATGTAATGAAATATAAATAATAATCACAAACATTTTGTTGCTACCTAACTCACCACAGTTTTCTCTCGCACTGCCTTATATAGAAATACCCAGTACTGAAGGTAATGTCACATCTTATTGACTGTGACTAAACTGTACCCTGGAAGTGTCAGAGGCTGCTACTTCAGAGTTGTTCTCCTTAATGCTGTGCTCTGCATGTGTCCACAGGGAGTCCTGAGGATCCACTTTCTGGAGGCTCAGGATCTGGAAGGGAAGGATAAATTTCTGGGAGGGCTGATCAAGGGAAAGTCTGACCCATACGGCATCGTGCAGATCTGCAACCAGCTATTCCAGAGTAAAACAATCAAGGAGAGCCTCAATCCCAAGTGGAATGAAGTTTACGAGGTGACGAGTTTGGGATCTCTGTCAGTGCATGGAGTTTTACACTACAGTTTGAATTTGACTTGCACTACCATTTGAAGTGTACTCTTCCTACTTGCATTAACATAGATAATCTGTCTATTGACTCAACGTGCCTGTTTGAACAATCATTTATTTGTTGTTGTGCTCATCAGGCCCTGGTGTATGAGCACTCAGGCCAACATCTTGAGATTGAGGTGTTTGATGAGGATCCAGACAAAGATGACTTCCTGGGAAGGTGAGTCTCTTTCATTTCCTGCTCTGCTCTGATCTTATCACACATATTTTAGAAGAAACAAGGTCTGTTGCAACTCAGCAATGTGACTGATAGGTGAGAACAAGCTTTGTTTGTAATTGGTCAGCTATGACAAGACAAGCTAAGGGCCTGGTATGGCGTGACATATCGCAACCTAAACACAATACTGAGACGTGGTGGCGAGTGTGTGTTGAAAGTAGCTGTGCTGGTAGACATCAGTTAAAGTGAAGAAGAGATGTTATCCCACAGGCTCAAGGGCAAAGTCAATGATTCTGCCCCAAGGCTGTAACACTACACCCAACGCTGGCAACACAAGGGAGCCAATCGATAACTGGACCCACTCTGTTTGGATTAATAGGTGTCATTTCTCTGTTTACTATTTGCTATCCCAATTTGAGTAATTATGTGTCATTTTTCACAGCCTC
Organism: Toxotes lorentzi; assembly: GCA_037833715.1. Taxonomy (NCBI): domain Eukaryota; kingdom Metazoa; phylum Chordata; class Actinopteri; family Toxotidae; genus Toxotes; species Toxotes lorentzi. The sequence continues at coordinate 5,922,685 of JBBMJY010000013.1, forward strand.
ATGATCGATATGACTGAGCTGCACAAAGAGCAGAAGGTTGATGAGGTAAAACACTTTCTATGCCCTATTCATATTGTCCATTGAATTAAAAATGAGTTTAGAGTTTATACATCATCATCATCAGGATCTGGTGTATGATCACTCAGGTCATGTTGGTTTCTTGTTGTGAGTTATATGAGCAGACTGATGCCCCACTGTCTATATGAATACAAATGTAAAACTACTGTTTTATTTTTACTTTTGTATGGATTAAACAATTTTTTTTAACCTTTGGACAGAACAGGGTTGCCTGTTTGCCCTGGTTTCTAGTCTTTGTTCTGTTGGCTGTAGCTTCCTATTTACTGTGCAAGTATCAGAGAGCTATCGATTTTTTGATCCAACTCTCCACAGGAAATTGAGTATTTCTTAAAATGTTGAACTTTAAGAAAATCTCTTATGTGCTGTAGTAGCACAGCTCCTACAGGATGTTGATAGAATTTTCAAGCCAGAAATGAATAAATGTTTAGTTCCCTCAGTGACTTAACTTTGATGTTTTTCTCAAATTATTCTAGTGGTTTGACCTGGAAGAAACAACTACTGGGAAGCTCCACTTAAAACTAGAGTGGCTGTCTCTGCTCTCCACTCCTGAGAAGTTGGACCAGGTACAAAACTGAAAGAAAAGACTTTCTACAACTGCTACTACTTTAACAGAACAGTAGAAGTGTGTTTGGTGGTTTGATACATGTCGGTCATCATTCTCTGTGGCGACTGCCTTTACTTTCCTTCTTGTCTAATCAGGTGTTGCGAAGTGTGCGAGCGGACAGAAGCCTGGCCAATGACGGGCTGTCGTCAGCACTGCTGGTGGTCTATCTGGACTCAGCAAAGAACCTGCCCGTAAGATATCGCAATGTTCATTTTATTTTCATATTAGCAATGCTTTTGATCTGATGCTGTAGCTTAATGTACGTCCTTAAGCACTTGTTCTGAAATTCAGCATTTGGCTTATGTTGGCAAAACATACACACCACATTTAGCAACACTCTGAACCACTTTAGTAAGAAACTCCAGAGTAGCTCTCTTGTTTAAATAAGGATTATTGGTCAATGTGCAGCCACTCTCCTGTTACCAAGTTTCATGCATTGTGACCTTGAGTGACTTTATAAGTTTGCTTTAAAGGTTTTCACAGTGAACCAAACAACCACAGGGTGTTATATCATTATCCTCATTATCCTAGCAACTCCAAACCTATCTATAAAAGAACAACTGTGCATCATGGATGTAGCCTGTAGGGCTACAAGTTATATGATCAAACCATTACTGCTCAGGGACTCTGTCTCATATCTTTTTTTTTTTTTTTTGCTTCAGTTTAATATTTAAAATTTAAATGGAATTTCAACATCTATTTCAATATGACACTTTTTAGCCATCTCAGTCCTCATAACTCCACCTTCTTCTCTTTCCCTCTTCACCCAAGAGTGTCTTCACTGGCAGCTTAGGCTGTGGAAACTTAAGTCAGAGGAGAGCATCTGGCCTAGTCTTTTGTGAGAGCAATACTTCAGAGTATAGAACAATATTTGTGAGTCCACCAGAACGTTTGCATCCTGATGGTGTTAGCGTTAGCAGTGTGCGATGATGTGGATTGAACAGTAACAGGAGTCCATAAAAATGTGCATCTTAAAGCATGTGCTAGCTGCACGGTTTCACTGTAATGTCTAATGAAAATGACTCTGAGTCTCCAATAACCATTAACATGAAGCAGACACTTCAAAGCAGAAGACTGAGCCATGCAAGCGCCTATGCCTGCTTGTTATGCAGGTGCATATTCTGCTAAATCAGGTGCTTAGTTCAAGGCTGAAATATATAATCTGCAGTACAAAGAGCTGGCAGAGCTCATAATGATTTCTGTCTGTATTAGTGGGCCAATTAGGGTGTAGCTGGATGGATGTAGCTTTTTAAAAAAGGCACTGTGTCTCAAACTACCTTCTCCAAGTCTTCCTTGTTAGAAATTCCCTCATTATTCTGACCTGGGTTTTCATTGTTAGCTCTCTGCAGCATCAACAAAATCATCCCTCACACTTTCATTTACCACCCATAGCTTTCATGTTTCAGTTCATATTCAAACACATTTTTCTGGATTTTTCTCATGCCTCTTAACTGTGCCACATCACTCCCGTCCTACTAACTGTGGGTGTGATTTTCTCCCCCAAATCTCCTTGTGGCTTAAAGAGCAACCTGTCAGATTTCACCTATGACGGGTTGAAGCAAGTTTCAGTCTTTAAGGTCCTGAAGGTAATGTGGGAAAAATGAACTGCATGTGCAGATTACACCCTGTGTCTCATCTGTGTTGGCCCTCAAGTGCACCATCCAGTGTCATGTGATTGTGATGATCAAACAGAGTGAATTGTCTTTTTTGAACAATGTGCATGAAGATGGATGATCTCTTTGTCTGTTTAATGCCTTTGTTGTGCTGTACACCTCTTTCTTATTATTTGTAATGTTACATGAATTTCCACAATTCCCAGCTCATGTGATTTTGCATGCAAAACTCTAACGTTGTGAAAGTATCATGTTCAGTCTTCAGTCTTTCTGCTTGACTGAAACTGGGGTCGGACGTTGTCATTCTCCTGGCTGTTCCACATACTTGTTTTTATTGTTCTGGAGGTGAACTGGGCCAAAGGTTTTCAACAGCGAACATACAGAGCAACCCAACCTGTGTTACTAGTTGTAGAACCTGATCATGTCTACTTCAGGAACTCAGGATAAGGAACCCAAGCTTGCCAGGGCAGCATTTCTGCAATTCCAATGCTTTTTTGGGCAGCCATATGTGCTTGGCAGACAGATGTACTGTACAGATGTAGTAGACACTGAGCGTGGCATTATATTATCCCAGCTAGGAAGAAGCAGGCAGCGGTAGAAATAATAAATGCTCCTGTATTATGCCTGTTAACCACTGCCAAAACAGCTGTGATTGCCTTGTATAGTAACCACAACATTAGTAGGTGATATACTGTGTTACAACACAGCTGTTCATAACCAAATCTCAGGTTACACAAAGTGCTACTCAGAAATCAGCCACTGCATTTTCCAGTTAGCACAAGCTGTTTCTTGCCTTTAACACTTCCAGGAAATGTCAGTTCTCCTATTGTCACACACGGTGGCACTCCCTCAGTGCTACGTTACTCCAACAGTCAGCGAAACTCACTGCAGCATTGTGTGTCAGTTTTACTTGGCACTATCGGCCAACTGAAGTACAAATATGTCCAGTTTACTCCTAACTAGCTTTGGCCTTTGTTGTCCTGGCTGTAGTCTGTCTGTACTGACAAGCTGTTTTGAAATTTTAAAATGCAGCTTAGTTGTCACCAGGTCTTCTTGTGGGTATTTAGAGAACACGGGCGAGTTTTTTGGGATCCACATAGGTCTCTAACTCACAAGGATGTACACAACAGTGTAAGCTGCGGTACAAAGTTTTTTCTTCAGCACCGCGATGAAAAGAGGCAAGAGACCAAGAACTTTTAGACGTTTTCAAACTTTTTCCAACCACACGCTGCATCTTGCTGATCAGAATACCTCGGCATACATGGGATTAGGCATCATTTTCATGTGTGTGTGGAAAACAGATAAGTCTATGTTACATCAGACACCACAGCCCTGCCAGGAAACATTTTCACAGCTTCGATGTTTGCCTTTACACCTTAGAGAAAGTTTAATGGGCCTGCTTGTTGGTCACTGGATTCAAAATTTGATTGGCTGCATTTGACCCATCGCCATTCCCCCAGGGCTGTACAAACAGTCATGGGTCATGTTTTTCCTGTCCTGCGAAAGGATTTGATTGGCTCCTCTTACACTTAACCTGCCCCCTAACTATATATATATTTTCTTTATTGGCCCATTTCCTGTATTAAATTTACATGTAAGAAAAACACTTCACACAAAATACAACAAACTGCTCCAGCCTTTCATCTGCATCTACATGTTGTCAGCCACAGAAAGCAGTTTTCCTCCTGTGTTTGTCATTCACTTAACCTCTGAAAACATACAGTGAAACATACCACAAGAATACAGCGTCTGTTACAAATGGAGATAAGAACATGAATATCATATCAGCCAAGTTTTTTTTTTTAAATGTGATAAAATATTTGAACACATATATAAACATATATATATTGTATGTTTTTATGGGGTAAACAGGGGAAGCACAACAGAGCAAGGATTCCTCTTCCTGTACAGGGACATGTGTTATAGGTGTCATTTATACACAGTGGACAGAAGCATCAGCCGAAGAACGACAGTTCAAAGAAACAGAATGACATTTTTAGCACATCAAGTACAAACTTATTAATTATTAAAGTCAAACCCTGTGCAGTTTGATTTTTTTATGCTGAGTGCCTTCTTAGTTCAATATGTAGCATGTAGAAGAGTGGGATTGCATTAAGCTGCGTGCATGTACAATGTGGAGCTTAATTCTAATGTTGGTGAGGAATAGATGTCAAATCTAAGCTCTATCCTTTATCCTAAGTGAAAGGATGGGTTAACAAGTGAGTTAAGACTTTTCCTCCATTGTCCTAGCCTCTGGCTTGTAGATATGTAGAGTGTTATTATTCTGTGAGGAATACCGAATAATACTTAGCTGTCAGAACCCAGCGTACTAAAATTAGACTGCAGAGGAGACAAAGCTTGCCAGTTTCTGTGGTAGCCTCTCTGCCTGCAGCCCTGCTTGTCAAAACGTATGGTAATGTTCCTTCCCTTTTGAACTACAGACTCTTTCGCCATTGTGTGCTTGCTACAGAGTCTCAAGAAGCTAATGTTTGAGTTTGGGTGTAATTATGTTGTCTGTGACAGCATTGTGTGTGACAGTGAGAAGAATCAGCTAACACGCCTCCCTCTGATTCTCTAACAGTCTGCAAAGAAGAGCAGCACCGAACCCAGTCCTTACGTCCAATTCACTGTTGGGCACAGAACACTTGAGAGTAAGGTGAGTCACATAAGCATCCATTAGCATCATTATATTGTCAAATTTTGTTCTGCCTTTGTACTCCTGAAATGACGTATCAAGAAGAAGAAGAAACATTTATTCTGTGTTGGTCATTTTCTTCCCCAATCTTCCTTTTTTTTTTCAACTTGCCAAATGTGTTTGGACAGCCAAGGATTGAATACAGCAGTTATTTATCTCACATTCTTACACACAGTGACGTATTAAACAGCACATCTCACCCATCACCTGTCTCTCACTGGAGATTCCTTTTCAGACTGTGGAGTTAAGAGAAAGATGAACTGAAAATGATCGCACAAGGAAATAAGATGAGGAATTATAACCACCTGCCTGCCAGCATATCATTAGGTGTTGGCTAAAGCGATTCTAGGCTGACATTAAGTGTGTTTAATGGTTTTGGGGAGGGTTGTTACCTTAGACCCCTTCTGTAGTTTGGACAGTAATATATTTTTGTTAAATTGGCTCTGGTCTCTGGGATTTGAAATGAAACAGTGAAATAAGGCGCTGAATCTCTGCTTTAATTTGATGGCGCCAAGATCAGAGTGTACATCAGATAAGGAAGGTGGAGGTTACCCTCTTCTAAATTTTAGATGGTAGAAGGTAATTGGGCAAATTAGCATAAACTTAAAATAAACTCAAAATTATTGTATAAAGTAGAACTATAAAAGTTAAAATGTTCAAATAAATTAGGTAGAAATACATTTACGAACAAAATGTTAAAAAGTAATTAAAATGCACTGACATGAAATGTCAGTATGTCATGTGTTGAAATAACAGCAGCAGAATAAACTGATGCTAAATGGAAATGTGTATGACCTAAAAAGTTTTTTTCAGTGAATAGCCACATACCTACAGTATTAGTATCTCATTAGGGATGTTTCTAAATTAATAGCTGCCCTCAAGTGTCTTTTAACTAACAAACGACTACCTGTCTGCCTATAAAGGTCCGGTACAAGAGCAAGGAGCCTCTGTGGGAAGATTGTTTCTCATTCCTTGTTCACAATCCCAGGAGGCAGGAGCTTGAAGTGGAGGTAATGCTGCGTAATGGCACATGATAACATGAATTTTTTATCAGAGCATGCTCCAAATAGTGGAAATAGCTGACTTGTCTTAAAGCGAATCTTCTTCCTTCTTAATGCACAGGTAAAAGATGACAAGCACAAATGCACTCTGGGTAACTTGACTGTGCCTTTGAGCAGCCTGCTGATGGAGGAGGACATGACGCTGACACAGTGCTTTCCACTCAAGAACTCTGGACCCAGCTCCACCATCAAACTTAAACTGGCACTGAGGGTAAAAATGCACTGTTTCACTTCTCACTGCTCCTCTGTGCATGAGTGATGTAACGGTTGTTCGTTTCAGGCCGAGGAAGTCGGGACAGACGTTCCGCTATTTCGGACAGAAATGATTGTGAGAAGGCATGTGATGGGTGGCACAGTACATCTGAACTAATGAAGCAAGTGTTACAGTATCAACAATAAACTGAAAAATTATTAATTGAATTCACAACAGCCTTCAAGTTTTATGTCCTCAATTCAGTTGTTATTTGACTTCTGGCAAGTAAATTGCATTGCCCTTCATGACACTGAACCTAAATGCATTATCTTGAAATGAATCACAACTGATCAAATAAAAAAATGAATGCAGCTGCATCAAAAATATTGATGTGCTCTGAAATAGATTTTCTGTATTGGAACACAACCTATCAGACATATCAGGATTCATAAGAGATATTCCAAAAAGGAAATGGCTTTAAAGGCTCAAAGACCTTTTTGTAACCATCTTAGAAAGACAGACAGCACTATAAAGAGAGGTTTGGCTGAGGTGCTTTGAAACCTCCTTTGAAAATACCTGAAATCAGCAGTATTCAGACCACTTTATAAGAAAGGATTAGTTTAACAAATCACAGGATGGTTTGGTTCATTCTAGGGCTGTAAAAACCACCAAACTTACCACATCCCCTTTAAAAAAACTTTTTCATTTTTGTGGAGCTAAGATTAGGAAGGTATTTTACTTGAGGTATAGTACTTGAGGTTTAGTACTCTAAAACTCACACAGCAGGTTATTCCAGTACTTGGCTTCAGTTCTTGTTAATCATTTTCTATTTATGTCCTCTCGACTTGTCTTTCTTCAGATCCTGTGCCTTGAGAAGCAGGTATCCTCAGACCAGCCTTCCTCCGTCCAGGTCAGGAAATCCAGCGCTACGCAGGCAGCCACAGGCCCCTTGCAGAGACCGTCAGCATCAGATGCCCCGCTGCCTCCACCCACACCTCCACCCCCTATAGACGCTTCTACCCTCACCCTCCAGCACAGGGATGGCGAGCCGTACTCGGCCAGTCCTCTTCGCAGTACTTCCAACCTGAGCACCTGTATGTCTAGTTCCCAGAAACATCTGCCTCATAAGGAGTCCACACCCAGCCTGGCCTCAGATATTTCCCTGCCTTTTGCCACATTGGAGCTTCAGCAAAGGCTTCATCAGCTGCAGAAGTAAATAGCAGATATGATATATTATTTAATTTCATTTCTTAATTTCTTTTCCGGCTTTTACATGCTTCATTTCAGGGATCTTGTTTTCCTCTGATAGAAAGTCATCTTGATTTGTTTGAAGACGTATGCTCATGAAAATTTTATCTAACTACCTGTCAAGCTTTCCCCGCACACACTGACGTGCGCATGTGCCGTATAAATTCAGCTGCAGTGTCTAGAAGTGACGCTGACTGACTCTGGTGTGTTTATAGTGGCTTGGCCCCGGGCCAGTACCCCCTGGGTGAGGTCCAGCTGACTGTTCGACACAGCTCCCAGAGGAACAAACTCATTGTGGTGGTGCACGCATGCCGGTGAGGTCCACAACTGCCGTAATACACTGAATTTAAATTTGCTTTTACTGTGAAAGAAACACCATAAAAATTTCTTTCACTTTTGTCCTTGTTGCTTTGTCTCAAGTCTTGGTCATTAATCGCCATTTGTGGGTAGAGATTCTGTAGTATGCAGACCATCTTACTTCTGTGTGGAACTATGCTGTATTTTTAAGAATGTATAGGCATAATTAGCCCAAACATGTGCCTGGCAACATGTGAGTGAAACAGTTTTGTCCTGTGTGTCCTCAGTAACCTGATAGCCTTCACCAAAGACGGCTCAGATCCCTTCATCCGCCTCTATTTGCTGCCTGACAAGAGTCGGACGGGGAGGAAGAAGACCAGCACAATGAAGAGGACCCTTAACCCTGTTTATGATCAAACGTGGGTTTAGAGACTAATACGCCTGTCACTTGCATATTTTCTGTTTGTTGTCTGACACTTTTGTTTGTAGTTGAGTTATGTAGCGACAAAGCACTGTCAGAATCTCCTGTCTCATGAATTTAACATCAGATTCTTAATTGTTGTCATGGTGAGCAGCCTCCTTCAACCTGGTATTGCCTCTAGGGGAAGACCTGCCAGCCATTTTTTAAGACAACCAATTTAGCACCACAACAATTATTCAAATTAGTATTTTGTCTAATGAACAATTTTAATTTGAGCAATTCCTCCATGATAAATTTGTGTGTGCTAAAATGTGCGTGCGCTTGTGTGTGTTTGTAGGTTTGAGTTTAGTGTATCTATGGTGGAGCTCCACAGGAGAACTCTGGATGTAGCAGTGAAGAACGGAGGAAGCATCCTGTCCAAACACAAAGGGCTGCTGGGAAAGGTAACTCCGGCACCTTTTGATTCTGGCTGTTATCAGTGTTTTCGAGCAGCAAAGCCTGCCCAGACTACCCTTTTCTCACTTTTTGTTCAAATTGCAGGTTTTGGTAGATTTAAGTGGGGAGGATATATCAAGAGGATGGACACAATGGTAAACTTGTATTTTATCTGCGTAATACTGAGTAATTTCTTTCAGCTTGTTTTAATGCTTAAATGTGTAATTTTATTGTTTTCTCTCGCAGGTATGATTTGAGTGAAGATGGATTGTCATCTCAAGGCATAACAAATACTCAAGACGCCCCCCTCACATAGTGAAACCACCTCTCTCCTGTAATATAGTGATCTTGTTAATCTAAGGGCACATCATTTTGTTGTTTTCATGTATATTTTTCATATAGTTTACAGGAATTATTTCAGCATGTAAGTAAGATTTTCAAACATTTCCTAATATTATTTCATTAATGAACATGATTGGAAGATATTTTAACATATTGTAATAAAACACACTAACTGCCTTGTCTCTGTTTTCAGTGTTTTATGTAAATATCATGTTGCTAATGCAGAGTTATGAGAATTTGCAGGGGTTTTCGTAGCATTATATTTCCTTAAAGGACATGATGTTGAAATCTGTCAAAACTGTTACTGCTTTCTGTCCAGTTTGTTGAAATGAGACAAATTCTGTTTTTGTCATGTGAGAAAACTCTTACCAAAGGAACAGATACAATCACAAAGATAGGCTTAAGTAGCAGTCTTGACTTTGATTTTTTTTTTTTTTTTTTTTTGTCATGCAGTGTTATTTGATAGTTTACCACTTATTGATCTTTATGCTTGATTACAGACCTGGAATGCATATATGCAAGGAATAAAATGATTGCTCTGTATATTTTATGAGGACTTTGTGCACTATTGGTTGTTCTGAACATTGTCTCTGATACTGAAGACCTGGGAGCATTTTAGGGCTATGAACAAGTGCTGTATAATATGAATAAAGGATACTTGAATAAGGCTTTGATTGTTGTTCAAACCAAATGTGAGTTGAACAAACTGAAAAATGTGAACAGAGACGATGATTATTGCATTTCTTGAGCAGGGCTGAATTAAGGTGGCACAGCTGTGCCATAGGCTTGTATATGTTTTGCCATGCAGTTATAACTGTTGGAGCTTTCAAATATTTTTCTTGTTATCTATCCTGTGCCTTAAAAACCAACTATGTAATTTTTGCCTTCTTAATGTTATTATTTTGAATGATATGATGCCTCATGGCTTTTGAAGAATAAATGGTTTCTCTTCTGAAAATTGTCTTGCTTGTTTTTAGAGGTTGGTCCTTCTATCCAGCAACAAAGAAGATGAATCGTTTGACTTTTGAAATGAAAAGTAAACACTACCACCAACAGATCAAATAAGCCTAGCAGATAACTAGAGAACAGACAACCCCAAAGCATAATATTTACACCCCATGTTTAACAGTTGGAAAAGGGGTTAAATGCTGATTTAGTACATGCACATTTCACAGTTGTTTTTTTAGTTTATAAAATAGCAACAGACCCTGCAGCAACGTTTGCTGTAGGGTTTGTATTAACTTCTTTTCACTGCAAAAATCAACAAAACGTGATTTGCTTCAATTTGCATGTTGTGTGTGGGTTGGTGGGTGTGGTACTGAGGTGCCCTTAAGTAACACGAAGAGTTCGATCTTGCAGCATAGTTTCCCTTGGGGATTGGGGCCTAATCGATAAGAGTGATTTACTACAGAATAAATAAAATCGTGTACAACTATGACGCCACTGTAGGAACTGGTTAACACTGTAACAGAGACCATATTACATGCGCAGTGATTTGTCGCCATCAAGTGGCACATGAAGCAAACTACAACTACAAAAAGGCTAAGAGGCAAAAAAAAGAGAGACAAGCACGACGTCGTGACGCAGGACGTCTTGACGCACGCAGGCGACTTTATCCAAATTTGCGCGGGTTCAGTGTTGTTATGGCTTGCTGTCGTTTGGCTGTCGCTGGCTTACGAATTTAAAAATAAAAGGTAACAAGTCAAGCTATTGTTATATGTTTGACACTTTTATGATTATAAGGCATAATACTATCGGTAACAACAGACAGAGTGGGATTAACGTTCGCTAAAAACACTTTAAACGCTAACGACACACGGACTGTCATTTGATGTTTTGGTCCTCTCGCAGGAACGTTAGACAGCTAGGTTAGCTAAAAGAGCATAGAGAGTAATTAACACAAAATTAATTTGTGTTTTGCAGGTTCACTGGAAATCTTCGTGTCGAAAGCCGCAAATATGTCCAAGAGAGAGGCATTTTTAGAAGCCGCTTGTAAGGAAAATGTCGAGGACTTCCTTAATTTTATCCAGCTTCACGTAAGTAAACTCCCAAATAAGATAAGCAGCGCTCACGTCCTTCAGAAATCAGCTAAATGTTTATCAGGTTGTGTTGTAGGATAATATATTCTTTTCATTTTAAAAGCTCTTGCGTTAAAACTTATTACTAGAGAAACAAACCGCACACCTCCTATTATAAGAAAAGGCCACACACTTTACCAGAGGCCAAAGTTATGTGTGAATCTCTCATTCTGCATTTGTTGTAAGTTATTTTATGATATAACCGGTGGCTGGTTATCAAAAGTACTGGAACTGATTTATTTTCTGTCAGTCATCTTCTACTGGGGAAGAAAGTGCAGAGTCTAAATATAGAATTGTTTTGGAGCTGTCAGAACTGATGTCTGTGCTTTATGTCTCAAGTTGTTTCTGCCCCCCTCCTGTGTGTGTTGTTGTTGAGCAGAAGGACAAAGCGGAGCCCTTCGATGTGGAGGAGGTGGTGCAGGAGATGCCCAGAGACCAGAGGGAGACTCTGTGGGGAAGACTGGCTTCGCTCCTTCAGGACGTCCTGGAGGAGTCACCTCCTGAGCGCTGGGCGGAGGACAGAGAGGAGGGCATGGAAGTGGAGTCAGCTAAAGACTCTGTGAGTCTAACAGAGTTGGAGCATAAGCTTTCAGGCATTACACTTACTTGTAGAGTACGACTAGGAGTGTGAAAATCATTCCTGCAGTTTTTTGGCACTATCCCAGTGATTTTTGATTGTTTGTTTGTGATATTGATGCCAGAGGATTTGATATACAAACAATGCATTAACCACAAACCAAATATTTTTGCTTGCATATAACTTGCATTACTTTTCCTTCAGCAACATGTCATGGCTGTGGTGGATGGCATCACACTAGTGACTTTAGTGTCGCTAAAGCTTTTACAAGATGGTGACACCTACAGTGTCCTTCTGGAAATTGCACACAAACTTCATGGTGGGTGTTCTTGTTTTTTTTTCCTCTCTGCAATCTGCTGCTCTCTATTTTAAAATGACAGCTGGTATTTTGGTCTACACAATGTTAGTCTCTGATTTCTGTTTGTCTTTTCCCTCAGCTGTTCTGGTGTCGCTGCCTGTCTCAGAGGCACCTCTGCAGCTCCATATCCACACACTGTGCGAGGCCTGGTGGAAGAAGGGGCTGAAAGAAAAAGAAAAGTTTGGTCGCACCGCTTTTCTCATCTCTTTGCAGAAGAGCTTCATTTTGAAGAAACCGGTCAGTATATGACCTCCGTTATATGTCACATCAATCAGTATTGGGACTTAAGCATGTGTTTTAATCATTAAGCTATATTTTATTTTCCATGATTTTACAAGAAATATTGCCTCATAAGTGTTCCTTAAGCATCTGTTAAGCACTAGTAGCTTAGGAGCCTAAAATTATTTAAGTATAACACGTTCCCATCTTGTGTCTGTTGGCAGGGTGTTGAGATCCAGAGACTCTGGAGTCTCCATGATGTGCTTTTGAGCCTTGACTACGCATCAGAAGACAACAAGCAGATAATTGACTTGTTGCTTCAGTGTTTTCACCGTCCTATTTACATCAGACATGATGACGTGAGTAGAGTGATATTTAGCCACTGTTTGTGTTTGCATGAGTCATTGTCTGTTTTTTGTAGAATTGATTTTTTTTGTTTTTGTTGTTTTTTTTTGTGCTGTTGCAGCTTTTTCTTTCAGCTGTCAGCCTGATTGATGTTTATGTTGTCACAGGGAAAGCGATTCCTGGTGTTTCTTTTCAGCTGGCACGTCAACTTCATCTGGGCTATTCACGGCACCATCAAAAACCAGTTGGAGTTTTATAGCAAGTAAGAAGCCTACTTTAGTCTGTTTGACAGAGGTTAATTTCCTCCTCATGGTACTACCTATTTACTTGTTTTGTTCAGGACCACGACTACTCATATTACCGAGATCTACTTCAGAGCATGGAAGAAGGCTAGCGGGGACCTCTTGGAGCAGATTGAGAGCTCGTGCATTCAAGATTTTATGCAGTGTGCCATCTTCCTTCACAGAGCATCTCCTGTTCATACCAAAGTCCGACAGGTAGACTTATTACCAATCTGCTTTAAATATTTTTTTCCCAGTATTTACAGTCATCAAGTTCATAGTACTGTGTTTGATCTCTAATTTGTGTTTGATCTCTAATTTCCTTGCTCTTTTTTTGCAGATCATGAGCTATTTCCACTCACGGAAGGGCTGTCACAAAGTAGACAAGATGCTCTATAAGCTCTACAGGCCCATTCTCTGGAAAGCTTTAAATGTACGTAAAGAGATTTTGAAATACGTTCAAACTAGTATTTCATTATGGTTTTTTAGTCTGACGTGTCTCTATTTGATTTGTTCAGGCTCCTAACTTTGAGGTACGTGCAAATGCCACTTTGCTTTTCACTGAGGCCTTTCCAGTCCACGATCCGGATCAGAGCAATGAGAACATAGATGAGAACATTCAGAAGCAGCTGGATACAGCAATGGTGAGAACCACTCAAACCATCCAACCACTTTTTGTTATGAGTTTAAGAATCTAAAACCACCACCTGTCTGTTATCCACAGGGGCTCCTTGAGGACCCTCACCCCACTGTGCGCTCCAATGCCACACTGGGGGTCTGTAAGATCCTGGCTAAGTGCTGGGAGCTTCTACCTCCAACAATTATCACAGACTTCCTGAAGAAGCTGGTTATGGAGCTGGCAGCTGACACCAGCTCCCCTGATGTCCGTTGTTCAGTCTTCAAGGTAGGAAATTCAGTTTCTCTCTGTTCCGGATGGTAGAGTGTCCTGGAAAATGAAGACACATGGAGACTCCTGGAGTTAAATTGTGACTTTGAAATCCTTTCTAAAGATCCTATCCAAGATGTTTGATGAGGACATGTTTAACAAACTGGCAGTAATGAGTCAAGTTAAATAAGGAATTAAAGTAATCAGGAGTTCTTTTCCAAATGTTTTGTGATGCCAAATTAGGGGAGATTATTGTCACTGCAGAAAGAATTAGCACCGCTGGTGTTATTGGCAGTAAACAGGATATTTAATGACTTGTGGTTTCTGTAATGCTTTTCCTAGTGTCTGACTATCGTCCTAGACAACGCTCTCAGCCATCCACTACTAGAAAAGCTCCTGCCCACTCTCAAGTACAGCCTTCATGATAACTCGGAGAAAGTCCGCACAGCTTTCCTTGACATGCTTATCAAGGTCAAGGCAGTGCGTGCTGCCAAGGTACAGCAAGTGTATGGTTTCTTTTTGACTTACATGTTGTTTAAAAATTCATCAAGTTCTTATCAGTGCGGATTTTGTCATGTGTGAGTATCACAGCTTTCAAAATGTGTTTCTCTTGGCTTAGTAGAATTATAGGAGTTTTAAATCTTTTAAATCTGGCTTGACACCCAATAGACCCCCATGGACTGGGAATGTAATTCAGCCAAATTGCATTGAGACACAATTCAGATACAAAATGCCTGTTAAAACCAGGCGTAAAAGGAGACTGCTTTTTTTTCCCCCTTATTTTTTCTCCTTGTGTACCACTTTCCAGTTCTGGGACGTGTGCAACATGGACCACCTGCTGGCCCGCCTGGCTGTTGATTCCCACTCGGTCTCCAAGCGTATTGTCGATCTGCTCTTCAAGTCCTTCTTCCCCGTCAACGAGTCGGAGAGGGAGTGGTGCTGTCGGTGCATCACCCTCATCCAGATGAATCCGATGGCTGCCAGGAAGTTCTATCAGCATGCCTATAAACACACGGCCCCAACTAACATAAGTAAGTGCTGTGCACAGGTTGCTGAAACACAGTTTGTTTTTGAAACCCTTATTAAAGACTGGCCTGAAGAGTAAATTATTGAACATATTGCATTTGTAGCACAGATATTGTTAGTCCATTTGCCATCTATAATTTAATCACTTTTGCCCTTGTTGAAAAAAGTATTTCTTCTTTTCCAGTAAAGCTGATGTTGGCCATTCGCCGTGTTCTGAACAACTGTATCCAGACTGACTGTGACCTGACTGAGCTTAATGACAGCAACAAGGAGAACAGCACAGTAAGAGACGCTAAGTGCAAATTGTTTGTTTTATCAAACCAACACTCTAAAACCCAAAGATATGTAATTGACAGTTGCATAGATATATAGAAAATGAGAAGTTGGAACATGTTGATGTCGAACATTTAAAAAAAAATAAAAATAACACAAAGATTAATCCATTTTTAAAACTGTCAATTAATGGACTGATCTCTTCAAGCCTAATTTCGTGTGTTTGATCATAAAAACCCTTAAGTTTCAAAGTCTTTAAAGGACTTCTGAAAGTGCTAGTTGTTAATTTAGTTGGCAGTCTAAACCTCTGTTGTCTCTAAATCTTCATGAGGTCAGATGTGATAGAATGTGTTTGCTGTGACTGAGTTTATGGAAATTCAACCCAGATTTTGATCTCAGCAGGCTGCACTCGTTATGCTGGGGAAAGACACGGCTGTTGTGTCCAGTCTGCTGGAGGTCGTGGTCATCCTGTGGAGAAGTGTCGAGAAGGCCCTGAAACAAAATGAAGAGGCCCAGAAGTACACTTTTGCCAAGTTTGGAAATGTCATGTCCAAGTATTTCCAGGCCTTTGAGGTACATCAGCTGTAGAGTGTTGTATTATGTATTTTTCCTCACTTATTCAGTTACTCTTCCATGGAAAAGTATAAGAGTAAGAATTTGTGGATTTGGGTTTCAGGATGACCGATGCACCGTTCCTCTCATACAACTGGCCTCGTTTATGCCTCCAGCTGCAGTTCCAACATTCAGGTGAGCAGTAAAACTTCTGTCTCAATCTCATTTGACTTTTCACATTTTATGTCCATTCTTATTGACTTCGTCCTGTCTAACCTCTTTCCCTCACCCTTATCTTTCCCTGTCTCATTCCCAGCTGTGGTGTTCTGTCCAGGCTGAGGAGGATGGACCAAGGAGCTGTGCCAACACAGTACGGCCAGCTGTTAGACTGCATCTGTAGCTGGGGCCAGGCCGCTGACATCCTTGAGCTCATCACTGACTGGCTCACTGAGGCTCTGCCCAAGCTTGGGGTCAGTCATTACAATATCAAGAGTTTGAAATGGATAGGAATGGCTAAACGTTTATTATATGCTTGACAAATCGAATTCTCAGATTTTCATGAAAAGAAAGCGAGGTTTAATCCAGACACACATTCCTTGTTGCTCTTTTGAGAAAGTTGTCTCTTGTCAACTTTAGGAGAAAGCTAACGCCAATCGAAAGGTGCGTATCCAGGAGACGGCGGAGGCCAAACCAGACCTGGCAGTAGCTTACCTGGAGTACCTTTTCAGCCACACGTCAACACAAGAGAAAGTCCTGGCACTTGGTCAGAGATCAATGAAGCAGCTTCATACAGTTCTAGGAAACTGGAAGGTGTGTTGGATATCTTTCAATATTATTACATCTCAACAGACCACAGTCATTTGTTTTAAACATACACCCTTTCATTCTATGTATTCCTGTTTAAATATTGTATGATTATTGTCTTTCCTCAGATAGATGATTTAGTGTGTGATATTTGTCTCAACAGTCAGTGCTGTACACTCACCTCAGCTCCACCTCAGAAGACCCTAAATGTCCCAGTCTGGAGACTGCACTGAAAGCCTTCATGTTCCACGGCCGTCTCGGTGCACATTTGCAACATAATGTGAGTTTCTTATTTTGCTTGTGTTTTCCTTTGTTCTTCTCATTGTATTTTTAGTTTATTTCCAAAGGCATGTCTCCTGTTTTCCAGTGAGACCTTGCCTCATATTTATACATTCGGGGGTGTTCACATCTGTGAAAACTGGCATTTGATCAGAACTGACAGATACCCTGAATTAAGATATCGGAATTTGCATCCGGAGAGAAAAAGCTGGATCAGCACACCCTTATCTTGAATTACAAAAGGAGGTTAAAGAAAAAAGAAAAATCTTTTGCTCCTTTCTTAGGCATCAGAGGGCCGTGATTACCTGCTCTCCCTGGAGCATGTGGCAGCTTGGGTTGCTGAAAGGGTGCTGCCCTTCCTGGCTAAAGGTGCCAGCGACGATGGGGAGGATTCAGATAAGTCGCCGTCATTGGCTACACAGATAACCGAGGTGAGCTCTGCTGTTACTTATGTATAACCACACAGCTTTGAAAAGCCAGTTTACATGCTGGGATCTTTAGTTTTCATAAGCAGATTTGAAACTGGATAACATCCACTAAGAGTTGATTGAACCCAAACAAATATGCATTGGGCTTCTGTCGAGTCTTGCCAGACTACAATTAGTGAAGCTGAAATGACAGTAAACACCAGCATTTCATTTGGGCAAAACGGGAAAATGTGTGTGGTCTCCATTAAGGGAGATGGAACATGTTTCTCTATTGCAGCACGTTTCCGATTTGTGATTAAGGCTCACAAGAGGCATATATTTTCATATTAATATACCTGTTGTTGCTGTAAATCCAAGAGGTTTTTGATTTGTGAGCAAATCGCTTGATGTTTGATCATTATATGTCTTTCACCAATACTTACATAATCATCTTAATATCGATGAACCTTCTGTGCATACTAAACATAATAGTGAAACTGCAGTGCGATGATGTTTGTGGGGGATGTGGATGAAATGAAGGATGAATGCTTGTGAGTGCATTTGTATTGTCCTAAAATATTTTTTGCAGTAAGATCATCTACACACGTCGTAAAGTCAATCCGAGCAAGATCATTTCTCTGCAGGCAATTTCGGGCTTTTGGCAAATTAAATCCTATCTCCTTATTCATAAATTGCCAGTTTATATTTTTGTCTTACCCTTTTATTTGCCACTACGTAGTCTGTACCGATGCTATAGATAAAAATACAGGGCTACGTTGTTATCCAGAACATTAAGCTTTTTGCCGCCTGCTTCCAGGACTTTCAGTTCTGCTCGGTAAATTTAGACTCCTCATAGATTGTTCTGCTCCAGTCCACACACACTCTGTACTGTACATGCCTCCTCCTGCTCATACTGCCATATTAAAATGGGTTTATTTCCTTATTTGTGCCATTATTCTCAGCCTGTCACCACAAGGCTGCTGCTGCTATCAGAAACTGAAAATAAGCCTTCGTGTGTTTCACTGCCGTTCTTATTTGTGTAGTGCTGGAGGATCATGTGCAGCTTCAACATGCCACCGTCTACCAACAGAAATGAACATTATACTGAAATGTCTTTCCCCTAAGCCGAGGTGTCACCTCTGTTTGCTGCTGATTTTCAAAAGTGTCCCCTTTTTGAGTGTGAAACATTTTTCTTCATTGTGATGGTGATGCATTTTACCAGAGCTTCCTGACAGTTTGCCGAGATGTTTTGCTCGTGGGTTTGGGCGACGAAACGTTCAAGGGTCAAATCCTCCACCTGTGCTCGCTCGTTCTCCTCTCAGGTGAGTGTTTCAAATCTTTGTTGAAGTGATCTACAAAACAAAAAGGGCCGATATCCTCCACTTATAGATTATTGCCGTTTTAAATTACAAATAGACCATGTTTTTTAACAGTATGTGAAATCATATTTATTTCAAATAGTCCTCTTGCTTTATGTTTCCTTACCTGAATAAACATCTTTCCTTTTTGTTTTCAGACGCAGGCTACCTCTGTATTCCTGCAGTGCTGCCGATTTTGAAGGAGGTGGCAGACACTTATGTGCCTGAGGGCAACAATCAGGCTGAGGAAAATCAGGAGGATGCAACCACTGTCATCCTGGGTGTGGTGGCCAACATCTTCCAGAAGATTATAGAGCTCTTAGCTCGCCGCCTTAGGAAGGAACCAGAGGAGGGAAAACAGGTATGCTGAGATTTGCTGTTGTGATATTTTGTTTTGTTATTTTACATAAATCTTCTTTAGTTCTTAATCTTTGATGTCCTCTACACTGGCTGTTTTCTTAGTGATTGTCAATACAACAGGAACATGCATTGTTTGTTGTTAAAAATGCATCTACCGTAAAATTGGCTCTAAACAACAGACAGTCAGTCTTTGCAGGAGTCAGCTTCCCAGCACTGTGCAGCTTGCTCGGTTAAACTGATTTCCTGTGTCTTTGTGCCTTGATTGTAGCTGTGTCAGTCAGCTGTGCCTGGTCTGACAGACTTCCTCCAAGTGGCACAAGCCTGGGAAAGAGCACCTCTCAGCGGGGTCTTTTCCACTATTTTTGCTGTCATCATTGTGGAGAAGAGACATTTACTCCAGAAGGTATGAGCTGGCAGAGCACAGCAGCAATCTCAGATGTCCTGAAACTGATAAGGAGTTGACTTGCTGAGTGTATTCTTAAACAAATTCAGTAAAGGAAGAAGTTATTGGGATACTTAAGTTGTCATTCTGGATTGGATTGAAGTATTAGTGTTTTTTGTCAACTGCTGTGCTTGCTTTTTAAAAGATTACCCATCCTGAAGAGGTGATCACCCCAGAGTCAGTGGAGGACATGCCTCCTCTGTCCAGCATCCTGCTGTCTGTCATCCTTAAGTCACCATCTGTCAGCAGGTAAATATCCTCGGTCTCTTTCGTCTAACTTGGATCGAAAACTTACCAGACCTGACTGAACATAACCTCATCTTTTCTGATCTTTTTGACAGGTTACAGGTTTTTACTTTTGCTTTATGAATTCAAGACCTAAACATAATTAACATTCAAGGGTTTAAAATCATTGATTGTCTGCTGATGTGGGCTTCTTTCAGGGCATTTTTGACAGAGGTCTGCTCATCTCTGGACTCAGAGGCCATCAGCAGTCTAAATGAACTGGCTGCTGTCCTGCACATCTTGGCTGTCATCAAACACAGTGAGTATTCATCCTGAAAAAATTAGTGGGTTTAATTAATGACCAGGAAAACTCAAATATATCAGGTAGATTTTGTTTCTACAGTTTGTTAGACATCAAAATGTTATCGATGTTCTGTAGCGGGACAATCTAAGGCAGGCTTGAAGAGCACAGCCACATCTGTCCAGCAGCAACTTGACAAACATGCAGTTGCATCGGTAGACAGCAGAGACATCCAGGGGTAAGTGGAGGGGAATCAGATGGTTCAGATGTCTTTTTTATTTTTATATACACCTCACTCCCCCCCCTCCCCCCCCCCCCCCCCCCCCCC
>JBBMJY010000013.1:5942870-6037429 GCA_037833715.1 Toxotes lorentzi
TGCCACCGACCCGAAGGCGCGCTATGGCCAGGTGGCGCTGCTCGTCCGTTAAGTGACGTTGTGTGTTCATGGCTGTTGGAATGATGAACTTGGAATGACTTACTGACAATACCAACTTTTTATACCCACAGAATGTTAAAATTGAGACCATATTATCACCCCAATACAATTGCCTCCCTATCCCAAAAATCTCTGAAGTGAAACAAACACCGTATGTATGACATCCATTGAGTCTCTTACAATATCCCTAACTTATTGTGAGTAGTGTATATATATTCTCTTTTGCTAAATAAATTGTTAATTGATTTTTGGTGTTTGAGCAGTAATGATGAAGCTCTTTATACTTTTCCCCGACAGGGTTATTTTTGAATCTTCTGTGAAGACCTTGAATGAAATTCTGGCTTTATAAGTTCCCTCCTTTAAAAAGAAAAAGGGGGCTTATGCTATATATAAGGTTTGTGTTACACTTGTATTTTCACTGAGCAGAAAAGGGAAGTATAATGTCTGTTTTGCTGTTTGCATTACACACCGAATGTGGCTGGCAGACAAAAATAACACGATACATATTTCAACTTCAGTGACCGGGATTTTAAAAAATATGGTTTGGATTGAAATCTAAAGCTGAGAACAAACAGTGGTCGGTGACCATATTTTTCCAGATTGGCTCCGTGTTTATTGATTTCTCTATGCTGCAAATTATTCAAGTCTTGTCTCTCAGATGTTGTACATTGATAACAAATATTGATGAACTACTTCAGATCACAAGAATAACATATGGTTTCTTAAACTGAGTGGCATTCTTTTTTAAAGCTTTCTCTCTCCTCAGCTCTGTGCTCCACTTATATGTTTTTTAAATATTATTTTTTTCATTATCTGTGTTTATATATCTGGTCTGTCAGAATTGTAGGCTGTTGTGTGCTACTAATAAGAATAAAACATAAAAGTGTATCAATCAACATAAACTTGAGGTTTATTTCTTCCAGCAGTTCGCCAAATAATAACCCAGTACAACCAAGCAATAAATCATTCTCTCACTTCTTTTGAGTCCTAAAGGGAATGGTGCCATTTTAAGAATTCCTTTTACCTGAAATGGAACCTACTTTATAGTCCTGTGAATAACCTTAAGTGGTACAAAGGTAAGTGATAAGTTTCATGGAAAACAGGTTAACTAACACTTTTCCTGCAGCAATGGATGTAATTTAAGCCATGAAAATGATGTGATGTGCATACATACCACTGTATACAAATAATGACATTAAAGAAAAAAAAATACATTGGATAAAGTGGAAAATAACTAACTAGCATAAGTTTGAGGTTGAGTAGTCATACGTTACACTGTAAATCATGGGATGTATCACGGGTTTTACGCTATAGTTTTATAGGGGTCTAATAACACTTAGCTTTATTTAAATGTATACTGACGTTTTCTTCTATAGTTTTCCTATCATGGCGTTTTTGTTGTGATATGTTGTCATGTGTTCCTCATAAATCTAAATGTGGAACAGTATACTTCATGTTTCCCGTCAGATCAATCAATCAATGTGAACTGCCTTTCTTCTTCTTCTTATCATTATTGTCATCATCGTGTTTTTGTGTTGCCTGCACGGCTTCCGGGCTGTAATCGTTCAGTGCTCCTGTCTCCTCTTCCTCATCCATCCGTCCGTCAGTCCTAAGCGCTGTTGCATGCTGCTCACATCATCCCTCCTCACCATGTGTGTTTGACGTCAGAAACTTAGGAGGGGCTCCTCCGTGGAGCTGGTTGCTGTTTGTGGTGCTGAAACAACGCCTGTATTGTGTTGCCATTCAGCGAATTTCTTCCTCTCTGCTCTTCTCCTCTTTCTTATCTTTGCCTCCTCGATCATGGCTCTTTAGTCCGAGTCTCGTTCGAGCAGCTCACACCTGAGTCGGCGTTAAAACATGCTGTTTTAGCGGAGGTGCGCGATGGATTAGTAGTACTGTATTAGGCAGGAGCGGTATGGATTCACCGTGGTGTCCCATCCTCTTCGCTGCATTGGCTGTCAGCCTCTGCTCCTCACCTGCCCTCGGTGACAGAAAATTTGGTAAGAATCGGTTTGTTTGATCATTATTGTCCAGAACACCCTTTTCTTTTTCTAAGTGTTTCATCTTTTTACAGGCTGCCCGTGGTGCGAAATTCACCTGACTGCCTCGGTTTGTCTGGGTGGTTTATGCAAACATTTGCTCTCTTTGCAAAAGTTCAGAAAATGTCCCCAACGAATAAGATCTTGTAATGCTTGCAAGTGCATATCACCTTCATTTTCCAATTGCTAAAACTTGTGTTTGTGCTCTGGTGCTGCTGATTGGGTGAAATCTGAAGGGCCAACAGGAAAAGTTACATAATCTGTCAGGCCCAATGGATAAAATGTTTGCTGAGACTTATTACTTGTCTCATGACCAGTGTTCTTTATCTTAATTGCTAGTCTCATCAGAAAATGCACAATTATACTTATCACTGTTAAGAAAAATGACAAGTATAGCATCCAATGAGTTTTACACTCAGATTGACACGCACACACACAACTATAACAATGCACCAAATTTCATATGACTTTAATAGTTTCTGAGCCCATAAAACTATTCAACACATACCCTTAAGGAGCATGCAAATTTAAATCCAGTTAAATATTTAATAATATCCTATGCCTCCTCAGGAAAAGACCATCTTTCATACAGCCCTGTTTCATTTTCAGACTTGGCTGGGTTGTATTTTCATTACCCTTGATTTGCTCTTCCAGCCCTGCCTCAGACACTACACTGTAATTTGAAAAAAGTATGGCACATGTCCAAACCATGACATATTAGAGAAGCCATTGAGATAATTGTGTCTTTTTGTCAAGACAGAGATTAAAGGATTAATTTTACTGCTTCAGTAGTGTGTTACTTCTAAGGAGAATCTCATCAGTTACCGCCTCCAATTTACACTTCTAATCACACTCACTGGTCCAGGATCAGCAGTCAGAACACATGACAGTATAAACTTTATAATGAGCAAGAGGCAAATATAGGTCTCAGACTGGTACTCAAGCTCTGTGATGATTCATACAGGCACCAAGCCGCATCATATTCTTTATATTTAGAACAGGAGGGTGTCCGTCCTTTTTTCATAGTGCGTAATATGCACACGCCATCCAGCATGCAGTTTCCTATTTTATAATATACATACACATAATCTCTGCTCTTGTAGGCTATTAGATTGCAAAAATAATATAATAAGGCCAGAACTAGCCATTTTCTTCCTCCAAGTTGGCTGATTTATGCTTAGAATATTTGTGAATGAGGCAGTTTCTATTCCCCAAGTGCATTCCTCTCATTGAATTTTCAGTATGTTTTTCTGTGTGTGTGGAAGAGGTCTCCATTGTCAGTGTGGCTGGGAGTTAGAGACGATTATTGTTTTTAATGAGTCCCACTGCAGATTACGCTGTGTCATTGGAAAGCTTTGGATCAAGGTGTGCTGGAGGAATGATGTAGCTATATATATACACATATAATAAACACAGGGCACATACACATATATGTATTTATATATGTGTGTGGGTGGGTGTGTTTGTGTGGGAAACACAGAGATTCTTGCTTTGTGTGGGTGTGTACATTCTGCGTGTCTGACAGCACATGAAAGCCAGACGGGGAAAAATAAGTCTGCAGCTGCATGCTCTAATTATGAAATGAAGTGCTGTAAAATTTAAACAGTGGTGTGAATTTGGCCCCATGCATATGACTAAGAACATCTGAACTTTTCAAATCTAGTCTCTTAGATATTTTGAACTACTGAATGCACTTCAACAGTCGATTTCACAGAATTTGACGTTTTAAATTGTACATTATAAACCTAATCATTTCAAATGAATTTATTATGTTCATAAACTTTGTTTTCACAGCATGAATTGATATCAGTATAAATATTAATAGTAAATAGACAGGCAGACTTTAAGCAGAACAGAGGTACATTTAATCCCTATGAACTAAACTTTATTTTTAACCAAGAGAGCTGAGAGACTGTATTTTGTTTTTAGATAATGCATAGTCCTTTTGCATATTGTGTGTATTTGGGTTGGCAATATGTTTTTGTTTGCATCTTGTGTCTGTGTGCATTTGTGTGTCCGTCATCATGGCAAAATGTGGTCCTGGAGTTTGTGTGTGGTCTGTCACTGCGAGAGTGTTACAATAAGATACAGCCTTAAAACTTTACAGGTGTGTAGTTGAGGTCAAAATGAAGGCACCCCGCACTTGATTCCCCTGGAACACATTCATTTTAAGTCGTGGATCACTGTATCAGTCATTCCCATCCACTCTAAGACATCCGTTGAAGCTAGAGATCATCTTGTGATTGGATCACACCTGCTAACAAGTTGATGTTCTGGCCCATGTGTATTCAGTAGTCATTACCAGGCTGTACAGTGTGGCTGGTACTGTTTTTACCTTGTGAGTCTGTGTGTGTCATCATTGCAAAATGTGGTCCTGGAAACACAACAGAGGCGGTTTTGAGTAATTTGTTAGTTCGCTAGTTTTCTTAAAAAAAAAGAATTAGTTCACTTGGACAGGAAAACTGAAAGAACACATTTTTGTGTTTCCCCTGAAGATGGTCCAAAGGCAGAGTTCAGCAGCTCTATTTTCTAGGCCTTAATCAGCCTGAACAGGCATAAAATGAAGGCATTTCACGTTTTCTGTCTGCTGCACAGAGAGCTGCCAGCCTGAAACCTTAAAACCATTTTTCTCAATTTCACTGCTTCTGTACTTGATGCTTTCTGCCTTTGTAGAGCAGCATAGTATAGGTCACATCTGCATCACATGGTTGAGATTTGCTCTAACTCTGAGGATGACATAAACAGCAGTAAAATACTAAGACATGCTGTTTGATCACTGTGATCCTATCATGACGTCTGTGCAGTCTCTTCTACGAGTGGAGGGGTTCTCGTCTTCCAAAGAATAGGAGTGGTCATGGATGGGTTAACCTCCTGTGCTTTCCTGCTGAGGTGACTCACTAACCAGCCTTGAGTTCACCGCCTTCAAGCGAAGCATAATTCAAAGCCATGCCTGAGAATTAGCCAAAGGGTGGTTTTCCTACCAGTGTGACAAACTATACAACTGTTACACATTAAATATGAGGTGAACCCTGGCTGTACAGTGTTTCTTGACTTATAGGAGATAAAAAAAGGATGTAATTTAATTGAGGATTGGCATGTATTTCTCCACATGGAGTTCAGAGAACTTAGTTAAGCTTTATTTTAAGAGTTCAGGAAGGTTAATGCCCTGTTTACTCTAAGTTAGAAGCACCATAATTTGAATAATGAACTTATTGACTACTGAAGAAAGTCTTGCCAGTGGAAAATTTGCAGAAATTGATTTTGTTGCGCATTAACACTCTAGCGCCTTGCAATCAGCATTGCTGTCAGACATGTTGTTAAAATTCATTTCAGCGTCTCTATTCTGTTTGCAGAGGTTCGGTTGTGTCCTGAATCCCGATAACTACCACTGAAAATCCCACAGTTTGCTAACTAGACTGGCAGCCATTCTCCTTCTGCAAGGTCATGTTTTATTTGGAAGATAAATATACTTTCAGTAAGTTTGCTGAACAAATACTGAGTCAATTAAAAAAAAGAGAAGTATCAATGTAATAAAACACAAGTTACAAATAGCTTTTGGGATTTAATAAAGGAAACTATAATAAATATAATAATCCAGCTCTTACCAAGGTGTTAGCATGATTCTAATAATGCATTCACAAATCTAGCAGGAACATGGAGATCAGACTGAGCACAGAGTTTAACATTTCTCGAGACTGAGACTTCATGAAAATGAAAAAATGAGTAATAACTCAGGCATCATGCCATATTGATTGTTTCATTGCCAAAGCCTTGTGTATTATTTGCAGCAGGCTTTAAAGGATTCTTTCTCAGCTCTCCTAAACCCACTATATAGAAACAACTCTCTTCTACACCAAAATTAAGGAGTGTTACAGTATGTGTTGATGTACTGAGATATGTGACAGGGTCGCTTATCTCCAGTACGTACATGAAGACATTGTCCTCTAAGGCTGTGCTGCTGGGTCTTTTCATTACGGCTGGCTATCAGCAGCGATCGCCTAATATACCCAGACAATTTAGATTTGATTCATAGGCTGCTGAGCTCTATCTATTTTGCCATAGGCCCCTGTCACACCATAGATATCAGAACTGAGTGGTGATATCAAATATCTTATAGTGGTTGTAAATCATCTGAGAGGACTGAAATGTGCAGCGATATATTTTACAACAGTGTGGATTATGAACTTGGTATATATCCAGGTGAGAATAGGCTGTAGCACTGGAAGTGTTTTGTTTTCATCCTATACTGTACGTTGTGTGGTTTGTGTTGTCTTATTATTTTCTGAGTTGCTAGGACACTCTCCTTCTCCCAGGTGACCAGTTATTTCTATGAGGTTTATGCTGGGACCAAGCTTACTATAGTTCACAGAAAACAATGTTCTACAGTGTATTAAATAACATTTTTAGTTACCCATAACAAGAGTAAACTAATGAATGTGAAAGAAGGGAAATGTATTCTAATACTTCAAATCCCAGTTATATAAATAAAGACAAAACATGAATAAGTTTCACATGTAGTCTATTGATCATAATCACAGCATAGTGTAAGGAGAAAAAGAGTGGACTACAGTCATGCTAACTGCCTTGTGAGGCTGTACTTGCCAAATGCTAACATCAGCATGTTACATCAACTGTCTAAACGCATAATATGCCCCATTCAGACACCAGGGCACAAGTAACAAACTTCATATTATAAAAGTGGAGACGGTTCTGAGTAATGGAAACTTAATTTCTAAAACTCTGCCTGAATGCCCTCTGAAACCAAATCATAATTAAAGTAAAAACTGATCCACCTATAAAAACTAATAGGACTGCCAGCACTAATATAGCACTGCTATGATATCTGCCACAGTCTCAGTAAAGGTTGCAGTGTGTTTCTCTTATCTCTCAGGATGTCTGAGTCATCGTGACTGAACTGGTAAAGGGTCAGTTTGAAGAAGCAAGCATCGGCCTTCAGTTCACATTTTATTGACCCTTTTGATGAGAAGCCTTTCTAGAATTCACTAAAGGCTTTGACTCATCCAATAAATGGCAAAGTATTTATTGGATGAGATTTTATTGTGCAGTGCATCCCCTCTGTGCACATGGCTGTGCAGGATGGTTAAATGAGCATTTGGTGTGTTATTTGCAAAGCCTGTTTTTCCAAATTAATAATCTCAACAGCTGCAGCATTCAGTATGAGTGTAATTGATCTAACATTTGGATTTTCTGCTGTCATCTGTTGTTCAAAGTAATATAATCCTATTGAATCTTACTAATAAACAGCATACAGTGTTATAAACAACCTTCTCTCAGCTGCACTGAACCAACATACAGCTGCTGCTGCTGCCTTGTTTGTAGGGGTTCAGTTTCACATGAATTGTGGCCTGATAAGCTATTCAAGTGCTGCTGTATTTCAGATTGCTTTGGAAAATTGGTTTTTCTGGTTTTTAGTTAATTTTAAAGTTGCACAGCATTCAAAGTCTAAGCACTGATTTTCACAATAAAAAAAAAAAAAAAAAAAAAGACACAAAGCGGGCTGTATATTCCTGTCTTGGGAAGCTGCCACGTCTGGTATGGTAACAGACAAAGTGCAATGTTTCTTTGTGACTCAACAGATGCTCGGAGGAGTGTGTTGGCTTTGGATGGTTGAGATGAGGGAGTGAGAGCAAAGTGGCTGGCTGTGCTTCTGTGTCTTTCCTGACAAATATCAGCGGCTCTTGAGAGGAAGGAAGTCAGAATTGTGTCAAACAGGCAATCCATCTCGTTAGTTTCTAGTCCTTTGGTTCAAGGTGAACCCGGAAGATATTCTGTGTCAAGGAGGAACAGTGCCACCAGAGAGGCAAGGAAGGTTAGGTTACTTTCTTCAGAGGAGGACTGCTCTTCTTTTACACTCAAATGTACAAGTGTAGAATTCAATTACATTTTAAGAGGCTTTTTACTCCTTGGGGACTTGCCAGGTGTAACAATATGATGCATTTACCCTACTATGTTGGTAAAACGTTTTTCTCACTTGCACATCTTAACGTAACAGTGTGTGCTCCTTGTGCTTTCTCACCTCAGCATAGAGCTGATCCTCACACTCATGTCAGTGTGAAAACATCCTGGGGTATTGAAAGAAGGATTGAATGTCCCTTTTAGGCCTTTTCACGACTGTTTCGTTCGGTTCAAATTAAATGGTGTTGGTAAAGGAATCAGTCTGAAGGTCACCTCTGTGTTGAAGAGCCAAGATTTATAATGAGGACAATAACACCGTAATGAGGATTCTGAAGGCAGTGAGTTCAGCACAAGAATTAATCTATACTATCTCAGCTGTGATTAAAGCAGTAATGTGTCTGCTTCGTCTTAGGGTGATGCTGATTAATACTCAAACAAAATGACTGCTGGGGTGAGGCAAGGCAAAGGAGAGATGCTGAAAATCTAATGGGAGAAGCATTCTCCTAGTTTTGTGTCTAACTGATATGACTGCTGTCGTCTGTGAAGCGCATTAGAGACATTTTTCCTCCACATTTGGCTCAGATCCACCAACATTTGTTTGTTTTGCAGCACTCCACACCCAGCTGCAATGAAACAGGATGTTTGCAGCATTATTCAAAATCTACTAGTGTGATTGGATGGCAATACTGCTGCACCTTGCCCCGTCCCCCATATTTTTTCTTGCTGTAACATTACCTTGGGAGGCAGCTTTAGATGGTTTATGGCTTTGTGAAAAAGGGAGGAGTAACAGCTTCATGTTATGTTGCTCTGTGTCTGCTGGATGTGTAAATTGGAAACTGTATGCTAACACATTTGCAGCAAGTGGCCAAAACAATTAAGTGATGCATTGATTTAGTAAAATCTCAAACATCAGGTACTGTAACTACATTTCAGTTCACCTTAATATACAGTAGGTTTCGCTTTATTTGGACAGTCTAATGCTGATAACCAGTGTTGATAATCATCTTACTATAGGGTGATTATCATATATCAGAAGATCTGTTACAGCTGATGCTCACATGATACAGGAAGAAGTCAATACATTGCCACACATATGTAGAGTAAGAATGGGCAGGCTGAGATTAAAATGGTGCCAGTTAGATTTGGACAGAGATTTAATCAGCTGAAGGGAAGGTCTTCATACATAATGTTATTGATGATATCACTGATAAGAATCACTTATTAATCTCATCCAGAACAGACTCGGTTTCAAAAATCTGTCCAATATGAAAAGTGTGAGAGAGACTGACAGAACAGACAGGTTTGTTATGGAAAGATCTACAGATTCTCTTGACGCTAAAAAAAACAAAAAAAACCCTTTTGCTTTAGCATGAGGAGTGGTCTGAGCAGGTAGAAATAGCCCTTGATCTGCATTAACACAACCTCAGGTGCTCCACTCTACAGGTGTTGCAGCTGAGCAGCTTCATTTGAAGCTATAAAATTAGCAAACAGGCACAAGAATGTTATTTCACCGGTATTTGCATGTCCACTGTGTTCCATCTGCAGGAAAGTAGAGCCCAAACACCCTAGTGCTGTGATGACCTGCACTTTAAATGAGGTTCAACTGGCACTCATAAGAGTTAAACCTTTTACTTCATCTGGAGGACTAGAAATTTCCCTCCGGGCCAGGTTGTGTTGGTTCACTTTGAGCTCCTCAGCACATGAAGAAAGAGGACGTTTAGCTGTTTGAATTGCTCTGGTTCTGCACTTCAACACCCAATCACACCTCAGAAGAGGGGAGAAAATCAAATGTCTGAATCATTCAGCGCGGGTCAGGGAAAAGGTCAAGCCTGCCTATTTCTGGGTCCTCCGTTGCTGCAGTGACGCTGCCATCTTTAATTCATGGCCGCTGTCTGGGCTGTCGCCTGGAGCAGGCAGCTGAGTGACTGAGAATGACCTGCCTGCCTAGGAATTCTGAGAGAAATTCTCTGGAAAGTCGGGGAGAAATGTGTTTGGTTACACTCCTCTGGATGTCAGGTGGTTTCATGTCAGGTTCCTTCTTCAATCAAAGTGACCTCAAAGGCCCCTGACTTCCTGTCTCTAGCTCCTACTAATTATTCATATTGTGAAATAACTTTAGATTTATTCTCTGATGCACTGCACTTGCCTCAAAGGAAAAGTTTAGCAAGAATTTAATTTTGTTGCATTATTTTTATTATTTATTGTCATAACCCATGTGGTTTACCCTTTCTTCACAGCATGTACTGGAGTGTTGTCATTTTGCAGAATTACTGGGTAAAATCCTTGAGAAATGCAATAAAAAGCTATCCCGGTTTTGTCGAAAGGTAACCACTCAAGCGTTTTATGAAGGGTTATGTTTTTTTGTTTTTTTTTTTGTTAATCTTTGGACAGAGCCAGGCTAGCTTTTTCCCACTGTTTCCAGTCTTTATGCTAAGCTAAGCTAAGTTAACCAGCTGCTGACCATTATTTGTAAATAATTAAAAAAGAAACTTCAACAGTAATGTAGCCCGATGTACTTTTGTGGTGTGAAAATTAATTATTCGCAGTATGACTCACACCAGAAAAATTGGTTTCCTGGTGAAATGTAGGTCTGTCATAACAGTGTCCTTCTGAAGATAGTGATAAGCTAACCATAGCTGAGTTGCTGACATGTGATGTGCAGCTTTTGTCAAGAACAGACCTTTTGGAGCAGAGAAAAGCTTGGAGCCATCTTTAATTTTAGAAGGAGAGCGCCTTAATGACACAAGCTGTTTGAGTCTGCGGACATGGTGTCAAGCTGATGCTAATTTGCTTGCAGGTGATGTTCTTCTCTGCTGTCCCTGCTCCAGCCACGCTCCCTTTTCAATTCACTTGCACTTTTATTGCCATCGTCACCCGCTGCACTGTTCTGAAATGGCTTTTTTGGCTGACAGTACAGGTGCGTGTGTGAGTAAAAACGAGTCAGGTGTCCTTGGTCGCAGCTTATAATTATAATAAAAGATATGTTGGTGGCCCCAGAGATTAAATGAAATATGTCCTGAACTGCAGCAGGCTCTGGGAGTGGCTGTCCTCGCTGCCAGACTCCCAGCATCCTCCTTGGCCCCTCACACATCACAGATGGCATCCCGGCACTGGCCAACCACCTGTGAGGGAAAGCAAACGATCAAGTCTCTGACTTCTTGTTCAGCCTTGGGTTTAGCCTTATCAGGACATATTTAATGTTCCAGGCAAGGTCAGCCAATCACAGCCAAATGTCTGAGACAGTCTCAACCAGTTCCTCCATGCTTAAATCTGCTCTGAGATGTGTAATGGATGATTTGATAATGCACAGGTGGAGATTATCTGAGAGATTAATATGATTATGCCATTTTCTAATGAGAAACTCTTAGTCATTCCCAAGCAGTTGCTTTTCTTGAAATGACTTTAAATGAGTGTTTTCCTTTATAAATGCTCCTCTCTGATTTCACGCCCCTGAGGTGAGACACCCATGCTGTTATGTCCCTAACACGCTGCGTAACTGAGATTTTACCTGAAGGTGAATTGTTTATGGGTGCGTGTGTCTCTGTGTATGTGCTGCTCCTTTCTTACTAATACAGTGGATGCACTTGCTGCCCTCAATAGGAGTCAGTTGTAATAAGGCATTCAGGGGACATCATAGGAAAGTGTCTCTCTGCTTCAGAGCTGTGGACTGGGGGTGCCTCAGGGTCATTTTTCTGCATGCTAACATTAGTTTCAGGAGGAGCTTTTATGCAAACTGGCTAATGCACTGCATATAATTAACAAAGACAGACTGATGAGACTAAATTCTCTAAGATCTGTAGGACAGTATTATAGTACAATCTCCCACAGTATTATTGCTATTCCACTGTCTCCTGAGAACACAGGCCACTAACTACCACTACATCATGTTAAAAGCTGTGAACTGACTCACTGCATTCGTTGACCTTCTGGATTTTCCCTGCATACTGTATTTGTAAATTAGGTCACACAGTGCCTATTTTGGGAGGGAAAGCTACTGCACATTCAGAGCACCTGTAGTTAGCTCACGCCAAGTGCTGCTGCTGACGATTACTTTCATTATCGATTAATCTGACAGTCATAATTTCCCAGATCCCAGTGTGACATACTGGAAGTGCTTGTTTTGCTTGACCGGTCGTCAAATAGTCAAAAATATTCCACTTTGTAGATCACATCACAACAACACTTAGTTATCTAGAGCTATATATTGCAGAGGGATGATTGATTTTTGGATATACTCTACACATTAGTTCTGCATCACTACACATTTGGACACAAGATGGTCACATTTAACAGTTTAAGGTTTGAGGGTGAAAGCCAGTTTGTACACTGGAAAACAAAACTCTGCATTTTTGAAAGCAAATAATCAGCAACAACAATGCACACTCCTCTACAGCACATCCCCACTGAGACTATGCTTGCCTTGATAGTCAGTTTCTGTTTGATGAGCTGCCGTGATTGATTTGTGGTGAGGTTGACATGGCAACAGGGCATCATCACTCACAGTGAGTGAAGCACTTTTTTTTTTTTTTTTTAAGGGATCATTTTGTTTGTGAAATTATCTTGTAGGCCTAGAATTACAAGAGATAGTGTGGCTATTCTTTGTCAGGGTGCTTCATTAAGATATAGCCTGGACACTTTTTTTTTTCACCAGCTTTCTTCCTCAGTTACGAGTCTAGTGTCCTTTTTTTTTTTTTACGCCTGAGGTAATCAGCAGCATCCACTGTGATTGCATTTTAATTAAAAGGCACCATTTTAATCATCTCTGGCGTGATGTCGGAGAAAGGGGATGTAGCGTTATCAATCCTATGTTCCTGCCTATCACACACATCCACATGCACACGGTCACACACGCACGCACACAATGTCTGACTAACTATGCTTGGCTGGATGCTTCATTAAATGGAAGGTCGTAATTAATATTGAGAGCTGACAAGGCCTCCCAGAGAACTCAATGAATTAAACAGGGAAGTGATGAAGAGGTAAAGTTGAATGGACTGACGCTAATTGCAGAGCGATGAGATGCATGGTCAAGAGGGAGTGCGGGGCTCTTCCAACTCCAAGTGCCTACTCTATACAAGTTTGTCTTCTTGAAGTCATATTCAAGTATAAAATGCTTGGTAAAAGAAACATGGAACCTAAATATGGTATTGTAAGTTTTACTGTGACACTGTGATAATGTTCTTTTCTTTATCATATGTGCACAAATGCTCATGATGAAAAAGCTTGAACAAGTTATTTTTTGTTACCTTTGTTTGAAAAGTGACTTAGATGAGTAATCAATTGCCAAAGTAGTTGCCGACTAATCAATTAATAGCCGAATTGTTTCCGCTCTAGTTAACATTATTCATTGGAAATTCAAAAGGGTCAGTCCACATTAAATCTGTGTTATTTTTTCTCTGGCCTCTAGGGGGCACTTCAAAAAGCTGTAAAAACAAAACTGAAGTATCATTAGCATTGATTTGGAGTTGTGTTTGCATCTGTATAGAAAGGTGTCAGTGTGGATCTGTGGAGGCACACCAAGGGAAAGATTTAGGAAGAAAGTTATGAAGTTTAGGTGCAGTTTTCAACCAACAGAAGAATTTTAGAGTGGTTGTAGTTACTTGCAAATGTAGCTGAAAAAGACAAAAAAAAAAATGTATGGTAGGTAGGGGGTCCTTTAGGCCATAATCTGTCCATTAAAATGAGGGATGTTTGGAGAGTATAATGAGCTGCTAGAAAAGCCATTTGTGGTCTTGGTTTTCAAGCAGTAAACTGTTTGAGTTCAGTTCAGGACATTCTGCCTTTTAGTTTTGTTCTAGGGAGCTGAGCGACCTTCCAGCTCTGTGATGATGCCTCACTCTACATCATTAGATAGCCATTTTGGTGACATATTGAAGTCATTACCTCCAAAAGGTGTAATTTCATGAAATGTGCCCTCCACTCCTAAACAAGCTAGCTGCATATTGTGTCTGTATAATCAGAGCCAACGCAGGTTAGCCTTTTATAATTGCAACAGAATAATGATGCAAATGTCACACTTAAAAAGAAGAAACTTGAATAGACTTGGAACAAGTGAAGTCTGAAAAGTTCCTTTCTCATTCACACTTGTCCTGATTATCTGTCCTTTCTGTGTGAATTGATTAACAGACTCCTTGCACCTATCTCTTCTCATTATTAAAGAAGTCTGACAGAGGCCTCTCCTCCTACTCAGTCTGTTCTTTATTCACGGTCACGAGCTGCTCATTGCTGTCCATCGAGGCCACCGGGCCAAGAGGGTGCATCCAATTCCGTCACTCGTTCTGATGAGCAGAGGGAGGGAAATAACAAAGATAAAAGACTCGAGGAAAGAGGACTGAGGCTTGGCCTAGTTGTTTATAGATTGTCTCTGTGTTGCCAGCACTGCAAACGCCATCAACTCTCCAGTATGAAACTGTCAAGAGCTAACAGAACAAACCCAAATGCTAAGTGGCTTATTTTTTGGCTGAAGGTCTGTATTATGGTGTGGGCTGAATGAATGTTCCCTGAACCCTGAGTGTAGTATTGCATTCAGCCTACAAGACAAGAGGAGTTTTTCCCCTACAGACCATTTTTCTTTTCCTGGAAATGTATAAATGTGGAGGATCACCTGCGCAGATCGGCGAGCAGAACAATCAGTCCTCTACTCGCTGCAACTCCCACGTGTGAATTATGAACACAGGGAACAGCTACCCATAATGCTCCTGCCATCTGTTCATTTATTAGTCTGGAACACCCAGCCCTAGTCCAAGCGTTAAAGTTCATTAATATTCATACAACATTCATTTATGGAAACGTTGCCCATGGAGTTGGGCTATTAATGTCAGAGACAGGATAGGAGAAGTCACACTAATTGATGATTGATGGCTCTGCCATTAGCAGCAAGGCCCACAGCCAGTGTTAATGCAGTACTAAGCTGTACTTTTTTAGAGCGATGACATATTTAGAAATTGCGACATTGGGCTAATTTTGTACTGCAGAAAAGTATATTTTCTGTACCTTCAGTCAGTATATGCTCTGTGGTCTCCATTTATATCCAATAATGGCATTTGTTATGCTTTCTTTACTACCATTGTATTCTGTGTATTGAAGTGTAAGTGCCGGACAGTTTCCCTCCTCTCCCATCTTAACTTGATTCACATGATCAGTTTAAGGCTGCAGTTAATTTTCATTATTGATTAAAAATGTAGTTTAATATTTTAGGAAATACCCCCATTTGTTTTCTGGATGAAAGTTAATAATGAAGCTATAGCCAGCAGCCAGTCCAGCTTAGTTTGGCATAATGTCAATTTTACACTTCTACACAAGTTTTTGTATGGATAAAACAAAGAGCTTATAATGTGTTAATTAGTGAACTAATTTAGAAGTAGAATATGAAGAGCTAGAAAAATGGATTTTGTTGCCATCAGACAGACCCAGGCTAGCAAACAGCAGCGAGCAGCTTAAGGGCCAGCTGTAGCTTCACATTTACCACACACAGTGTAATCAATCATCTCATTTCACTGGTGGCAAGAAAGCAAATAAACATACTTTCCAAATGTATTGTTTAGACCATAAAATGTCCAGAAATAGTGAAAAATGTCCATTGCCATGTCCCAAAGCCCAAGGTGACATATTTAGGATGCTTGTTTTGTCCAACCAACACCACAAAAGGCATTCGATCTACAATAATACATAGCAAAAAAAGGCATCAAGTTCTCACACTTGAGACGAGAGACGTTCTGCACGTCATTTTTGCTTCACAAATGACTTGAATGATTAATTGACCATGAAAAAGGTTGTTGATCAATTTTCTGTTGAACTGATTTATCATTTCAGCCACAGATCAAATAATCAAACACTGATTTATCAGGAGAACAGTTAAATGCTTAAATGAGGAAGTTTTGTGTTTTTGGAATTCATAATTCATTTTGTTTTTTAAAACCATGGTGAAACTACTGTGTGAAGGGCTGTTTATTAATCTTCCTCTCCTATTTTAGGTTGTCTGTTTGAAGACGAGCTCTGCACACCGTATGAGTTCTGCGTCAATGGTAAGTCAGACTCAGAGGATCATGTACGCCCACCGCACCTCATTATATTGTACATCATCTCTGTGGTATCAACCATCATCGACACAAGAGTTTTAAAGCCGTCCTGGCTACTTTTAATCATTCAGGGATAGATGGTGACTAGAAAGCTTGTTGTTTCTGCTCAGTTTAGACATATGAGTCATGTTTAACCAAAGCGTCAAAACATCTGGGAGTCAGGCAGCAACAGTGAAACACAGCACAGTATAAACATACAATAGTTGTCTCATTCTATTCACCTAACCAACTACAAGGCTTTTGATCAATACCAAGAGGATGTTTTTCCTTTATACACCAAGGTTTCCCCAAGCCGCAAATGGTCACGACCTAATCTAAAAACCATCTTGTCATGGAAGATGGATGTGCCTGTGTCAGTGGTTGCCACGGCAACATGTCACCTGATGAATGGAGGGAAAATGTCGGGGCTTTTCACAGTGTGGCATTCAGGCGAATCACACAGCGCAATTTAATTTTGAAGAGGACTGATAACATGTCGATATTGAGGATGAGCTTCACGACAGAGCCGTCGTTAAAGGTTAATGTATTCTCCCATAGTTGGAAGGCTTTGACACAGGAGCAACGTTTCAGGATACAGTATCACTCTTACATATGTACAGGGGATCCACATCTGCTCCAGTTAATGTTTGTTTTTTCCCTCACAGGGATGAAGATTAAATGCCTGCGCTTTGAGGTTGTCTGTTTTGTCTGACTGAGTTTTGCTCACGTCATTTACTTTGTGCAGATTCATCTTCAAATCAATTTCACAAACAGAGTGAAGCCAACAAAGGGAACAATTGCTTGTTGGCAGACAATAGAATTCCATGCAAAACATGACGTGACCTAGAAGAGAAGCACTGAAAAACCCAAGACAGGTACCACTTTGAATGTTAATAAGAGGAGGGGAAATTACCTGAGGTAACACTAGCTTTTGTGTCTCTGTTGTCTAGTCCTTTGTTGTGTGGATGATTTGTATAAAGTAGGGATTCATTGTCATGCTGACTTGTTTATTATGTTTGTGTTGTTAATTAATCAGGGCCACAACTGATTATTGTTTTCATTATTGATTAATCTGGTGGTTTTCTCAATTAACTGATCAACTGATTAACTGGTCAATCAACTAACTGAACACCCTCTGATGTTTGTATTCCTCCCATTTGCCATAATAGAAGCATCATACCTAATAGTGAGGGGTAGTCAGTAGTCTTTGGATTTGCATTTTAGAGAAGCGGATTTGGAGCAAATCTCCTCCCTTACCTTCACATTAACCCAGTTTTGGAGAAAACAGGGAAGGAAAAGGCAGCGCAGAAGACAAATGTAAAAAAAAAAACTGACTTTAATTACAGAGATTGCAGTGGTACAGAGGGGAACCGTGTGTAGCCTAATAGAAAGAAAGTGCTGACACCTCGACAGAAAAGACAAGAGGGTCATAGTGGAGGGTTCATATTACGTTGCATTAAACTGTCGTGTAGGGATGTGAATTTTTTCTCAGATTTGACATGTCTGTTCTCCCGAATCTTTTCATCTTTTCATTGTCGCTTTTATTTTTTTTTTAGTAAGCTTCTGCTCAAGGAACAGCACTCATATCACCCCCCTTAAACTGAAATGTAATTACAGGCGCTATGCTCACTAAAAGCAATATATATACAGGCAAAAAAGACTACTGTTGGATTAATGTTGTACCTAATATGCAAGTAATGAGACATTATTTAGTTGCCTCATAGCCCTCTAAGCATACCCAGTCTCCACTGTGTCACTCTCCATTGGACTCCTGATGAGCAGCAGCCACCACACAGACAGGGGATGAGTGGGAGTAACTAGGTCTGGCACTTCAACTCTTCACGTGGTCCCTGAAGGTGTAACCTGGTTTATTCTGGGCTGGGCCAACTGTGCTCTTCGTCACCCGTGCTGTTGCCATGCAAAGTGGCTGAGGGGAGGGAAGGGTTGTGAGAAGGAGCTGCTCTCTGTGTGGTGTCAATCAAAGCATTTTATATACAGCTGCAGTGGACCTAAGAAATATTAAACTCCCTTGGCTTTTTTATGCTGACCTATGAAAATGATCATCTAAATGAACTGCAAATCTAAAATACAAAATATATGTTTGCACAAGTATTCACTCCCTAATAGGACACACCTACATTAATCATCACTGCTGCAGCCTAAAGACTAAAGCTAAGAGGCTAAAGCAGCATGTTTCAGGAAATCCTTACCAGGTATCCTTACCAGGTAGCTAATGTAGAAGACAAGGAAATTATTTTGTTAGTGTATTGCAGGGAAGAGCGAGTTAGCCCTAGCAGTGCAGTAGTCTAAACAAAATGTAGAATAAATGTTATATGTTGTTATATAATGTTTGGAAATTATATGACAAATATAATGTTTGGACATTATATAGCAACTACTATAAAAGCACATACTTGGAGCTTAAACAATAAGCTCCACTTTTACCAGAGAAAGGGATTTGAGGATGAGGAATAACCACTGAGTTGGCAAATGAAACACTATCCAGCACAAATTTGGCTGGAGATGTTTGATCATTTGATCTTCTGCTGTCATGCCTTGTTCGGAACCAACCTCTTCAAATCTTTATTTCCATCTTCATGGAGATACTTTGCCAGAGGTTGCTCTAAAAGGATATGTGATTAACTTGAGACTAGAAATGCATTTTAATTTGATGCAACTCTCTAGAGTCTGTGGCTTATTTGTATGATAAGCTAAGCTAAAGTACAGCGGATAAGTGCTACATGTTTCCCTGAGGGCACCGGTTGGCTCCTATTAAACACTTAACCAATGGTGTTTTATCGATTGGTGGTTATCTTGCCTCCACTTGGGCCAATATTGTCTGAAATGTCTGCACTGTATTTTAGATTTAAGCGATTTAGGTGATGCATCTATTGATCGCAGCTTGCAACGAGTGCAAGTGCAGCATAAACACTCTAAGTAACCGCTATAAAATCTATAATCCTAAACAATCTGCATGGGCCAGAGAAAGAGCACCAAGGCTATAGGTGCAAATCTAAGAATAATCAAACATGAAGTGCTAAGTTAAGAAACTGTTTAGCATTCAGGTTAAAGTACTGTAACAAAGGTTTAACAAAAGACACAAGCTCTTTGGGTGCAAATATGCTGAGATAAATGGAGAAGTAAACAAATATGTTAATAAAAATAAGAACGTAATAATAGAGCTAATTTATATTCTACAGCCAAATTCAATTGGCAGTATGTTTGATGTAGTTCTGAGAGTCTAGTTTATCTTTATTAATTTCTGTATTTACATGTAGATTGCAGTGCATGCATGAATGTAATTATCATTTCAAAGCCACAATTGTCAGATAAAACATCCCTGAATAATCCGTAAACACTTCATTAAACATATCCTGATCACTTTAGCTTTTGTTTCTGTTCTTTTCTTTATTAGCAGACTACATCTGGCCGGTCTCGGTGCATTGATTTTGGCCTATTCATTTTCATTTTGAATTGAGTTGCACAGCAAATACACCTGTTCCAATACATCTTAATTTGTCTCCTGGGTCCTTCCTCCCCTCCTACTGATGTACAGTCTTCTATGTACAATGGTGCTGACTGTCAGCTTTAGTGTTTGCTGCTGTTATCCCAGAGCATTAGCTTTCACAGTTTAAATAGCTTTAGCAACAGCCTGGTGTCACTCTGTGTGTCACAGTGGGGGGTACGCAGCGTATGGGTTTAGAGCTCTTTACCTTTTTTGGCTGAAAATTTCCTTCTTTATTTCTGTCAAGATTCTTCTTATCCAGACATTGCTGCTCTTTAGAGAGAATGTGACTGACCTGTAGGGTTGTACAGCTAAGAATCGGCTGATTGATTGATTGATTCTGTGGCCTGTTTTATGCATTATGGATTACATTGATCAAGGTTCATTTGCATTGCAGTTGCCTTTTGTTCGTCACAGTGACAACATTAGTCTTGTCTTGCAGGGAGGCACAAATTGATCTACTGTCAGCTTAATATTTCCTTAAACCTGACAGATGATCATTAGAAAATCACTGCTCTGCTTCATAGACTTTGCTTAGTTCCCAAATAGCCTTGAAGGTGTTAGACCTACATATATGTCTTGCACTAATGCAGTCTATTATCTCCTGACACATTTGAGAAAAAAAACTCTCAGATATTTGACTGCACTACATTTCTTTTATGTTATTTTCAGATGTAGACAACCCTCCATGCACCCATCAAATGCTGCGCTCATCCAAGCCTGAAATTAAAATATTGTTTTTAGCTGTCAAAAATAGGGGGAAAAAAAACTGTGTTTCAGGCAAACTGTCAACTTCAATGAACCACCATTGCTTGTTTTGATTATCTCAGTATTGTGAATGCACAGTATAAAGTGACAGAACAGTGCTTTGTGATTCATCATGCATTTGGCTATGAATGGTTCAGCATCACCTCCACTAATCAGTCAACTGTTATGTTTGCCAAACAAGGATTTTCTTTGCCGTAAAATTCTCTGACTTCTATTTCGAATGCTCCAAATCCCTGTGCGTCTGTGTGTCTGGTTGCTGTCGGGAATGTCCCTTTAATAGTGGCAGTTACCATGGAAACCAATGAGGGATGCAGCACATCAAACATTTAACATTTTCCCGCCACTTGTTATGTCATCAGCCACCCTTCATTTCTTACATAATATGTGTTGTCAGTGTCTAACTGGGAAAAATAATGATATTGATAAACTATGAAATCTGAAATAATTGTGAAACCTTATTTTGTCATCATATTAACCACGCCACCTGTTCTAATATCTTTAGAAAAGATGAGTTGCTGGCAAAGAGTAACTAGACAGTTGACGTCTTATGATTCAGACACGTCTGTGATGATCTGTGCGTCTGTAGGTGGGAAGTTTTCTTCTGTGCTGCTTGAGATCTCAAAATAACTCCCGAGTGTTGTACTGTGTTGACTATGCTAATTCACCACCTCCCATGGGCTTTTTTCCTGTACAGAGCTGTCATTTAACGGGTCACAGGCAAAACGGGGAGGGAGTCAGGGAAACACCCGCTTCTCGTTTAGAATAAGAATTCAATTTGAGCCCCGTCTGACATCACATCATTATCTTTGTAATTATCAGTCACTGAATTTTACACCCAACATGGCACTGAAATTATTATTAGTATTTTTTTTTTTTTTACTCAAAGATGAACAGATGGTTCTCAGTGCTGTTTGAATGGATGAAATTTAAAAAGGTGAGTCTTGACACGTTCCTCTCTGTGTCAAAATGTTACATCATAGAGAAGATTGCAGGATATTAGTGATCAGAAATCCTTGGATTTACGCTCATCTATTTTTATATCCCCTGTGTAAAAATGGCATTGGAGGAGAAAACTGTAAATTGCAGCCAGTAATGAACATCATTTGTCTACTCTGCATTGTCCGATGTGTCAGTGAGCAGCAATCGTGCCATTGATGTTCGCTGTCATTGTCCGACATCTTGGGGCTAATTAATGGGATGCTGTGGTGCATGACAAAGTATTGAATCACATCATTACATCCCATCTAATCACAGTGGCATTCTCAAACATACTCTCACACAGTAGTGTGCATGACTGCACACATACACACACAAAGAGAAAATAGTTCTGATCAGATCTGCAGGATTCGTCTCCTGAGATCATCTGTGAGGTGGGCTTTCATTATGTGAATTTAGCCAACAAGATGCATGGATTTATCTCTCCAGCTGAGAGAAGGTGACAACGCAGGTCATTTATATTCCAGGCGCTACATCTACACACTGCTTTCTGACCCCCTGAGCTTCACCATCCTTCAGAGGTCTAGACCAGCCATTGAATTATGGGGCTGATAGGGACTCTGTGGCGTGGGTTGCCTAGCAACCTGTATTGAGTGAGGCGGGAGGCCTGCTGATAGGGAGATTACCAGGGTCCCTGATAAAGTCCGTCCTGCCATGAATGGCTGCTTATCGTGGTGCTGTCAGAGGAAAAATGTCAGCTATTAGCTCTCCCAAAACAGGACGTTAGAGATAGAGAGACACCACAGGTGCCACACACTATTACCACATTTCACCTGGACAGGTAGATCTCATTTTTCATCACCAGAATCACAACAATGTGCTGGAAAATTTGTTTTGTATGTTTTTCACTATGAGCTATCAAAAAACACATCCCACGTGAATCTGTTTTTGCCATTTTCCTCTATTCTTTTTCTGTAGATGGAGTGTTTGGAAGGTGCCAGGAGTTGGCCAGTGCAGACCTGTACACATACGATATTTCTTCCTCTGCTCTGCAACGCCTAAGGATCCTCCTACAGAAACTGGCTCACAGAGGTACGCACTGCCTTTTTGCCTGTCCGTCTTTGTCCAAGTGCCTTTCTTTTTCTGTTTCGGCAGTCTTTATCAGTCATGTATAGGGCTTACAGCAAATGCTTGTCAATTGCCATTGTGTGAAGTAAGCCAAATAAACCAAGCTGTCTCTTTGGCTAGTGTAGCACAGCACCACTGAGCTAGAACAGGTCATTTGACTCATATTGGGCCATTGTTTTGCCATCATCGCTTAACTCCAGCAGCCAATCTAATTGGCTTGTATGCTGGTAGGACATTCAGAGCTAATTTTGTGGATGAGTAACTGTGAGGTGTGCAGTATAATCACATCAGACAGTCTCTCCTACTCAATCAATGGCAGCAGCTAATGTGCTTGTTATAATGGGTTACACCTTTAAGGGGAAAGCTTATCTACAAAAACATGCCTTTATATGTTATGTTTTGAGAGAAGTAACTTTATAGCTCATTGTTAATGAAGATAAACTAGTAATTTAAGAATTAGTGGTTCAAGTTTCCCAACTTGGAGCCATGTTGAGTTTCCTTTCGCTAACACAGATTTTAAAAGTCTCATCAGTTATATCATGTCTTGTGCTGGCTGTGGTGAATAGAGCCTTCTCGTGCTCATGATTGCTACAGTGTGAACAACAGATAGAAGTGACTGGAGCCACCAGGCAGTCTGCCGTTCTGGACTCGTTTGCTGTAACTGCCAAACAAATGGCTCTGGCTTGTCTGTGTTCTCAACAAGAAACTTTTGGAAAGGTGTCTTCTGGATGTATATTTACTTGGGAATAAATGAAGCAGTTCTTACAAGGGAATTCTTCTCAGCCCACAGTGTCTTCTAAAGTCAACTAATTAAATACTAACTAAAAGACAGGTCT
The DNA here is from genome assembly GCA_037833715.1 of Toxotes lorentzi. Classification (NCBI taxonomy): domain Eukaryota; kingdom Metazoa; phylum Chordata; class Actinopteri; family Toxotidae; genus Toxotes; species Toxotes lorentzi. Next base: position 5,966,116 of record JBBMJY010000013.1, read on the forward strand.
ATAATTTACCAAGCAAATATATAAAGTCTCCTTGTGAAAAGTTTGTATTTTCCTACCTATTTTCTTCACAGATTTAGCAGCCTGTAATTGCAGTTATGCCCCACCAGGGGGGAGTAGACACCTTTAACACTGACCGTGACCACAAACATCAGCTCTCCAAACATAATTGGCTTTGCAGGCCACTCTGAGCTTAATATCTTTTAACAGGCGTGAACCAGTGTTGAAAATCATCAAGGGTAAGCAGTCGGCCAGAGGAAATCAAAAAAAAAAAGAAGGGAAAAAAAAATGCAGTGATGAATATTAAGCCAGGCGAGACCACACATTTATTCTAATTACTGCTTAGAAATAAACAAATGAGAGTGAGGAGGATGAGAGGAGATCCGGTGTGTAATTTTTTCCTGCTCCGTTTTAAAAGGTGTTAAATCCTTTAGATGCCTCTCATCATGAGACTTGTTCTCTGACCTTGTGTTTTTAGACACCCGTTTACAGATGCCGCAGACATGACATCATCACTTTGAATCATTTTCCCCTCTTCTGTCATGTAGAATCATATCCACAGACACAGAGCATTATCTTCGGACGAGCAATGCGCCGTTAATGCTCGGTGGCACGTTATTCTTATCAGCTCAACAGCTATTGAAGTGTCATCTTTGAGACGTGGGGGGACCCTCTTCTTTTTTGAGGCCAGACAGGGTTATTGAGACCATTGTACTGTAACCTAAATTGAAGAGATGAAGGGGAGGAAAAAACGGTGAGGAACATCAATGGAATTGATTTACAATCCTCTTTATCTTGCATCAGAGACGCAGGTAGAAATCACACAATCTCTGCTCACTGCACAACACCAATGTCATTCAGATCAATAGAAATTGACCCTTGTACAAAAGGGCTTGGGTTGTCTGGACATGTCCCCATTGGCAGAGCACATTGTCTGGTATAAAATTTTCACAACAATACCTTTTGAATGCAAGGCACTGTCATCCAACTGCAAATGACTTTTATATTACACAGCACCTAAAGCCAAGCAACTTTAGTATTCACTGTGTGCAGCCACAGTGTGTCTACACATTTCATAGCCAGGCTGCTGTCATATTGCTTTGGAATCATTATGGCTCTGCTAAATGTGCGTGTCTGTTTGTGCAGACAGTAACTGTATGGAGATACACACAGGCATAAATGCCGTGAATTAATTTAATGTACAATATATTAAAATGATGGAGCATTTAATTGACTGGTCTCTGAAGCCCTCCCCTGAGCAGTGACTGTCCAATCATAGCTTAGCAACTGTAACTAAGGACATCAAGTCTGTCCATCTTTGGATTCTCCACATGTAGAAGCTGTGTGCATGGGGTTTGTAGTAAGAGCAATACTCTGCTTTTAAAGAGTTTAGAGGGTGAGGTCTGTTTTTCAGCATTTGCAAAAACCAAGAATGCATCTGCCAAACTGTAAGGAATTAATTTAAGTGTGTCCATTGTTATTTCCAAGGGCAAAAAGCATGTCATTAACTTAGCTAACTAAAATATTTTGTGGGGTTACCTGTTCAGGACTAGGACATCCATCGCTGCAACTATATCAGAGTTTAAAGTACCAGGCGACTCTGTTCGGCTCTTCACTTCGCTTTCAACATTCAGGCAGCCTCATCCAAACTTGTGTTAGATAGCGCTACGTTTTGCCCAACTCATTAATTATTCCTCATCCTAAAATCCTTTTCTCTTGCAAAAGTGAAACATTCTATTTGAACATAAGAACAGCAATATCAGTCATGAATCACGAATCCAACAACTATGTCTCAAGTGTTTATATATATATATATATATGTGTGTGTGTATGTGTGTGTGTGTATAGTATATAAAACAACAACAGCTAATCAGAACTATAAGAAGGATGTTTTTTGAGCTGCTTTATGTCATACACTGTATATATGCTGTCAAGCTCATAACATCAGAAGGAATCATGTCAGAGTGGTGTTGTTGACACACCACGTTAAACTACAGTAACCTTCAGTCGATTGACCTCCTGACCCTGTGCAGAGCAGCAGATATTCTCGTAGTACAGACAAGTCAAGTAAGATGATGCATTGTGACATTTGCATTAGCTCCATTGACAGGAATCGTCTCAGAGAATCAGTGACCATAAACTGACATCATGTCACTCCAGTGCTACTGAAACCATGTTACTCATGGTCGTATTTCACTTCCTGAACAAACATGTTTTCTTTGACAGTCGGGCAATAAAAACTATTGTTGTTCTCCCCCTCTATTCTGCTCTGTCTGTTCCTTGACAACCTTGCTAGATGGAACTGGAGAGAACAGATATACTGACAAACTAACATGCCGTGTGAAAACTTGAGTTGTTATCAGGAAAACAAGAGAGATTTTTTTTCTGAATCATTCGGTGTAAGTCCAGGTCGGTGAAGGGGGCATTTCAAAGAACACTGCTGCAGATTTCCTTCAATAAACACACAGACGAACAGTCTTTTGTGTCCTTGTGATCCCCGTGATAATATGACATTACTCCAAAAGAGAGGTTGGTGACATTGGAAAACAGGGAGTTTTTTTGGTTTAAATATTTCACTCAGTTTAATCATCACGCACTGTAGCCTCCGTGAAGAACTAGAACAAGATCATACAAGCTGGTGAGATAAGAGGATTCTTCTCACCATAAAGCTACTCAAGGCTAAATTTGGATTTATGTTTCTTTACATTTTAGCTCAAATTACTGATCTAAAACTGTCTACAGGAAATGAAATGTGAAAAAATCTATTTATATTTTTGGATCTGCTACACCATTGTGCCATTGATTTAATTTATGTGTCATATTTGGATTGACACGTTTCATTTTGACTAATTAGGCAGAACTTGCTGCTAAATTATTCACGCTCTCTTCCATTAATGCCTTTAAAATCAGTTGGTGGACAGAAGTAAAGGAAAGGGGAAAATCTGCATTTCAAAAACACCAGATGAAACAACGACATGTAGACAGGATCCCAACTAATAGGCTTTTTAATATTTAGGAGCCCCCCTCTCTCCCTCTCTCTCTGTAACACAGAAAACAGACAGGAGGCCAACAGAAATATCTTGCTTGTTTGAAAGCTGTTGTGTTAATGGCAAGGCGTTAATTAACCGAGGCATTTCCCCGAGACGGCATGCTATCCTTAACAGCAAAAACCGGCAGCACTTGGTGATGCAACCTGCTCTTTCTCCGGACTTACAGATGAATTTGCGTGACATTTAGCTCCTCAGTGCCAGGATAATCAGCTGAGAGGTTGATTGAGAGGAATCCAACCGTAAAGGCCCTGCCACTTTTCTTTCTCATTCTTTTTCACCAAGTGGCTCATTTTGATTCTGTAATTTGCACTGGCATACCTTTTCCCTCAAGTATTCACATCACAGACACACAAAACATGGTATGTATGGAAATGGGTGCATCCTCCAGGAGACAGCGGGGGATAGAGGTGTCACAGTCAATGAAGCTGCCCTCATCGTGTTGTTGCACCATCATATGTTTACTCTGAACCCATTTGACCAGCTGCAGTTAACCACAGGTACCATATGGATCCTGCAGGGCTGAGGCCAGACCTGCTTTCTCCATCACGATTAATGATAGCATAAATGATCATCACTGTGCTAATATATAGCAAATATACACCGCATCGGGTAAGCCACGGGTAGTTAACTGTCATTGTTGTACGGATGGATGGCTGAGCTGCGTTCCAGAACGGTGGCAACATACGCTGCTTTGTGCGCCATTCAGCACTGCCAAGAATGACTGGAGGCATCTGTAGCTGCTCTGCATTGCTCAGATCCTCATCTGGTGCTTATGAATATCTATGAGAATACCCAGTGTCTATGGGTGAGAAACCAGGCTAATGAAGACATTCTGCAGTGCTGATACTCTCATTTTTTTTCAAATATTCCTACCCAGGCTGTTAGTTTATTGCTATTAAATGTGTCCACATCATTAAGAGCAGCATTGTTTCTTAAGATGAGTTTGATAAAAGGTTAGGTATGTGGCTGCTAGGAATCTAAGCCTGCACCACAGCATAATTACTTCCATTCTGCAGAAGCTTTAAAAATGCTTCACCAGAACAGAAGTGTCATCAGTGAACATCTTGGCTCCTTAAAAAAAAGTATAATATCTTTGGTATTTCTATGCTCTTTGCCGATGGAATGCTGTGCCTCTTGGCTCACTGGGAATGGGGCCATGTTTTGGGTATCTTTTTTGCTTGGGTAGCTCCATCTGGTCCTGGCACCACCACGCTTTGCCCCTGCCCAGGAGTTCTGCATCCCAACTATGTGTTGGCAATTAGCAGAGATGTTGGCAAGGCGTCAGGCTGCAGTGTGACATTCTCCCCGGGCTTGTTGACTGGCTGTGCTGTGTGTGTGTGTGTGTATGTCTGTGTATACATGTGTCTGTACATGTATGCATGAGTGTGCATGTGTAGTCAAGGCTTCCTTTTTGTGTGTCGCAATTGAAGACCTCCTCTACTCTACCATTCTGATTCATCCTTGCTGTTTTGTTTTGTACTGCTGCGTTTACCCTGTAAGGCTGAGAGAACTCTAGTATAAACAATTCCCCCAAAGTAGAGAAAACTGATACAGTCTCCACTTACAGGAAAACTGTGCCAAGCAAACATTTCTACCACTATTTCCAATTTAGTAGATGAGAAATTGTTTGAAATTTCTTCTTTTCCCACTTTTATTAATATGTTCAAGCTAAATCAGTATGTTGACATGGAAAACCTGATACTTACAGGAACGTACAGGAACAGGGTCTTTCAGTGATGTATGTTACATTATATGGGCACATATAACTTCTTCATCTTTTTATTAATCTTGTGCCATACGTTTTTCCAGCATTTTGTCCAGATATCATATAACAAAAGACCAGTCAAGTTCTGTTCCATATATTTTCCTCAGCACTTTAGCAATCGCTTGCCAAAATGAAAAAAATGAAGGAACAAGCCCAAAACGGTCAGCTATTCTTTAACCACACTGCCTCCAGCAGAACTCCTTTCTATAAATTTCAATCACAAAATATTTTATTATTTTTGCCAGGACTTTGAGATTGTTGTCTTTTTGTGGCTGTCTCATATATTATTCATATTATCTCACTTATCTCCAGGCTCCATTCCCTCTTCCATTTATGTTTGGCAAGGACAGTCCAGTAGTTCTTGGAGTGTTGTAGTCTGTTGTATGTCTTTAATATTATGTGCATCAACAAATACGTTGACCATATAAGGTTCAACATCCTCTGCTTGTTTCATGTTTTCACTTAAGTAGATTCTGACCTGGACATATCTGAAGAAATCTTTATTCAAAGGTTATCTAGAGCTTAAATCTGGCCTCTTTCAGGTTTGACATGGCAGGACGACATCACTCAGCAGGTAATCTCTAGAGAGCTCTCCAAACTGAGGAGTGTTCCCCTCCGCCATCAAGCTACACCTCCGAGCCCCCAGGACCGCCTGACCGCCTACAGCAGATCCAGAGACAGGAAACTGAGGCCTGCAGAGCTGAGCAGAAACCTTCAGCAGTACCTGACAGGTCTGGGCTTCCTGCCACAGGCTCAGGTAGATGGACAACCAGGATTCCAACCAGAGGGAGCCAAAGTTCAGGTAAGTGTCCTACACACTGTAGACTTGTAGCAGTTACTGACATGGGAGTATTGGAGTGAATTGGACAGGTGTGACAAGTACACGAAAATCATTCAGGTTATTAACAGAAGAAACAAAAGAAAGACTTCAAGAGATTTTTCACGTGGAGTTCATTTTACTCCTCACGAGGAGCACTACTCAGTCTGTGAACACAGCTGTATAATCTCTTCTGTGGCCCTGGAAGGAGCTTTCTAAAGTTTAAAAAAAATAATCTCATTGATATCCTCAAGGTTGTCTTATTTTGAGTCAAATTTTGACTGATTTTTACTTATTTTTAAATATCTATGTCTGGCAGGAATTAACATATTAAACTGTTAGTGTAAACTCTAAAGAAACTTAGGCCACAGTATTTAAATACAGTAATCTAACCACTTGGCTAGACATATACAGTAGCATTTAGGTCTAGGGTTAAGTCCAAAAATATTGGTCCATACTGCATAAGTAAGCAATAAAAAAAAAAGAAAAAATTCTGTGGCTAAATTATGGAAGGGCCTCTTCCTTTTCCTTTTGAAAAACAGCCAGTATCTGTCTTTTGCTGGGGTCGCCCTTTCGTCCCTGCTTTTCTTTTGTTTCTGGCTTTCTGTCTTTTCCCCCCTCTCCCACTGAGCAGGGTCCCTTTTACACAAAGATCTTCCATCACCTCTTTACATTATTCAGTCCTCATATTTAGGGTGGAACCCCAGCTTTGTGTGAAATGTGCTCCGCATCCTTCATAGCCGAGCCGCGTCCTGCTGCTGTGTCAGTGCAGCCATAATGCAAAGTTGAAGAGTTCAGGACCTTCCTTATTGATGAGATGAGGCCCTTTGTTGTGTAGTGTGATGGAAAAAGGCAAAGATGGTTAGCATGAATGGCAGAGCACCCCAGTCTCGCTGTGCTAATGCCATTATGGCCTCTCAGTATGTCGGGCTTGGAAAGACTGACATTTTCTCTATATACATTTGAAGGACAGAAAATGGCACCAAGGGAGATAGCTAGTATTAGTGCAGCAGCGACATGGATAATAATGCTGCTCAGTGGATCGGATATACTGTATGCTCAATTGAACCGTGGGCTTTTATGATTCAGACAAGAAGATTTCTCCTCCTCAGAAAGACAAAAGGACAAAATCATACATTTTGGTGCCAACTAAGGTGCCAAATGGTTAAAAGGCTTCTAAATACCGGTGTACCAGTGCATTGTAATGTAATAGTGTGTCAAATAGAAACTCATACGGATAACTTTGAAATCAGATGACTCATAATTTTTTCCTTTTTAGATAAGGGATTGCTGTTACTTCTCTGACAGAGTGGATATGCTTTTAAAGTTTGTTGTGTGTTGTGGAAATGCATGAAATTACTCTTTGAGTGACACTATCTCATCTATGATTTCCATAATGCAATTTCCAAGGGCAGTTGTCTTTGATCTAGAATCCCTATTCATATCCTGTCCTGTCTAGTCGAGCCCAGGTTGCCTCTCTTTTTATACTAAAGCCTGTCACAACAATGCTGACCCAGTACAACCCGTTTAATGTTCTCATGGGAGGAAAAAAAAACTATTGCAGAGCTGAAGCAAGGTTGAATATTTATCATGTGAATGTTGTCACTTCAGCTTTACTAAGGTTGATTTAACACTACAAACTTTGGAATTGAGCCCATATCATTTCCTTCTGTAGCATGGGTACTATCATAACTACAAAAAATGACAATGCTCTAAATGTGCTAATTGGGTATGTTTTGTTAAAGAATGAAGACATCAAGTCTGATGGTCGTTCGGAGCCCAGTCGGCCAAAACCCCAGCAGGGCTGGAAGGAAACCACTGTCTACAGCCTTCAGAAAGGAGCTGGCCAACCTCCTGTTACCAAAGTCTTTACCCAGAGTGGAGAGGGCAGACACCCCAAGCTCAGTACAACCTATGCCCACCGAGATCCAGGAAGGAACAAGCTGCTCTCCAGCCATCTGGAACAGCTTCTTGCTGGGGCACCAGTCAGTCAGCAGAACACCCCAGGTGGAGAGACTTCCTGGCCCAAAGGAAAGCTCCACTACCTTAGCTACATCCAGCCAGCGCCCAGTGAACATGCAAAGCTGCAGTCTCAGGTGGCTTTTGGCTCCAAAACCCAGGGGCCTAATCTAGACAGACTGCTGTTCAAGACCGGTTCAAACCAACTGACTGCCAAAGAGCCTCTTAGTGTCATGGATGGTAAGATCAACTTTTTATAGCCTGTTGTAGATATTTCACCCCTATGGGAGTTTTACATTTGTTTGTCAACTTATATTTTTATTTCAATACATTTAAATGCACTTTTTCATTGTTTTTCATTCATTGTCATTCTTCTCACTTTCCGATCCAGAGAGATTTATCCAGAATGTGGTGAACCAGCTAGGAAGGCACAGCATCAACATGGAGGCTTTAATGGGCAAAGACCTGGACCAGCTGGCTGAGGTCATCGCAGGAACTCTGCAGGAGGTGGATGAGGAGCAGCCCGCAGTTGGGGTCCAGCCAGGACAAGGAGCTGCTGACTCCAGGGGGGACATAGAGGGTAACAGGGAGCCACTGGCAGCCATACAACTGAATCAAGACCAGGACCTGAAATCAGACAAAGGGCAGGATCCAAACCAGAAAGACACGCTGAGAATGAAACAACAAGGTGGGTGTGTAAAAGAGAATAAAAGCTGGCAACACTGAATACTGAAAGTAGCTATGTGTTTATTTTCTGTCATAGATATGAGACTATAAAGCATTCTAATTTATAAATGTCTTAATAATGCTTTGTTTATGCAATCCTCATAGATAATGCTGCCAAATGTATTTTTGAGTCATAACTGTTTTTTCTTTGCTAAGTACAAAAGAAAGCTTCAGTTTTCACACAATCTGCTCACATACATTGTGTTTGTTTCCAGGCCAACAAATAGACGGTGCAGACAAAGAGCCCGTTGACGAGGTGAATTTAAAATTACTCTGCTCAACCAACAAATTGGTTTCTCAGGGAGTGAGATGTGTCCAAAATAACACTTTATTCACTTTTGAATGCTACTTCAAATAAGGATGATTTCAAAGTTGTGGAGCCTAGCATTTTCTTCTGAATTCTAAGAACTTGAAAGTAAGCTCACAACTGCAGGATCTTAGAAAATCCACAGATTATTGTCTAACCTCAGCAGTTTCATTAAATTACACCTTAAACATGAAATTAATGTAAGGGAAAATGATGCCATTAGGCCTTGAACTGGCACATAGAAAATGTCAGTGAATGCAACACAAATTCATACCTTTCTTACATTTCTTTCTATTCAGTGTGTTAATTCATTTTTCCACAGAATTTAATAAACTCTCTTCTAAGAGAAAACTAAAAGCAAAATATAGGCAAAATGAAGAAGAAAATTCCATCAGTATTCTAAAGAGAAATCTTTAATTCATCACAGCATGCAGCCTTCTTCTCCAAGCTGCTTGACTACCTCAACCTGGAGCCCTTTGGTAATGCTCCTGAGGTCAACAGTGGGCCACCGGCTCCCCTCCAGAAAATGGTCGGGCTGGAGAGTGTCCAGAGCCGGACAACACAGGGCCAAGTTCCCGTTGCCGTGCCTGCGAAGGAAGGCTCCACCCTGCGGTTTACTGGTGGTGCAGAGGGCCCCGACGCACAGGTGGACTCAGAGATTGAGAGGTGGATGCAGGGGATTCCGGCACCGGCAGGGAAGAAGCAGCCGGAGGAGCCGCAGAAGAAGGACATGAGAGTCAAAACTCAGCTGGTCCATGTGGGGGTGAAGGAATTTTCCAGCAGAGGGAAAGACAGACACTTTGGCTACATTATCACTGGCTCAGAGTGAGTATGATTATATACTGATATCACAGCAGTCAAATTCTAATCATTTCTAAACAATGTTGTTGTTTGGGACATTGGTCAGTGCTATGTACTTAAACCTATCAAAATAATATGAAATAAATAAATAAAGCGGCAGAAAAAAAACAGTTTTGCCCTGGTATTTAGAGTATGAAATGGAGAGACACGCTGAAGCAGCTTTCCAGGGCAACATTACAGATGAGATTTGTATGTCTGTGATCTGCATTTATATTAAGTGTAGCTCTGTTTTATACTGTTGCGACTTTCAGTAATTAGTCCACTGTGTGTCAATAACCTCTGTTACCTTAGTCTCTTGTACTCCGAAACTTACAGTACATGCAAAAGGCATCATCGACAACCTTATAAAAGCCACTCTTGTTCTTAAGTGGTTATTATCAACTGACTGGATGGCGTAGTTCATTGCTGCTTCATATTATGGTTTATTGCCTCCCTCACCAGTTGTGAGCTGTGCCGTTGGACCTGTTTCTATGCACTCATTCTACATACCTTAATACCACGCATATGTCTTCTTTGTTCAGTCACTTAAAGCTGCCTTAAAGAGATGCAGTTTCTGTCAAAACCACCCACATATTCACGTCTTTATGGAAAAGGTACAGTAGTTTGAAATCCTTAGTGTGTGCTGTACCTGATTACAATAGCAGGGATGATAAATCCCTCAGTGTGTGGGTATTACTGTGCTGTATTACAGCTTTAATGATGATACTTTGTCAGGAAGGGTAGCCAAGTTCTCTCTCTCTCCCTCTTACTCACCTCTCACTCAGCTCGGGCTCAGCAAAGATAAGTTCCTATCGACTGTGTCTTCGCCCCTGGCCCTCTCTCAAATCCCTTTATGGCGTTATCAAGTCCGGTGTCAGTGGGTTGTCCTTCACCTGCTCAAGAGACGTAGACTCATAAACCTCCGATGGGTACAATCTTAGTCACCTTATTGCCACACATATAGAAACACAGATTAAGACGTAAACACACAATATAGGCGGGTATGTGCCAAGGGAAAGGGAAATGGGTCACCTTCTGAATGAAACATCTCCACCTCCTCCTTCACGTCTAGCCTCAGCCCACCTAGTGGACACCTACGGCTGGCCCATGAAGGTGTCTGCATTTGCTGCAGACCTCATGATTGCACGGTTGTTATCCCCAGCTGCTTCGCACCCTGCAGTGAGGCTATGCAAACCTGCTTATCTGACAGCTCCTGACATTGTGGCGGTGGTAGTGGGGGGTTTGGGGAATAGGGGGAAGGTGGAGTGGCGTGTGTGTGTGTGGAGGGGGAAGTCGAAAGGTATGGATAGAAGAGAAAGAGACAGAGAGAAACCCAAGGGGAAAAGTGCTAGCATCAACAACCAAGTCACTCCTGGAGCTCTCCAGTTGCTAGAATTACCGCAGAGGGATGCAAACGTGACTGGAATTGCTTCGGTGAATCTTTAACTTTCAAAACCCCTCAAAAAGTGGAGAAGAAAGAACCACCCACTCTCTCAAAGGTGGAGTGAATCAGCCACTCATGCACAGTACACTGTTTTGTGCTCTGTTAGAGGAAAGCTATTGTGATGTGGTGTCAAATGCAAGCTAAACAAGATATCTCAGCATAATATTTTACTTGAATATGTCTAATGATTGTAAAAAAAAATCTCTTTTTTCCAAGTGAAGAGGATGCTGAGTATCTGGAAAAAGGAAACACATAACTGACAATGCATCTGATTTCCAGTTCATTTCACATTTTTCTGCTGTGGACGGGCAACAAAAATGGAACAATGTCTCATTATGATCCATGACTTTTTGGTCTATGTCACCTCGCAGTCACTTGGCAGTCTCAGTGGTTCCAGGTTAAGCTGTCAGCAATAAAGCAGCTTTCTGTGTGTGTTTGTGTGTATGCCCTTCTCATTTCCTCCATCCAGCGTGTTGGCCTGCAGATTGCCTTTGTTTGGTCTATTTCCTTGGCGATTTACTCACAGAGTGAGAGAGCAGCCGCGGACTGAGCTGAGATGAGGCATGGCTTTATCAGACCACCATTACACTTCACCTCCATTCCATTTGCACCTTATTATTCTCATCTCACTGTGAGGGCGCGTGCGTGCCGTTGTGTTTGTGTACTCCGTGTTATCATGTTTTACTTTCAGCGTATGTGCGCGCGACAGAAAGAAAGTGAATGTAGGCGAAGAAAAAGAAAGATGAGAGAGGGAAAGGGAGAGAAAGCCGCGTCCATATGATACAGCCATTACACCTCATGCAGGTTCCATTTGCACCTTATTGTTTGTCTCATTGCTGGAAAAAAGCAGGTGATTTACCAAGCCTGAAGAGGCAGCTGATCCCTTTTCCCTTGGCACGGCGCTTTGTGTGTTTGTTTGTGTTTGTGCGTGCCTGTGTGTGTCTGCAGGTGTGTACATGTGTGCAGTACATCCATTCAGACAACCGTAGCTTTTGCCTGTGTGCAATGACCCATTTGTGGGTATGAATTGTGGCAGTATCTCCCTAAAAAATAGCATTTTAACGCCTGAATGGCTGCTCCAGTATGGGTATGGACCTCCAAATGTGATGCCCAGCTGCCTGTGTGTTTCTTCCCCAGCTCCCTCACTACTGACCAAGGCTTGGACCTGATGGAGCGGCTGACGCAGAGGCTGAACCTCCACGCCGCAGACCTCACTCAGCTCTCGTATGTACAGACAAGCCTCCCGTACACACCCACACTGTCACAAATAATGATTTAGCTTGCAGTTTACAAGCCATACAACGGATAAAAGATAATTGGCTGCTTTTAAAGCATTTGAAACAGTTTTGTTTTTTTGCCTTTAAACTCAGGGAAACAGAGTGAAGGTTGTCCAGACACTGCAAGGACTGTTTGTGTGAAAATGCTATGCCACACTGCCAGAGACTGTAGGCGTTTGTTGTTTTTCTGACCTTTTGGAGTGTTTGACTTCTTGCAGGGAGAGAAATCAGGCCTAATTACCTCCAGACACATACTGATGTCTCCATTGTATTCAAAACACTGCCTCGCCACTGTTGTCACTGTACGCCTTGTCAAAAAGAGAACAGTCAAGCCATCAAACGATTCTCAGTTAGAGGCAAAGAGCGGAATAGAGAGAAGGCGAAGCAGCAGTGGATAGAGAGCTGGAAATAGAGAAAGTAGTCCAGCAGGAGGCAGTTAATATATTAATGAGCGGGCGAACTGTCCTTGAACCCAGACTGGTTTGTGCTTGTACCGTGGTTCTGCTGTACATTTGGTGTCAGACCATGTAGGAGGCAGAGGAGATGTGTTCGCCTAAGATCTGACAAGCCTTTCAAGATGCTCCTGCAGGAGAAGTGAAGTCTGGGTGGTTCAGAAACACCCGCAGCATATGAACACCAAAGCCGGTGCAGTGCAGTCTGCGGCTGCACTGCAACTGTAGATACAGACTATTCTGGCTACTGAGAGAGAAAACTGTCAGACAGTGTTCTGTTTCTACTGTTCTACACTGAAAATACGCTCAGTGACCTCAAAATAAACGCTACCAAGGAGATGTTCTGATCTCCATCTTTAAATACAACCGCCACATTTTGTTTTGATGAGAAAGAACACCAGGACATGTCAGCATGCCGGCACTGATTGAGTTAATCTTGTTATTACACCTGTCATTTCATATCACTCAGACTCAGCTGATCCATATAATGGTTAATGTCGCTATCTGGATGCTGGTGAATAGCTAGTGACATTATTGCACTGTACGATCATGTGGTGGCAATGGTATACAGATAAGGTACTCTACTAAAAGCAGTAACAATGCAGTGTACTTAATTACAACTACAATTAGTACAAGCCCAGCATAAAAAAACTTTTACTGAAGTAATGATACAGAAGTTTTAATAGCAAAATGTAGCAAGAGTTTTGTAAAGCATCAGTTGATTAGATTGGGATGAATATGATGATTTCATGTGATTTTTTCTTTTTCACAGTTTGCATCAGAATTAGTCCTCCTTCTCAGAGTGTGAGCTCAGTCAAATCTGAACACACAGACATGATCCACACATATTTTTAGACTAAATGTGACTTACAATTTCCCAACATATCATATCAGATGTCCATCATGAATAAACATCTATAAATTTGCATAGAAATCAAAGAAAAAGATGCTCCGATTCTCAGAACTTGCCTGAGAATCATCACGTTTTAAAGTTTTCTACAGTGTTAGTATATCCAGTGGTAGCTGTCCATACATTCATGTGTACATTGCAAACATGAGCTGCTAATAGCTAATTCGGCATACTTTTAATGGTGCCAGTTTGTCAAAAGGTGGATCCCAGACTTTGAAAAACCCTGCTTTAACATGTAAGCATCATTTTAATGTTGTAACTGGTTGAATGGCAGCAAATTATTTATATATTGCTGCGTATCATATTTTAGAAGCAAACACATTTTGTTTGTACAAATCTGAATATAGCTGCTCTAGGTGTCAAATAAATGTAGTACTTGAGTATATGTCTGTAGTTTTTTTCACACCGCTGTATATAATGTTGATCACAGTGCATTAAAGTTGTTAAGCTAGTGTAAAAGCCACAGACAGATGCCTCAAATAAAGCTTCCACAGTGTATTACACCTTATATAGATAACAGTATTCTATACAGAAGACAAATACAGAAAATGTCTTCTTTGTCGGTCTTGTTTATCCCCGTTCTCTTGCCTTTTACAAAGTAATGAAAGCGCATTCATGTAGAAATAGCCGAGACGGAGGACGTGACACAAGCTCATTGTGCCTCTTGCTGCGCGGCCACGGCAGGTGAGTGTTTGAAAGCCTCTGTCTGAATATGAGTCGGCTCGAGTACGATAGCTGGGTCAGAGCACACCGCCCTGCTTCGGGCGCCGCTCTCTCTCACTCGCTCTGATGGGCCCTGATAGGAAGACAGGAGACGAGATCCTGAAATATGACAACAAGCAGGCAGAGAAGAATTTCAGACAGACAGCATGAGAAGAGGAGGCTGAAGGTTTCAGTGCTGTTGAGATTTTCAGATGCTGAACACAATTATGTTTGAGCTTGCTCCTACAGTAATCAGCGCAAAATATTCCCTTTTCAAAAGAGATCTGAAATTGTAGTGCCGGATGTTGATGGGTTGGGGATAATATGTGCCTTTTTCAGATGACGTAAGTGTTTTACTTGTCAGAAACACTAGGGGGAGTGGGACACACACTCACAAGTCTATCCTCACACACAGTCTGTGCAGGCACACACACACACACACACAGACACACATCCCCTGCCAATATCTCCACATACACACTCATCATGTCCCACCAGCAGAGCTAATATGAAGTCCAAGCTTACACATCCGATAACACAGGAGGCAGTGTGAAGTCCTCCAGATAACTTATCTATCTTAACTTCATCTCCCAACTGTGGAGCTGTTTTTCCCCCTCGTATATTTAAATAGGGTTTGTGTGGCTTGGAAAGAAAAAAAAATCACGTCAGTTCAATTTGAGATGCATCAAGATCTCTGACAGAACACCTTCGGCCAGGGAGAATGGAGGCAGGGGTAAAGATTGTGGAAATATTGACATTTACAAGAGCAAACAGAGCTCAGGTGAAGGAATTAGAGAAGGACATATTTCTTTCAGAGCCGTGCATGTGTGTATACGTGTGTGATCATGTTCACAAATGCACTGGTGCATGGTTGGGTCCGTCTGTCTGGCAGTATTGGCTCATATATTGCCCCTGGCCGAGCGAGTGCCACCACCTCTGTAGCAGACTGACTGATGGTGAATGGGTCTGGGTCACAGCATTCTGGCAGTCTGATGAATCTCCCTCTCTGTCATACAGTCTGGCAGGAAGTACACTAAAAATGTATGTACACATTCCCAGACATAACAGTTCAGACATGATGACGTTCTGAAATGATTTGAGAATTTAAGGCTGGTGAAAAGATGGAGCAAGTTGATGTCTCAACTCAATGTCGCATGTTCAGAGACACCTTGGGATTTTCTCTCCTCTGTGGGAGGTTTTTCACTTGTTTTCAGAAAATGAAACATTTGGGACTGAATAAAAGAGTACTTGATAAAATGTATATTTTCACAGTGTGGATCTCACTGCACAGTTCGGGCATTTTAAAAGTCTCACTAAATGGGCCTGTTTGGATTTCCCTAGAACTCGGAGGAGTGCTATGTCTCACTCCAGCACTGATGATTTGTTCACTCGTGCCATGTGTTCATTGTCAGTATCTCAGACATCTCTGATTTCATTTTATTTTTGACAAAACTTGAGCAAAATGATCTCACTGCTGCATTCCAGTATTCAGAATTACTCTGATTGGCCCATTGGGGAACTACAATTACAGCTCAGAACAAGGTGCCATATTTGTTACTGATTGGCCCAGACGGGGTCTTCATCATTTGTGGGGGATGACATGCTTACTGTTGCATTGTTGAACCATGTTTTGAAAGGCATCCCTCCCCAGGACTATGAAGTCAATTCTTTCTTTTGAGTTTCTGTCAAAAATTGTTTTTGTTCGGGATTTTAAGAGGTTACAGCAGACACGAGTAGGATTTTTTTTCTTTACACAGTACCTCAGTATTCACTGATTTTCTCCTGACCACTGCTGGGAGTTCTTACAGAGTCTGATGGGTTATTAGATTTTATTTCATGGCCAACCTCAGGGACCTTAAACATTTATCCTGCTCCAGGGAAAGAAATCTGCTCCTGACTCCCGAGCAGACAGAGGAGAATAGGCACAGGGAGTACAGGCAGGTTATTGTAGGTGAAAGGAAAATAAGATGCTGAGCTGATGACCGTACTTTGGTCCTCGGCCAAAATCAAACTGAAAAGGAAAGCAGAATTCATAAACACTGACATCTTTTTCAGAAAAAAATGACACCTGCTTTTATTCTGTTTCTCTTCTCATCATTCCCACATTTTATTTAAGCTTCATGTGAATCTCTGCATTTAATGTAGATGTAACCTTAAAATACATTAAAGCAGTATTTTGACATTTTGGGGCAATTTGCTCATTTGCTTTGAGGAGGATAAAACTCTCATATCTGTCTGTGCTTATTTTGCTTATGATTTAAATTTCTTTCTTTTTTACTTTTTTACATTTGGAAAAGTACAAAATTCTGTTATTTTGCTTATCCACTGTCACATTCTAGCTTCTACTGATTTAATGCATATTAAGACCAAATAAATAAAATGCTGAAAACTAGACCTTTAATGGGAACTGCTCATTTAGTTTCTTCTTTGCTGTTTTTCTGCAGCGTCCTGGGTCCTGCATTGACTTTTCGCGTTGGCACCAACTCCAAGAACGTGACCACTGCAGATCTGGTTCAGATTGCAGGTAAGAGCCATCTCTAGTTTTTCTTTTCACACATGACGATCCTGTTGACAACCTTCATCGCAATTCATCTCATTTTTGCTAGCCAGACCACTCTGTCACTGTCTGTGCTTCAGTAAATGAGAACACAGATTAGTCTCTCCAGATACAGTAGATAGGCTGGTGTTCATCTTGTTCAGACAAACCCCTGTCCCAAAGAAGATTATCAACAGTGTGCAATGACAGACGACCATCAATTACTGAGATGATGAGCCTAGTGTGCACACTTCTCCGTTCTACACACACACTCATATACAGTACACAGGACAGTGTATTTGGTCCTCTATTATGTCCAACAGGCTGACAGGTTGAAACAGGTTTGCAGCAGCCAATCAGTTAGAGTGTATACCCCTCAGTGTGTGTGTGTGTGCCTGCATGTATGCACTTGTTTGATGTAGACTGATGGAGAGCTGTCACCCACAGAAAGGAGGTTGTCAGTATGCACTGCCTCCACTCTCCTGTTCATTGTCTGCGCGCCAGACGTTGGCGTTGCGGTGTGTTGGATGTGTGTCGATGTCCTTGCTTTGGTCGGAAATGACTTTGAGAAGCACAGCAATACTCCCAACAGTCAATATCATCCAATATCACCCCAATGGAATCAACATGGTGGTGTTGTTATTGGCTGAAATGTGTTTTTTGCCCCCAACTCGTTTCCTATTAGGGATGTGCTGGATGATGGCTGATGATACAGATTTACCGCAAGAAAGGTTGGGCCGGGGGTTGAGCTTCGGTCCAGTGGTTTTGAGGGTGTGTTTGTGCAAGAGTGTGCGTTTTTGTGCTTGTGTGTATTTGCTGGATTACAGTGTGTCCCTGCACTTACAGCTCACTGTCATCCCACTTTTCAAAATGAGCAAATATAGCAGGCACTTTATGCATGAGGTGTAATGATTACACCGTATCATATATATTTTTTTCTTCCTTTTCCCTCCCCTTTTCTACTTCTTCATGTTCTTTCATCTCCTTTTTTCCCCCCTCCTCTCTTGTATGACTGACTTTGATGAGGTGGTGTGTGGCGAGAGCTAATGACAGGCGTGAGCAGGGCTGAAATGTCAGACCAAATGTTAAGTCAACATGATCATCGGCCTGACCCATGTTGATGAATTATGAATACAGCCCCCCTGAATAGTGATTTGTGAAAGCAGACAGAAAGAGCTTATTGAACTACTTAAGGTTTGGTTAAATCATTGGTTTATCCCAGCTCAGCTCTGAAATGTGTTAAAAATGTAAAAATGGTGCTTGGAGATAGCAGAGTGGTTAAATCCTCAGTCTTTGGAGCTACATGTGTGCCCCCACTGACCTTAGATCAAATCCTGCCTGAGCTTTATCTCCAGTGCCCCCCCTCCTACCTTGTTGCTCCCCTCTATTTCCGCCACAGTGTGAAGTGAAGTGGACTTCCCACTCTCCTCCCGATATTAAAAATAATGGAAAGTGAACGGAGAAATTGTCCTTTTAGTGTTTCAAATCCTTTTTCTAGCTCCACTGTTGCTCCACAATATGCATGCATGACATTGAATTCAATACGATATGGCAATGGCATGGTGATTTCAAAGTGGTTACCAGGTTGTGGAGCAACAGCATGGTTTAAGTGGAATCTGAAAATCAAACTGACACCCACATGCAGTGGCCACCTGGGTAATCCTGGCTGACCTTTGCCTTACGTGTGACTGTGCATAAATGACGTGGCCTCCTAATGAACTTATCAAAACCCCTGCTGTATTCTGTGCTCAACCTGCTTCTGAGAGCCTGCGCAGCATGCTTTTTGGCAGTCATGAAAGTAGAAAACCAAAAAAAGTGTAGAACGCTGTGGAAAATTCAGAAAATGCACACTTCTTCATAACTCATTATTAAAAATTGTTGTTGATTAAATTTCCTATTGATCAAACTACTGATTTTTACAGTACTACCTAAGATCTTGTATATTTACTGTTAGGGATGCAACTAATGATTTGCTAAAGTTTCCTATCTGCAGGTCCAACCAACAGCCCAAAAAATTCAGTGTAAAATCATAAAATCTTATAAAACACATAAAATCGTTTGAGAAAATGGAAATACAGAATGGTGAGAATTTTTGCTTAAAGGGTTTAAACAGTTAATCAATAATCGAAATAGCAGTCTCTTAACACTCCTGTTGACAAACTACTGATTGTTTCAGCTCTTCTTGGGATATTGTTCATTTTCTGTTGGGGCTGCAGCTCACAAAAATGTAGTAGGTTTTATATTTTATGGTACGTGTACATTCAGATCCAACAATATGTTGAGGCTTTACTGCTGTTACCTTGACTGTACTCTGCTGTGTCTGAATTAGGTTAATATGGCTCTGCTACATTCTGCTGTCCATCTATCTGCCCATCAGTTCTATTTGATGTGTTCAATGCTCCATTGAAAAGAATAGACAAAGAGACTCGGTTGAAAGGCATGGACAGTATAGAGGAGATTTGATAACTCCTTGAAAAGCATCTTTTAGGCAGCAGGTTCTTAGCGGCTGTGTGGTGAAAGGCCTGCTGGGAGGTCTGACTGTATTAGTGGAGGTAGAGGCTCTTGTGTTCTGCTCAACTGGAAAACGGCAGGACAAAGACCCACACTGCCTAATCCCTGCTCGGCTGCAAAACAAAAGGGAAAGCTGCTGCTTTATCAAAACTACAAGGCATTCTGTGTGTCCGTGTTTGTGTGCGCGTGTGCGTGCGTGTTTGTGTGATTTTTTTTCTTTTCTTTTTTGCTTTTCTTTTTTCTTTCTTTTTTTTTTTTGCAGCTGTTGTGTTCATACTGTGCCAAGAAAATGATTTATTCAATATTTGATGAAGTGGCAGCCAAGCTGTTAAAACCAATGTTGAAATGTGTTGTTTAGAACTCTACTTTTTTGCCTTCTTGCTTCCTCTATCTGAATGTGATTTCTAAGCATGTAAATCACCTACAGTTGGGGGAAATTGGATCTGCCAGAATTGCTTTTGCTCACTGTAAAGCAACATTTTGTAGCTGATGATGGATTTGATCCACTCCCTGCTTCCACTTACATGTTTGTGCACTTCACAGCAAGTGGGTGGATTTATGTATAGGAGTGGTGTTTTCCTATAATTATGTCCTGTCATTATTCGGATGATCGATGTTATAGACGTGTTCCGATGGATCATCTTTGAGATCTGCAGCACATTTGTGTTCTGCTGCTTTTATTATAATTGCATCTTATTTTTGAGCTTCATGTCACTTGTATTTCATTGGTCAGCAGTTTCTGTAATGCTTGGTCACTTGGCCACTGTCTACCAACTGTGGTCAAGGATGTCCAGGTCAAACATCAGGGTGTGTGAGTGGATATATGTGTGTTAAGAGAGGCTGGTAGGTGGTGGGTGGGAGCTGGGTGAGGACACTCCTATTGTCTTGGCTGTCACGGCTGGGCGACCCCAGAGCCCCTCAGAGGCCCCAAAGGCCCCAGAGGCCAGGCCATAGCAATGAGTCCGCGGGCCCCCAGGCCGTGAGAACCCCAGTTCTGGTCAATGAGCGCTGGGAGTCTGAGGACCCTGGGAGCAACTGGCTGGGCCATCTGCAGAGAGCAGAGACCCTGACACACGGCTGTCACCCGAGGGAGACATGCAGAGACGTGGACATAGACAATGTCTGCCCCCACATTTCTGCCTCAGCCCCTGTCTATCTGCCTCTCTCTGTCTCACACACACACACTTTCACCCACATGTAAGTGACAGCAGAAAAGAGATCAAGGGGGAGGCAGAACAGAAACCCCCCAAAAATAGGGAAAGAAACTCAAAACATCGAGAAAAAAAAGTTTTTAAGCTTGACTGAAGTGGAAAAACTGGGGTATTGATAAAACCACTGGCTGTATTGGCCACTAATCACAAGGTTGGAAGTTCGATCCCCCAACTCCTCTGGTCCACATTTCAATGTGTGTACAAGAGGAAAACATTAGATCTTTGTGGAGCATTGAGGAGACTGTAACCTGACAAACGCTACCAACTGTTTATCTCAGTGCACCCATCTCCTAATATTCGCGTAACAGTGTTGGGTGTAAACACAGATTCAATCTGATTTTCTTTTTGCAGGTTTTCTGAAAATTCACTTCAAATTTGTGTAATATTTGGATAAAAACCTGACGTTTGCCTTAAAGGCAAAAGGAGGGACTTTTATACTTTTTGGGCAGATGTGAAATTTACTCCACCCATGCTGTGTATTGTTTTGTTCTAAAAGCATAAGAGAGCCAGCCTAAATATAAGTGGCTTTCTTTTCTATCTTGCTCATTACATTCTTCCCTGTCCATCTACCTGATTCTGTCTGTCTTTTCTCGTCTCTGTGGGAAGGCCTGGTACTCTCTCTGATCTGACACACACACACACACACACACACACACACACACACACACACACACACACACACACACACACACTCTTCCTCTTTCACACACACCCTTGCAGACAGCTCTAAAGCGAAAACACCCTAGCTGTGGCTGCATAATGGTGCTAGCTACCATTTGAGTGGTGAGTGGTAGTCTTTTCCAGCTGAGCAGATTAGCATAGATCTCCCACGCAGACAGAGTTGACCTTCACTCTGGCAAACACTTGTCAAAATGCCAACGATAATTACCTGTTCTCTTTGCAAACAGCACAATGGTTTATCCACCTGCATCTCAGGCATGGAGGACGAATCTGTAGTGCTATAGCTGCTTGTTTTCGGACATACACTGTTTGTAAAGGCAATGTAAGCGGCAGGGATTCCTATGTGACACAGGTGTGTGTCTGGTTTCTGCTTGATATTGTAATATTTACTATTCAGAAGTTAGCAAGCCACCAGAGGCTAAAGAAATAAGTGTGAATTAAATTCTCTGAATGTTGCCGCCGCTTCAAGTGTACTCATGTCCAGACACGACACAGCGTTCATATGGCTGAAATGAAATTGAAAAAATCCAGAAATATGTCAGGAAAAGCTGTGTTTTTTCTTTTTCTAATGCAACAGAGCTTGGTGGCGTCTGTGTCGGATGCCTGAATGTCTGTGTGTTCATGCCTTAACATCTGTATCAATGAGCGTAGAGGTCAGAAAACAACCCGATTCCTCTCTCCCCCTCTTCCTCCCTCTTCCTCCCTCTTTCCCTCCCTGGGCACTCTCCTCTCTCCTCCTCATCACTGACTGCCCTCTCTGGTTGAGTGCTTGAATGTGCTCAGTTCGGTGATCAAAGTCTTCCTCGGTCTCTTCTCCTCCATTGCCCCTGGCTCTGTGTATGTGTGTGAGTGTTTGAGAAAGTGTGTGTGTGTGTGTGTGTGTGTGTGTGTGTGTGTGTGTGTGTGTGTGTGTGTGTGTGTGTGTGACATCCAGCTACAAGCCCAGCTCTCAGTCATCTAAACCGTCAGTCTCACTATCTTCTTTCAGTCTCAGTAGTACCCTGCCAGGCTCTCTTGCATCATCTTCCCATCTGCTAGAGGGCACGCACACACACCCATATATACATATATATGTGTATGTATGGTTTGTACACACACACACACAACATAAATGCCCAGTGATGCTTATTGGATATGACACATCTCACTTTTCTGTCTTTTCTGTCCTTAACGTTTATGCATTGTTGATCTCAGAAGCTTCCTCTGTCTGTCGAAACTAGGTAAATTTGTTTGCACCACACATGGATGCATTTGTGTGTGCGTATGTGTGTTTGCTTGCTGTAGGCTGCTAGATAACCAGAGTTGTATGAGTCACAGCAAACTGCTAAATATTTTTTCTTTTGGTTTTTGGTGGAAACTTTTTGTCTCTACCAGGGTGTTAGATGTCTTTTTAATTCCAAGGTTACAGTACTTTATCTTTTTTTTTTTTTTACTTGTCCTGTCTCTTCTGGTGCCTCCAGGAAGAGAAAATATCTCAAATTGTCAAAGACAGCTATTAAAAATGCTCTAACAGGGCATTCTGGCATCTGGAAATCAGTCTTAAACATCTAGTTTTTATCCTTGTCCCTGGCCTAAAGAGTGAGCTTTCATCAGCCGCTGACTCTTTGTGCTTGTCTCACAGAAAAAGGTGTCATGTGGAAATGTTTTCTATTGTGTTGAGGAGCCAAGAATGTTCCCGCCGATGAATTGGGCTGTGTCTTACACTCCTCTTTATCCTGTTTATCCTTGTCAGTTGTGCTCTTTCCCCGTTCTTGCTCTTTCTCCATGCTCTCCTGCTCCTCCTTATTCATCTCTCCTTTGCTTCAGTATTATCCCTGCACCTCGGTGTAGGGTCAGGACTGCGCTGTAAACATATTTACTGTGTCAACATTGCTGTGGCAAAGCAGCTGAAGACAGTAACAGGTGCCTGTCAACAGCCGGCCAGATCTCTAGTGCATTAAAGGATCTTTGCTGTAGACGAGGATTAGTGTCGCCTGGCATTGTTTGTTTGCTAATTCCATCTCCAAGGTATTTGTGGAAAATAGGCTTGAATAATTGAAAGCGATTTCTAGTGGACGGAACGAAGCTATCAGCGAATGGAGGGAGATTAATGAGTAGGGGGTGAAACACAACGCAAATTGGAACAACGGAGCAACCTTTCTCAGACGCCCGGGGGCCCCCGAGTTTGAAAATAAAAATTGAATATTCATTGTTTCATTGGGGGGAAAAAAACACTAAAATGACAAAGACATGGATCAAGAAATATATGCAGTAATATGTTTCAATGTGAAGTGTGTCAAAGCATGATGCTGAGGTATTATTCTCAATCGTAAGCATTTTCAAATTGAATCAACATATTGTCTGTCCTGAAATGTGTTTTGATAAAAATCCAACATTCTGACAAGATTATGAATACATTTGTACTGGAGTCTAAATGCCTGGTCCAAACCTGTAAGTAACTCTTTGCATCAGTAAGAGTTTGTGCTCTTTCTTGAAGGAAAATAGAGGGAAAAATGGCTTTCTTTTAACTTATACGTTCTTAACAGCCTGACACCATCATACTTCTGCAACATTATCAGTCCACATACACTTACGAGCTGATATCTGGATGAAGCCTTTTAACCTGGCCCCATAGTAACAAAAAATGTGATTTAGCGGCAAAGATGTTTTTTCATTATAAACTTTGTTACAGTTTATTAGAGGCTGATTCTTTCCGTTCCTTTTTTCAGGATATAGACACATAATCCTCTGCCTTACATGCCACCTTCTCATGACAACAATTCAATAATCTATAGTCGTGTGAAACATTCAATTGCCTAAAACTATTGCAGTCTACTACAGCAGTACTACAAAAAAGAGACATGTTGATTCAGCTGTATGGTCATTATGGAGGCTGCAGTTTGTGGTGTTGTTGAACTATATCTCTGCATCAACTATTGGATGAATTGCTATGACATTTTGTGCCGACATTCATGGTCCCCAGAGGATGAATCCCAATCCTTCTGATAATCCCCTGACTTTTCCACTAGGGCCACCATTAGGTTGACATTAGCGGTTTATCAACATCTGTGGATGAAATTTGGTGCAGGCATTCACGGTGCACCATCAGGTCAAACTTTCACCTTGTCAAGCACTGACATTGACACATGACACTGAAATGAACATTTTAGCAGGCTAATGCTAGCTCGAGTACAGCTAAAGCTTCATAGCGTGCCTTGTTCTATGAAAAGCAGCAACAATGTATCTTGATTAGTTAGGTGTTCAAGTCATTGGGTTAGCTAAAAACAGTGAGTCCTGTATTGCTATATTATCTATAAACAGAAACTATTGCATTATATCAAATACATGTATCGTAATGGAGGATTTGATCCATATTATACATGTGTTAGAATTCTCCACTAAAAGTTTATTCCTTCTTGATATTCCTTATTTTCGAAATATTCAACCCAGTAGTTTCTCTGATGATTTGCAGTCATACTGAGTGTACATGAAAAGCTAATGAATATGTTATTTGTGTGTTTTTTTTTTAAAAAAGCACAAACAGTTCCTGTTTGCAGGGACTCGTCATTATGTAACACCAAATTTTATAATTGATCTTCTTTGGTTTTGTGCCAGAGGGCTGATGATGCGATTTTTATCTGACCCAGGATTTTACCATGATCTAATTTCCAGCTGAGCCTTGCAGGACGGCTGGCAACGACACATTTTCTCACACATGGTGGCAAACTTAATAACACAATGGCTCACTAGCTTCATGGTTTATGAACTGACAAAACTGCACATTTTGCCACAAAGTCGTAATGATGATTAGCTTTCTCTGAGAGAGTCACACATCAGAGTTTTCTCTGTGCATTTAAGCAGAAAGCGCTCAAGTAAAATTTTTCAATCAATGTTTTGTTTTTTTTCACCGTTGAATTTATTTGCTTTCAAGAACCCTTTCAGAGAGCCCCATTTTTTCGGGCCCTGTTTTTTGGGACTTTAATGTTTTGAATTCTCTTAAAGGTTTTGTTGCTACTCCATAAGCTGCTGGAGCTGAAGGCACACAGTCTGGTGAATTCTTGTTCAATGCTGCGGGTTTAAGCACCATGTTGAGCAGAAAATCCCACCTCCTCTTCAGTCCTGCCACCACCAGCTCTCTCTCATTCCCCTTTTTGCTTCATCCTGACCTCTCCACACCTCTTCTCTATATTCCCCCATCCCTTCATCTTCCATCCCGGTACCCACAGTGAACGCTACTCCACGTGAGAGACCACGTGCTGATGGCCCTCATGTCGAGAACAGCAGGTACTCGTACATCGTGTTTGTTTTATGCAAACAGCTATGTAAATGAGCTTCTTTCCATCTCCTGCTATGAGTCATAATTCAGTAGAAGAAGAGTATTATAACAATTTGAAACATTTCTATTAAAATTTGTTAAGCTTTTTGACTTGAGAAGTTTAGTTGTGGGATTTCTGTTTGTCTGGGAATGATGTTGCCCAAAGTAGTAGGTGGGACGATGATGCTGCATTGATGCTGATGCTTTACACTGCCAAAATTAGTCATCTTAAATCATTTAGTCTAATATTCCTTCCTACACTAGAAAAATGATGTAGATTCCTCCAACCAGTGCAGTTGTTCTCTGAATTAAGTGTGTTCTACAAATGGGTGTCGGTTTATTGAAACAAGACAAATGAATACAGGTGACTGTAGTATCAAGAAAATAAAGAACAATTGCCTTTAAGAATGATTGGGGATTTCATGGGGCATTAAAGCCACTAACTATAGAATTAAATCTTCTAAAGTAAATTTTCAGGTAACTTATGCGTTTTCATTTGAATGGTCTGATTTTTCTACAAAAAGAACCCTTCTGCCATCAGAATAATTTCAAAGATGCTTTAATCAGATTTTAAAAAATCCACAAAGTGACATTAGGTGCTTTTGTAGTACTTTTATGAAGCTATCACAACCAGGAAAATGCTGCTTTCAACTCTCCAACTTCAGGCTGCAGCAGCATGAATGTGACACAATAAGTAAAAGAAACGAGGTAAGCTGACTAATTAGAGCAGAGATCTGAAGGAAAATTTTAACAAAGAGGTAACTTGTATTGATCAACAACCCTGAAAAACACTACAGATCCATTATAGACACTTATGTGCAACTGGGCAATTAAAGAATAATTTACACTACTTTTAACTTTATCAAGGTGTTATAATGAGGTGCAACTAAGGGTTATATACAATAACAGTTTCATTTAGTTTAGTCTGCTTTTGTTTATTTGACACAATGATAGAGAGGACCCCTGGTCACACAAAATGTCAAGGATAACCCAATAAAGTCCAGGACTTATTCTCCTTGTGGGAGGCCAGTGCTAAGGTGACATCATACTACCACCAACTGATGAATTGTTTAGTCCATAAGTTGTTCCCACCACAGTTCCTTAAAGCCCAATATCAAAAAGTTATTGAATTGTTTGTTTTCGCTGAACACCACTCCAGAACTTAAAATTTCAATTTACCATCACATAATCCAAAGAAGAGCTGAGAGGCTAGAATTAGGCATTGTTTGCTTGAAAAAATTAATTGGTGGCTACAGTGATTCTGATTATTTTTCTGTTAATCAGCTAATTGATAAATCAGCTCATCATGTCAGCTCCACATTGCACATCCTGTCTGATTCTTCTCTTTGTGTCACAGCTTCAAGAGTGACAAATCTACAGTTGTAAAAACTCTCATGGAGGTTAAAAACATTGGTATACAGTGTTTTTTTGTTTTTTTTGTCGGATGTGTCTGTTAATGGACTAACAGAACTACACATGTGTATCAAAGAGGCAGCAGATGACACTTAAATTGCTTGAAACCACAAAGGCCTGGTACAAAACGAACAGGGATGGCCATACATTTGCCGTGCGATGCAGCCTTTCCAGGTGTGTGTCTGTCTGTCTGTCTTGTGTGTTATGTGTGTTCTGTCTACAGTATATCTCTGTCTGAGCTCATGAGCATGTGTTTGTATGTGTGTGTTTTTTCTCTTAATGGTACATCTGCACTAAATTGGCCCCTGAATACAGTGCGCTCTGCCAATGGTGTAGAGAAACAAAGAGAGCCAGGGAGCTTCAAAGCGGGTGGGTGACATTTCGGGCTTTCCATCTTCAAAGCTCTACTTGCTTTTGTAGTTTCTCTTTGAGTATAATTATATATATATATTTTTTTTATAAAGGATTACAGCTGTCTGAAAACATAGTGTAGAATTTGAGGGCCATTTCATAACATTTTCAATAAAGGATGCACAATGAGCCGTCTGTTTTTTTTATGTCATTATTTTGAAACATATTGATTCTACTGTTATTTGCTATTATGCATAATTTAATACAACTTTTATGCAGCATATAGTAGATTATATTATAGTGTTATGCCTTATCGGCAGCTATTGGTAGTGAATTGATCGTTGACCTAACACAGCTCCCCTGGTGAGTGTCTTCAGATGGGGGGGGATGTGAAATCCACCCTGTCCCCTCATTTTCATTCACCTCTCTTCCTCTTCTCTCTTTCTTCCATCCCCCTCATCTAAGTGCCTCTCTATAATTCATGTCCAGGTGCACCACCAGCTTTCTTTGGCATGGGGCTTGAAAGAAAAAAAAAAAAAACAGATGTTCAATTTTCACTTCCTTTGTGCATCTCTCTATGTCTGTTGGTGTGCTTGTGGACCACTTTTGCCCCCTTTTACCTGTAATGCAGATTTTGGTGTCCCTCTAGTTCAGCATAAGCAGTAATTAAGGTGAGTCAAGGCCAAGACTAACCGCTGGCTCCTGCTTCACATGGATCTGGATGTTATGGTTTGCATGTGGTCAGAGTGTTGTGTTTGTTGTTGTATTTGAGTTTGTGCAGCAACTTAACAGTAGCATGGATGTAAAAAAAAAAAAACATTTTTCTAGAATTTATTCCAAGACGAACAGTAAATAATGTCCAGTTTTTTGTTTTTTGTCACCTTAGCATTAATTTTAAAAAGCAGATGCCAAGATATGCCCACGGCACAGCTGTATTTACATGCAGCTTCTGTGCATCTTGTCGTACAAAACACATGAGTCCGCCACCCCTCGGCTGCAAAGCTGTGGGAGTGACTGAACTCTGCAGGTGGATATCTATATTGCAAAGTGACATGTACAGTCTAATGCACAGTTGTGGTCTGGAGAGATCCTGCACTCAACTCAAGATAATGACTTATTTAAGGAAAAATCTACTATGTTTATCAAAAGAAACATCACCACTTTCTGTCTTTCAAAGCGTGGAAATGAAATGATAGTAGTGGTGCTTCTTGTTTCTCAAACTCTTTGACCGAGTGTTAATAGTACATACACCTGTCTGCAGAGTGCTTATTTAACAGACAACAAAAAAGCGTTTCACTTTGCTGTTTGACCAACTCACCCACAAAATTAACGTGAATCAGCTGTAGCTGAATAAACAGGGAAGCCATGGTCGTCATATCAGCCAGTTTAACACTCACGGTCGCTGACTAAAATGTTAACTTCTCACACGTTGGTAAGACATTAATTATGTAATTTAAAATATGGCTGAAACCATTTGAAAATTTTACTCATTCAAACTGCAGCTTTGATATGAAAATGATTAATCATTCAACCTTAATTACAACTGTTGCACTATATTATCAAGGATTCATTAAGTGTTTATACACCAGTTACGATAAAACAAATCTTAGATTTTCTTCCAATTACATTAAGAATGTCAATAGTAGACGATACTATAAAACTACTAATTAGGTTCAATGACACAATTCATCAAATGCTGATGTTTTCAAAGCTCTAAAGTACCTGGGTTAGGGTTAAGGCAACTAAACCACACAGTAAAACATACAGTTAAGGCCAGGCCTGGCTACATATGGAGCATACCAGGTGTAGAATTGTTCATTAAGGATGTAATTCCTATAGAAAATATTGTTTTTTTTATTGACTAAAGGTGAAAATACTTTATGCCAAACATGCTCTTGTGATCTCACTGTTAACACTGTCTCTCCTTCTCTTCTACTAAATGAGTGAACATGCCCGAAGGAACTCCCAGGACTTTTAAAGAGAAATCATTAGCAGAGGTTCCCATATAAAAGATCTGAGTGTTTTCACACCTCTACAAAAATCTTTTGGAAGGGGAAAAGCAATAAAACAGTGCTTACATTTTGAGACAAATGTTATGAAAACTTTCATAGAGCCTTCTGGATTCAGCATGTTATTTTTTATGGTTAAGATGTCTTTTGAAACCACTTCATCTGTGTGAAAAAACGGATGTGACAAGTGGTTCAAAGTTACTCATCAATCTAACGCTTCTTTACAAATCCTGCTTAATTTTAAGGGGCATAACGTCCACAGCGATTCACTTTTGGCAATAACGTGCCTCTATTATGTATGATTTTTTTTTGGTAATATAGCCATTAAAATGTGCATTAATGGATTCATCTCATTGTAATTTCAAATAGAAAGAAACGGGGAATAATAATTTTTCTACTTTCCAAATGTTTTGTGCTGGGCACACTTACGTACGTCTTTTCCACTATAGGATCCTGGCTGTACAATCCTGGCAGTATCAGGCTGTCTGTGTGTATGTGTGCGTGTATCCTTCTGTTCGTACGCGTGTGTGTGTGTGTGTGTGTGTGTGTGTGTGTGTTTGAAACAAGTACCAGTGGGATGCATTTCAAAATAGGTCGTCGCTAATCCCCCTTAAAAATGAACATTCCCTTGCCGTGCACTCATCTGAAAGAGAAAGAAAGTATAGGCAGAAGAAAGAAAGAAAAGACAATGAATTATGGATAAGTTTTAAGAGGGATATTGCTCCCTGGCCTCCTCACTGTTTTTCTTTTTTTCCTCTCCTCCCCTCACCCCCCGTCTCTCTCTTTTTCTCTGTGTCCTCTGCCTCCTCTTAAATCGATATGGGCTGACTGTCATGGGTCAGTGGCCTGTATGCATCAGGCTGGACTGCTACAGAGGAGCGTTGTGTCTCCCAGGGCTCTCTGTGGAGGTGATAACTCGTTCCTATCTCAAACCTCTCTTTGAGGGACACTCGCTTTCAATTTAACTCCAATATCCACCTCAGATTGACTTGGGATGACACAAAGGAAAGGAATATATATGTATGATCATCATTTCTCTTGGAAGAAAGTGAGCATGCCTAAATACCTGCGGCTGTATCTTTGCAAAGATATTGTGGATTATTTTGTATAAAGTCTGCCCTACAAAGATGTGTTTTAATTGTGCTTTTGCTAAACCCTGCCCTCCTTAGTTACTGATATGCCTGTCAGGGTTTTTGTTCTTGCACAGTAGCATTAAATAATACAGTTTACAATAATAATGGTGGCAGACTCAACACTTGAAATTCTTGGTAATTTTCCAAACAATAGGTCCTTGATTTCAGAGAGGCGTAGACAAAAGCGGGCTTCTCATTTCTATCCAGCAACCGTTGGTTTTGTCGGCTGAAATAACCTTTGCCAGCAGATTTTGTCAGCTGTAGCTAGCTATCTAGTTAAACTAACATTAGTTTCATGAGCTGGTTGTAAAATGAAGTTAAGGTGGTCGGCTATCTTTCCTGAGAATATGAACATTTCTCTTCTTATTTCAAATCAGACGCCAGCCTTTGTGTATCATAGTGGTGTGTGTGTCTAGCCACAGGCTTCCTCACACTCCAAGTCCAATTACCTGTGTTAAGGCCACATCTGAGACAGGGGATTACAGCATATTATTCTAGCACAAACAACAGTCTCTCTGCCCACCAACCTGCAGGCAGCCAGACGCAGGCAACTGAGGAAGGTGTGAGATGTGTTACATTAGCACCTGGATGTGCGAACAGCAGACTAGTGACCTTTTACCGGTGACTGATACACTACCTGGAAAACTTGTTCGCCTCCTGTAGCTTCTTCCTCTGTCCTCAACTCTTTTCGATATCTTTCCGTCCCTGCCTCTCACTTTTTTCCTGCTTTTTTCTCCGTCTTTCTTTATCTGATGTTCTGCTTTTTTTTTCAGACTTAAATTGTGCTTTCATTTCATCTTCCATTTTCTCTGCTGTATCTATTAAAGCACTCTCCACAGAACCATAGCCTGTCTCGGTTTTTCTCTCATTTTTTGACAGTTGATACTTTTACCAGAGAATGTTAGTCAGGATGTCGCCTCTTTCTCTTGAAATTTTCTTTGAAAATGTTTGTGATGCAAATACTCTATTAAACCTCCTCAAGGCACCTCCTGTTCCAGAAAAAAGCCCTGAAAATATGTCCCCCAATTCGAAACACCTTTACCAATAGTGACTCCACAATTCTCAAGCCATAATTTCATATCCTTTTATCTTATGTCTTTACTGTTACATCTTTGTCTTCTGTATCATGTAACAGCTACCGATTGGTACATGCCTGTACAAATCGCTGTGCCTGAACATCCGTGAGACATACGACTTCCTTCAAGTCACCTGCCAGGGGCTCTAATTAGACTGATAAGCAGTGCAACTGGAATCAGCTCTTCCTGGTAATCAGCCCCACGGAGCCCAGACAGACGGCTAAATGAGGAGGAGATGAGCCATGCAGCCCAACAGGTGTCCTTAAAAAGACAGGGAGGTGTGCTTATACAGTCTTGTCTTTCCCTTCTCTAACTATTTGAGAGTTCACTCACAGGAGAGCTTGGTATATATAAAGAGATTCTGCAGTTATTTAGGAAATTAATGCTGAAAAAAAAACCCAGTATGTCGGCGCTTCTGTGGTGTATAGATTTAATCATCATGCTGTGACTCTGAACGGCTGCTGCACTTTTAAAAGGAATTGTTTGAGAAACTCTGCAGTAAGATGATTGATTCAGAGTGGGGGGACTTATACAATGGCAAACACACTAGTCAAACTGTGTATTTTGATTTTTGAATTGTATACCGTCCTGAATACACGTCTTGCTTTTCTTTTTGCAGCTGCAGCTGCTCTGCATTAGACATATAATAATGATTATCACATTTTGTCCTGAAGCAAAATAGTAATAAAAAAAAGAGCCCAGTGACACATCAGGCAGGCTGAATGCAAAATGATATCAGAACTAATAAAATCTCAGAAGGGAAATGTCATATTTCTCATTTTGACACCTGCGTGAGACTGTTGTGTTACACTTTCATTTTACACCCACCACTCCCAGCTGTACACAGGAAAGCAACACGGCGAGATTAACACTGCGATCTGAGAAGCAGCCAGGATGCTTCACAGAGACGGAGAGAGGCAGGCAGATAGGACGCAGCTCTGGCTTACTTTATCCACTCTCTGAGGGAAGATGTCCTCTGCACTAACATCTGTAGATGTGGTTGGAGGGATTGACTTAAAGGCCACTGACAGCGAATGTGTTCGCTTTGACATTAACCTCCTCCAGCTGAAAGCATCTTGAATACCTCGGTGAAAAAAAAAGACAGTCGGAAATTTAATCTAGATGCTCAGACAGTGCATTAGATGGGAACGTGGAAGCTGAAAAGGGACAAAGCAGAAGCCTTGCAATCAATGCATCTTTCAAGTGATTTTTCATACTGTTGTTCAGATGAATTTAAGCTCTGTCAGGACCACATTAGCAGCTCAGTTCATTGCAGGACTGATCTAGGGTTCATTTTGGGTTGTTGTTTTGTGTCAGAAAATGGTGGCATCTCGCTCTGATTCATACTGTCTATTCACTAAGTGTTCACTCTTTTATCTTGAAAATAAAAAGGAGAAAAAAAATCAAGCATAATCAATTAGTTGACTAACAGAAATCAGCATCATTGTTTGACAAAACTGTCAAACATTCTCTGATTCCAGCTTCTCGTTTGCTGTTTTTCTATGACTTTTGTTATAGTGTATCCAATTTGTGTGGTTTTGGGATATTTTGGTCTTCGTGATTGGCAGTTGTAACTATTATCTGCTGTTTCATAGACAAAATGATAAAGCAATGCACCAAGAAAATAACTGGCAAATTCACTGATCACCAGTTGCAGCCCTAACCTCCTTAAAAGGAACTTACCCTGTATGTATCTGTTTACTCTTAGTGTTACCTAAAAGTTTGCTAATTTTTCGACAAGTTCTCCAAATCAAACGACACAATATGTTGTTTGTCCATGTGGTTTACAACAACATATTCTAGTGTTTTTTTGTTTTGTTTCGCTTTGTTTTTATCCCACACCCCTATCAACACAGCAAGCGTATTTGTTTGTTTCTTACAGGACAGTCTCAAACATACTGCATGTGTACATGTTTACTATAGATTGTCGTATGATAGATCCTGTTTACAGATCAAATCCACTTGATTACTGTCAGAGCCCAAACCCCCACCCCCTACCCCTGCTTACTCCACCCCGTCTCTCATCCTCTCTCTCATATTCCTGATTTGAGTGA
Source organism: Toxotes lorentzi (assembly GCA_037833715.1). Lineage (NCBI taxonomy): Eukaryota > Metazoa > Chordata > Actinopteri > Toxotidae > Toxotes > Toxotes lorentzi. The sequence continues at coordinate 5,999,631 of JBBMJY010000013.1, forward strand.
TGGCGTTTGTGATTCCTAATGACAGTCGGAACAAATCTACGGTAATGAGGTCACATTGGGTTCTTCTTTTTTTTCCTTTCTCTGAAATCACCCTTCACAGCTCTGTACAATCAACATGTTTCTGAGACTCAGGCTGGGCCCTGGATCCAGGCTCCAGTGAACCAGCATGAAGCAGATCAATTCTTTCATCAGGAAGACCTCCCTGTTGCCAAAATGGACACCCTGTCCTTCTGAGCATGTCTGTTTTTTTCCAATATCCAGGACTTATTATCTCTTGATTCAGTGGAGCTCATATCCTGGCTTCGTGTTAATGCTTCCTGATACGTTTCCAAACTCTGCCTTATGACGCCTTTAGCATATTGATTGATTTATTTAGGTTTTCAAGTGTGTGTGTATTTGTGGACTTCTTAGCTGCCTCATCTATGATAATGCATTTACCTGTAACAGAAAAGGTTTGTGTGCATGCATGCATGAGTACTCACATCCACATAATGATGTGTGTTTCTCCTGGCTTGAGCAGGATGTCTGCACCAACGCATCATTACGATTCGTTCGAGCCATTAGCCTGCAGAGAGTGAATTGTGGATGAAAAGCACGACGGCGCGTGCGTGTGTCTGTGCTCATACGTGTGTGTGTGTGTGTGTCTGTGAATATGTACAGTATGTGTACTTGTGAGGTGTGCAGTGTGCCCTCCTGTGCGTCAGTGTGCATACTCAGTATGTGTGTGCTCAGCGATGTGGTTAGTAATGTGGAGACCTGCAGGAGACGGTCCGTGGAGAGAGCCTGCAGGATAATTGCTGCCACAGTGACAGGTAGGGCTGCCTCTGTCAGAGTTCCCTCAGTGGGGAAGCAGAGTGTGTGTGTGTGTGTATGTGTGTTTGTGTGTGTGAAGCGCTGTGTGTCAGCTTCACCATCCCTTCCTCCAATAAGCATTTCCCCAGTAGGCTCCCTTCAGACAGTGGCAGACTTCCAGATGTTTTCATCTTGTATCACACACATATCCAGGGAATGAGCGTCTTTTACAGAGAGCAAGTATTTTTAATCAATTTGATATAAATGTACAAAGACCTCTGAGTAATGTTTTTCATCCAAATTTTGAGTATCATGTTGTATTGCATACTGAGCTGAGCACCTTTCAGTTACAAAGTGCTGTATACTGTGAAGGACCCTGGATGTGTAAAGACTTTTCACTTGTTGATGTTTCCCTGAAGGCTGCAGTAAATGGTTTTATGCAATGTCTTTCTGACAGCAAGGCTGCCAGCTTGTGTTATTGGAAAAGGTCATTCAGGGACCCAGCCGCATGGCTCTGCAGAATGCCGGACTTCAGATGACCATGATTGTTTCAGATGTGCATTGTTCAATTCATCACTCACTGTAATCTCTGGGCCTATCCGTTCCTTTAGAGCCTTTGTCAGATGTGATTTACGTTGCGTATGTCACACATCTGCAGATTGTCATCTCTGAAAGGGAGCGTAAATGATGTAAACGCGTCCCGGTGAGAATGCAGAGTGACATCGGTGGGGTTTCTCCCACATCTGGAGGTGCCTGCCATCCAAGTCATTTGCCAGTGCTGCTTCTGTTCCCCCGATCTCCTGCAGTCCGTGAAGAATTGGTGTCAGCACCTATCAAAGGCAAAATGCCTATTCTACACAGAGTGTCAGAGCAGCCACAATCTATTAATCAACCAGCCAGCAAAGAAACAGATATTATGTGTGTGTCTGTGGCTGTGTCTCTATGCATCTGTGCGCACTTTTGCATCTGCACATGTGCAGCAAAGACTCGTCCATGTGTATTATTCAGCCATCTTTGAAAGGAGCCTCTAATAAGGCAGGATGCAATTATAAATGTGTCATGTAGGCTCTATTTGAAAGAGGAAGGGGCCTGTAACGTGTTTGATACCAAAGGTGGCAGCAGGGTCTGCAGCGGACACAAGGCGCATGCTGATTGCATGACTACAGCTATTACAGGAGCTGAAACCAGGCAGCAGACTTCATTTCCTATATCCTTATTCCACAGCGTTGTCTTTTAACATTATTTATTATGTGTCAACTAGTGAACACGCTTTGACATCTTGAAGGAAACGCTTTGCTTTTGTGATATTTAGTACTTCGAAGCAGAGTTTAGGGGTGGTATTCAGTTAGATAGCAAAGGTTTGTGGTGTGTTGATTTAGGCTGAATAACAGCAGTTGGTTTGTTGGGGAGCACTGTTGGCTTATCCACGGGAAGCGATCGATCAGGGTGAATAAACAGTGAGCCAGCCAGGAGCCCCCCGCTGTTAACAGCATGGTCCTACCATGTGACAGACATGGTGGTATATGATTGGCACTGCTGATTGGACATTAGAGTGTAATGCTGTCACGGGTAGCGTCATATTGGGTTTACTGGGAGAGAAAAGAAGGCTTGTTTCTGTTCTGTTGAATTATTTGGCTCAGTTCAACTCCATATTTCCTTTTTAGGAATTAAATTGAACTATACAGTATATTAAACAATATACTATATTAAATTATGTCTAATCATATGAGATTTCCAGATAAGCATTATTATGAGGAACCAGTATAAAAGAGTGACAGATTAGATAGCCACCGTGCCACTGTAAGATATATTAATCAGTGCAGACATGAATAGTCGATTTACAGAAAATTAATGAACCACAATTTTGATAAATGATTAATCTTGTAAAGGTCTTTCATCAAGAAAAAAAGCCAAACATTGCACCAAACAGCTTCTTAAATGTAAAAAATTGTTGCTTTTTCCTGTTTTATATAATTACAAATTGAGTCAGGGCTGCAACTAACAATTATTTTCATTGTTGATTGACAGTTAGTTTCTTGATTAATCAATTCATCATTTGGTCTCTAAAGTGCCATACAATTGGGAGAAAAGACTTTTCACAGTTTTCCAGAAACAGTTGACATATTCAGATTGCTTCTTTTATCTAACTAACAGACCAAACCAAAAGATTTTTTTAAATTTCTCCTGTTTACTGTCATAGAGGACTAAATAAAACAGTTTTTCAGATTTGAAAAGGCACAAACAATACTTTTTTTGCATTTTCACTGAAAAAATATCTTTGAAACTAGGTTTGAAACTGTCAGGAAATTTTAAAGGCCATTCTTTTGCCATTTTCTTGACAGTTTATGTCCTGAACAATTAATCAGTCAAACCAAGAAATTTAAGGATTAATCAAAAATGAAACTAATCATTAGTTGCAGATGTTAAGACTTAGTTTTGATTTGCAATCTTTTATTCTCCTCCGGCTTTCCTCCACCTTGTCCCTCTGTTTCATTTGTAGGTTTTGTAAGAGACGCAGGTCCTTTGATTTTGTGTCTTGATTTAGAGAAGCTGAGGAGCAGAAAAACAATTGATACACATGAACAAGAAGAGACAGAGGAGAGAGTAGGGCTGTGAGAGTGCCTGGGGGAAAAAATGTGTGTGTGGCAAATATATATTAAGTTATTTACAGGATGTTTATCCTTACCATAAAAATCAGAGCTCATGTGAAAGTAATTTTATATTAGTGTGTTTGTGTCTCTTGCACAATATCCTTTCAATGATGAATTTTCGAGAAGCTTCACTCGAAGTGGAAAAAAAAAAGAAAGAAGATGAAAAAATAATCCTTATAAAAGCAACAACAATATCTGTGAACTGATTTACATTTTGATAAGCATCAGCGTGCCAAAGTCAGATGTAAAGGGGTCACATACGTGATATATATCGTACATATAATGAATATTCTGCTGCTCAGAAGTCAGGGCTGTGGTTCTTTATACACGGAGCTACGAAGGAATATTATTGTTTTTGTTTCCCGCCTAGGATTTTGACTGAAAAATGGGTTGCCGTGCATCTTATCCGTCTGGGGGATCAGGTGCATCTCCCTCTCTTTTCCTCTCCCTCTCTCCCTCCCTCCCTCCTCCTCTTCCTCCCACCACTCTGATAGGTAGAGACAGCCATCATATGTGCAAGGGGAAAGTGATGGGCGGAATGGCAGCTTTAATATCGGAGCGATTGCCAGCTGATAAGGCTAACGGCTGTGGAGAGGCGTGAGCGTCAGCCCTCCTCCGCAATAAACACTTTCATTTTGTTTGGTTGGAGTGACGGATGGAGAGATGGAAGTGGTGAATAGACGACTTGAGGAGCAGGGGAGGGGGGGGGGAGATAGATGGAATGGATGTGGATGTTATTCAATATTAACGGATCAATCAGAGGGTGGTGAAATATGTATTTTGTCAACTATATACCCCCGTTAGGCCAAAGAGGAAACATTACGATCATGTGACTGCAGTGGCTGCTGTGCCGTGTTGAAATACAAAATACTTACAGCCTACAGTGGGTGATTTGTCTCCCGACACTGAATTTATATTGCTTCTAACAATAACAACCCTGTCGTATATCAGAAAAATGAATATATATATTCATGACTTTAAGCTCTGATGACTTTATGATAATCATTTCTGAATTGCTATTAGAATCTATGATGAGGAGTGCACAATTGCTTCAGTTTGCAGCATATGGCGGAGAAAAGCAACATTTTAATCAAATTATATCTCGCCACAAGATAATTTGTGTTGAGCGCATATGCTACAGAGCAATTTAAAGGTCACATAAAATCAAGTTTAAATGTGTGTTTTTTTTTCTGTGTTTTCGCTCATTAGTGTGTGCGTCAAGGAAAGGCAACATTGATTTGAATCATTCTGTAGACTGATGATTGAAATGGCCTTTTCCTCTTCTTCAGTGAGTCCTTGATGAGTTTTTGAAGTATTGCTCAGTGCTTCCTGTTCAGCCCGTTGAATTTTCTGATGCTGAACAGAGACAAGGTGATCATGGTGTAAATCAGGACACATTCCTTTGTGCACAAGTAATTTTTTTAAATGAAAATTGTCCTTTGGCAACAGGCAGCTGAAATAATTTAGAGATGGAGGCTGAAATTTTATGACCGTGAAAGAAATCTTGTAAAATCTTTTTACAGTGCAGCCAAACAAATTCATGCAATTTTAACAAAGAAGTAATAATTGAACTGAGTCTTACTGCAATGAAATGAAAACCTACTATACAGAGAGATAAATACTGAATATAAATACAATGGCTGTTGTTCAGCCAAACCATAAATAGTCAAAAACAGGGTTTGATTTCATAAACATCTTAAGCATTGTAACTTTAATAGTTTATTTTGAAGACAGCCACTATTTCAAATAAATCTGCCAGCTTCTCTTATTGAACAATTGCTTGTATTTTACTAATATTACTCCTGAATAGTCCCAGGTCATCAGGCAGTTCTCATTTTTATATTCATCAATAAAACTGTTGCACGTGTATGTAATTTCAATAGAAAGGACATGAAAATGGAGCACACGAAAAAGCCTTTTGGCTTTACTGTGCTTTTTTTTTTTTCTCCTTCTGAACATTAGATGATTTGGCTCAATATAACTCGGAAACCAAAAAGATCAAATGAGCAGCAGGGATCAGATCTCGATATTAGAGATCAGAGTAGATAGGCTCAGACAATGCCTATTAAAATAGCTGGAGGGGCCTCTCTGAAATGAGACCTGACATCTCTTTTCCACAGTCTGTCAGGAGTATTTGGTGGCTAATTTGAAGCTTACAAAATCTGTGTGTGTCTGTGAGAAAGAGAAAGAGAGTGAGCTCCAGTGGGAGGTTAATATAAGGGGTGACCAAAAAGAGATGCTGTAGGCTGTTATCTGTACAGTCAGTGACAGAACGAGCAATCCATTGGCTGGATTTTCACTGCAGCCCGGATCCATCCAGTTGCCAGCTAATGAGCTTGGCAAGTACGTTGTATTTACATTTAAAGTGGCTGTTGTGGGAGTGTCCTTCCCTTCACGTTGATTGGAGAGTCCTCAGCTTTGATTCACAAGTAAATACTGACCTTCAGGCTACTTTGGTTTCACTATGAGACGGTTAATGTCAGCTTGTCAGTCAAACCCAGAGCTGCGGTCGCTGTGAAGCGAATGAGTTGATTCCAGGCAAATCTTTCGTAGTTGGACTCATGATGTGTTGCGACCCCAGAGGGGTCCTCATTAGGACCAAAACGTTGTGTGACCTTTTAGCAGCTTGGCGTCCCCCCATCACCTACGCCCTCACCCAGCTGGGCCCAATTAGCTCGCTCATTACCCCCCTCCTAAATAGCACCAGGATCGAGCAGGTACTGTAGCTATCCATGGAGAGACAATATATCTGTGACTAAATACATGGGTGGCAACATGAAATTAAAGTGAGTTTCATCTTGGAGACATGCCAGTTCAAGACTTTTCTCCTCTCACTAATGGCAGAAGATTTTCTTTTTCCTCCTGTGTCTCCTCCTTTTATGTGGCACTCTAATTTAGAGACTTTGAATGTATATTTGACCTTTCCAGCTCTCTTACCGCCTCCTTCTCTTCCTCCTTTTAGTCACCCAACAGAAACTCTTTGCTGATGCCTAAAATATAAGATGTCCCCTTTGCTGCCATGTTGATGAGATGATAGGATGATCAATGTTTGCAGGATTTTTAATAACCAGAAAGAGAAAAGGCGAAAGAGGAAGAGCAGGGGAGATGGATGATTATCCTAAAAGTAGCGTGCTTAATTAGATGGAATGCTGCATACATTGTGGACTGAGTGGAATCACTGGGATAGATTAAAATACTAATTAAACAGACCCTTGCCGAAATTTGGAGTGTGAGGTGGGGTTCAGCTCTTCAGGGTCATTTGCATAGCCTTCATCTGGGGAAATGGGATTTAAAGGACTTGCTCTCTTTCTCTTTCTCTCTTTAACTCTCACTCTTTTTCCTTTTCCCCATTACCAATCACATTCACATGCTAACAAACTCAATTAAAATTATGCTCATTTTTTTTCTCTCTTTCACTCTATAATTTGGTGTAATCTATTAAGGCCCCTTTGATTTTGTTTTTCAATATAAATGTTTCCATCAAAGTGAGGACGAGGCGTTAAGCACAGGAGGGGAAACAAGTCGGCAAAATGTGTGATCTTGAGTGATGGATATTTAACATTGCCTCACTTTGGTTTGATTTGCATGAGAATATCTTTCGTGAACAAAGCTTTGGAAATAGCATGCCATATTTGATTAGATCAATAGATCTGAGGATCAAACTCGGGTGGTGTATTAATTACTGCAAGAACAAAGGCAGGAGCTCAAGTTATTGTGTGCTGTGAATCTACAAGCACTTCATCTGCTTTCTTGTAATCTTCAGTAGGTCTGGCTCAATGTATGTGAGGATAACAGTAAATTTTCATTACTATTTGTCCACTAGTTTGGTTTATGAGCAAATACCTGCAAAATGGATGGCAAGTATTAGCGTGCTGTGTTTTCTGATGGTCATAGGGATTGTTGATAGTGAAGACAACATCACGGAAGTTGTAAAAAGGCTGAGTTATCATTTCAAGTAGCACACACCTAGCAAAATCATTTCCATGGTAAACCCTCTGCTCACCACAACCTCAGCTCTCTACCACAACATAAATATGGCGACAACGTGGCATAGTCCCATATTCAGTGAAGAAACAAGACGGCCCTTCCCACCGTCACTTGTAAAACAAAGTGAATGAAAGAATGTAAACACAGTTACTGTTAGGTGTATACTGATCAGGTGCAATACGCTGTAATGTCAGCGGGCGAAATCCCTGACACCGAACAATAACTCAAACCTCCCATTAAGCCCTTGTGTGAGGCATAAATTCAGCTTAAACATCAGCATGTAAGCACTGCCATTTATGAGTATGTTAACATGCTTAAGTTAGCATTTAGCTCAGAGCACTGCAGACTCACAGAGGGGCTAGCACGGGTGTAGACTCTTACCTATTATAGGCTTTTAAGTGCCACCACAGACTGTTGTCAGCTGGTGAACTGCTGTCTTGCCATGAAGATTTTGCTTCTAATAAATATTTTCTTGTGTGTGTGGGTGTGGGCCGGTCATTTTCTATGACCAGTTTGACATCTGAATCATGCTGTTAGATCCATTGCATCATTCTCAGTTTCACTGACCGCTTGTTCTCCCTCAGGAACTGAAAAATCTGCTACTTTGTCATCTGTTGCTCATACTCAACACCTCCTCTGCTTTTGTCTCCCCGTGCAGTCCAACAGAAGCAGCAGCTGGAGAAGGAGACAGGCCTGAAGATAGTGGAGGCCGGAGTGAGTGATGTAAGTTACACTCACTAAAAATATCTGTTATTCAGCTGTGTGTGTAAAAAAAAACAAAAAATAGAGTGAGAGTGGGTGTGCTTGTGATTGTGTGCGTCTTCTGTGTTTGGGCTCATGGGACAGGAATAACTCAGTGATTTCAACTTGTCTTGGCATCTGCATTTCACCTGCAGCTTCAGTTGTGCAGCCAAACACTAATCTTTCTCAGCGATGAATTCCAAACGCATATCCTTTTAAGTTTGTTGCTTTGATTACCGCTCCCCGTATTTGCTTCCTTTAGGTCTCTAAGAGCTGTTGTCTCCGTGGCAAATAAAACACAAGACAAAAGCCCAATGCTTTTTTGTGAAACTTAAAGTGTTGATCATCGCCACAGAGCAACAATCACCAGATTATCTTGAGTGCTGTCACTTTGTAGGGAGCCCTGATGCTCCTGTGACATATTCATTGGAAAAAAATTAAGAGGAAAACAGGAGGACACTCAGGATGATCCAGATGAAAGGAGAGTAAATGTGTATTCATTCAACACTGATAAATATTCATATGTATCAGAGGTAAGGAGCCCTCTATGCTTGCCTGGTAAATGAGTTTCTCTATGGAAATGAGACAGACAGCCTTAGACCCCTGAGCTGCCCTGATCATGAGGCATGCTGGGAGCTAAATGGATGTGGCCTGTGCATTGCAGGACAGTTGCCATTGGCAACAACCGTCACACACTGTATAGACTAGATCATTTTCCTGTGTTAGTCCCTTCTATGCTGTCTCCCTTTTGGTGTCACTGCCTTTCTTCGCCCATCTGCCTCCCACTTATATCTTTTTTAGCACCACATTTTCTCTCATCTTATTCCACACTGTGTCTTTATCACATTCTTCTCAATTATCTCTGATTCACGTTTTTTTTTTCTTTTTTCTTCAATGTGACTTTTGTCCTCTCCTCGCCTCCTTTTCATTCTTTTATTCCCACTCAGACTGATTCCTGGGCTTAGCCAGCACTGGTATAGGGCTGTGTTTGTCATATTGGGCCTATTTGTAGATAATTAGCTGCAATAATAGCCTCTCTGCAGGAGCCAGGGTGAGGGAGGGATGGATAGAAAGAGGGAGGGAGGAAAGGAAGAATCTGTCTTCCACCTCATGGGGAGAAGATCTGCGCCAGACTGTTTGTAGCATTGCATGTTAAGGAAGTGCAGCATTTACTGTACTACAAATAAAGAACTGGCAAAGTATGAACCCTGAAAACTCACTCAGAGGGCGTTTTATTAGCAACAGCTCTAATGTGGATGTGTTGATCTCACCAGTTTGTATCCAAGAAGTGGAGAGTTGAGGGTAAGTTGGGGAAAATAGTAGCTTTTTACAGGAGAGCCTGTGGAGTGGGCTCTTCAAATACATTAGTTTAAAAGGTGTTAAACCAAAAGCCTGCTTTCAGTAAATTTGCAGTAAATTGACCACAGTTATGAGTGAATGCATGCTAGAGGTTGCAGAACGGATCTTCTTTAGCCTGCTTATTAATGGCAAAAAATAGAAATATGCTGGGTAAAATTGTTCAGTGGATCCATAAGAGGTACCGAGTGAGAAATCAAAACACAGTACTATGCTTTCTACAGACATTGTTCTTCTACCAAGCTTGTCTGAAACCATCACTGTGGTTGGTATCATTAAGTCTTATCACTGACAACTCCCCCCTCCTCCGTATTTATTTAAGAGGTGACAAATGACAAAACAGCTTAGGAAGATGTCCAGATAGAGCGAACGTCAATAGCAGTAGATGCGGACGAGGATAAGCAAATGTCAAAGTGGGGGGAAGGAGACATCAATCAATAGGCCGAGCAATATCTACTCCATTATGGATCGCAGGGAAGTCGTCTTCCTAAAGAAAAAAAAACAAGAGACAACAAAGCTACTTTGTTTTTGTTAAATAATGTATGTATGGGGCAAAAGTGATGTATTTGCTGAGTATCACTCTTATTAACAGCTGTCTGCTGAATGGGAGCTACACTCTTGTGGAAGGAAAATGGAGGTGTGAAAAAAATGCAAGGGGGGAAAAGAAGTGAAGTGGAAAGAAATTCATGGTTGACATGGCTTGTTTGCAGCTTTAACACTAACTCGCTACACTGTATTCATACTGCATTGAAACCATGTATATAAATACATATATCCATGCTATTATCAGTCACTTAGTACTCTAAGTGTGGAAAATAACCCCTGGCAAATCATACCACACGTTGGCTTCTTGACTAGCGTCATTCCTAAAAGGCACAAAGCTCTATGACTGTGCATCCCTTGCTGCTGCTCCCCCCTGCCTCCTCGTATCCTCTTTCGTGCAGGAGGGGGGTCAGTGAGTCACCCCACTAAGCTGGAGACAGCAACCAGGCACCAGGCAAAAGGGTTGCTTTTGCTGGCAGCCATAGACACAGCATGGCTGGTACCAGTGGGGAGCAGAGAGAAGAGAAGCAAGGGAATAAAAGGGAGGCTCAGAAAGATATGTTTTGAAAGGGAGAGGCATAGATCAGATATGTTTTTTGGAAGCGATTGCTATGATTAGTCAGAAGAAGACACACAGTATATCCTACAATTCTCTGACAATCCTCATTCTGTATGTAAGGCCAAAAAACAAGTATAACAAATCTAAAGCTTTGAAATATGAAAAAAATAAGTTAATGTCCTTTAAATCTTTCTGAGCCAATCAAGCCTCAATCAGGGTTTTAATGACCAATAGCTTGGTCTGCTAATAAAGATTCACTTTAGGCAGAGTGTGCAGAAGTTTTCCTCTAAAAATTAAATTAAAAAAATAGGAAAGTATATAACAGTTCTGACAGCTGAGATGACAAAACTCCACCCAGACAGAAGCTGAGAAAATATTGTCTTGTGTATCAGACTCCTTATCAACATCTTCTTTTCCAGAGTAAAATACCCCATCATACCTTTTTAATTAGAAATTACCTTGAACAGTTGCAATGAATGTCTATAAAGCATTTCAACATGCACATCTGTAGAAAAACAACTGTTTTTCCAGTTTTCCGTTTTCTTCGGGCCAATATTTCCAAATAAAGTGCAAGAAGGATGCATCTCCACATTCGGCCTGGATATATGCAGTGGTCCCCATGTGATTAAGTTGGTAGTTAAATTGAGATTCAGTGACATTTTGACAGCAGTCTCATGTTCAAGATAACGCCAGCAAACTGCTTATGTGGAGAGGCACTCATTAAGCAAAGAATTCCCTGAGCTGCATGTCAACTGATTATTCAACCACTAAATGTAATCATATATGGCAGGCCGGGAGGCTCTGCACAGTGCATGTGTGTATTGCTTGTATGTGTTGCATGCAAAAATGTACAGTAAATGTGTGTAGAATTTTTTGTGTGACTGCTGTGTCTGTCTTCAACACACACCGAAATTGGTATTTACAGGGCTTAAGTGAGCATTTTTTTTAATGCCTGCTCCTAATGTGTCTGACTGCTTATGTGTACCTAAGTCACTGGCTTTCCATTTGATTTCTGCTGTAGCTACTTAAAGAAGTGGGTGGAGGTGAAATCAACATTAGTTTGTAATCCTGTCGTGAGTCTGTCCAGAGGAATTGTAAGAGAATGCCTCCGTCTTATAATGGTCGAAAGCTTGCATTATATTTCTAATCAAAGGACTGAGTGCAGAGGCACAGAGGCAAAACACATCTCAGAGAAGGTCACACATAATAATGACCTCTCACAGTGGATTTGAAGGCTTTCTTTCCAGTATCCTGTACCATAATTAATGCAAGTGCACATCTGTTTGAAAATGTTCTGACAAGCTCCTGTGAAATATAGTGCATCAGGTCTTGAGTATTATTGTATAATTTATAGTATATATTTTTTTCAGTTTGAGCAGTTGAATGTGTAATTTTAAGTTCATATTAGTCCAACCTGCAACATGTGTTATACAGAATTTCAACAGCAAATTTAGGTCGAGTGAGAACATTTATTTATAAACCATCTACACAGTGTATTCGTATATATGTTGAAGACCTAATTAGTACTTATATTTATTATCCTAGTTGTAGCATGTCATGTTTCTAGGGATGGCAGAGAAAAGAAAGAAATTCTCACATTTGAGAAACCAAAGAATGTTTTTGATCGAAAAATGCCTGAAACAATTTGTTTTTAGTCGATCGACTGATCAGATAACCAACTTATTACTGCAGCTCTGTTTTCCTTATTATCATTTTTATGTCAAGTTTAAATACAATGGAAAGGCAAGCAAGAAAAACTACATTTGATCCAGTAACTCCTGGTTCAGGATGATCATTCTAAATTAGCATTTTGTGTTGGTGGAACCCTGTTTCCACATGAATATTTATTTTCATATTTTTTGATGTGATGCACATGGTTATCAGACAGTATCAGTTTATTTTGCTTTCCTCTAATTTAACAAAGCCTGAATATTGTAGCATATACCACTTAACAACAAATACCATGTGCAACCATCAGCAAATGCAATTCCTCTGAGCAAATGGGACAAATAATTTCAGTGGGGACTTCAAAGGAAAACTAGACTGACCATTTCCTACCAGAGAGAAGAGACAGACACTCAAGCTGAAATAAATAAATAAATAACTGTGATAAGAGCTGTACAAATTGATCTTGTACCGGCATATGTATATGCGTTACTTCAAAACATATTTCCCCCATGTTGGTCTTTCAAGCTGTGTTTTTTTAAGAATCGCAAGATGAGAAAAATACATTTTTATGTAAATGTTGGGATCTCTTATTCTCATTTTAGCATAGCTCCTCAGAGGAAATGAGAGTGGCTCGGTTGCACTGCAAGCTATGTGTCCCCTACCCATCCTTGTGTTGTTGTGTTATACTGTGGACCTTATGTACGTGTGTATCAGCCAATCAATTCCACACTGGCCCTCAAGTGCCTTTTCCACGTTGACAACCTATCCAATCTCCTTTAGACACTGTAATAAATCCAAACAATAAAAAAATTGCTGCCTATAAAAATTTCAGCAGTGCAGGAAGGCCAATCTGGCTGTATTAAAAGTGGCTAAAATGCCATTACTGTGGCAGATCTGGATGTGAAATGTCATATTGGAGCAGCCCCACTGTGCCTGCAGCCCTGAGTAACACTGCCTCTTTGGAGACTGCAGCTGCCTCCCACAGATGAAAGACCATCCAGCAGCTCCGTTTCTCAGCAACCTTTTACCATCACCTGACCTTTGGACTGCAGAAATGTCTTTGATACCATGCCATGCAGTTTGGTATTTGCCTCTCTCTATATCATGACGTGTGCTCTCCCCCGGCTAAGGGTGGGCTTGTCTGTTTTTAATGAGTGTCAGAATGTAAAGTGTTTACTCTCCTACCTTTTGCTTCTTTTATGTTCTGCTGCCTTTGTTAAAGAGAGGTACTGTTACTGTGTATAGTTGACAGTGGTATTTTTACTCAGCTTGTTGAAGGGCAATTCTTCCGCCTTTTGTAAGGTATTAAATAAGAGATTTTTTTTCCGGCGTACTCTCTCTCTTCCTGGAAAAAAACAAAAAACTCAAGGCCATGGTGGCTTTGGAGATTTAGATCAAATTAAAGTAAAAATCAAGTGATAAAACTCTTACATTGTTATAAATCAGCAATCTGTGATGTACGGTGCTTTCAAACATCTATTTTGTGATTCTCTTTTAGTCAATGATTTCTCACATTTCCCACAATAACTCAGGGCTGTGCAGTTGCACAGGAGGTCCTGGGTTTCTCTCTGGTAGGACTGCAGCTAATGATTGTTTTCATTATTGATGAAAGAGCAGGCAATTTTTTTTTTGTGCGTAATCATTTTGTCCATAAAATGTTGTAGATTTCCCGTTGAAAACCGATTTAAATACTGGCTTTATTTAAAGGCATTGAAAGGCCCAAAACTGCCTCTGCAGAAAGGGGTTAATCGACTAACTGTTGCAGCTCTGCTAAGAAATTTTGCATCAAAGTGTGGTAGCGGCAAGAAATCAGACAGTATTTGCAGCTCGAGTTGTGTCATGTTTGCAAAGTGCAACATGCCCTGTTCTGTGACTGCATTGCTTTTCTGTTGTTCAAACTGCTGTCAGTGGAGGAATTTTAAATCCTCCACCCTGATGTTTATTGTTGATGGTTTAAATTTTTGAGAAAAAAAATCATAATCATTTTAGCTGTGTAGCTGTCCTAATATTTAGGGTAGAGTATCTTCATTTGGGGTAAGGAGAGACGTCTCTGCAAGTGCCACAAAATTCAGCTGTTGCATACTTCCATGACTCACACACTCGAAGCAGACTTAATAGCTCCAATGACATCCTTGTGGGTGCAGGTTGACCTGCTTGGCGTATTTTAAGAGGAAATAGGGACTGACTAGCTCCCCTGCTGCTTCCCCTCTATCTTCACCACAGTAAATTCTGTGTGGTGATCACTGAACTCAGCTATCCCTGCCGTCGGACAGATTATGATTTCTATGCCACTGTGAAATGTTTTTATATCTTAGACTCCCACTGGAGCTGTGTACATCTTAAAATTAATACTAAATGGAAAATAAAGTGTATAAATCATTAAAAATATCTCGGTAATGTCGCTATTTTCAGTGGCGATTCTAAGTATTGCAAACTTATCTAGACTGTTGTCTGTTTGCTAATCTCTGCCTCCTACTTATCACACTAAAAGACTGAGGCTAAGTTGAACCAGGAAGAAGGTTAGCATGCTCACCATATGACCAATGTAGAAGACACAGACAAGAAAGAAAGTCTACACTCGGATGTAGGTGTTTTTTGCAAAAATCAGTTGGTGGCTGACAATTGAAAAATTCACTTTTTTAAAGAATAATGTAACTCAGATCTACAGGTATATTCCCCACCATGAGCACGTCATGCACTTTCATTGTAAATGATGTCGTGAGTGTTTGAACAAAAGCCCGGCCTGTTTATGATAATTTGTTGACTGGTGTCTGGCAACGGCAGTGATGAGGTTGAGGGCTGGGTGCCTGGGGGAGGCTGAGGGTAGGGGGGGGGCATGCGGTGTCCACAGCTGGATAGCATGGCAGAGGTTTTAAATGTCAGCGTTGAAGGGGGATGCGGCTGCCATTTGGCCTGACAAGCTGCATGCCAAGAGACTGGCAGCGGGATGCAGGGGCAGCGTGCTCCTGGTCCCGGCCACAGAGCTCTCACCTTCTGCCATTTATCATGCGGCTACTTGCCTAGCGCATCTGGCACCTTAGCATTGACGGCAGCAGGAAAAGCCCTTGCTGCAGGCTAACCAGTGGCCCGTGGTAATCTTTTTAACATCACAACAAAATTAGGCCACTAGTTGTTTTTTTTTTAGTCTAGTGTATCTTATGATTTAGTTGTCAGAAAAGCAGCACTATTTTGATAAGTGGAGGCTTTTGAGTTTAGTTGAGTGGAGTGTTGGGCAGATTTTGCAGCTGTAATCCACAGTGTGCATTTCCCTAAATTACATCTTAAAGTAGTGACCAAGCACAGGTTGTAAAATAGCAAGTAATCTTAAGAATTAAATAATTATTATCTGTTCATGTGTTTATCTTCATTAGTCATGACTGTCTTTTTAAACACCACATTATAAGTTTGTGGTTGATTGAAGCAGTAGATTAATTATTGCTCAGTGGGCACACAATACGGAAACCACTTTGCTCTCAGTAAATTAAATGTAATCAACTGTCATATCATCTTTTATTGACTTTAATTGACTGTAATTGTGAGTCCTGCTGTAACTGCTAGTTACTTTCTACATGGCAAGGTCAACTAAATTGCTTGATGAGCTGTTATGGTCTTTTATATGATGACCTTGACTTGGGAGGGTGTATGAGTATCTTCCATCTGTGGTGATAGAGCATGAAATGAAACTAGACCACTCTGCTGCAAAGTGGCCTCATATCTGCTGGTTGTGTTCACTGCTTAAAAACACTATGCTGTAATGGTCTGGCAATATTTACACATGGCATTAAATATTGAAGTGATAGAAATCTCTCTGTTATACCTGTTAAAACAGCTACTCAGGAACAGCTAAATGGCTGTAATCACATATATTTCTCTAAAAATAGTTGTTTAAACTATTTTGAGAGAATGTAAATACTATCAAAATAAGTATATAAATAAGTATCTATTCATTTATCATATGCCTTAATAGATACTTATTCAAATATTGGATCCTGTTGAGCACACTTGCAGAAATTCAAACTTCAGTTTTTCCTTCACTTGGGTTTGTACCTGCTATTAAATTTTACCTAATAACCATTACTGTGACAGCATTCGATAAGTAAAACTAATTAGGCCCTTTAGCCATGAACTGAAGATATTTCTTTAATGTGTTTGCTGTAATATATGTTGTCATTCTTCCTAATATATGATGCAATCATTGCACATGTAGCCTACATGTGAAAGTAAAAAGTGGTGGCAAAGACCAGTCACTAATATCGTGCTATGAACTGCAGAAAGGTCCTGCTGTGACGTGATTTTCACTTTACATATCACAGCCGTGTCCATGTGTACACAGTTGCCAACGTGCCTATTTACATTCACAAGCATGCCTGTCATGTAGGGTGTTAGCTGCAAATGCACAGATGGCGTGGTGCAGGTGGATACCTGTATAAAAATAGTATTATCTTCTCATAAACAGAATCTGCTACAAGTATACCAAGCCAGATTCATACACACAAAAAGCCCAGACAGATAGACACAAAACTGTATGCAGCTCAAAAACATACACAACAGCAGTACTGTATCATTTGTCTCATGAACCAAACACATTTCTGTATTTTATCTGGAACATGGATAAATGAATCAACAAACATCCCCCACTTTGGGGCCAATCTGTATGATTCTGAGGAAAAATAATAGATAAAATGTGCCATTATTCATAACTTCAACAACATCAAGATCTAATAGAAGGAATTACATTTCATTGTTAGAAACAACAAAAGGCAAGAGCATCTTGGCAAGTCAGCTCCATACAATCATGCAATCACATGTCCGTCACTTTTCATTACATTATTCACTTTGAAGGAGGAGGGGGAAAAAAAGACATCATCACAGCTTCTCAAAAAGCCATACAGTGTAATTATGTTTGTGGGTGAAAATAGGCTAGATTGATTATATGCATTTACAATAATGAGCCGTCAAAGTATTATTACGTTACAGAGCCTTCAAAATCTTGACATAAATCATAATTAATTCTGCCTTCAGAATTTCTGATCAGCCATAGTTTGTATTGTTGTCAGAGGTTGTGTTGTGAAGCGATGGGAGATGTTAGTGGCAAACAGGCGGCTGATACTGTACTACAGCTGTGGCAGCAGTCTCATTAGGGATTCACAGTGGTTTCTCTCGACGAGCAGCGCTGCTTGGTTTGGCTTGGGGGCAGACTACTCTTACAAAACTGCTGGAGCTGTGAGACAGACAGACAGACAGCGAGACACGCAGGGAGGCTGTGGTGCTGGGCAGGCAGAGAGTCGGCTCTGTTTGTGCAGAGGATTGTTTTGCAGCGTGAGGCCCCTGACTCTCCCCCAGCTGATTGGTGTGGCTTCATTAGCAAGGGCTGCAGCTCCTCCGATTAGCAGTAATTAAAGAGAGAAATCAGAGCGCTTGCCTCCAGTCCAGACACAGCCAGTGCCTGTCAAGTGAGATCGCCATGGAACAGATCTAGCATTCCTGGCCGCCTGCCACTCCACAACCACCCCCCCACCCTGCACCCCTCTCCCTGTAAGAGTGAGTCTGGGGGAGAGGTATGGGGTGTTGGCATCCGTGCCAAGTTACCCCCTCAGTAACCCCTGGGGTTACACAGGCACACACGCCTGTCCCCGCGGGCGCACGCTGGACCGGCGTCGTCATGGTGATAACAAGGGAAAATGTTTAATGAAGACACTGATGAGAATTTATGAGGCTGTGGCCGTGTGCATTTACAGGGATACGACCCTTAGCCCATCACACGCTACCTCCTGTGGTTCTACATCTATATCTTCACTTACAGATGTAGCTGATCAGTGGGGCGTATGCTCAGGCAGGCGGCCTCAATATGCTGGTCCACCAGCACCAAGGTACAGTTGGAGACACATGGCCTTGGTTGTCCAATCAAGTTAATCCAGTGTGATCAGAAATGTAGGTTGTTTTCATTTTGTCTAAACTAGAAGAATCAGTATCTAATAATTTCTTGAGAGGCATTCTCATGGGGGCAATTTAAATACAAATTGTATTAGGAAGGCTGTATACTCCAACCGAAATTAAATTATGTGTTTTCACACCAGTAAAATGGAGGAAATGTGACCATAAAAAAGTGTTGATTGCCACAATGTGCACAGGCCGGGTAGCCAAACTCATTCACCACCCATCAATACACTCTCTGCTGCAATAGACGAATGGTGTATGGTGATTGGTTTTCACTTGGAGATATTTCTTTCTGGTTTATTTCTTGTTTTGTGTGCTCCCATCCTGTACCTGGCTTGGTCACCATTAAACAAACAGACCATGGGTCTCACTGGGTGTGCTATCATTTGCTCGAGGCGTCATATTCAACAGGAGTTTAACAGCCCTTGACAACACGCCAAATTTGATTCATTTTAAGTACACTGCTGACTTTGGTGCGAACACAAGTGGAAGGCCATCTGGAGCGTGAGGTCCTTTGCACTGTTAAAAACTGATAAGTATATTTTTCACAGATGTATCTTAGCAGACACAACATAACAGGCTGCAGATGCAAGTACTTCAAGTCATTCATTCAGTGAACTAAAGGTATAGTTATGCAGGGATCAGACACTGCAACAGTGATTAAAAAAAAAAGATTTTTGAATTTCCAGAAATTATTGCTATGACTTGGTCCAGAGACATGTCGGACTACACGTTAAACCCTGATCAGTCATTGCTTTACCTGCAAATATGATGGTGTTGGAGGGGTTGGACTGACTTTCAGAATCAGGAATGTCAACAACCATGAGTAACATAATGTACTTGTATCATCTTGTGCCCTAGTTAAGCGTTAGTACTCCTAAAAATACAATTCACCCCAACCTTACTCTGGGATTGTGGCAGAATTTTAGCTCTTTGCACAATTAAATACAGCTCCACTGTGCTATATTCATGCAGCTGTAGAGAAATACAGTGTTTCAGAGGCTTTCAGATTGTATATGGACCCAGGTGTGGAGAGGACACATCCTATTGAACCCATGAAGTCACTCTGTGCTCTCCTCTGAACACTACTCTTTGTTCCTTTACTGTCAGTCCCAGTATCAGAGTCTCCCAGCCCACTAAGTCTCTTGTGACTGGGGTTTCAATTATGAATGCTACCTTTGACTACCTCTGTTATTCCGCGGCAGCCCACATATCCCTGCCTGCCACCACTCATGTGTGACTTGATGTATTGTCTCACTGTTTTCCCCCCTTTCAAAATTAATTGCAGTTTTATCTCTCCCCAAGATAAAAAAAAAGCCTGCCGAGAACATAATAGTCTAAAAGTAGTGTGGATTCTATTCAATCAAAACAATTAAAACCTTGGTGTTTTCCTCACTGTTTTTGACTGTGGACGTGTTGGATGAGATTTTTAGTGGCAGTTCTTCTTTTATCTCTTCACACAGTAGACTGAAGCATTACCTTCTATTACCTTTCATGATTGAGCTGTGTTTGAGCAAACTCCGATCACATTCTGGACCTGGCCATTTTATTTGGTTTCTTTTCTTAACTTTTCAACTAGAGTATCATGATATACCTCACCAAAAACCTAATTACATCTTGAAAATGATTGTTGTCATTGTGACTTATGCAAATCTGAGTGTAGTTTGCGCTGTCTCAGACCACAATGCAAACATCTTCACTTATGCCTGTTTGATTTTTAGTTTAATTTTAGGTATGAGCGTCATTTGCTAACTTTGCTGAATTAATTTTGGCTGACATTTTAGCAAACACGAAAGTCATCTTTGTCAGGCACATTGCTATTGTCAATAAAGCTGCAGGTAGAGAAGACCATTACTGTCAAGCATTTAGAAATTAAAGCTACACCGTAAACGCCTAAAGAAAAAAAAGTTGAACTCAACTGGGCTTGCACAAACATAGTTGATGGCTTTTCCGGAATTAGCTGATCCAGTACAGAAAGGGAAGATCAGAGCTTAAATTTAAAGCTGCGCTTCAATTTAAGTAGCCACTCAAAGGAGATTTACTGGTAAAAAGGCCTAGCCAAGATCTGATTAAAAGTTTTAGTAATTGAGTGTTCGCTTAACCCCTCCCCCAAACAGCGATTGTCCAATCATAGCTTAGACACATCAGGTCTGCCAAGCTTTGAATTTCACCATGTTAAAGCGGTGCGCATGGGGTGGTAGTAACAGTGATACTCAGTTTTTAAAAAGTTTGGAGGGGGTTATCTTTTTTTTTTCCTCTGAATTAAACAGGTGTTTGCTCTAACGTAAGCTGCAGTTGTTAGCATGTGCATGGGCTAACTAATCTCTGTGTGATATCAATGATCAATTGTTTAAAAAAGAAAATACTAAGAATTTTTAACTGTAAATCTACCTGTTATTATAAACTGAATATGTGATTTTCGACAAAGGAAAGCATCACAGGCATTACAGCATTAAACAAGGGGAGTCCTGCTTTGCGAACAATGAATTCAATTGAAATTTAAAAGAAGCAGGCGATGGATGTGATGGCCATTTAGCACTATCTAATGCAGATTAGTCTATAATTATCATAAATGATTTACACTAAATACGTATTACTTTGTTGTTATCCTCAGAGATTACAACAACATCTTCTATCTCTTTACTGATATGGTGTGATTTCCTACTCCAGGCTATGACGCCATAGCTTCGTTCTGGATTTCACATTGTTGTGCAGCCATGTGGGTTTGCCTCTCTGCTTTAAATATAGTCAAGATGACAGCCGTAGCATTTACCTTGATGTTTACTGCTTTGAACTACTTGGCATGGGCAATGCCTGGGCTGGGATTCACATGAGAACGAGGCCTATTTGAACAAGCTCATCTGGGGAAAATACCAGAATGACATGGCTGACACACACACAGGCTTTGAATGGTTCCTCTCTGAGCAAGTGATGAGCATGAGACACAGCAATTCAAATGTTTCAAGTAAAACCCAGAAATGGGACATTTTTGTATCTTTGAACATCATCCATCAGGAAACATGGCGCCCCCCACCTCCCCACCTTCTCTTTCACACACACACAAGACACAATGCATTTAAGACATTCACCTCACTGTCAAGTTCCTGCACCTTAAGTGATGTTTAAAAGGGAGTTTAGACAGGAAAGCAAAAGTGTCACCTTTTATATTTTATCTCAGTATAAGAGCTATTTTATGACTGGGGGGTAAAGTCAAACTGCAGTGTACCAACTAACAATATACCAAAATGGCATCATTGTGCAGTGAATTCAGATGGACAGATTTTCAAACCAAACGTTGCTGCTTTTGCCAACATGAGAGCTTTGTTTCATTGTAAATGTTAACAGATAAGAGCAAAAAATAGAACACTTAAGAAGAAAAGAGTAAACCCCCAGATGAGACTTTTGCTACTCTTGTAGTATCACTTCAGCAATAACAATAACAGCTGGTGGATCTGGTTAAAAAAAAAAAAAACAACACCCAAATGTGTTTTGTTTTGCATGCATTTCTCTCTGCATTACAGTTCGAAGCTAATCCTCCAACACCTTCCCAAATGGAGCCACAGCAACAGTCGTGCTCAGATATTATTATGAATAATTTATTGCACCCCATTTCAAAGAGCCGAGCAGAATTCCCAACTATTCTTGGTGTAAGGGTAGCACATGTTAGTTAAGTCTGCAGGTTTCTTGTGCAGCACCGTAAATGGCATTAGCCTCTCACTGATGTCATTATTGTGTGATTGCTATGTGGACCAGTGGCTCAGTGTGCTACAGATAAGCAACCCCCCCACCCTCCTTCGCCCCACTCATCCTTTGCAGGCTGGTTTTCTTCTGTTTGCTCAAATATATTACATGCTCTGACTTGTGTGTGTCCCAGTGAAGGTGTCCAGCTAGTGCACTTGCAGGTATACACACTCAGATGCATTGTGGATGTGTATTTTGCAAGAGCGATCCACACCTGTGCATGTATATTCAGATTGCACACACAGGGACAGACATGTAAATATACTCACAATAGTGCAGCCTCTAGGTGCAAGCAAATATCTAAGCAAGATATTGTCTCTTCATCCCTTTTCTCACGCACGAGCATGTGGATGCCTCTGCTCTGCCATCTCAGGTGCTGCACTTGATCCTGACATTTGTTTAACATTCCTCAACCCCCCTCTCTCAGCGACATGGTGAAGTACCGCACACCTCCTTCTCTCGCTGTTTAAACACACTCGCCGCTTTTCCATCTTTTTTTTTATTAGAAATGTGAAATGTGTCATGGAGGCAAACACCGGAGCAGTGCAGGGAAGAGGACAGATAGGTCTTGCAGGACTCATGGCGACTGTTCGAACACGTGTTACCCCGAGGAAGTACTTACTGGAGGAACACACAGGCGTGACAGCATCTACGAATTTCACCAGTGACCATAAGAGTGACTTCAGTATGTTCCTGAATTTGACTGCTTGTAGGTTTTTGTGAGAATGAATCGATGCACGTCAAACCTCCCTGGTGTGATAACCATTAGCACTGGCCTCGCTGGAGGAAGTGACATGAGTTGTGAAATCGTACTGTGCAGTGAGTAGTAGTGGCTGAAATGTGTGAAAATGTGTCCATTTACGCAGTGTTCAAGGGAAGGAACACAACAGGTGCCAAAGTCAGGCTTTCCTTCAAAGAGCAGGTAAAGATGGTTTCTGGTTCTTGACAGACATTTTTTCTTCTTCTTCCATTTTCATCCACTGTGGTGTCAGGGGAATACCCGTGTTTGGGATGAGTGTGGATTTAGATAGGGCTGACGGGTGGGTTAACAGGGTATCTCATATGTAAAAGACCGAACGGGTCTCTCTTCCAGTTCACCAGAGAACAGGATAGATATGATCGTATGGTTGACTTAATGTAGGGACTGGTTTTCTGGGGATTAACTTCAGGGGCCACTATTTCTTTCTTTCCGGTAATAAAAACCACTCACTGGCAGTCATGATAAAAGTCTCCCACCATGCATTACTCCTGCATCCGTCCTGCATTAGTACAACAGCGGGTACTGCAGCTGGTTCTTTCTTATATTTAAACTCAATGCTGCAAGATAAAGAAAATTTGCCTCTCGAACGACGGGTGGCTGGACCATTTTTGTGCCCTCTGGCAGGCGAAAACAGAATTTGGATTCTGAATAATTCCTGATAAATGAGTATGCAAGTGTGCAGAAAGCATGACCTGAAAAATGTCACTCCTAGGCTGAATAAGGATGGATCAAACTTTACTAGTCTGTTTTAGAAACCAAAAAAAAAAATTTTATTAGCATAAAATAGCAAAATGCCCTGACAATTTCAGCTCTGCAGCAGCCTTATATATATTAAGCCTTGTATTTTAGAGTTTGGGGGATGCTATACAAAAATTTGTTGAGTCAGTTTGAGTGTGCTCTGCACAGATTTCGTCCCTGTGGGCCGCCTGGTTGGCTCTGTTTTTTTGAAGGTGGGGTGGCGTCCGATGCGGCCACGGACCCAGGCTGGACAGCGAGCTCGTTTTTGTTCTCCCCTTCACATTGCCAACTCCAGCTGTCACACAGAGGGACAATAGAGAAGAGGAGGGGGTGCTCTCTGAATGGAAAAAATAAACTGGAGAGCCCCCCGTCACACAGCCCCCCTCCTCAAGACTCGTCATCTGCATTTGACAGGACCCCCGTTCTCCTCTCTTCACCGCCCCTTTTCTTTTTCTTTCTCCTTTTCTCACCCTGTGCTCTCCATAATCCCCCTTTCTCTCTGTCTCTCTCTGCTAACTGCAGCTGTTGCTCTCCATTGGATCATTTTTTTCAGACTGATTGCTAATTAGGATTGCATTTTAGTGAGTTTTATCTTTAAAACTTGTTAAACTTGCAATTTTCCCCTCCTTTTTTCTTTATTCCGGCAGATCTTCGAGGGGACCAGAGAAAAGACTTAGCCAATTATACACAATTTACTGAGCATTTTTCAGACTGCACCCAATCTCCCATGCAGCATTCATATACTTTACAACTACTGTACTGTGTGGTAGCCTCTTATTATAGTGCTCACTTCAGCTTTGAATGCAGAAGCCTACTTTGAAGAATAGATTGCCCCATCTCCCTTATTCTGCTCACATAACTGAATCCCTGGGAGAGGGAGCAGAGGAAAAGGAGAGCCTGAGAAAACAGCAATTCACACACCAAACACAGAGACCCCTAGTAGCTCAACAAATGAGTGACTAGCCCTATGTCCATTCATATCGCCCCTCAGCCCGCAAGCCTATTAGCCAGGCATCGCTCCTTGAACATTCACTGTCGACAACATGTGGAGGCATCGCTATAGCAACCAGTGGATATGACATGTGCAATGGACGGGGACTCCTGAGCTGCTGAATATAAGGAGGGGCTCAGCCTTAACTAAATGATCGCAAAAAACCCAACCCCACCACCTCCCCATCTCTTTTCATAGGCACAGAGGCGCTGAAAGGACTCACTAGTGGGGCTTCTGCACATTCTTCCGAAGCTCGGAAAATCAGGCGGGCATATCCCACATTCTTCTCCCTTTTCTTATTCTTTCCGACTCTCTCCTTTTTTTCTTTTTTTTTCTTCTTTTTCTTCATCTGCGTGTTGAAGCCGCGGTCTTTTGTTGGCGCTGGGGGACGCATGGGACCCTCGCAGGGGAACTTTTGGAGAAGCGGACTGAGTGGGCGACCAGGACGCGCAAACGCTTCTTGGAGCTGCGTCGGGCGTCAGTGGTTAACCATGCTCTCTGGAATACAAGACGCAGCATCCCCCGTTTACTGCGAAATGTGCGCTCTGCCCCGAGACATGGATTTGGGTAATTATCTCCCGGCTTGAGCGTGTGTCCGTCCTGTTTTTGTGCCGTATTCAGTGTGCAAGTTTTAATGCGCCAAATGCGTAAAAAGGCGCCGTAAAGAAGCGGCCTTGAAAACTTGTGAACAATCGTAACATCACGTTGAAAGCTGGGTTTGTTTCCGGGGTGAATGAGAATGATTTTTAGCGTGTTGCAGAATATTGTAGGATCTCTAGTTTCATGGTTTCATTCTGTTTCATTTCCTTTCTGCTGCGAGAGTCTGCTGGTGATCGAGTCTCCCAAACCCTATGGGATAAAATGTGATAGGGAGAATATGCATGCAAATACAGTTAATCTTAACGTAAGCTTTTCGGGGGGGAAATATAGTAGAACTGAATGTCGAACCCAGTAGTGTTCCTATGAGCACATCTGGCTGCAGGGGACAAAGTTTCTGTGCAGGTTCATCCTACCTGGTGGTGTCCGGCAGCAGCTTCAACTCATAAACCCAGAGAACTGAAAGGTGGTGAATCCGCTCTGTGTTTGCATAATTTATTATATTATAATCATGCATTTAGTGGAAAAATATTCTTAATTCTCTGTATCTAATTTAAAATATTATGCAGTTGGTTTCTTATTCAGCTCAGTTCCATTCTGTTCTATGGTATTCTGTTTTTTGTATTTATTTCCAGAGGTGCAGACTGGGACTAGACTGAATGGAAATAAACCTTTTTATGTTGCAGTTTTTAGAGTGTTTTATAGTTCAAGTTAAACTTTAAATTGTTTTATTTCTTCCTTTCTCTGAAATCAATAATTATTTCCAAGTGTTTTTAGAGTTTGCAAAATTGTCTAAATAATAACACCAAAAATTTATACCAGCATTGTATTTTTTATTTATTTTTTTTGTAGATTTAAACAGTTTTATACAGCACATGATGACGCCAGTATTTCCTCTATCCAAGAAAAAAAGCATGCTTGGAAAATGTTGTAGCAGGGCTAAATTTGTTATTTCATGTGTGATATTTTTGTTAATATCAGAATTCTCACTCTCATTTTATTTCATGGAAACAACTTTAAATATATATTTTTAAATATTTTATACTTTTCAGATCTGCAATTGTGTATTCTCCAACTTTTTTTTTTATAAACCTTGATCTAAGGTTGGTTGAGGTTTTGCAGTTGTGTGTTTAGGAGGATTTTCCTCTTGTACTTCTTGAAGGTATTGTGATGTGAGTGAATGAACGGCCAGCCGCCCCAACGACACCTCTCCTCCTGACCTTTCCTCTTAACATTTGAATAATCCAGAGCACTGAAATCCATCTGCCCCTTGTCTCCTCTCAGATTGGCTAATTCACTAGACAGGGCCAATATGAATAGAAGAGAGAAGAAGAAGGGGGATGTCTGTTAGAGGCAGAGAGTAATAACTTCACTGAGTCTGAATCCTACACACATGAGACACAAATAGCAGTCTGGAGCATGATGTTAAAGAGATCAATGGAAGTGCATTTGCTGAGGTTTAAAGAGTGAATTTTGATTAGAGGTAGATTTCATTAGGGGGGAAAAAATCTGATCTACAGATATCAAATTGCACTAAAAATTCCTGACATAGTATTTTAACATCAGAGTAAAATCACATTTAAGTAGAAAAATATTTGTTGGGAGTTTCGATTGTGGTAAAAATTAGTAAAATTAGATTTATATTTATCAGCATTTAACGATTAAAAAGCTGTTTTTCAGTCAAAATGGTTTAATTTAGTTGTGTTTCTGAATATGCTTTATTTAATCTAGTTAAATCTTTTTTCTTTTTCTTTTTTTTTATAAAAAAAAAGTATGGTAAAATAAAATTGTTACCAAAATAATAAATAAAAAAGCTAATAGAGATAACTCTGCAGGGCCATGAACATAATTCTTAGCCTCACATCTCTTCCCTTTTCTCCATCTTTCTGTATCTCCTCTGGTTTCTATCTAACACGATTACCACCTTCAAACACTCTTTTATGCTTGCAGTACATTTCAAGCCTGTTTGCTCCCACAGTGGAAATGCTTTTTATTCATTTCAAGGTGTTCATCTGAAGATATTTGAAGAGGAGCCACAGATTGTAGAGGGCCATGTCTTTGACTAACTTTGTTTTTTTTTTCTTCCCTTTCTTTTTCTAAATAAATAAATGATTGAATGCAAAGGGAAGAGCTTGAGTTTGCTAGTGCTGGAATAGGTTAAAGCAGGTTTGAACCAATAGGTCTATAGGGGGCATTTTGGTTTCAGAGTCTTGAGCCACTCCACACCGATGTGGCATTTTGTGTCTACAGTGTTGAATACTAAGTGAGTTTTCAGGTGCTGTATTTTCAATTTTTTACCGTGTGATTATGTCGGAGAAGCTGACAAAGATTTGCATTCTCAACAAGTACTCAAGCAAATGAAAATTGTGTTAATTTATAAATGTCATTCCTGCTGTCTGTATGTTCATTTGATCACTGAACAGCACAGATGAGTCATTGGATCGAGGCCATTTCTCCCCTCTGTACTTGTATATGAGCCTCTTCAAACCTCTCAGTTGTTGTCTAACCCCTTAATGCTTGATTGAAACTACATCCTCGAGCCACAGCAATTACAATCAACAGCAACTGTCATCAGGCCCAACACAGTAATGGAAAAGACCTGGGCATCCACACCACCACTAAAACATTGGCAATTACGGACCACAAGGTCAAACTACATTGTTACTGGTCTGAGGTGAAGTGTCTTGTTTTGAAAATGGTATAACAAGATGTAGCCATCCTTCAGCCAGCCCATTAGACCCCTCAGGCTAAATGTCAGAGCTCTGCCATTTTTATTTTTTTTTCCAAGTCAAGTAGATTTGATTCGCATCACCCATCAATCTTTCAATATTACAAGCAGACAATTAGGAGCCTGCTGATGTATTTGTGCACTGTTATTGATATTGCCCTTTTGCAGCTATTGGCATGTGTGCAGCTGAAAAAATTAGATCAAAAACTGCGGAGAACTGGCTTTTGCAGAAACCCCAGATTTTTGTGTCTATTATAGAGAGCAGAAAGAATTATTTATTTTAAGTAAAATGTGCTGGGCAAATAGTATTTCTCTGTTTTTTGAGAGTTAAATACAAAACTAACTTGGCAGGATGTCTATATTTTATGCAATCAGCAGAGAAAATCTTTAACAGTAGCTACGTTTTAGGTATCATTAATTACTCTTGCCGGTTATTGCTCCTAATTATTGCTGTTATGCTCTCAAAATTTTCTGTATCAGTGGGGCCCAGAGGGAATTTATCATAACAGTAAATGGCCGCAAGTAGACCAGTTATCAACACACAGGCCAATTCTTTAACCTACACTGATAAAAATCTTTTAGGTGATATTACAGCTCATTAAAAACAGGTCTGCCACAGTGAGACAAACACTATACCTTCCTGTCTGAATTAACATGCAGTGTGGGTGTGAATATTTGAAAAGGCTTTTCTATTCAACTGGTGGATGTGTGAAGGTCCAGTCTGGGCTACTTGTGTCTCTCCAGTCCTGGTAGCCATTAGCTGTGAGGCTTGGGCCAGGGCCTAATCCAGCCAAACTCAGGACCAGAGGAGCTAATTAAGCACAAGCTTTTAGTATCCCAACCTCCTGTAGCTGCACAGTGCCAGCCTGCCTCATGCCAGCACTAAATGGGGTTGTAAATATCTATAGTGGGACACAGTGTGGAACCAGCACTGGACAGGGGCTGGTAATAGGGGTTGACTGAGTCTGAATGCACATTATAAGGCCAGTGTTAGGCTGGCTAATGAGTGGGGCTGGTCAGACAGTGGTGGTGGTGGGTGGAAGGAAAGAGCGGGGAGGAAGTGGAGGTAGGCGAGGAAGCTCTCTCCACGCTGTTGCATCAAGACAAGCCTTTAGGTGAAAACTGATGCACCGCAGACTTGATATGGCGGTTGCTGTAAATCAAAAATGACTCCATCAATCAGGAAAAAGATGGAGTAGCATCCTTTACTGCCCTGACAGTGTGTTCTCTCTCTGTTTGTGTGTGTCCTCCAGAGGGGCAGCCTGACCCAGATCCCTGTGGTAAAGGAGACCAGGGTGGAGTCGGGCCAGTTCCTGCTGCTCTCCGTCCTCTGCATGCTCTTCATCCTGGTGGCGTTGGCCGTATCCACCACTTTCTTCTGCGTACGCCAGCGCTCACACCTCCACATGAAGGAGAAGCTGGCCAGCCTGGGGACTGACACCAGTACTGATGCCACCGCAACCTATCAGGTTAGTTCAGCCCCCTCGCTATGAGCCAATCAGAGGCCAGGACACTTAGCCAGCACTCTGCCATTGGTAGGATTCACACTGTGTTCAGATACAGCTGATTATGTGATTGGTTTGTGAGAGTATATTGGTTAATGTGTGTACACGTTTGAGTGATTCTCTGCTACCTGCTCCTATGATGGTTTTTAGCTGTGATAGTGATGTGCTTTTTTTTAAATTAAATTCATTGTTTTTTTTAAAGTGCAATAATTTAAATCAGAAATCAGTTTTTGTGTTTATTTACATCTTTTTTTTTCCTTCTTTATTCCTTGCATTTTCGACTTATTGCTCCAATAGATCTTCACTGCATCCAATTATTCAGTGTTCACCCCTGCCTGAGAAGTGTGTGTGTGTGTGTGTGAGAGAGGGAGAGAGACAGGGGAAGAGGCCGCCGCTGTGACCTATTCCCACTGTTCCTCCAGGGCCACGGGCAGCCTGGGCTGTATTGATTTTCAGCGTTGGGGCTCAGCTGTACCCAGCGTGGCACTCAGAACACATTTATCTGCATGTCGCGTTAACATTTTCAATATTTAATCAGGTTTTCACAGGGCTGCGTTCCAATCAAAAGCCGGAGGTGTTACAGTGTTATGATGGTGGCCACAGAGAAGCAAAAATGCAAAAATGAAATGCTTTTTTTTTCCTCTTAGAAATTAACATTATGTCCATTAGCATTTATATTATTTGATTATGGAACATTGCTGTTTAAATATTGTTGAAAATCATGTTGTGCTACAGTGCAAATTTTAGGTTATGTGTGGCACCTGTTCTTTCTCAGTATATCTTAAGGGATGGATAACTGAACTGCTCTGTCAGGCATTCGTGTGGGTGTGTTCTCCATGTCTGACAGGTACAATTGTTTTGGAAGAGCTGTTTGCAGTGGGAGAGAGATATTGTTAGATGGCAGCACAGACTGTAGACATTGTTTCCTCTTGGCCTGTTTTTGTTCTTATGACTAGTCTGAAAGAGGGGGAAACAGGGGAAACTGTAATCCCATGACCTGCACTCCTCTCTGGGCTCCATGTGTCTCTCCTCTGGCCCTCACTGGTGTTAACCGCATCCCCCTGCCTGCTTCGGGGACCATTTCTCGGCTCCGGTACAGCACGGCGCTTTGCAGAGATGTTGAGAAGTAGGATGAATTATGAGGTGGACCTGGATATTGCCCCGAGGCCAAGGCCCAGGGCACCGCTTCATGGCTCTAATCATTAAAGTCTGACGGCAGGAAAGCTGATCCAAGACCAGGACTTAGAGAGGCCTGTGCTCCAGAGGGAAATATCGCTATGATAGATCATGAGATAGCATGTGCTTTCACAAGGCATTTTCTGTGGCCTGCCCTGCCCTCTGTCTTATTAATTGAGTATGGATATGGATTGTGTGGAGATGACTGGCTTTGCCTCCCAAATCCAAATATAAAGGCTTTTACAGATTATGAATTTAACATAGAAATACCAAGTGTGACCACACCTTATGGAGGGAATTAGGCAAAAGTGTGTGACTGTTTACATGTTTGTGTCTACATATAGAAAAGTACATGTGTAAGATTGCACAAATATAACAGTATGCCTGTTTTTTTTCTTGCACTTCCACTACAGTAGATAATGCCTAGTCTTCGAATTTTTGATGCACTGCCTCTGCACTGATACATGATAGGAGAAAAGCTGAGTCATTGGGAGAAGGGTAATCTTCATAGCAGTGGGGTTTTTTGCAAATCTCAGACACCTGGATATATCAATCAAAACAGAGTTATACTTTACAGTTCTGCCAGTGCATTCTCATCTGCTTTGGTTCTGTGTGGTTATATACGTTTACGATGGAAATCCCATTTGATTGATGGCTGGATTATCCTGTTATGTTTCTATCTTTGGGAAAAATGGATCCAAGTTCATTTCCCCCAAAGACTGTGTGGTGATTCTATGCAGGATGTTACTGTAAAAGATCAAGTTTTTTTCATCACTAAAAGATCTATTCTTAAACAATGAAGACAGTCGCTGTGTGGCAGCCAGGTGTGACATTCTGAATTTATTCTATAAATCCTGCAGGGTTCCTCAACCATGTATTTTTGACATAATTAGTATAAGCTCTATAATCCACAAGGATAAGCCATTAATCTACAGACAAGTGAGGACAGATCAAGTCAGCCTAGATACAGGATTTTACAAGGTGCATTTATAGAGCTCAGCCCCTAAGAGCAAGGATAAGCACATAACATAAATAAAACTATTGTTATGTACATGAAAAGAAGATAAATACATGAAACCTTACAAGGAGTCTGTAAAAAAAAAAAAAAAAGAAACAACATTTTTGATGATCCAGTGCTTCACCATCATCTCCTCTAATCCCTAGGAGCTGTGTCGCCAGCGAATGGCGATCCGGACGTCAGAGCGTGTCGAACGGCCGGAGACCCTGCGCCACTCACGGCTCAACAGCGTGTCATCCCAGTTCAGTGATGGCCCCGCAGCTAGCCCATCGACCCGTAGCAGCACCTCCTCCTGGTGCGAAGAGCCAGTCCCGTCAAACATGGACATCTCTACTGGTCACATGATACTGGTAAGGAGCTTGTTTGACATTAGAAACAATGTGAGTAATGATCCATGTGGAGAGGTGCATAGATGGAAGTAGGTTGTGGTGTGATTTGTTGTCAGGCCCTCTGAGAGAATTTGTGGTTCTTAGCATCTGATTGTTACAACTAAATAACCACAACATCTCATTATGTCTGACTGTGCACTTAACCTGCCAGGGTGGGTTTAGTGTGGTTTGAGAAACTCAGGCTCTTCAGAAGGCTTTTCTCACAAATCATATTAGGTCAGGCTTGTGTACAAAGGCACAGATGTGCAGCAGTGATTCCTAAACCAGGTATACTGCTACTCCAGTGCATTTTCCAGGAGGTGTGTGGACTGTGGAAAATAGAAATCAGGATTTGATTACAATTGATATATATATCTGCACATGTTTAGTCAGCCACACACCACATGTTGCAGTCAAGGGTATGTGGTAACTAAAGCAGTTTTAACAGTTACCTAAACAGCTAAAAAATAATGGAAATAAAGGTCAAAATAGTAATAGTCATTGCTACAAGTAATGGAAGCTGAATTAGTTAACTGAAAATGTAATGGACTAAAAGTTGAAATAATTTTCTGAAATGGCTGGATAAATGCTTGAAACTGTTTCTCCACACGGTAATTTTATTTAATTGATAATTTTAAACAACATCCAGTTTAAAATGATTACTTGAGGGTTACTTGAGTTCATCTGTGAGGGCCTGTAGCAGTAGATCTGATGGAACAGGCTTTTCAGATATTTAGTGAGCTCACACTTTAGTACATTGCTTTAGAAAAAATCCCAGTGTCCATGAATATGCTAGGCTCTGAGCTGAAAACCAGCAGCTTGATATCTGTCTGTTTATCTGTTTGGATGTGTCTCTTTTTCATCCTTCTCTCACCTCATTCCCTTCAGAACCCTGTTATCTTTGTTTTTGTTTTTTTTTCCTTCCCATCACTCTTCCCGCTGTTTTTTTTCCCCTCTTGCTTTATCTTGGCTCTGTTGTCTTCATTTTTTTCCCTCCAACTTTTTCCTCGCTCTACTGTTTTTTTCTCTCTTTATCATTCCGTCCTGCTCCTCTCCCCTCCGTCATTTTCATCTTTTACCCCCACCATTTCTCGTACTGCTGCAGCAAAATAAGGCAGACATTGTTTTGTGTGATGAGAGTAGCTAAAAAGTGAAATATCATTACTCATCTGACTGTCATTGAGATGTTGTAGAAATTTTTCCAAGTTGTTGTTGGAAAATTTGTTTGTTTCTTTTTTTCTTTTTTTTTTTTTGAGGGGTGGGTAGGTTGGTGGAAAAAGCTTTTGGTTGCCAACGTGTCCACAAACACACAATGGATAGTTTTAATTTTGCACAACTTTTGCTTCATTCATTTGAGACAAGCTTGATAAAAGAGATGGATAGATGCCTTGCAGTGTTTCCATTAATGGAGAGAGCATTCATCACACTGCAAGTCTAGCTTTTATATTGGGAGGCTATAATGAATGAGAGTGAATCTGAGTAATGCCTTGTATTGGTGGTAATAGATGGGTTTTGTTGCACTCGTCAAGGCTTGTTTGTGAAGCCCCTTTTGAAAACATTGACAATAGAAGAGCATTTAGCCCTGCAATAACAAAAGAGCCACTGTGAATCATTTCTAGGAGCTGTTATTATTAGCCCCAATTTCTTCACAGCAGCAACGCAGGCATTACAATGTAGAAAGGTAAAACACACAGGGACCTTTACTTCTCTTTCATGCCGTGACTGACATGGAGATGTCCTATAGGGGTTCTTCTTTAAAATTCCACCGCCATCTCACATGAAACCATGTGTGAGATTGCCTTGTTATCACTGATCTCAGACCTATATTTTCCCATCTCTGCTCTCCTCTCCTCTCATCTCCCCTCTCTTGCTCTTTGGAGCACACACCGTGTGGTGAAGGATGATGAATACCTGGCTTTCCAAAGCACCCATGCTGGGGGTCCTGTTTTTTTGAGGCCTGCTCACACCTCACACACACACACACACACACACACACACATACAACCACTATGCTACAGCGAGAGTTTGGTGCCGTCAGGATACGATGTTGCACCCCACTGTGCGGCCCACCTCAAGACTTAAAAAAGTCTTGCATAATAACTTTCCAACTTCAGAACTGAAATTGGAAGCCTCTGTGTGCTGAGTCATCTGCTGTGTTTTTTTTTTTAGAGCTTTGACACACCTCTTCTGTTTTACACTTTCTGTCTCTTTTATCGCATGTAGCATGGAAGCATGCGTTTTTCATGTGGCTGTATTTTTGTGCTCATGTCTGCAGTGCTGGCTCCTTTCAGCACCATGGACAGCACTTTACACTCACTAAACTTCCTTTTTCCTTCACAAACACAGCAAAACATTTCTGTCCATGTTCCCCTGCTGTCCAGAAACAGGGTCAAAATGTTGGTACCGTTGCTGTTCTTGTAGGGTTCCCGTGACTTAATCACCTCTCCCTTGAAAAAAAATTTTAAAAAAAAATCAATAATTATGTAGCTTGAGGCTTTTTTTCATTATGTTGAGTAGTTATTGTTTTTTTCATGATGAATTATTTGCTCAAAAGGAAAATATACTAAAGAAGAGAAAACAGCCACTGATTTATGCAACATGTTCTGCCCTGAGTGACTTTAACTCGCAATTTTAAATTTAGTTTATGAGCAAAAAAAAACAAAAAACAATTTGCTGTTCCATTTAACGCAAAACAGCATGTTCTTTTTATTTAGCTATTATTAGTCACACAATAACATACATATTAATACCTTTCTTCAGCTCTCGCCGCTGTTTATCATATCATAAAGCTCCCTGTACAAACTGTTACCGGTACTGTTCATTTTAATTTGACAGCAGAGCTTGACAGTAATGTGTTACCTGTTGTGTCTGGCTCGCCTGGTTCTCCCTTCATCCTGATTTCACCCATCACCCTCTGCTGCCGAGGAGACTGCTTAGGAAGGATTAGACATTGTTTCCCTGACACCCAGGCCTCCCATCCCAGCCCTCTGATTGGCAGACATAATCCCCCCATTCACTAAACCTTCGTTACCCTGTCTCTGGAATACGCCATGGTCCACTGCCTCCCCCTAGAAACGGGAGGGCTTGATAAGGGCCTGCTGGCTGCATTGCATTAAGCTGCGAAAATATAAATTTGGAATGCAATCGATTCAGGGCATCGTTTGAATAGAATGGGATGCAATTCAGAGTGGATGTATCAAGTACATGGAGATGTAATATTGGTAGGGGAAGTGGAATGCTGTCAGGCTGGCAAGCAGAGAGTACTTGTACAGGGTGACAAGATCATAGTGGTGACAGGCTCTGTCAAGTGGCCATAATGGCATGCTGTCATTTTCCTGGGAAGACAGCACTGTGTATTTGCGTAGGCGATGCACAACAACACACATGCAAATGTACGTGTGCTGCCTGCCATTAGAGTTGACATTAGCTGACTTTTTTTTTTTTCATAATTGACTTTTTTGCATGCATAAAATTAAAAGTTCAAGCAGGGATGGTTCAGAGTGTAACAGCAGAAATCATACAGTTGTATCTCAGAAATACTCCTTTATGTCATTAATGGGTTCAGATAGAACACCTTGTGCTGCCGTGTTCTCTCATTATGCACCAGCATTAATCTTAAGAGTTGCTTTTTCTGTTCTCTGTGTGGCTTTTAAGACCGAGAGGAACCTTTGGTACCGTATCCAACAATAAACTTTGATTTCCATTGTCTGTAGGATTTGTAATGTTCTTATAAGTCACCTGATATCCTTTGCGTGCATGCAGGAGATGTCTGAATTCATGAGCCATCAAAGGGTAATTGCCTATTATGTGTTGAACAAGCTTATTTGTGATTATCATCTAGGTAGGAATTGTATATATTCTGCAAAGACTTGGATTTCCCTTTTGACAGACAGGAGTGAATAAGTCGGATGTAACAATGGATTGTCACCTCTCTGCTCAGCCTACCTATACTGCTTTTAATATGGGATAAAAACCCAGCACATCTGGGTATCACTTTCATTGTATTAGCCAGCTGATCCCTGACATCAGTTTATGAGTCTGTAATCTTCTGCCTCACACAATAGCAGACTAAACCATTTAACCCCGTCGGGAGGGGAGCTATGATACAGGAGAGAAAGCGAAACAGGGCGCAACACTAAAAAAGAATCATCTTGCCAGCTACAGCCTCTAAGCTGCATAGGACTTGCCCTGGTTTGGGAGAATACACACACACATGCACACACACACACACTCACAGACGCACAGACCTCTACCCCTCCCCCTCCTCTTTTTCCATCTTTGTCTCTCTAGCGAATTCAATTTTGTCTTCTCCAAGCGAGGGCTTAAATGCAGACAATCTTATCAGTGGCTGTGCAAGCAGTGAGGGACGTGATTGAAACACCCCTGAAGTATTTCCAATGCAGACAAACCTTTCAGGAGTCTTAATTGTGTGTGATTTTTTTTTTCCCACATGCACAAACACACAAAGACGCAAACATTAGCACACCTTCCCCACCTAGATCTTCGGCAGCCTCCTCCTCACCCAGTTGTTATGCTGTACGGCAGCTTAAGACAATAATGCACCATGACACCTGATCACAGCTTTAAAGGAGAGGTGCTGTTCTCAGGGTTTTAGTGTTTTGCACCAGTTTATTTATTGGTTATTGGCTCATATTGAGAAAACACAATGAAAAAACATAACAACAACCTACCTCCAGCCAGCTCTGATAAAGTGAGGTTTCTCTTTCCATTAATCAAACATTTCTGCAGAAACGGTCATATTCTGAGATAGATTCAGTTTTATTTTGTATGGTTCAGGCTTGTCCTTTGAAATGGCAGCTAAGGTGGTCCCTGTTCTCCTCTAGTCATACATGGAGGACCACTTGAAGAACAAGAACCGTCTGGAGCGTGAGTGGGAGGCCCTGTGCTCCTATCAGGCAGAGCCCGGTGCCTGCAGTGTGGGGCACGGCGAGCAGAACTCCAAGAGGAACCGCTCAGACGCCGTGGTCGTATGTGAGTCCATTCAGTTTTTTGTTTAGTTTTTTTTTTTTTTCTGTGAGAATGTTTCCAGTATTTACAAGGCCAGAGCAATGCAGGGCAGCTCATGCAGCTCCATCACTGTTGATATGTTTGTGAACAGATGCCTGTGAGCTGTTTTGAGAAACGAAATGACCAAAGACAAAAGGCATGTTATTAGCTAACTATTTTAATATGTGGGCTTAAATGAGAAAAATACCTGTTTTGGATTGGGACATCCACTTCTTGGCTCTGATCTGCTCTTCTTCTGCTCTCGGTTTGGGGGAAGTGTACAGTTCAGCTACACCAGCCAGTCTTGCATTAGATAGTGTTACACTTCCCAGTTATTCCTCATCCTCAAATCCCTTTCTCTTGTAAATGTAGACCAACAGTTTGAAAATACAAACATTAGAGCATAAAGAAAACCACTGTGTTGCTTGTCCTAGTATATTTTTCTGTAATAGGCATTCAAACCATCCAATGGTTCGATTAAAATAAAGAACATTGTAATTACATTTACATGTGATTATTAATATTGTACTATAATACCAGGGCTAACTCTTAGTCTTAAGTCTTAAAAAATAAAACCTAATGCATACCTCTTTTTTTAGCTTGTTTGTTAATGAATATGCGAAATACCTAAGATTTTAAGCCAAGTTGCCATGGGCTTTAAATTGAGGCAAATGTGTTTAAAACTACCAAAGTGGGTTCAAGTTGACTGAGAACAGATTATATGAATTTTGCAATAGAATCACTTGTTTAAGAAAAAGGATTTTAAGGCTCACAACTTACAGACCTCTTAAGATAAAATATTTATTATTTATCATGGAACATTCCTTATTGAAGGTGAAGCAATTCAGGATTTCAGAATAGAGAGAGTGTGTGTGTGTGTGTGTGTGTGTGTGTGTGTGTGTGTGTGTGTGTGTGTGTGTGTGTGTGTGTGTGTGT
>JBBMJY010000013.1:6037529-6063330 GCA_037833715.1 Toxotes lorentzi
TGTGTGTGTGTGTGTGTGTGTGTGTGTGTGTGTGTGTGTGTGTGTGTGTGTGTGTGTGTGTGTGTGTGTGTATGATGAAAGTCTGGTGAAATTGCAGTCCCTGCTGCCTTTACAGTTTCACATTCCTCTGTTGCTGCTCAAAATTCTGTTGTTATTGTGCAGGGAGGAAAAACAGTGGAATAGTGTTGATGAATTATGCATCTCCATTACAGATGATCATTCCAGGATCACCTTGAAAGCAGAGAACAACCACGGCAACTCAGATTACATAAATGCCAGTCCAATAGTGAGTATTGTGTATTCATTATGGCTCCACGTTGTGGCTAATATCTGTTGTCTCTGAAGCTTTTTGTACCAGGAGCACCTGTTGTGGATGGATTTTACTTTGAGATAAAAGTAGTTTCAAAGGACTTGTCATCGATCCAAGTACATTGATCTTTTTTTTAAACTTTGTTCTCAATGCTGGGAGACTCAGTAGATTCAGTTTGTCTTGTTGAATCACATTGCTGCTTTCACTGCTTTCAAAATGGCCGCTCCCTGGAGAGACCCCTTTTCTTTATATCCACACTAAAAAGAATTATACATTATTTTTGACTAAACAAATTTATCCCTCTGCAAATCCAGAAAGACCTCAGTGTTGGAGAGGGCTAAGGTTTTTTGTTTTGTTTTTTCTTAGTATTTCTCCCTCCAAAATATTGCCAGTCATGATTTCCCCTGCGGCTGCTGAAAAGGGATTCCATCAAAGGGGAACAGGAAACTATGCATTTCAAAAACAGTGCCAAAATTTCTGAGAAGATAGATGAAGGGAACTCACACAGCTGCACTAAAAGCCTATTACTCCTCAGAAACAAACAATGGAGACTTTTAGATGCTCAATTTATTCCTCCATTTTCTCTAATGGCATATTCATAGAGGTTTTTACCTTATTTAAACAGTGCTGTAGTGCGACATTTGGCATCTTATAGAGTAATATTATAATAAAGTTAATCAGGCAGGGGAAGAAGTGAGCAAAAAATCTGATTGGTGCATTAGAAAAACTGGATAAAGCAAAGTTACCCAAGACAGTTTTGATGCAGTTCAAAAAACAAAAACAAACAAACGGATGTTAAAGATGGGCGAAGTAATGGCGGATGCAGTGGTGTGCGGATGAAAGGACAGTAATTACACCACAAAAGAGACCCCTGGCTGAGCCCAGCAAAACTGTGATAATTATGTCTGTCAATGCGCCTTCTTCCTCCTCATTAGCTTCAGGGGCAGTGGCCTACGAGTAAATAATCTATCACTTCTTTCTGGGGATCCGGGGTCAGAGTGGCAAAGGGAAGGGGTGATCTGAGCTTCCTGCAAAGCACGGGGTGGCATACACACAGGGAAATGCTCGGATAATGGTTAATGCTTGACCACAAATGATACAAGCGCTCCCACATGTACGGCATCATTAGCATAAGGGATGGTTCGAAGGAATGTGCAGTGACACAAAATGTGGTCAGAGCCGTTTTTTTTTTGTTGTTTTTTTTTTAACAAAGTCAGACTCTGTGTGGATTTTCAGTTTCCCACCTGTTCTCCAGGCTTTTTATTTTCAGACTATCTGGGATGAGCTCAAGCCAGCATTTAGCTCCCAAGCTCTCTATCTTATATAAACACAGGATCAAGGCACTACAGCAAGGTGTTCAAAGTTGAGACGCCTCTCCAGGAACAGATATTTGCGCGAGCTATTTTAGTACAAGCTATTTTACCTCAAACCAAAGAGCACTTCGTTGCCTTTCTTGTTGCAGTCTATCTTCTTCCCACAATGGCAAGGCTAGGACAGCTGAAACGCAGGACTACTCTTTCATGTTTGCGCTTTAGTATTCATGCAAGGATGTCAGCACACAGCTACAGCATGTCTGTGTCCTTGAGATTGGCCAAACAGAGTGGCAGCACTAGCATTCGGCACCACCCTTTCATTTCTGTGGGGGAGATGCTTTTTTTTTTTTTTTTTTTAAACAAACTCACATGAGGAATTTCTACCAGGAAAGATGAAGAGAACATTGAACAACACGGTTACGGCTGATTGAAGTTTAACACTGGGTAATGAACACAATGTTTCCTGCATTTATGTGTCCTTTGTGAGATTTCTTTAACAGAAAGGCAGTCCCTTTTTTAAATTTCAGTCAGCCTTTGTGTAGGTGTATTGAGAGAGTATTTGCAGTCACTCATGCTTCACTTCTTCGCCCCAGTAAACCTCATAGTTACATCCTGACTGACATCTAATAGACACCTGATCCAATTAATATGACTACGTATTCATATATGTGTATATGTAGAGAGAGATAGAGATATATTGATGTATAGATATATTTATAAGCATCCCTTTACAATGAACACTTTAATAACACTATCAGTAGTCTGTTTCTACTGGTTCTACTGAGCTTGACATGTAATTATAAATTACATCACTGTGTGTAAGTGTTAAATGAGAAAGTGAAATGAGAAAACGATTGGCACTTTTAATCAACCATAATGAAGATAAATTACAAACAAACATGAGATAAATAATAAAGGAATTGATTTTTATTTAAAATTTTGGACTAAAGTTGTATGTTTGGTTTTATCAGCTGCTCAAAGCATCAGGAGTTAATCCTGTTGTTGAGGTTATTAGACATGAGGAGTGAAAAGCATTATGCTAATATCAAAGCCATAATTATTTTCCTCTTAAGGTTGAGTGTCAAGGTCCATAAGCGAGACAAATGAGTAAGAAATATACAAAGAAATGAACTGAAAAACTAGATCTTTAACATTTAAGCTCATGTTATGTGTCCTTGACAAGTTGTTCTTCAAGTTCATAATGAAAGCAAAAGCCATTAAGAATCACCCTGTGACTTGCCGCAGTGGTGTTTCTTGATGTTATGCTCAAGAGATGTCTCCCTCACTAAATGACTCTGTTACATTTAGAGGTTGTAATGCAAAAATGCATTATGACTTCCATTGTAGATGTCACTCAGTGCTAGGTTAATATGCAAAGAAATGAGCCAGTTGCCCACTGATTTTATAAATAAATTCCTGCATTTTCCTCACGTAAGGCTATCTTTTGTAGGTCTACCATAAATAATATTAGATCAATCCCTACACTAACAAAAATACAACATTGTTTGGGTGTGTCGTCTATCATTACAATGCCAAATACACTGTACCTCACCCCTTGTTATATACCTTCCCATTTCTCTTCCTGCAAAATATGTCAACATCTTTCCACTGATGCATCTCGCACTCGAGGGTGTGCATAAAAATTCATTCAATAAAATGTGATCATTGATTTTGGGGGGCGACCCGGCCAACACCTACTCAATCAGGTCTCAGTCACATCCCTCAAACCAAGTCCCCTGTGTCATTATGTCCTCCTCAACATTCAGCTCCCTCATGTCAGCCGCCTCCAGGCTTTAAGGTCCCACCACAATATCATGTTTCATGTAGAAACACGTCAAAGCATGAAAAAAAATTGAGATCCGAAAGCCATTTCATGAGGTCTTTGAGGAAGTATATTGGTATGAAGACACTGAGACTTAACTTAAGCAGTAGTGAATAAACTTTGCTTTTTAAATAAACTTTTTGGCAAGTAGTTATAAAGTCTTTTTTCTGAAAATTCAAAGGGCTGGAAGAAAGATTTGTCGCTGCTACTTTTACTAGATAGAAAGCAAAGTCCAAGGTCTCCTTCTTTTATGCAAATACGATGTTTAAAGAGACTGATCTTTAACATTTTTTCACAAAAACAAGATACAAACCACATCCTTCAAATATGTGTCCAGGCATCTAGTGGATGCCTGCATGACATTCACAGCTTACCAACGTAATATGTAGTTTCTCTTAATTTACTCTGATCATAGCAATAAAAAAAAAAACACATCTTGGAGGGAAGTAACAAAAAGAGGCTGAATCAAGTAAAGAATTGATAACAGAGAATAAGAGGCAGCAGAGAAAAGAAAGTGAATGTGTTTTCCTCAAAAGATGCTGATCTCATTTCGCTCCTCCGTCCATATGGAGGCTTTGATGCAAGTCTTTTACCCGGACAGTATGTTTTCATCAACCCGTCTCCACCCAAACACCATCTCACACTCTGTTCCCTCTCTCCCAGATGGACCATGACCCTCGCAACCCTACTTACATCGCCTCGCAGGGCCCACTTCCTTCCACCGTGGCAGACTTCTGGCAGGTAAAACTCATCTCCATTCACTCTCTGTCTTTCATTTTTTTACCGTTTTGTTGCTATTGCGGTGAGGATTTGGAAGAACCACAGCAGAGCTACACTATGTCTGACCCAGCGATTTTGTGTAGCTTAGCAGCTGGTGTGTGTCTGGTGTGTTTGATGTCTTCTTCTTGGTCCTAGATTTCTATTAGGGTGTTTCAGCAATGGTGGGATCAATAAACGAATATAGCCCAAGTTTGCCCTTCTCATGCATTATCATTACATTTGAGTCACAGAACTAAGCATCTCATTTTTTACAGAAAACAGAAGGTGATTTAAAAACACTTGCTGCTGTTCTGAAGGTATTTCCAGAATCCTCAAAGGTTATTCTAACCGTTTGGATGAAAAAATATTCTGTCTGACGCACTACAAAAACTTTTTTAACCCTTTTCTCAAGTTATGAGTGTATTTTCTAATCCTGGATATGGCATTAATGATGATATCATTATACCTGATCTCCATCACAAATAAACGTCCAATAAACCACTTAGAAATAACAGAAAAAAAGAGGCTCCTTTTATTTCCAGAATTTGCTTGAGATTCATCACATTTTTAAGTGTTCTTCAGTAACAAAGTAATCCACTTGTAGCTGTCAGCACATCCTTGGGTACAATGCAAACAGGAAGTGCCAATAGCTAATTCTGTATACTTTTAATGATGTCAGTTTGTAGAACTGTAAATAAATTGAGGCTTTAAACTAAGGCTGCTATAACACAAAACAGTGTCACTAGGAGAATATGTACTACAAACCTTCAGCTGCATATAGTAATATAGTTACACACGCCCCCAGGATTATAATAATGCTGATATTTGCTCATATTTGCATTTTTTTCTCAATGCTATTTGTATTTCTTCCCTTGTCCATAAATGTCAGAGGACCTTGCCATCAATCACTGGGTATAGGCTATTGTAAAACTTGTGTGGAGATACGCCTTAAATGATGCATAATCGCCAAATGGCTTTCTTATGTGTTAATAGGACAGCACTGTAGTAATTAGTGGGCCCATCACCTCCATATGGTGAAGTAACTCTGCTCGCCGTGACCAGGATGTGGAAGTGTGAAGCATAAATCCTGGCAGACCAGCTGGCCCCGCACTCTGCACTCTGCATCTTGTACTGAACGGATACTCGTTTTGAATCATTATGATAGTGCTGACTTTGTGTTAGCACAGACGCTAGAGCCTGTATGTGAGCGGGAAAAGAGTGGTGCAGCCAAGTTTAGTCTGGATTGGTTTGGTTGTGCACACTAAAAGCAATATAGTTTCAATCACTTTTTAAACCCAAAAAAACAAACCTGCTTACAAACTCTGTCCTCACAAGGTGTCCAAATTAATTAAAAAGAGAAAAGCTAAGGGATCATTATCTAAAAAATGTACCTTAATTGACTACATCAGCTCAAATAGGAATGAAAGGTGCCCTGTTTGCTGTGTTTAATTTGTAAATTTGAAAGTGCCTCAAATGAAACAGTTGATAATTATCTCTTAGTCAATTTGGTTATTTGTTTGTTTGTCTGCCAAATTCTTTGTGTGCCAGGTGAATAAATGCATATCCATTATCTAATGAAATGGGCTATTTAGCCATGAACTCAACTCTAAATCTTCCCCAATTAAGCAGAAAATAATGCAAAATTAGACACAGATTGACTGACACACTGAACATCAGTTCTGTGTCTGGGAATGAGTAGTAACCATTCATTATTCAGTATGGTTAACCTTGGATTGTGGCAGGAGGGAAAAAAAACACACTCTTTCCCCCCATTAAAAGTAAACAAACAGGGGAAACACTGGCACTCTCATGCAAATGGACCGTGCAGGAGGCAAATCTTTTTGCTCTGTCCTATCTAATCCACACTGGCCCCAGGCAGCGGTCTGAAAGGCGGCTCTGCTCTAATCCTCCACTCCTCATTCCTCCATCCTTTCTTCCCTCACTCCTCGATCCGTCTCCCCTCCCTCCCTCCTTCCATCTCTGGCTATTACCTTAGCTCTGCTGGGCCTTGCCTTCCTGCTCGCTTCTCCTCAGAATGCAATGCAAAAAAAGCCAATCAGCACGAGTTCACAGAGCAGCAACTTCGGCCATTTTCTGGGCTTTTTTGATTCCAGCCTTCTTGTATACAAATGATGTATCGCAGGTGCATGTTTTTGGAACCTAGAAACTGTTTATCACGTTTTAAAAAAGCACAAATGACGGGCTCTTTACCAGCTGAAAATATGAAAATAAGACTGCACTTTTTCCTCACTACCTGCGAATTTGCCAAACCTTACAAGACTAAATGGATAATATTCCCTCACATTATCACCTTGCCTAATCTCATCACATCCTGGCACAGTTGGCGTGTAATGTGTCCACTGGGCTGGATCACAGAAGCTTGTGATTAGTGTATAGTCAGGGCCATTGTGTTTTTATAGCAATCATAAAACCTGTGTTTCCTCCTCATTTTCCTAATGGCTGCCGTGGGCCTATATTTTTTCCCAAGGACACATTAGATTGTGATAAGATGAAATGGAGCAGCAGCGCAGTAGATGTTGTGATCTCGCTCAGACGACTGAGAGGGGGCGACATATGACGCGCCCTCCTGCTGCTCGACCCAACATTTATCATTTGTCACACGCGGAGAGGTGACATTTATTCATACTTCCTGGACCAAGATTAAGAAATCAATTTCACCCTAATACAAGGCTGCCATGTAATGCTAATGTGTAATATGCTGCTCCTAGTGGCACAGTTCTGCTACACATTAGTGCTATTGTAATTCCATAGAGATGCCTATGAAAGGGGTGTAATCTCAGTGTGTGTTAGACGGATGAGTGACTCTCTTCTGATGTGTAGATGGTGTGGGAGAGCGGCTGCGTCGTCGTCGTCATGCTAACCCCACTTTCTGAAAATGGAGTGAAGCAATGTC
Source organism: Toxotes lorentzi (assembly GCA_037833715.1). Classification (NCBI taxonomy): domain Eukaryota; kingdom Metazoa; phylum Chordata; class Actinopteri; family Toxotidae; genus Toxotes; species Toxotes lorentzi. The sequence goes on from JBBMJY010000013.1 coordinate 6,044,648, forward strand.
ACCACTACTGGCCTGACGAGGGATCTGATGTCTACCACATATACGAGGTATGTCAGTAAGAGGTTAAACAGCAGTTGCAAAGCTTTCCAGGGGCGTCCAGCCATGAAAAACGTTTGGGTTTTATGTGCTGCATTTTTTTAGATATCAAAAATATCTCCAACCCCAGTACAGTGAAGATGAATTTAATTTTATTTTTAGTGCTCGCAGCACTGCAAAATGACATTTAAAATATTCACCGTCAGCGTGTCTTTCCAGAAACAATCAGTATAATTTACAGAGCTCACTGTGAACAGTTTTCAGTGGAACTATTTCAACCAGTTAAAGAGTCCCTGTGAAGCTGTTGAGTTACTAGAATTCCTTTTTTTGCAAAGACACATTGATGTTTTCAAATTTTACATCATACGACTTTAGTTAGAAAGGAGTGAGCACACAAACTCTTAAAAGAACAGTTTGCATCTTTGATTACTGTTATTCCTTTGAAACATTTTTCACAAATAAATTAAATGTTAACAATAACTGTAATCCCTTGTCTTCAACAGTCCAAAGCCTGCATGTAAACTAAAACTTTCTGAAGAGGGCTTAGTATATGGACAAACAGAATGAAGCAAAGATAGATGGTTAGTTAGGGAGTAGGAGCTTCCTAACAGCTGGGCGCATACATCCAAAACTATATGCATGGATAGAAACCACTGGAGGTAAGTCAGAAAATATGTTTTCTTTAAATCATCATCATCTGCGCAAAGTTTCTTCCTGCCAGGTTGTTGCAAGGTTATGGAGGCGTTTTTGGTTATGATTGCTGGTGTGAAGCTGTAACTAATTAACTTAAATATATTTTTCTGTCTCCAGGTCAACTTGGTCTCCGAGCACATCTGGTGTGAGGACTTCCTGGTGCGGAGCTTCTACCTGAAGAATCTGCAAACCAACGAGACACGCACCGTCACCCAGTTCCACTTCCTGTCCTGGATGGACCGCGGGATCCCCAGCTCGGCCAGGACACTGCTAGACTTCCGCAGGTAGAGTGGAGATCCTGCTGGTTGGACTCCGTTAATGCAGCTCGGCATATTTCAGACAGATTTTCACCCTTACAACTGGCCTTTATCCTGAGCTTGTTCTTAATCACCTTCCCTTATATTCTGTATTCTGTCAGTGCCTCTCTGGTCCGTCTCCCTTTTGCCCCTCTGCCTTTTGGTGTCCTAGAGAATGGTTCTAATAAGGACTGCGTTTCTCTACTATCCCTTTCATCCTGGGCCTATTTCCCTCACCTCCCTCCAGCACATGTGATGCAGCAAATTAACAGCCCCGCTCTGCCTGGCTTGGCTTGGGAAGAAAAGAAAAGAATAGAATAGAAAAGAAAAGAAAAGAAAAGAAAAGGAAAAAAAAACACCTAATTCAAACACCCAATTAAATGAGAGCTGTCTCACTAAAAACATGGGAGAGGGGGAAAGCTAGTGACTGAATAACCTCACTCTGTTCTCCATATAATGTGTTCTGGCAGAAGAGAAGCAATAGCTCCTCTGGGAAAACCCAGGAGGGATAGGAAAAGCCCTCCAAATGAGAATAGATGCATCTGATTTGTGGATGGAAGTCTATCCCTCTGGTTTGTAATGCAGATGAGAGCAAAAGAAAGAGGATGTGCAGTGTTACAGTATCATGTCATCCTTTTCTGACAGAGTCGGTGCTGTTTTTTTTTTTTCCCCGATTAAAGTGGGTGTAGCTTGCAGGCAGTTATATTTATTGATATTGATGATATTGGTGTGCAGGTTTGAGCTGTGTTTTGATTACATACATAAGTTTTCCTTTACTGACTGATGTAAGTCCATTAATGCTGCTGTAGGTTATTGAGAATCTAAAGCTCTCTGATTACGTGATTCAGAGATCCACATGATGTACTGTACACTCACGGTTTTCACGATTTCGGCCAACTCGGTATTTTGCGGTTGCCAGTGTCATTTTTGTGATGTTGCAGCTAGTAATATGAGCCCAGTTGCATAGTCACAAAAGTGATCATTGGAAACTGTGTCTCCTCAGCCAGGCCTGTGCACAAACTGTCTTTCTCTCACTCCTGACTCTCTGTCTCCCTCCTCCTCCTCCTCTCACTGCTCCTTCCTCTGGCTTGCATGGGAACCACTTCTGTATGCTCTTTAACCAAGGACGTACTCTGATTTTACCAATATATTTGAAATCAAAATATCTTAAAATGTAAAAAATATACATTCAGTTTAATGTAATTTGATGTAACAACAAAAAATGAACTCAAAATACAATAAACATTTCTTTTGCAAAACAAGCAGTGGATCACTTAAAATGGAAGTAGTTTTATCAAATTTTAATATTATGCAATGTTCAGTGCATGTATTTAAATGATAAAGGCAAGCTTTTGGTCACTAAAGGCCTTCACAGTGGCAAAGAAAATCAAATGGAGCACCCCTGTGCTTTGAAATGCACGTACTCATGAGAAATACAGTTCACAGTTGTAGCGCTGAAGTAAATACTTCATAAAAACTAGAAACTTTATAAAACACAACATACAAGGCACAAAAACTAAGAATAAATCAGAACAGTAGACTGGAAATAAAAAAAAAGGACAAACTAGCAAAGATGGATATGACATATGTATGTAAATTGAATATAAAGCAGTGTTTTTATCAATATGAAATATATTTATAAGCTGCAACACAGTATTGTCACCATTAGTCTTAGTACAGGGATTACAGTGGCCGTGACACGTAAATTTTAAATATTATAGTATATTTATGCAGTAGGATTTATGTTGTATTTATTGTTTCTGTTCATACATTCCCAGTAATGATAAATAAGTATTACTGATTTAAAAAAGCACAGATAAACAGATATATGATGAGATATGCAGACATTTATTTGTCATTTTTGTTGCTGAAAGGTGAAAAACGAGGGAAATGGAGAGACGCGGAAGCTCTCAGTGTAGTCAGTTTCCATGGCAACAGCGGGGTGTGAAAAGGCTTGTTGGCCTTCGCCGTGCCTGTGGTGTATAACATTCATAACCGGCCAGGGTTAATGCGTCGGCGGTCGGCAATCACAACATCACACCACCACATCCATCACCCACATGTCACAGTAATGCTGTTTGAAATGATGCTCAGTTTATTTACGTGGTGCGACACGGATCCCTCTCTCGCTCTATCCTCAAATTAAAGTGATTGATTGACAGGAGGGAGCATCTCTCAGAATTCTGTTTGTTCCATTGATTATTGCAGCCATTCGTTTCATCCAGACCACGGCGCACAAGTCCCTCATGAGTCACATTTGCTTTAATTGTTGCTGTTATTACTCAGCAGAAAGGATCAATCCTGTTTCCAGAGTATGATTTAAACAGCCTGTGCATTTAAGATAACTTGCTGTTGAGCTAACAATAACATCCAATTTTTTCTCCTTTTTTTTTTTTTATTCCAGAAAGGTTAACAAGTGCTACCGGGGTCGATCTTGCCCGATAATTGTTCACTGCAGGCAAGTATAACTATTTGAACCTTGTGACAGTGGCTGACCTGCTGAATTGGGATAGAGAGTGTTTGTCGTGGCCTGTGTGTTGGAGGGGAGAGGCTGTTTATTTAAACCCGCTCAGTCCATTTACTCTATCTGGGTCCACTGGAGCCGCTGTTTATTCCACTGGCTGTGTCTGTATGGAAATAGTGTGGTACAAAGACACACAGCCAAAGACTCTTCCATTTCCCATTTGGTTGAGTTAGTTAACTGGCCTCGATTGGTTTGTATTAAACACCAGGTATCTGTCTGACCACTTTTAATAGTCACATCCTGTTAAGTCATGCATGGGGCCAAGCAGCCCGCTCTCCCTCTGAGGGAGCTGTACAGACTGAGTGTCTAGCACTGGATTAATGAAGCAGTGGTGCTCAGGCCGCTCTCCTGTTTTATTGGCCTTGCCTTTATTAGAGAGATGTGCACGCCTTGTTTGCAATTAACATGCAGAGCCGTTGAATGGCCGGCGGGCACAAAGGGAGGCTTTTCATAAGACTATCTCTAGAGTAATGGAAAAGCAAGGCTCTCCAAAAGCTGTTCTCGAACCGCCCCTGGCCTCTCAACCTCTCCTCTGCTCCTGAGGTGCATGCATTTAAAAGCCTTTGTCTCCAGTGTGCCTCAGAAACCATTCCCCTCTCCCCAATAGCCGAGCAAGTCTCAAGACCACACATGCTCTCGTGTGCAAAGGCTTAACATAATCACATTTATTGGAACATCAAATATTCAGATCTCCTCAGGTACTTTCATAAGAATATTAAGGATTATTATCGATTTCTTCTATTTAAGTATTTTATTTTATCTGTAATATCAGGTTTTATGCTGATAGAGCAGTGTGTATCTTTATGCATAGTCTAATTTTTGTTTAAATATACTCCACAGTGTCTCAGCAGATGCAGATGTAAATGAGCAATTTGTTTCCTTATAAGAAAAACACTCTGAGATTAAAGCATCCAGAGCTTCACTCTGCCACCTTAATGATCTCTCTCTCTCTCCGTCTCTGTGACTCTCTGCAGTGATGGAGCTGGCAGGAGTGGGACTTACATTCTGATTGACATGGTCCTCAATAGGATGGCTAAAGGTAACGATCAATGGCTTCCCTTTCACTCTTTCTGCTTGCGTTGAATTGTTGCCCCGGCAACGCTAAAGCCTCTCATTTTCCACAGAGGGTCTTGGGGATGCATTAGAGGGTGACTTTTCTGAGGCCTGGAAAGGCAGCGAAGACACAGGCAGAAATGGAGGGAGCTGCTAGGAGTGGAGTGAGAGGAACAAAGGGGAAACAGAGACAGGGAAAATGGAAAAGAAACCTATACCCACATTAGTAATTATCTACGTAAGCCACCATCACACCATATTGACCTGAATCACAATTGCTACATGAATTTAGATAGGACATGCATGGAAATGGAAAGATCCATTCAAATGATGCTCCAATGGGTTGTATCAATATTTAATATTTAATGGGATCAATGTGTCTATTTTATTTTACAGCATTACTGATTTATTCTTAACAAGCCATATAGCTCCCTATATTCACTGAATATTGTCTGTTTTACACACACCTAACCTGGGATCATTAGGATGGTTAAAATCTGAATGTCCAGTGGCTTTTACACTTCATTTTCTGCAATTTTGAGTTGAGTCCATCCCTTGTTAGCATTGTATTATCAAAAAAAAAAACACAGTCTACAATTTACTACAGAGAGATAACTATCCAGACTCAATAAATAGAAAACAACTGGGCAAGAAAATCTGGCCAGAAAGGATCTTCATGGCACGGGTGTATCATTACATGTAACACAAGAATGATTTGAAGATTTGTTTCTGAACTTCAGCTTCCTACAAAAAGGAAAACTAGTGTTTTAGTAGAATCTCTACACCAACAAAGTAGGAGTTTTAGCTTGAGAAGAATAAACTCAATTTGCATGAATAAACAGGTACATTTTGTTTGCTGGCTTATGGAATAACCAAGAAAAAAAAAAGTATGTGTCAGTTTGTCAAATTCTTTGACATATCCTAGTTATCCATGGCTATTGACGCACAGGAGCTTGGTTCTTCTAAAGACTGCTTTACGTCACTTTAAAACCCTCCATAGCTTAGCCTGCCCCCTGCCCTTTGCCCTTTGACCTCTACCCTTTACCCTCACTCTCTGAATGCCCTCCTCCAGCCCCGACAGAACAGGGATGCGGACCTTCCCTTCACTGTTTGTACAACAGTAATAAGACTGACCCATCCTTATGCAAGTTCATGTAGCTCAGTGACGAATGTGCTGTTGTCCGCGGTGATGAAAGGTGCCACCCAGTCTCTTTTTAACCTTTTGTTTCCTGCTCCAGAGGCGAATGTATAAAATGAACATAATCTCACTCTCCAAAGCTTTTTTCTTTGGTCAGAGAGCCTCTCTTCAGCTTAACTTTGGAATCCAGCCCTTCTGAGACATGAAAGTCTTGTTGGAGCACTGGAGTACTCTGAGTACTAAGTCCAGCTGCATTAAATCCCCCTTTTTCTCTCTCTCACTCACCCACACACATACATACATTTTTTACTCTTGCTCTATCTTTCTTTTTTTTTTTTTTTGCTTCCTTCTCTGCTTCACTTTCAAAAACATCTTGAGATTTCAGGGGCTCTCTCTCTCTCCTACTCTATTTTTTCTCTCTGCTTCTCTGTGTTTTCTCAGATCAGTTCTGCTGTGCTTCTCGAAATCCATAAATCTGAAAGTAGAGTAAGATTTCCAGATTAAAATCAGTCAAAACTGACTGGACTCAACAGCAGCTGATCAGTGTTGAAGGCAAGCAACTGTTGCATGGGTTAATCATCAGTATGGCTGCTGCAAAAGACTATAAATCATTTTAATTAGAGTTTGTTGACTCTCAGACACATGTACACACATGCACGCACACACACTCAGATATTGTTGTATCAAAAAGCTCTTAGCAGACTTTATAGTTGGACATAATCTAAACCAATTTTTGAACAAGATTCTCACAGAGAAGCCAGCGCTTAGCGTTTTTTTTAATGCATTATTGCACATTTCCCAGACCCCAAAAATATCCTCTTGCATATTTTATCGAGAAACAGTCTGTGGCTCTCGTCCAAGTCTTTCGAGGGATGAATGTAATAATTTTCAATCGCTGCACTGTTCCAAAGGGAGCCCAGAATAAAGAGAGATTGACAGATGTGAGCTGGATTACTCCGCTGCTTTGAACTCAGTCCAATTTTCGGTCTGTTGCAGGTGCTAAAGAGATTGATATTGCCGCTACCCTGGAGCACTTGAGAGACCAGAGAGCTGGCATGGTCCAGACAAAGGTAAGGTCCACGGCTTTGAGTTAGAGAGGTGGGGGAGATGGGAGGAGGAGTGGGGGTGGGGGCGCATGGGAGGAGGGAGAGAGGGAGCGAGGGAGGGGCTGCAGTCATTCAAACAGATGATTGTCTACTTCATGTGCACAGGATCAGGGGAAATGATGTGGTAATTGATAACTGCTTCAGGATTAGAAAAACATTGTCTTGGAAGATAAAAACTCACTGTTCCACATTTATCTAAGATGCAGAGACTGGAAAACTGACCAAGATCTTCTGTTACAGAAATATTTTGCCTATGAAAGTGCAGCTTTTAAGATTTTCAACTGAGTTCTATCACTTAAACAAATAGGATAAACATACAAAGACAGAGAAAGATATTCAATAAAAAAATTATATAGGACATACAAAGCAGCAGATTCTCACATGTAAGAGGAAAAATGATTGACAGATTGTCAGAAATGTTCTGTAAGATTGTCTTTAGCTTTTATTTCCCTTTCATCCTCACGAGTCTTACCTGTTCATTACTGTAGGTTTCATACTTTTATATAATCTATTGCTGCTACTTAAATTCTCCAGTCATAACAGTTGATATCACAGCGGGCCCTGTAAAATGGAAAATAGTTTAGGGTGTGTACAAAGCATTTTCTCTCACCCACTAATTCAAAAAATAGGTAGGAAGTCTAGTTTTGTTTCTCTCTTGTAGTTGGAAGGCCCAATAATAATAATAATAATAATAAAGGCAAACCTCATGCAGCGGTGGGTGATAATATTTATGGAAGCTGCTTGCTAACAGACTCCAGTGTTCCTAGATGGTTCATTAATGCTGCTTTTACAGCCCTGCTCTGTTCAGCAGAGAAAAGCTTTTCAAGCACTCTCTCTTTCTCTTTTCTGACAAGTCTAAGTGAAATTATATTGGAATATTGTTGATTCCACTTTGTGGCTTCATGCTGGGTCTACACTGAAATTAGATTGTAATGAGGTATGAAATTTAGAGTTAGGTTTCAAGGATTGGACAACCAATTATGTTTTTTTTTCCCCTTCATTATGTTGCCACTTTATTTTTGGAGCTTGCAAAAAAAGAGAGAACATTTATTTCCCTTCCTTATCTGGTTATTTCTTTTGACAGTCATCAACATGCAGTAATTACCGCGTGTCTGACTGTTTTGTCTTCCTCACTAGCCACCCATCTCTGATCAGTCAAGCAGAGATTGATCTCCCCCCAGTGGTGTGAATGTGAACAGCACAGCACGCACAAAACTTTGATTTTAGAAGTATCTCTTTTTTTTTTTTTTATACACAGAACTTTAAGCCCAACTGGGATTAGATATAGGCACATATAACTGAGTTGTAGATATAGATGGATGTACTTACATATTTTCTGGCCGCATCACAACATCAGAAGACACATAAAAATAGAAAACACAAACACTCCAGATAACCTCCACTGCACAGCAAAAGGCACGGCCACCAGTGACTCCTCCGTATTGATTTAGCCTATCCTCAGGCCAGACTATGGCAGGCTGTGTGTTGACACATCTAAAAACTGTTCCCTCCAAACTCCTACGTACCTTTTCTCTATGAGAGGACCCCGTGGCCCGCAGCCTGGGGAGAGGAGAGGAATATAAAAACACCAGGTCCATAGGGCAAACATCAATCAGCCCCTTTTGCGCTCCTCGGGGAAAACTATGAGTCAGATTCACAAACAAATGCACATACACACACAGAGCTGAGAGACAGCTTGACTCAAAAGCTCCATTTTGAAACACACCTCGCTGGATCGATGGTGATGCAGGGTACGCGTGCACCCTGAGTTGAAAGCTTAGAATGTGCTTCACCTTCCCTTTAAGTCTGCGGTCGCACATATCCTAGGCAGGGTCAGGACAGATGGAGGAAGAGGAAGAGACGCAGCAGTTGCTAATCATTCTGCACTGGTGTTCCTGGTCTGTTACACACTTGTACACACACTAAAACTTTCTCCTTCCTTCCCTTCCCTCTCTCCCTGAATCCTTTCCTCCTCCTCCTCCTCCTCCTCCTCAGGAGCAGTTTGAGTTTGCGCTGACAGCCGTGGCAGAGGAGGTGAATGCCATCCTGAAAGCACTTCCTCAGTGAAGGCATCGTGCCCCCCCACCTTCTTCTCGCTCACTGAGCACCGGTTTCCTCTGCCCACTCAAGACTGACATCTCTCTCTGCCCTTCCTTCTCCTCGCTCTGTTTCTCTCTCTCCTCTGTCTCTGCCTCCTCTTCACCTCTATATATACTGTATACTTATGAATGTCGTGCCAGATATCTCACCTGGATCCATATTTGCGAATTCAGCCTCAGAGTACAGCTGTCGATCTGAGATCCATGTCGTTTGAGTGATTCAGGAGTAGGCAAGTGGGGCCTGATCTAATCTGACGGAGGAACTTGGATCAGCACTCCTACTGTGAGGCGTTCTGTCAATATGATCCCTGGTCCTCTATAAGTGTGATGTTGTTCCTGAAAATACCGTTCTAGTGCCACTGACGAGATGTTTACGTGATGTCAAGTGAAGATTTTTGTTCCAAAATGAACTATCTACTATCAAAAACTGATACCGATGCTTAGAAAATGACTATTCGCACACTTAAAACAGACTACATTAGAGCTGCGAGTAACTGGATTAGTCATATAGTCTATGAAATGTTAAAAAACTGTGAAAAAAATGGTATCTGCAGCTTCTCAGAGACCACAGTAATGTCTTCATTTTGCTTATTTTGTCTGACTAACGGTCTGGAATTTTAAAATATTCAATTTGCCTGTCACATTTGACAAGGAAAAAACACAAACTGTCATATTTGAGAAGCTGCGATGCAAAAAAGTTTTTTTCCAAACAACTAATCGATTACTCAACTCAAAGTTGCAGTTCTAAACTATAGTACTTTAAGAGTAATGATATGTAAATAAATTAAGTTCTTGCCTGTAAAAATCATACTATTGTACAGAATGTATCCCCTAAATGAACCAATGTATTGGATACATATAGAATTTTGGAAATAAGCTCCTCACATTTCTCTTCCTCTGTGATCTGAAACAACTACTATATGCTCAGCATCACACCTATAGATGTTGAAGTGTGTGTGTATTGTTGTATTTTGGGTCCAGACATCTCACCCTTGTATTGAACCGCAGATGCTCTGACTCTTAAAAAAAGCCTCACAGATCATGATTATCGCAACATATCAGGTGCTTTTTTTATTAATATTCCCCATTTCATTGATTTTGCATTTTACACCACAAAATGGTTTGTTACATGAACATCCCTGTTAATATTAAATGTGAGATTTACCAACTAAGATAGTTATTTGTTCTATTTAGAAACAATGTCATCCTATATCGATAATAACAATATGATATATTTAAGCAGAACTTATATTGGAATTGTTGCTAAATTTGTTTGTCCCTCCATCACTGGTATTATTGTGATATTTTGTGCAACATGACAGATTATTCCTTCAATGTATAGACGATGAATGACTTCATGAATCCCTCTATAGTGCTACCTGAAATATATACTGAGAGCCTCAGTGAGAACTATATATTTTGTGTGAAAAGTAACATTCAGATTGATAATAAATCCAAACAGATTATACTGCTCTGCTGTCCGGTGTTGGATGTTTTTTCTGATACACTCGCTGACACACAAACAGGACGGAGAAGGCCGCTCTCACAATGAAAGGCATTTGATTGAATAGTAGCCTAAGTAAAGTCACAAAGAAAAGTTGTATCATGCTCCCTGAGGGTTTGTATCTGGGAGAGACTCACAGTTTTTTGGGGTTTTTTTGTTTTTTTTTTGCACAGATGAAATGTTTGGTTCAGCAGCTCTGTCAGTGGAGAAAGTGGCTGGGATTTGAAATGAAATCAGTCATGTATTTCAGCCACTGAGGTCTTCTCGCAATATTAGAGCGAGGAGGAGGAGGAGGAGGAGGCTCGGTCGCTGTAAATGTTAGGGTCCACTTTGATCAGTACTTACTGAAGGATGTGATGTGACGGTCAGTGTGTATTTTAGTTTATTTTAATGTATTTGTCTGATTTCCCCATTTCTTATGTGAACTAAGGTTTTCTCATGACCTTCTGCAGCAGATGGAGATTCTCACCTGTCTAACTGACTGAATTTGCTTTATTTCACCTGGATAATCACCTTGGTATTAACACTGTTTACTAGGGAATCCTTGGTATGTGTCCTGGAGAGACTTTATTTTGTTATCATGTGACATTACGATGGGACTGGGCAGCACGGTGGTACAGTGGTTAGCACTGTGTCCTCACAGCAAGAAGGTTCTTGGGCCTTTCTGTGTGGAGTTTGTATGTTCTCCCCATGTCTCTAGTTACTCCGGCTTCCTCACAGTCCAAATACTGTGCAGGTTAATTGGCTGCTCTAAAGTGCATGTAGGTGTGAATGTGAATGGATGTTTGTAAGTGTCAGCTGTGAGATGCACTGGAAAACTGTTCAGGGTGTACCCCGCCTCTCATGCCCCAAAATCAGCTGGGATTGGCTCCAGGATGAGCACCACAGCTAGTGGATTGATGGATAAGTTTGGAATTTCAGTGATGTGCTAAAATAAATGGTAATGTAACATGTTTTCTTTACGTTATGCTTTTTAAATGAGTTATAGGGCATTAAAACATGTGTGATGTCATCAGTGATGTTATGATTCACAACCATGAATATTATTGGTTATCAGCAAAGATGTTAATAAGTTGGATCCCTAACAGAAGGTGAAATAAACTCTAAACTTTACTGAATTTGACTGCAAGTATAATAAGGATTTTATTACCAGAGAAAATGAATACATGTGGTATGTATGGAGAATATATAATTTCCTACATTACAGCAATGTATGTGCGCTTCTTGTGTGACTGCATATTCCAGTGCGTGTGTGTGTGTGCTGCCCGTTGACATGTCCCTCCCTCCCCTGACAGTTCTAATAGCAGGGAATGAGGCTTCATGCACTTCCTGAGGCCTCATTTGCATATGATTCGCTGATGAGCTGCCACTGCTAACCAACAACACCAAACCAAAGCCCTATTAATATTCTCCCATTCAGGTTGTAAAGCACACAAACCTAATCAGCTTAGAAATTACTGTATGGAAACCATAATTACGCATGTTTAATTGCTTATCATCTGATGGGTACAAGTTTATTAGAAAATGTATTCACGGTAATTGCTTCCTGAGGTATCTGGTGTGCTACAATACCATGTGATATCCTGTCAGCTCCCATTTGGGAGGATTAATGTGTTCTGAAAAAGTCACAAAATTAGATACTGTGTATTGCCTCTTTGGATGCTTGGTTTAACTCAAAGTGATTTTTAATTTAGGGATTTCTAAATTACTGCTTAAGCTCAGATAAGTCTTTGGAGTGAGATCCGTCAAAATCAGCATATCTTGCTGTTGTTAAGGAGTGCTGGCATATCACAGGGATATAAATGACTGTAAAGTAGGCAAATGCCTGTGTAATCATGATGCGACCAGAAAATACTCACAAACCTTCCTGGCTTCGTAGAGACTAGATTTCTACCACCAAATGGGAAAGCTGGAAAATCAGGGGAAATGCAGGAGCGGCACAAAAGTGAAAAGTCACAAGCATGAAATGAGGAAACACATCTTATAAGAGAGAGTTGTGAAGTAAATCCATCTCAAAGCCGATGAATCATTCAGTCCTGAAACAAGCAATTAAAACACACACAGTGCAGGTCCCTCTAAGGGGCTTTCATGCCGCCAAGAACGTCGAGTGGGCCTTTTCAGCCATGAACCTTAGTGGATCTTACAGCTCCTGCCCACTCTTTGATGATCTCTCTATGGTTTATTGTAATCAGTGTTGGCTCTAGGTCCTTCTGACACACTTGTAAATTCATGCAGTCTTGTAAGGAAATGCATCTCAAGTCCAGCCAGTAGCTCCTTAATGGAGAAGTCTTTCATTAGAGCAGCGATTCCCAACCAGAGGCACTTGTACCCCAGGCTGCAGTTATCAGGGGGAATGTGGAGAGATTATGAGAAAGCTCTGTTCATAAATAAATAGTAATAAATATAAATATAAACATAGGATTATAAGTTGGCATCTCAGTTTCCAAAGACTTTAAAGGTGTAGTTTGACATTTTGGGAAATATGTTCTTCATCTGTTCGGCCAGTACAAGACTGGAGCCAGCAACTGATTAGCTTAGCATGAAGGATGGAAACAGGGGGAATCAGCTAGCCTGGCTCTGTCCAAAGATAATCCAGCTACCAGCTCTTTCTAAAGCTCACTAAGCTCTCTACTTATTTTCGGACAGAGGCAGGCCAACCGATTCCCTGTGTTTAGAGTTTTTATGCTAAGGTAACCTAACCGTTTCCTGGCTGTAGTTTCATGTTCAGCAAACAGACATGACAGGGCCTCTCTCTGAGTCTCATAGAAAACAAAAAGAAAACAGCATATACTGTTTCTCAGACTACTGCTTTAAAATGAATCCATTGTGTTGTACTTTGCTGGGGTTGCTTACGTTAGATACACATACCAACTTGCAGAAAATGTTTAAATAAATATAAGTTTTATATTCAGAGTGTGTTTGTGTGTAAGACAAGACACTTTTTCATTTTTGACCTTTACACCAAGTGTTGCTATTGAGAGTGCATGAAAAGTAATTGGCAAGCCAACTGAGGAGTCAAGACTGATATTAGATCTAAAAATAAGGCATAAATAAAACATCCAGTTTTTGTTTTCCCAAGTGGTAGAGGAACAAATGCAAACTTGGCCGAAACTACTAAACAAACAGTCCATGAATCATCCCATCTATCAAAGGGGTGCAGCAGAGAAGTTCTTGATCCCCTCTCATAGAACTACAAAAAAATGCACTGCATTACATGTGCTTCAGTTGATTTCATCCAAAGTTTGGACTTTGGCTGCTGTGAAATGCTGATATTAGTATTTGCTGCTATGACCCCACTGGCAAAATATTCCCTTAAGATGTTGTTAATATGTTGAATAACTCAACGTAATAAAAATAATTGATTTTCCTTATTAAATCATGTCCTGCTGAACTGTTGGAGAGAACCTGACTGTAGCTTTAATCAGATCAGAAAAAAAAAAAAAAAAAACGCAGCTGCTTAACGTTTCACGTCACGTTCAGTCTTTGGATCCAAGTCCAAGAGGTGCTTTAGCTTTCTGCTCTCAAAAAAAAAAATAAAAAATTTTTAAAAAGCACCTGCGGATCATTCAACTTTTGAATGATAACACAAAACATGCTGACAAACATGTCATTTCCCCGTGGAGAGGGCTGGGGGATCCCAGAGTGTTTGCTTGTTGGAAAAACTGTCTGGGATGCTTTCCAGGATTTCCCAAAGAGAAAAGCCTTGTTTTTCATTGCTTGTGTTGTTGGGAGTGAATGGAGAGCAGATTGCAGAGGCTGTGCCTCTCATGTCTGTCCAAGGCCTTGATACCTTTGATCTTCTTAAGAAACAAACAAGCTTTTAAACTTGGCACTCCGGGCTAGTGTCTCTCTTCCTCTTCTTTTGTCTTGTGTTCATCAAAATGCTGATCCTGAGAAAATTGATCTTGCCTGAATAGTTATGCACACTCGTGCTTATGCAGTGATTTGAGGTTTAAAATGTGGACTCCCACCATGTTGTCACAAAAAAACAATTCTTGATGCACATTTCAACATTTCAATCTCAACATGAAATCCAGATCAAATGTGATGTGTGACTATATTACAGTGCAGTGAGATAAAAACGGGTGAGATTTTACTACATCTTAGCACAACAGTGTGTAGCTTTGGAATAAATCTCTCCAGAAGCTTGTGTTTTTTCTCATCTTTGAACAAACCAATAAGCCCACAACCAAAACAGTGTTAATCAGTTACAAACAATGTTTCAAAACCAGGTTTTGCCTCTCTGAGTAACATTTGTTTTGCTCTTCCCAATTTCTGAGTGAAATAATTTATCCTCAGGGGCCGGCTGCACCAGCACCTACGTTAAAACTTAGTTATAAACTTAGTGACTCGTTATAGATTTACAAATTACTAAATTAAAAACGGGTTGCTCCAGACAAACTAGTTTCTACATAGAGACTAGTTACTATGATATACTTACATCGAGTTGTAACTAGTACATACTGTTAACTACCTGAACTGAAGTTAGTAAAGTTGAAACTAGACAGTAGTCCCTAAGAACTTGTGTGTTAGTAAGAACTCACAAACTCAGTCTAGATGTAAAACTGCTGGCTCAGATGTAAAATCAGGTTTTGGATTTACGGTCCAGTCATGACAGTTGAAAAGGTTTTGGGATGTTGGCAGATGAAGGTGAAAAGTCGCAGCGAGGGCTAACATCTGGCTGAGGAGAAAAGGAAAAGCCTTCAATCAAGAAGCAAATCTCCTCTCATTACCCCCTCGCTTCCTTCTCTCTGGTTATTAATGGACGCACAGCAGCCACAATGACATTTTACACCGTCTCATCCCTGTCCCATCATGCTTCTGGGGATACCCTGGCATTTGGCGGCAGTGTTTTCATCATTGTCTGTGGCAGTGCTGACCAGTGCGACTTCAATCCTGCTCACTGTCACTCATCATAAGTGAGTTTATCAACACACATCTAATCGGTACACTCCGCAGGGACCTTAACCATTTGCATACTAAGATTGCTTTCTTTTGCTCGGCTGAGAACGCGCCTATTTTGCATAATTATTAATGATAAAGAGACGGTGAACAAATGTGTCAGAAGGTATTAGCATCACGTATACAACTGGATTCTAAAGGATCCGTTTAGTGATGTGCGGAGAGGGAAGATGAGGGCAAAGGGTAGGAAGACTGGAGTCTGGAGAGCAAGACTGTCAAGGGATGCACTTTTGCATGAAGGGAAGGGGTTAATTAAAGGGCGAATATCGAGAACTGTGATATTTTTTCCTATTTTGAAGTCATTGTCTGACCAGGACACCCCATTGAGATTAAAGGTGTCTGTCTCAAAGAACACAGAGCCTGAACAAAACATAAATGTTGTGGACAAATAGCAAAAGCACTCAAAGGACTTAAGTCTAGTAGCAGGGCAGCAGGATGCAGGATAAGGAGCCAGGCCTGAAATATAACATTTAATTACATGCAAGAAAATATTGTAGTTGAGGGAAAACCCACAGTGGTGAACAACACAAGATGTTTACATACAGCAGAGTCACTGTAGTTGCTCATTTCAGTATTTCTGCTGTGTACCATTAAAGCAGCAGGGCCCAGATGTCTGTCATCTGTTGTAATTACTACTTTTTACACTGTCTCACTCTCTGTGGATAATGTTCAGCGTCTATAAGAGAAGTGTTTCGTATGAACAGTTTAACTGTTTGCCACTTTATATGAAGCAGCTGCACTCTTTTTACAGGACAGGAATAAATAAGTCATGCACGCTTGTGGTTCAGTTGGGGGTTGAAATCCCCTCCCTGTTTTCTCCCCTAAACACAGCCTGTATACCCTCTGCACAGTATAATAGCATGATATTAAAAATGCCCACAGCGATTGTTAAGTCACGGCGGCACATTTGCACCAGGATGGATGACCTTTTGTGAATCCTAATGAGGCTTTTTCACAAGTTTCAAAAGCAAAACATACTGTAGCATGAAGAATAATAACAGTTGTGTGATAAGTCTCCACAGTTAAACGCCTTTGTGAGCAGCAGAGAATTAAATCACAGTGTTTTTTTTATATAGTCTGTAGTTGCACAGACATCTATTAGCTTCATTCTTCTTATTTCCTGACTGCAATTAAAATGATTAAGTTTATCTTAGATGTGCTAAAGTTGCACTCTGTGAATCGTAGTTTAAGTATCAGCTGCAGTTTCTGCTCCACCTCCTCTCGGGAGGTGTGAGGCTGTCCGAACTTCAAGAGTCACACCATTAAAAATAATCTCAGGGGTCAGGAGGGGTCGTCGCCACTCTCCCTTCTGGCTCTCCTTCAAATAACTGATAATGACCTCTGACCTCTCTGTTTTTGCATGAGAATTGACAGCAGTATTCCTCAACCCCCCTCTACAGCAACCTCAGGACTATTTGAAATGCCAGCCCTCCAATTTCAAACATGATTTTTTTTTTTTTTTTTTTAATGAACCCATCCAGAGGTGTGGGGTGGGGGGATTGCATTTGGGAGGAGGAAGGTGGAAACGGAATAGGCGAGCTTTGGGCTCATCTGCATCACAGATTAGGGTGCTTAGAGAAAAATCAACCATCCATGATTCATTACATGTTTCCTGCTGAGCCTCTGAGATGGCAACCGTCCTAGCAACAGGATCCTAGCAACAGCAACAACTCTCCGCCACCGCGGCAGCCTATCAGAAACTTTGATGCCTGATCAAAATTTAGCCAATAAAGAGGGGAGGACATGCAGAAAGCGTGATGATGTGTTTCCTCCTGCTTTTGGCCAGGCTGTGGTGTGATGAGGGCTCTGAACTCTGAGGATTAACAAGTCTATATCCATTCTCATGTGTATTTGTGTGTAAGCTCGATATCCATTTGTATCCTCTGTGTGTTTTTATGAATGTAGTCATTTCCTAATGGTGTGGTTTTGAAGCATTTTTGCGGTGGAGCAGAGAGTACGATGTGATGTACAGTGTCGCTAATGAATTTCTGCACTACTCACATTATTTATGGCCATTTCTAACACATACATACATTTAGGCTATTAAACATTCATCAGAAACAGGTAAAGAAGCAAAGCTTCTGATGTCAGTGTTTAAGACATGGATTAAAAACACACACAAACACAACTATTTATAGTTTGTTCTGAAATAGCAAATCCTGTTAGTGAAAGGCAGTATCTGTATGTTTAAATAAAAACATGTGAAATATGTTTCATATGTATAAAAATATTACATTCTACATGCATTTCCACATGTGTCGACTCCTCATTCTCACTCCTCAGTGAGAACATGTCCTGTCTCGTGCGTTGAGTTGCTTAAAAAAACGTCTTTCCCTAACTTTAACCCAAGAGCTTTGAGCTTTCAGTGTCTGGACATTAAAAAAAACCTTTAATTATGCTTTAGCTGCTATAAGCGGACATAGTAGGAAAACAAATGTAATACTTTGTACAATGACAGCTGCTTCAGAAGCTGTGAGACTTACTACAGTTGATTTGCTGCAACTAAGAGAAGTATTGATTTGTGAGTCCATATAAATATCTGTGATGTTGTGTATTGATGGATTGCATTATATAAAGACATAGTCCTCTTATTTAGTCCAAATCTTGAATATATATATTCACACATTTGCGATATTGTGGGTAATAAGGGCATAAACTGACCCATGCACTCATGAGTGGTCAACATATACTCAGATTATGAGGAAGAATTATTAGATTCCTAAATTTCTTTGCTCTGGAAACACAAAAATAGTCCAACAATGTAACTCAACAAGGAAAAAAATCTCTTATTTCCATTTAACCACTGATAATAAATGCACATTTCGTGAGCAAATTTATCTCTTTTTTCTTAAGAAAGACTTTCTGTACTTTTGTACTTTATTGTAAATGTCTCATCAGCTGCCTACATACAACATAATGATGATAGTGTTGATTTACAGCGTACTCCTCTCACATGTAAATGATCCAGAAGTGTGGGATGTTTGTTCACCTGCTCCTCTGTAATCATACATCATTATTCAAAGGGCGCTTTGACCGTCATCTGATGTCAGATAGGCCTGATCTTCACTTCAAAAGGATATGCTCTGTGCTGGTCCAAATGGTCTGATAATATTCAGTCTGATAATACATCACACTGATTTCTTTCTCTCCACTTTGGAGTAATCTTGCTCTTTCTGCTGTGCAGCATATATATATATATATATATATATATGTATATATATATATATATATATATATATATATATATATACACACACACACACACACACACA
>JBBMJY010000013.1:6063734-6079132 GCA_037833715.1 Toxotes lorentzi
ACACACACACACACACACACACACACACACACACACACACACACACACACACACACACACACACAAACTCCCGGTCTAGTATGTGAACTGCAGTAGGAGCCAAAAACCATAAATACAAGCTGAAAATAGCTTCACAGCACTATAACTGTAACCAGAGCTTCCACATATGTGTGATATGTGTGTAAATTTGCAGCCCGTTTCAGAGGCAAGTAAAAGTGATTTACACATTGTTTTTTCTTTCATTTCTTCATTTCACTGCATGCACTGTATATTTTCTTACAAGTGCGTGCTGATTGCACACAGCAGGAGTGGGCCGTTTTTGTCATTAAAGTAGCCTGTAGATTATTCCTCTATGTTCTTGTCTCGCAGTTTGAACCTACACTTTTTTGGATCGAGGGCTCGGCTAAATCAGCAGACTGTTGTTTTACTTGTAAATTGTCTTCTGTGAAACACACCCCCGATCATTACGCTCCAAAATAACATCCAAAAATTCGAGAAAAGTGACTTCTTCCCTCTCCTGACATGAAAGTGAAAGCCACACAAGCTGCATTTCAGATAAGATTTTGACTATGTTTCCTTATCAATTACTTTCCTCATACCTTCAGCTGTAGGATTTCATTTTAAGCTGCTGCACTTCTCCTCTACTGATAGTCTTGAATGAAATGTTTCTGGAAATCCATCAAACAAGAGCTGTTAGACGTAAAAGAAGAAGAGGTAGAGATGACTGGAGGGGGGGGGGGTCACATATGAGGGAAAGACTGAACAATGTCGGCACCAAACAGATGCTATCATGGAGCCCCCTTGGGAAACAGGAAGGTGGATGCATCTGAGACAAACTGAAGAAGAAACAGAAAATATATATATACACACACACACACACACACACACATATATATATATATATATATATATACACTAGTCCTGTCATAGGTTCCTACAGCATGAGTTGGAGTGGATTTCACCTGTTGATATTTTCTCCATGATGCTGGACGCATGTCGTATCATGCTTTACATTCCCCAGAGTAACTGTGCTTTATAGTTTTCCATTTACTTTGTGATACAGAGCGACGGCGACCCACACGTATAGATTTATAGAACTGGAGTTGCATCCAGGTAACTCATAACGTGATTTCACTGTCTCATCAATGAATGAGAGACTACCGCCCTGCAGTTGCTCTTCATTCATTTATACAGTGCAGCGATCGTGGTGAGCAGAATGATTGCAGTGTGGTCGCTTTGTTAGATGTCTGCTACAGAGGAGGAGAGGCCTCCTGAGAGTCTTTCTTTGACTTCCTTGATGTTGTCCTGTCTTACGTCGTAGCCTGTGGTGTACAGGCTGTATAAGAGAAGAATATTTCCCTCTCAAATGTAGTGAAGTAGATGCATAATGTAGCATAAAGGATGCATAGTCTGGACTTGAGTCAGAGCACTCAGCAACCCCTCATTCCAGTAATGGGCATGTAGTCCATGTGAGCATGTTAGCAAAGCAATGTTTGCATTTAGTTCAAAGTACTGCTGTTCTGAAGTGCAGACTCACAGAGGTGATAGCATGGCTGCAGACTCTTAGTCTTGTCTAAAAACAGACATTGTGACTCTGAATCCTGCTTTTAGAGAGTACGAGTGCATCCAAACTCTCTTTTTTTTCTGTGTCTCCTCCAAGCTTTGACCCATTTACAGTACACACCGCGCATCCCGCGCCACACTGAGCTCCTCTATCCTGGGATTAAGTGACACTCAGACTGTCCAGACAGATTTCTATCCCTGTCAGAAAACAGCCACCTGGGTCAGACAAGAACTTTACTTACTCTAGTGTCACAGTCAGAGCTCCTACTGGCTGTTGTTTGGCGCACTGCAGTTAGAAAACTTGTCATGCACCACACTCGACCTGACGTGATTGTGCTCATGATCCAACTTGTACACAGTCGCAAAACTTCAGGCTTTTTTATAGACTCTCTCCATTCCCAAGACAAAGCAGCATTAATACCTCAAATGCAGTAATACGCAGCACATGCAACTGCACAAACAAGCCTCGAAGAATCTGGAGATTTATTATGTTTCAGTTGGATAAGAATCAAGAACAAGCTGCTCGCCAAAATATACTCCAAAGGAAAAAAAAAACACAAACTGCCCAAATGTCTACAAATTTATGTTAAATTATGTTTCACAGTTATTCATTTGACATTTAGAGAAACCGTTTCCTGCCATACCATTGTGTGCAAAGCCATTATTGCACTGAAGGTGGAGGCGTGAATCTCCCTGCTCCCTTCACCAGTTTCCTCAAAGGACTCTTGCTTCAGTGTTTCCTCTTTCCTAATTTCCTGAGTGCACCCCTAGAAAAAAAAAATCTCACTCCAATTTAGCTCCACCTAAATCCCTGTCTGACAGCTGTTCCAAGCACACCCAGGTGGCTTTTTATTTCACTTTGTACGTCCTGTTTCTACCTCCTTTCAATGCCGTTTGGTCACCAAATCATTCTGTAAAACAGTTTTTAAAAAATCGTCTTGCATCAAGCTTCTTTGACCCTAAAGTGTTTTTTTTATTTTTTCTTAAATTCACTGGAAGTCTTAAGTCCTTGAGCACAACAAAAAGCCATCTGACAAGCGGATGAGTAACAAATTGTCTCTGCAGTGACGAGTGTTCAAAGCTTGTTTGACATACAAGGGATTTATGAGCAATTTCTGCACCACACCAATTAGGTTCTGCTGCTGGTAGACGAAAAAAGATCTGTCTTTCAGGGCTTGTTCTGTTTCATGTTGATTTAATCCAATCAGGGGTAGTTATAAACGCAATTACATTTATTAATTTCAACAGCACTATACTATTTGTTGCAGTCGTGACCCCTCGTTTGAACGGCAGCAGCACTTTTTATTACAATAACAATAAAGAAGCCATCCGTGCTGATCTGGCTGAACAATACCCACTTCACTCCCTTTTTTTTTTTTTTTTTGCATAATATGAATAAAACATGTATGATGCAACTCGTGACACCACAGATGACAACGTTTCTGTTATAATCTAACAGTAGCCTACAGTCCTTATTTGGTGCATTTTTGTTGTTGTTTTTATGTATGCACATAACAAATATTCAATCTTTTTAATCTTGCTCTGATTTTAATGCACATTACTCATTGTGTAGAATTTTAATAATGTAGAGATATAGTGTAGTTATCTGATGTTATAGACCTTATTTTAAGAATTGTTGAATACATTAGTTTTGTGCAATTATGTTTTTTTTTTTCTTATGTCTATCCAGGACTGATGTGGAATTAACTTATGTTAAGGGACTGTATGAAAGTTATTAGGGAGGGGAGGGGGCCTGAATGTAATGTTTCCCTTTTTTTTCCGTGTTATGAGTATTTTCTTTAGATTGTAGTTCTGAAAAGAGACAAACCGCAGCACCCCCCTGTAACATCTCAAAGTAATATAACTAGCTAGCTATTGATTTGGTGCAACTCATTTTGCAAAATGCACACAGAAAAATTCAAGGTTACTAAAATTACTAAAAAACCCTCCCCCTCTCTCCCCCCCAAAAATTTGCCTACTCTGCCTGCAGCAAAAAGAAAAAACACATCACTCTCCCCCCTCTTTCTGAATCACCCCTCCCCATAATCCTTTTCATACAGTCCCTAACTTTTACTGTCTATCTATCCATCCACCCACTCATCCTGTCAGAAAGGTTTGTGTCTTTCTTTCTGCTACTTACATTCTGGTGTACTGAGTGTAGATACTTATATTGAACGTCATTTCTCTCCATGTGGTGATGGGTGTCGATAGGTGCTCCGCTTCATTCGGGTGAAAGTGGGTGATTTTTCTTTTAAAAGGAGGCAGACAGTGGCTGACAGGGAACTTGACAGTGAGCTGTCGCTCTGCTCTTCGCTCCTCAGGAGGTAGATGTCCTCAGAGTGGAAGTCAATAGGAGGATTTCACTGTTTTTTTGTTGTTTTTTTTATCCAGCCAGAAACAGTTGTGTAATGACTTTGAGAGGAGGAGGGCTGTAAAAAGTAAGGCAATGGAGGGAGATGGGCCACTGCCTTGACACTGTTTAATTAAACCCTTAGAGACTGCTTGCTGCATGGGAACAAGGGCCAAATGAGTTGCTGGGTCATGTGCATGCGTTCTGCCACATGAATAATACAAAACACTGCAGGCTGATTCAAAATAATCTGAGAACACTGTTCCTTCCAGGGCTCTGCCCATGTGACAGGAAAATCCAGGGTGTTTTGTCCCTGCCTCTGTTCAATTACCGTGGTTATAGGAGAGCAGCTGGTAGGAACCACATACAGTAGGAAGGAGATGCAGCAGCTCAGGTGACTTGGCGATTTACCAAAGAAGAAATGATGTTGATTAAGAGTTGGCAGTGATGCTTCTGTCTTTTGTGTTTGTTTAAAGTTAAAAGCTTCTCCAATCAACATTTTATTTTAACAGTGGAAATGACAGTGTGAAATGTGAAAGGTTGTAGTGACAAATCCACAGAGAGTTATCACTGAGCTCAGATCGGCTCAACACTGTGGAGATTTTTAGTGGTTTTCAGCTCATTCTTTTGGTTTTGCGGCCCACAACTTTACTATTTCCTTTACTGTGTTGCTTTCAGCTGCAAGTAGCTAAATAAAATCTTTCCATCATTTGCGATCAGGCTAAAATATATGCCTGTGTTTAAAAAGGCACAGTCCAGGCTGTTTATCCCCAGGCTGTCAAGTTTTAAATGTTTAAACTAGTTTCTCTTCTGGGGATCAATACGATTTTTTCTGATACTTCACATCATACAATACGATACAATACAAATTAGGTACCCACGAGGACACGTTTTCCTTTACGTATTTATTGGTAGGAGTCCATAAAAAATGAACATTTCTCAGACATTTGCACTTACAGTAATCATGAGAACAACCTCTCAAGGACAAATCAGATGAGGGAAACTGTCATTTTGCTTAAGGAAACTTTTAGGAAACACTCATGGAAGGTGAACATGTTACTGAATCGACTCTGTACAAAGAATCTTACAAAAAAAAGAGAAAATCATGACTGTGAGAGGGGTTAAAAGCTGTTTTTCACCCTTTGGGAGTAGTTCTAAGGAGTGGACAATATTACTGTCAGATTTGTTGATAGTCTTTTTTCATATATGATGCAGGAGTGAGCAGAACATGTGCATCTGTAATAAAACTCCCTCTTCGGTGCTTTCATTCTGTTTTACTCTCGCAGTCCCCAGATATCCCTCTCCTCCCTTGTCTCTATTGAAAAGAGGATTCACTGAATAGCTTGACCTTCACTTATTCTCGCACACTATACAGTATCGGTGCCGTAATTTTCACGCTTATCACAAACAAGGCTGCTACTGTAATTCTCTTTCCACCTGAACCCTTGCAAACAAAACAACACTCTCTCAAAAACATGCTGTAAAAAGTGGAAAAGTCCAATCATAGGAGACTAATTAAGGTTCGGAACGCTCACTGTACATCCGCAGGGCCCACCCACAATAAATACAGCAATAGCAAAAGCTTAACTGCTAAAAATGGACCTTATACAAAACAAAACATTGAAGTGAGGTCACTGCGGGCTACTGTTCGGCTGATGAAAGCATGCAGGAGTTATGCTCTGCACTGCAGCTGACAGACAAGAGGAGATAGGGCACAGCAGTGGGGATGTAGGGCCTCTGATACATAGCATGAAATAATGTATGTGTGTATATAACGTATGACTGATGGCATTTCTGCCAACAAATATGTAGGTGTGTATGTGTGTGTGTGTATGTGTGTGTGTGTTTGTGTAAGTGTCTGGCTGAGTGTTTAAAAAAAGGCACCAAGTCCACCGAATCGTGGGAAGAGTCGCTGAGCTCTTTTCTTTTTGGACTCTGCCTCCTTCAGCCAGAGTTTCTTCCTCTTCGTGTCTTGGTGTCCTACAAAATAAAAGAGCAAACAAATATTAATATTATTATTATTATTATTATGAAATCAGTCTTTTCTCAGGTTGTTGTTCTCTGGTTGTTGAGTCATTAAAGAAATATGTAAGATTATTTGCTTGCTCACTAATTAACATGTTATGTCTCATTTGTTTAATCTTGCACAAAAACCAAACTGTATAAAATAGTCCAGCACATTAACCTCTGGTAAACAAATTGTCGTGTTTACAGCTCAGCTAATCTGTTCTAATCTAATGCTGCAGCCCTCTTCCACAAGGGTCAGAGGTCAAACAGTCCAAAGCAGGGGTCTTCTTAATTAATTTAAGAGCTAAAAGTGTGGTGTGCAAACCAGCAACCAAAAACTTTCTTCTGAATGATTTGTAAGTTATGTATAAAGCATTGTTAAATGATTGATTGTCTACTTGTAACTACTGTAGAGAGAGTGACTTTTTAGAAAGTGGTACTAATTTTTCTCTTTCATTTAAAATGCTTAGTTTGAGCCGGCAATAGTTAAAGGACACACTCTCTGAGGACCCATATTTGAGTAGTTTATGTCATTATCTCAGAAAGAGAATTAGGGCCTTTGTTTGCATCCCAGCAGGAACTATGCACAGTTAAATTAAAGGTTACCTCCGTCCCTAACGAAGCTCCTATTATAAAACATTCAGCGGCTGCGTGTTGCATTTAATGGCACAGCTTTTGTGTGTGACTTCCTGACCCTATGAAGGAAAACAGGGGGTGACCTTTGACCTCTGGTCATTACTAAGATGTAGAACAGAGCCGCCTAATGAACACCCCCGTCCTCTGTGTTCACATCTGCCAATCAAACACGCCACTCTTTGTCATCGTCTTTTGTGCAGCCATCAGACACAAAAGCAGACAATTAGCTGTGCTTATTAAGACTCTGCTCTTTAAAGGAGAGCTCTGTGTGTGCTGCTAATTAATCAGCCCTGCAGTGACGACTGGGCGGACCTCTTGTTAGGCTCTGTAGGCCGTGCTCCTCCTCTTCCTCCGAGGGGTTTTGGGCGGAGTTTCTCAGGTAGCGCTGATGTAGGCTGAGGCCAGGAAGTGTGTTCTGTCTGCGGCGACGAAACTCTTCCTCTAAGGGGTCTTCGGCTGCGATGTCTGTGGGTGTGAGCAGAGCAGAGCAGAGTGGGAATGAATCACTACTAAACCCTGTCTTCTCGCTGTCTGGATGGATCGCCTGAGGTGTTCAAACCAACATTAAATCTTTATTTTTTTCTATGTAGCCTCTGTGAATGTTAGCCTTCTGACATAAGATGTTTTGCGCAGAAAAAAGTGAGCTGAAAGGAAAACATATTACCTTGTGATGCCCTTGGCAGTGTGAATACAATCAGACAGGCAAAAAAAAAAGAGATACACACATCTATTACAGCAAGTTGAGCACAAGTGCAAAAAGGTATATTGATGTAACCAACATGAAACAACAAAGATGATATAAAACAAGAAGTTCAAAGAGTCCCTAAGGCGATACAGACCCCTCCTTCCTTTCAAACGCCAACCATATATTTCATTCATATTTCATCTGCCTGACTTTATTGTGATTAGTCATGTAAATAAAATGAGATTTGGTTATTCTTTTCTCTAGGTAATTTACATTTATATTGAATTAGTGGCAGGCAGGCTATGGGTGGGGGTGGGGGTGGCAGGATATGGTGAGAGGGGAGACTTATTATGCTGCGAGATTACAGGCAGATCTCATCGCTATTGTGTTGTGTAATTAAAGCAGTGGAGAGGAGAAGAAAGGAGGCCAGATGCTCGCCGTGCTGAACCTGGTCCCATTTAGAGGAGAATCTGCACCAGCATTTCAAAATCCCCCTGCGCGGTGTGTAATAGCCCAGCCTTAAACGCATCACATGTCATTAGAGACATGGCAGCTTTGTTTGACATGTTGGTGTGTACCTGTGGCAGCAAGTGCCATCTAAACAGAAATACATGGTCATTTTAATCATGAATGTAGGCTGTGGCTACGCCGAAACACTATCCTTGATATATTTACTTTATGTGTCAATGTACGTTTTAGAGAGAGGTAGCTCTCTTTCAATTCTTTCAAGAAGAGCTCAGGGGTTTTTAGGCAATAAAGGACGGCTGCATAGGCTCAGGCCTTAACCAAGACAAGGACGTCACTGGATTTCAGTTCTCATTGAATAGGCATCTTATTACTGCAGGTCACCCATTTTGACCCACCTAAAGTCCCATTTCTTTGTCAGGAATGCTTTTCAAGTGTGTTAAGGTCAAAATTGGCTAAGTATTTTTATTTTTTTTTGTATTTTCTTGCTGAAAACACTTCGTCTTCAAGGTGATTTTGTGTTATTTTAGCCCCAGACGTGAATTGCTTTATTTCAAATTAGCTTTTTAAATTGAACACAATTTTGAAAACACAGAGGTGACCGTGCAGAGAGAGACCAGCTCCCAATGGACCAACAGAAACAGGACAATTGGTGGCTTTACTCTCATGGCTGCAGCTACTCGTTTTCAATCCAGCTTTTGGAAGAAACAGCTAATCCCACGGTGCATGTGTCTGGTGATCCTATCAGGTGAAGTTAGACGGCTGGATTAAGCTAACATGTATGCGACTTCAAGGTTGTATACTTTGTTCCTTCGCTCCAGAGGACCAATAATTTGTGTCTATTGTGGGCCTGGTTACCTGGGTGATAAGAATCCCATCAAGTCGCATAATCCATCATCAGTTAATTAATTAAAAAAAAAAAAACAATATCAAAGAGCAATGATGATAATGAGATCTTTTAATGCTCATAAAGGCGGCCTTTTATTTTCTGGATCAAGGACTTAATTTGAAAAGCAGAGTGAGCACAGTTGAGTTCCTGGATGCTTTCATTTGCTGCTATTGTCTTGAGAGTGCCTGTCATTTGTCTCCAGGCTAAACAATGCTGTGTGTGTCTGCAGAGGTTGTTTGATACACACTGTCTAGACTAAAATACAAGGTGGTGTACACAGGCACAAACACCTGGGCTAACACCCTAAACACACACACACACACAGACACAAAATCTGTGTGACGGACAAAAGCAGCCTTACTGCAGCAGGCTGGATCTCCGGTAGACGGCTGAGGAAGCCTAAAATAAATCACTGTTCAGAAGGAGGCTAACCCTACATGACAACTACAACTATGGACCAGATTATTTTCAACAGTCCACCTTCCCGTGGTTCACGGGGTCTGCTGTCGCACTGATGTGACTCCGCTGAGCTGCTGAGCACAGAAAGATACAGTCTTTGTCCTTGTTCAGACACAGCCAAAGAGAAACTGGCAGCTTATCTTTGCCATCGTTCATAAAGTGGCCAGTGGCTGCGGGCCGAGCAGAGGTTTCATGCTAACATGTCAAGCAGACGAGGAGGGGGGGGGGGGTTAAAGCCGGATGCTGCTTTCTGCCAACAGGAAGCCATATTTCATAATGTGGTGAAACTTGGGGGACAGGAAATCACAGTATTGTGTCATGTTGGAATGGATGGATGCAGGAGAAGAGGCTGTAAGACTTTATATCTAATATACTGAGTCTATTTTATCATATAATTTATCAGCACTAACAAAAAGTGTGTTGACATCTAAACGTGAACATTGATGGAAACCAGTGTTTACATGTCAACACACACACAAACACACACACACACACACACACATATGTTACCAACTACCAAATGTCACATGTTGCTTTATTTGTTCCACTTATGCCTCTGGTTTTGTGATTCCTGTCAGACCTTGTTTTTTGTAAACAAACAGTGTCATCTAGTGGCCACATGAGGGTCCACCTTCAAATCAAAACCCTCTGATGCAAGGTAGAAGAAATTTTTTTTTTTTTTCAGGAAAAAGTCAAAGGATTTACTAAGAAATAATGATTTTACTTTTCCTCAACCACTAATTTTATGTTATTTCTGAGGCTGGATGTGTCTTCTGAAGCACTGGTTCCTAACCTGAAGATAGGGGCCCCCACACGGAGCAAGATGATTGCTAAGGTAAGAAATGAAAAAAGTCTCAATCCTGACATATTCCAAAATACTATAGTTTTAACTCATTGAGTTTCTAAAAAATGTTGTTGATGTGAATGAATCTGAAGTTGTTTTTTTTTATTCCCTCTTCACTTGGTATCTCAAACTGTGTAAAGGATAGGTTCACAATTTCACAAGTAAAAAAAAAAAATATTCAGGAGCCCATATTTGCAGTGAAACACGGCTTTGTTGCTATAATCATTCTTCTTGTTTATACTGTCCATAGGAAGATCACTTCCTTACATGCTTCCAGTGTGAGAGAAGAGGAAAGTTTACCTGGAGCTAATATGATGATACATTGCGCTGAGGTAAATAAATCAAGCAGATCTGTTCCAGTCTTTTTAGTGCCTTCCACAGCAGATTAATGGGAAAACACTGTTTGTGGAAATACAGAAGATCCCCTTTCACCTTAATTGATAAAGTATTAGGAAGAGATTTTATAATGAACAGGAGGAGCGACTACAGTAAGAGTATTGTCTATTCTATGTATAAATGCCCATAACACCGATTTTAAATGACAGGAAAAAAGACGCTGCTTCAGAACTTGCCCGAGAATCGTCACGTTTTTACGTTTTCTTCAGTATCAAAGTAAAACAATGACTGTTATCTGTGCACCAGTGGGCTCAAACAGGACATGCTAAAAGCTAATTCGGCATATTTTTAGTGGTGCCAGTTTGCCAAAATGTAATGTTCTGGCAGAAAATGATATGTTGATCCAGGAGAGGGAGCTAACGCACCAGAAATACAATGCCTGCTTCTGCAACACTTACTAGTATTCAACTGCATGTACTGTCCGTAGTTGTCTCATAATTGAATTGTTCTTGTTACAGCTTCAAGGATGTTAAATACAGATAAAAA
The DNA here is from genome assembly GCA_037833715.1 of Toxotes lorentzi. Lineage (NCBI taxonomy): Eukaryota > Metazoa > Chordata > Actinopteri > Toxotidae > Toxotes > Toxotes lorentzi. The sequence goes on from JBBMJY010000013.1 coordinate 6,074,515, forward strand.
CTCGAGGAAAAAATACTGACACGTTTGTGTAACTCTCAAATTGAAGATCACATAATTTCTTTTAAGCTATTGCTTCTTGAATTTCATTGCTGTTTGGTTTAATAATCCATGTTTATAACACCTAATCTTGGTCTGCTGAGCACCTTTACACACAAACACACACGCGCACAGGTAGAGAGAGCGCACGGGCTATGTAAGAAAGAGATTGGCGCAAGGCTGCAGTGTCACCTAGCAACAGGACTGCGCAAGCGTAACCCCCGCTTCAGTCTGCAATGGTGTTAAAGAAATTGCTGGGACAAAACAAATACAAGTATAATACTTGAATACATGGCCTTCATGTTGGATTGACAGCGTCACTACATGCATGGAAGCTGCGTAACTTTGCATTTACACGATTAGTATTAAATGTCAGAACTGTTAAGCTTTAACATTTCAGGTTGACTCAGCCAAAGGCCTCACCCTGCTCTTTCCTCTCTCTTCAGTTTCCCACTCCTGACTTGTCTCTCACAAAAATATGCAGTGGGTCTTGTGTAAATAAACTAGCCTCGAGCACATTCCTCAAGAAACACACACACACACTCTTCTCCATGAACACCGTGACCTCTGAGCCAACTGCAATCATTCGCACTACCCAGTTTGGCTTTCAATCTGAGCCTAGTCAAATGTTGGAGACAAAGTTCAAACAAATGTCCAGTCCAAGCAGGATGTATTTTTATGTAATTTGGGATTCTCTCAGCTAATATGCAAGACTTCTTGTTTAATAGCCAATTTGAACAATATCATTTTGAGTCATTGGTTTGTCTCCATGTCTCTGCAGAGCCCAGGTTCTACTCAGGGCGTATTCAGAAGAGGTGCGTTATCAGCACTTATACCAAGCCCAGAAAAATGTCCAGACAGGAGGGGCAACACGTGAAATGAGGAAACGGGAGGAAGGGCAAATGAATTCTGCAGGTGGGTGTTGTTTCATTCTCACCTGGTTCGTAAAGGTAAAGCGACCTACCACACAGAAGGGGAAAAGAAAACACCTCAGGGTTTGAAGGTAGTGGTGTCTCTTTGCTGAAAACAGTTTTTTTCCACATGATCTCTGAGATAAATGGTGAATAGGATATTTTTAGTGTGGGCACACATAGAACATTACCAGTGTACTGCATTATCAGTCCTAATGTGAATCATCTAAAATGAAACTGAGGCATTAGTAGGTTAAAGTAATGCACACCGTGAGCTGTATGATGGGTGAGTGTACAAACCAAGCAGCCACTGTGATTTCCTTTATTGCAATTATGTGAAGCAGGTTTAAAATGTGATCAGGCACAAGCACACACCTCATACCTCCAGGAAGAGTGAGCAAGTCAGGCTAAAGGAAACGCCACACAGACACCAGGTGACTGCAGCAGCATTTCCACAACGTCAAACTCAACTTTATTGACCAAATCTGAATTCTTTATTTTGGTTTTCCTTTTCTTTGTACAAAGAATGAAAAGTCCCCTGTCTGTCCAGTAACAGTGTAAGGTGTAAGGTCTGTGATCATGGTTTGTTGAAAAAGTGAAGCTACAAAGCAGCCTCCTGGAATCAGCAATCATGCAACAAACACGCAAACAAATGTAAAAGTAAGAAAAATGCACATTATTATAATTAATTTATTAATAATCTATGTCATTCATATTACACACGCATGAACATGGTAATAACTAACAGGGTTAGCATGGTGAAGTTAAAGTTAAAGACATTAGGGGTCAAGTGGTTAAGCTTTTATCATTCACTTGTTAAACTGGTCAAATGAAAAGAGCAAAAATGACATGCACAAGTTCAAATGTACAGCGTCTTGTTTTCCTGCTACAACAAGAAAGACAACATCCACCTCCAAGGAAAAAGAAAATGTATAGCACATACCCAGCTTTGTGCATACGGTAGTATGCACAAGTACAATTCAATTATTGCAGTAAACAAAAACACAAATCTCCGCAAGATGGTCCCCCCAATAATAATGGAATAAATACAAATATACAAATACTGTTAACATCTCTCTTGCCTCCCTCGCAGCTAAGCTAAAATGAGAAAACTGGGGTTTTTTTTTTTTTGGGGGGGGGGGGGTGTAGAAGGACAGAGAGGCAGGAGAGACCAACCACCGGTAGCAAACATTGTCACTGGGCGAGGTTTTTTTTTTTCCAGGTGTGAAAACTGTCTGTTGATCGAATCTTGTGGCGAGATAATTACTTGTTATCCAGTCTTAGGAGCTGCTCCTTACCATTAACTGTTAGAGATTTTAACTGACCATCCTCCTCCACTTCGACTCGCTCTTGGCCGTTCTCCACGATCCTGAAACCCCCCCCCCCAAAAAAAAAAGAAAAAAAAAAGAAATAGAACATTTAGAGAGCAAGGACTCAGGCTAACACAGAGGTCTTGAAAATGCTGGTGAGCTAGAAATGTAAGTACCGTTTTGTAGTAATTTTTCTGCCGTTGATGAACTTGGTGGAGGTCGACACAGATCTGAAATTGCCCATTCCCCCTCCTCCGCCACCAAAAGATGAAGACGAGAAAGAGGTGAAACCTCCTCCACCCATGTCTCCGAATGTGGTAAAACCTGTTTAAGAGCACAAAACAAAAGCATCATAGATTCACAATGAACCCAGCATCTGCTAAATGTAAAGATATTTGTTGGCATGTACGCACCTGAATCGAACCCTGAGAAGCCGGACCCGAATCCTGGGAAGCCCCCGAAACCAAAAAGTGAACCACCCATCCTGTTCCGGCTTCCACCCCTTTGGCGACTGCGGCCACCTCCGAAGAAATCATCAAAAGGGTCGTCAGCTGTGAAGGGAATCACAGATCATGATTTGGTGATTTTTGAAGGAGAAACTCATAGTTATGCAAAAAAAAGAAAAAAATTTTTTAACTTTTGTTGACTTATTTTTTTTATAGCCACTCAGCAGCAGCAAAAATGAGCCTTCAACACAACAGGGATGTATTATCACTTTTAAGTTGTTATGGTGAACTTGTTAGTTAACAGTTGCCTAGTTACACATCCAGCATCATTAGCATTTGATGCTGGATTTGGAGTCACCTGATGAACTGAAGGTTAATATTCTCTCTTTTCAGCTTCCTCTTAGCCATTTTTAGCCTCCACCAACTCCTCAGGGAAATATCTTGTCACTTCAGCTGCTGAATGCTTCACTATGCTCATCAGCTAGTGTCTGTTGTTGCTGCTGGGACAGAGCAGGTGGTGTACAGTGGGTCATTTTTTTGAGCTTTTTGCTGAAAATAGCTGGTATATAAGAGCACTGGGAGGGAAGTGAAAAAGGGCCAGAGAACCAAAACAGTGAGCTGAAAAGCACTTAAATACTGCAGATCTGAGGGGAACTGCAGAGCCGGGTGATAACTGCGATAACTCTCTGTGACTGCGTTAAACAGTCATTTGACCCTTTATTAAAAAATATCAACTGTAGCAGCTTTAAGGCTGATTCCAGATTTCAACAGATTTAAGTACCTGATACAAAAAAAAAAAAAAAAAGAGAAGCTGTGGTGGATGTCAGAGCATCAGCTTTTAATGTCTGGAACAATCTTAACCCTGAACTGTCAAAGTGCCCACCACTAATTCTCATCCCAAAGCCCTGTGGACATGCTACTAATTGCGTGCTGCCAATCTGGGTCACCCCAGCGAGATAAGGCTGGATCATCGGCACCATTTGCTGAAAGAAGACTCTTCCTTCAACCTTGAATGTACCGAGGCAGCATCGAGAACGCTTTGCTTCTTCTCTCTGACAGAAAGCTTAAAATAAAAGTATCCCCTGACCACTGTTGTAACTGCATTACTGTCCATTTATCTAGAAGAAGACATTAGAGGAGACAGCTGAGCTCTTACGAAGCAGTCAGTAAGAGAGCAGATACCAGAGGAAGAAAGAGAGGAATGGAGGCACTGAGAATTGCTGTTTAAACATCTGAATTCTGCTTTCATTCTTGTGCACATCCTCAGTGTACACAAAGACTCTTTTGCTTATGTACTCTCGAAAGGACTTCTAACGACCTGTCAGGCGCAAAAGACTGAGATTAAATCAGTGAAGAATGTGCCACGCCTGTACAGCACAGCGCAGGGCATAATGGCACAAGATAAATTAAAACGACAGCGTCTGTGGGTTTTCAGAATGTACATGTACATTATGTACAAAAGCTGAGAAGAACACAATGACCTAATAACAACACAATTAAAGAAGCAACTTGAACACAAATAAGTGAATTTGTTTAAATCAAATAGTCAGGGACGTAATGTGTCTGCAATACATGTACAAAAAGTGTGTAACAGGGAGTCTGCTTGTCTACTTCTTCACATGTTCATTTTAGAATCAGTGTGCGCTGTTCTTGGCAGGCAACCAGGCCCTCGTCATCGTGTTAATCTGTATTTGTCTCAACAGCACACCAGCCCACCCACCCACCATCCCCCTCAGTCTGCTGGATGCTCTAGGTGGGTGAGTGACAGATCCACAGGACCAGCTGCTGCTTACTGTGACAAGCTGCTGGGCAGCCAGGACTGGATGCTGGATGGGATTTTCATCTCTCTCTCTCTCTCTCTCTCTCTCTCTCTCTCTCTCTCTCTCTCTCTCTCTCTCTCTCTCTCTCTCTCTCT
>JBBMJY010000013.1:6079232-6166025 GCA_037833715.1 Toxotes lorentzi
TCTCTCTCTCTCTCTCTCTCTCTCTCTCTCTCTCTCTCTCTCTCTCTCTCTCTCTCTCTCTCTCTCTCTCTCTCTCAAGAGAACCAAAATGGCTCTTTACACTTGGTCGGGCGTTTTGACATATCCCATTGCCTGCCAATCAAGCATAATAAAGGCTGTCCCCAGTCGAAATAGAACGTGAACTTTGCTCTTCTGTGCGACGGTGCAGACAGCTGCATGGTTTGGCTTTTTTTAAACGATCTTTGTTTACTGAAAAGAGTAAACAGCAACAGATGTGCGCCACCACCTTAATCTTATCCATGTACATAAATCCAGAAATACAATGTCAACGTCGAAAATGCAGTTTATAAAAACAGTCTGCTGTTAAAGATCATGTTCTTGACTTCCTCCACAAGTTCTCATTTGGAAGCAGGTCTAATGACTCATTATGTTGGTTACAGTTTTTCCAATAAGTCAATGTCGCAGAGCTTGTTTTACATGCACTCTCACACACAGCACACACACACTTATTATTACATCTGCTTTTGTTTTAATACGGAAGCTATTTTTGAAAGCATTCCAGTTGAGTGATGTAGACGCTCAAATCCATCCTCTGCCTGCGTCTGGACTCCATATTTAGAGCTACACGGGGTGAACTACACATGCCTTCCAATCAGCCTTTTGCTGAACACAGACAACCCAGGACAGCCGCTAAAACTCCTATTACTGCAGTTCTGAGACAATCAGCTGTCAGGCACTACACAACGATGCCATTACAACAAATGAGAAATCACTGGTTAATACTATTATACATTAGGAAGCAGCACAAATGTTTTCTCTGACAAATCCAATCGAGAGTTAGGGGTTAGTAAACTACCACAATTTTCTGGGGAAGATGCAGAGAGAAATAGAAATGACAAGATAGATTCAACCTGTAGATGAAAAACCTCTAAAAATTAAGATGCAAAATTTCTTTTTGAGGAAACTATGAAAAATATGAAATGGCTAAATCAACATGCAACTGAACTACAACAAACTGAGGTAAACTGAGATAGATTCTACGCAGCTTCTGGATTTATAACAGTATATGTAGGTGTTTTTATCAATTTCATATTTTTCTCATTATTGTTCTTTTTCTTTTTTACTTTCTCTTTTCATATAATGGACCCATCAGGTGGCGAACCTTTCAGTGGCTGAAAAAACATTCTGTAATTATGCAGCTGCTTAATTGATTGTACGGCTAATATGAATAAAGAGCATTTTTTAAAAAGCTGGAATAAATTAAGGATCCAAATCCTGGTTAATAGATGAAGGATACATAATGAAGCTGAGGTCGGCACCCAGCAAAGATACTCAGTGTTTTCCAGTGTGTGACATTTAGTGGCAGATGACCCCCTGAAGGTGAACAGTGCTTAGTGTATTGGAGATGCATATTACAGCACTGTAGGTGATTAGCGCAAGGCTTTACAGAAGGTTTCCTGGGTACTAATGCTCTATCCTCCACATTTCTACACAGCAGGAGCTGTTAGCTTCTAGCTAATAGGCAAACTAATTAGGAAATTGAAATACCAGTGTTTTACATACATAAAACTGAGGCCTACACGATGTAATCCTTTTCTCTCTGTCTCCCTTGAGCATTCCCAGGACATCCACGTGTATTTTTGACCAGATAAAATTATCAGGTTAATAATAGCAGTTGCGTACACCCCACTCTTATGACACTACTCAATCCCTCTCTTTTCCTACCCTGTAAAAACAAGAAATCCCATGAGTGCCTCGCCAGAAATGAAACGGACTTACCAAACAATTCTGCAAATGGATCTCTGCCACCAAAGAATTCCCTGAAAACGTCCTCAGGATTACGGAATGTGAAGCCGCTGCCACCAAAGTGATCATAATGGCCTCCTGGAAAACATGGAATAACAATAAAGCTCATAAACTATGGACGATAACACACACACACTGCTATCATTATAGGTTATAAAAAGTGAGAACACTAAAAAAAACAGCACATCTACAGAGACTTAAATCAACAGCTTGTTTTTAATCTTTGTCATATTTTGCCACCTCCTCATTAGCATTAACTACTGAAATCTTATCAATCATTGGCACGGACATAAATATTCTGTTATTTTGAAAGCCATCTCCTTACCTCCTCCTCCTCCTCCTCCTCCTGAAAGGCCTTCTTTGCCATATCGGTCATAAATATTCCTCTTGTTTTCTGCAGTGGGGAGAGAACGACTTCAGATAAGATTGAAAGACACATAAAACTGACCAGCGGAAATCTATTGTAAACCTCAGTTAGGGTTGTCACCCTCCAAATAATGTTAACATCAAACTAATAGTGCCTTTTAATTTTTATTTTCACTGACAAATTGAAGTATTTTGTAGTAAATAACTTTGAGAGACTGCAGAGTGTTCCGGCAAGGCTTGTTTCTGACGGATTCATTAGTAAAAGGTGTACTGCACAGTGCTAAACCTACAAATGAAGTCATATATGATGAAAATCCACAAAAAGTTAATGGACAAAGCTTCTGCTCAGCAGTAAAGAGGTGTAACATTCAGCGGCTGAACACATTTACAGACTAAACTGATAATGGCCTAAGGCATCAGGTGACAAATCGAAAATAAAACTAGCCCAAGTGCACAAGAAGTGCATTCCAGGATAAACAATCCTGACATTGAGCAGAGTAATTGCTAATACCTGCATCTTGTGACTGGGTGTGTGGTACATAACTACAACTAATAAAATGTTACAGGCTTCTGCTGTGCTCAGTGACCCACATCTGAATCATCACTCTGCTGCTCACACATAGCTCTGCTGTCCTGTTTAAGCCATCATCTGTAAACCATGCTCATCCACTCAAACAGAAATGTGACTTTCCAAAAATCAGATGCATGATAAATTATCAGTTATCAGCAATGAAAGACCTGGTCTTTCAAATGATGTTTGGACAAAACTAACAATCTGAAGATGTGAATCTTGGTTCTGTAAACTTACGCTGAGCATTTTGCATCATTTTCTGACATTATGTTTACCAAAAATTCATCGAGAAAATAATCCTCTGATTAATTCGATGTCTTACAATTTTTCAAACAATACTCTACCCTTGCATTTAGATAATGGAAGTGCAGTCTCATCTTTTCTTAACAGCAGAGATGACAACAGACAAAACTTATCCAAAGAAAAGATGTGCCTTTTTAAAAAGCCTATTTCAAATAGAGCACTTGAGAGAAACATCAGTTGTCACATTAATACATGCAGTTCTCAGCGTGGCTCTATAACGTAATTCCTCTCTCTCTGCAGAAAAATCTTACCATCTGAGAGCACTTCATACGCCTCTGACAGCTCTTTAAACCTCTTCTCTGCTTCCTCCTTGTTGTCTGGGTTCTTGTCTGGATGCCACTTCAATGCCAGTTTTCTGTAACTGGAGCATAAACACCACACAACATAAATAAAAGCAGACATACAAAAAAAAACATAGATACAAACACAATGTATTCTGTATAGATATTGCAAGGTGTGTGTATGTATACTAGACATCCCCATATCCACATGCAAGTCTTTTTTTTTTTTTTTTTTTTTGGGTGGGAAGCATGAGTGCACCAAACACACAGACACCCACCACTGCCCTATACACTCACACTCACACTCACACTCACACACACACACACACACACACACACACATATACATACTGTCCTTCTCCCCACCCAAGCAGAAATAACAAAGACAGCCTGAACTCTATTGACATGCAGCGTAGGCCTTGCACAGTGGCTTACGCTGCATCAGCTATTTGTTTCTAAGCCCAGCAGCAGCACCAACAGCGAATACACTGATGAAAGTAAAAAAAAAAAAAAAAAAAAAGACTGCACAATCCAGGGATTGACTCCATTATGGATATGTGGTGAATAGTCTTTGTAGTCCGTTTTTGTTGTAATCTGTCTAAAGCCTGGTCAACGGCCAGCCAGACTACGTTGAACGATGCAGCATGGCCGACAATCGTGTAGCATACCAGTTTTTCTGGTCTTTGTAGCCTGAAGTCTGTATTCAAGAGAGAAGGCAACAGCACCCACTATCTTTAACCATGCACTGAATATTCTACGTTCAGCTCAAACACCTTCTCTGTAGAAATTTCATGGCAATCCACTCAACAGTTGTGGAGATATTTCCAACTGATATGCAGACATTGCTGTCTTTAGGTCTACACTGCCAACACTGCTACTAATTTTACAAGACATCAAGAGGAGAGAACTTGGGTCATAGGGCGGAGATATTACTTAATGATTGGTGCTCGTCTAACATTTGGCTTTGGCAGTAATAATGTGAGTGCACAGAGATAACACACTCTTATTATCTTTCTGTGCTGGATTCTTGGCAAACTGAGTACTCTGACACTGGTTGATTTAATCTGCAATTATCAGTTCAAATATTCAATGGTTTCCTCCTCTCTCACATACTTTTACATTACTTAGTAATTTTCTGTATTACCCATAAATAACTTTTAATGTCCTTTGGAGCACATTCCTAATTTCAAACAGGCTTTGCTGTCCTTGATATTTAAATAGACACTTCAATTCATGGAAAACTCTGCACATGTCAAAACAAAACATGTTAATGAGAAACCTCTGAGGAAACTGAATCGGATCTGTTCAGTTCAGTGTTCGACTGCGACTGGTGGATGAAGTGTAAGGGGAAGGTATTTGACAGCGGCAAGGTTACAGGAAGAAGTGTGGAAACTTTCTGCATTGCTCTCTCTCTCCTTGTGTCGGTTTATACAGCCGGAGGTGGATATAATTAACCTATTACACCACTCTGAGTGGCCAACATTCAACAACACCGGGGGAAAATGGGACACTAAACACTCAGGGGCACTCACGCTTTTTTGATGTCCTCTTGCGTTGCATTTCTCTGGACTCCTAATATCTGGTAGTACTCCACCATGGCTCTGTCTGTGTGTGTGTGTTTGTGGGTGCTGTCTTGGGCGAAGGTCCTCTAAGTTGCCTCTGTGGAAAGAAATTTAAGCTCTGTTAGGACATGTTAGCCTGGAGGGATAAAGCCCAACAAACTTCACACTGAGCGCAGCCATGTGTGACGGGTGCAATATCTCCCCTCCACACCAGATGGCTAAATTTGTAAAGGGTGGAGAGGGGGCAATGGCATTAACCAGGATGGCAATAACCAACAATGTAATCAACTGCACTGAAATAGAGATGCAGGGGAGAGGACAGCTAAGCTAATACAAGCCAAGCAAAATTACATAATAAGTGGGTGATCATCCCTCAACCTGAGGCTAAGAGAGAGAAAATATGAATCATGATTTGCTTTTGAATTTTGGATGTAGCTATAAAAACCATGAAGTTATGAGGCCCAGACTCTCAAAAACAAGACAGAACAGGTCTGATGAAAAAAATATCAGAAGATATTCAAGTTGTCTAGTTTTAGCCTCAGATATGTGCAATACTACAACACACAGAGAATAACCCACACCAACATATTATCACCAGAGTCTTCTTGTCTATGGTAAAACCAGCTGCTGTTATGTCGAGCCTTGATCTAGTGGCAGACACAAAGATATATCAAACAACAAAAAGATTTATTAGCTTTGGAGAGGTTTACAACCCCACAGTATCATGTTTGCAGCCATCATGTACAGCAGGGACCTTATGTCTGTGGTCTACTTTCACTATATACAGTATATTTAAGACCAGGCAGCTGGAGCAGCATTTTCAGCTTTTTGTTTCTATCTGTCTGAAATAAAGGACCCATTGTTTTAAAAATTATTAAGAATTCTGAGTAATCCGTCTGTGTTATCACTGTGTCCGAGAATGGAAAGCTTGACAGGCATTGCAATAGTAACAAAGGAAGTTTGGGGCATAGCACCTTTTGGTCATCAGACATTGTAAATATAGCTATAAAATCTATACTTCTATGACAGACTGTAGGGGAAACAAAAAAAGATATGTTAGGAGATAAACCTACGCAGATTCCAAACCTGATAAATCACACCTAAAGTTGGCACAGTATAATTCTGGATTCCTCTCCACACGCTGACCTTCACAAATAATCAAATACCTCTACTAGTGTTCGGCTATCTTAGACAGGCAAAAATCATACATCAGTTTGCAACAGGCCAAATAAAACACTGAAGAAAATGCGAAGCAACCCCAGAACCGAGCATTAATTATCAAAGCATATCTTAGCTGTCAGGCAAAAAATGATAAACAAACCAGTGCGGACTACTTACACTGGGAGTCCACTGTGTCCTGTTTGTTTGCTATTTATAACCTGTGGCCTTTGCAGTTAGATTGTGTTTGTGTGTGTTATGAGCATGTGGGGGGTTGGAAGTGTTTGGCACATGGCAGCGCCAGCGAGTGACTCCTGGTCGGAGACATGGCACAGGCACTGAACCCATAACAGCTTTTCCCCTTAAGAATTCATTATTCACTCCTTTTTTTCCCCTTCAATTCCCAATTTTTCTGATTTGAAATCTACCTTACCACAACCGTTACAACATCCTTGCCTCTCTCTATTTTATATCCCGATATAAACCACAATCTAAGTATAAAGAGATGTGACCCAGAAATTTATCATTTTCCTCTGGGTTTTTGCTAAAATCCAGCCCGATATCCTGACTCATCACATTAAATGTATCTTCTTTTATCCCTCTCACCTCAGCCATTACTGATCCACTCACCCATCACCGGTTCCCTACAGCAGTTGGGATTTAATGGACACTAGTGCCTGCTAGAGATGTGGTCACTCCTGGTCCCATGAAGTGTGTGTATGTATGTGTATCCATGCATGTGTGTGCAGAGTTATGCCTTGTGGTAACATTACGCAGTTAACCCAGATCTGATAAACTCCTGCTCTGCTCTGCTCTGCTCTGCTCTGCTCTGCTCTGCTCTGCTCTGCTCTGCTCTGCTCTGCTCTGCGTGCACCATGCCTCAGAGTGAGAAACAGATGTGGGTCAGTCAATCCCATGGTGCCTCAGTGAACCAGAGGTGATGGCTATACTCACAGCTCACAAAAAGAAGCAGTCAATTATTCTATTTTCCATTTTCCTGAATTAAGCACTGCTGAAAAAAAAGTCAACTGAAAGTTGTTATTGAATAAAGTTAACTAAAGCAGATGATTAGAGCACAGCAAAAGGAAAACAGCTCCTGCATATTTTACTATTATTTTTTCAGTGAATTTATGCTGTACACTAATCCCTAACCAGTCTTTAGCTAAATGACTTCATACATTTTTTAGCAAATTGACTGTGGGAACATCTGCTCCCATAAACTTCTGGACATTTATTGGTTTTCCCAAGTCTATTTTTAAGGAGCTGATACAGTAATGATTAATTTAGTACTGTCATGGCTTGTTGCAAAGAGCTAGCGGGTCAGAAATGTTTCTTTGTCTAATATGATGTTTTGAACAAACCTATACATTTTGAAGTGTTGGACAGAGAGCAGTGTATCACACTGTTGTTTTTTTTTTAGGTCAGAGCTGATTCACAAAGCAATTCTCTTAATTTACTGGTTGATCTTGAATCTGACCTTGATGTGTGGACACAAGCTCACACCCAATGAATGCGACTGCACGTACATGCAGCCAAAATGAAACCTCTCCACAGGGCAGATGGCCTTATTCTCTAGTACGTGATGAGGTGAGGACCTCAGTGATGAGCTTCTCCTGTGTTTTACAGGAGTCAGCTGAGGCGGTTTGGATTCTTGGCAAGGATCTAAACTCCAACACCTAGCCTCCTGACAGGTGTGCTGAACATTACTGACTGCAAGGATACCTCCAGGCAGGATTTTCTGAAGAGACAACATCTCCCAACTGGCTTTGAAATGTGGGGATTCCCAGGAGCAACGAGAGGCGGATACACCTCCAAAATCGATGGACAGATGAAGGAGGGATTATTCAAATGATGATGTCAAAGGGAAAGCTTATGAGTGATCCTAAAGGTAGTGCTCATGGGTTCAGGGGTATAGCTAGTTAACATGAGTCAACAGCAAAAGTCTGATTTCTGTGCTCAGATTTTGGATGAAGAGTTGACTCAAGTCTACACTGGATTTTGGAGCAAACACTTCTAGACAAGTTGAGCAGTGAGAGATTACAACAACATCTGCTCAATTTTTTTTTTTGTCTGTGCTGTACTGTTGTGCCAAATGAGATTTCTCTTGAAGGGGCAATATTGTGTAACAGTGGATAAATGAGACTAGAAGTCAAATTCTTGCACTGGGGAAATCACAAGGAAAAAGGGTCAAGCCAGGAATGCAAAGATGTTAGGCTGTTTTATGTAAAACCTACTAATTTATCTGGACTGTCATTTGAAAAATGTGTCGTATCTGGGGCACACATTTTACATACAGTAATTTATTTAGTCAATTTTTGGTCATAGTGCATGAATAACTGTTAATCATTTGAGTACATTCCATTACAGTGCATCAATACCTGACCCGACTCCAGACTTGAAGGATTGGGACAGGCTAGAACAAGTTTTCACCCAAATTCAAAACCTCTTAGATATCATATAGATAAGAGTACTGGGGCCGTATATTTTACGGTTAAACGATAAACTTTAATGTTTAAGATTTCAGGAACAGTTAACAAAAAGTTTCCAGTAAAATCTGGTCAGAAAACTTTACTGGAAATCAAAGAAATGTAAGTAATAATTATGAATTTAAAATGCAAATACATGAGAGATACTCTGATAATTTAAAGAAAAGTAAGTGCAAAAATAAATAGAATTGCAGACTATACAACAATTTTGTACTGCAGTTTCTATTCATATCTGTCAACATACAGACGTTATCTATTGTATATATACACTAGTATTTACATGACACAATAACTAACTATACGAATAAGTTATATTGGCTAAACAACAATAGCCTATTTATATACTGGTCTGTAATTAAACTTCAGTATTTAGTTCATGTTGGAGATGAAAAGAGGCTGTCACAGCAGATCCATACTGACTCTCTCCACAGACAATATACAAAACACTACAAGACACTATGCAAAGTATACCATCACAAGAGAGATGTGACGCAGGTTAGTTTTCATAATGCAAAGGTATTCAGCAGCTATCACTCATCTCAATAGCTAATTTTGATGTTAGCCTATTGTGTGCACCGAGTGGCTAAATTATTTAAGGGAAAATAAATGAACTCAGTGCAACAGGATTCAGATAAGGACAGGAATTTCCCCTAACATTGATGGCTGTTGAAACAGTATACTTACTGTAAGCAATATTATGTTCATAGCATTGGCTCCTAAAGATTCATCTGTCTTGTAAAAGCTTTAACGATTTCCATCGGCACAACAGCTTCACTGTTAATTACCTGAACAGCAGCTCTAGGTTTTATCTGCTGATTAAAATCTCTGATTAGACTTCAGTATTTCTGTTTCTCTTGCTCCTGAAAAACAAATGGTGACTGTCCAAGACTACCAATGATATCCCTTTTTGTTTAGGCCCAATTTTCCCCTACATACTTTTTTATTTTAGAAAACCGAGCCTCATTCTGTTAAAAAAAAAATGCAGCTGGAGTAGGTCTGTCATTGTCAAAGAACATTCAAACACCACCAAACATCTGACGTTAACAAGACAAGAGCACTGGACAAAACAGGCTCCGAGCAGCTAGAAACCAACACCTAACACAAATCACAGCTGACAGGACAGAGACACAGATGACGGCTAAACACAACACAATAATAAGCTTGTGCCTCACCTGAAATGATTCATAGCAACAAGTGAAGTGTTTGTGCTTTAAACACTACAGAGTGTGGACATGAGCAGCAGCTCACATGTGTTTTCTCAGGATGTTTCTCTTCACTGTCTATAAGTGGAAACATATTCTAAGAGGCCATCAACCCAAGAAGATCTAATTTACTGTAAACTACAGAGAGCAGTTCCTTCTTGGACAGAGAAACTATTCACAAAACTGAAAGTGTTGGATATAAAATCCAGGGGGGGAGCCATGTACCTCTTTCAAAAACCTGGGTATTTTTTAATGAAAATCACAAACAATAACTGCTTCAGAGGTCTGCACATGTTCAGGCTATATTAAAGAGATTTGATGAGCAAAAGGAATAGCCCTGTCTATTTAGGCAGTTAACCCGGAATCAAATTTACTGGAAATCAGCCAACACCAACCAAAAGGCTGCAAATTCCATATTATAGTCTATACGTTAAGGAGTGGCTAAAGACTAATCTCTGTAAAACATAAAGCAACAACATATCTTAACATGATTGCTCTGATAAGATAAAAAGAAGGCTTGCAATTCCAGAGTTACTAGAATAGCTAACTAAATCAAACTACAATCCACCGAACTGTAAAAACTCAAGTTTAGAATGTGAACTCTCCAAAAGTTTCTAACAAACAAAGTACTGAGTCAAAAAAAAAAAAAAAAAAATCAAACACTACCAATACCAAAATAAGTGCTTGGCTTATCAGACTAGCTTCTTAGCTCTGTAATATAGTCTGATTTACATAAACCTCATACAGATGGGGATTACCACAAGTCATACCTGAGTAATTTATTTTACAAAATTAGCCAGTTGCATTGTTCTGAAAGGTCAAAACATTTGATTGCAATCAAAAACAAGCACAAAACCTGATCCTCAGATTTGAGCAGTCACATTTGGAACCAGTCTTTTTTTTTTTTAGCTAGCTTCATTACTTGAAAGAATAATCAGCGATCAAAATAGTTGACAATCAATTCTGTGTCAATAAACTAATCGATTACTGGATCGACTACAGCCTCATTCATATACATAAATATAACCTTTGGTGGTCTCCACATTTCAAACCATGAAATTAAAACCTTGTTGTTGTTTGCTGCTAATAAGACCGTAAATAAAGAAATGTTTTCTGTGTTTATTACACTACCAAATATATATACTATATATATACACTACTAAATTTGATGTTTTGAACCTACAGACTCTGTGTGCTGAACTTGATCCTTGAAGCACTTCCTCTCTCTCCCTGGCCTCTGTAACCAATGGCAACAGCCAGCGAAAACAAACTCTTGTCTAAATTAAGTATAATACAGAGTGAATGAGTGTTTTCTTCCTCTGTAGGTAATGTTTCAACACTTTCTGGAGGCTAACATCAACAGGCCGAGCAAACATCAGAAGTGTTGCGGCAACGTGGGAAACAGGGCAGCCCAATCAGATAAACAGAAACTTCCAGAAAGTCTTAAAGCCGAATGAAGGTTTTTGAGATGTATTAACAAGCAGCATGGAGATATTAATAAAATAGCAATAAGGTTACATAACGAGTGAAATCAACTCCAAAAATAGTCATGTCCTAACTTTAATACTGGACCAGCAGTCTCATATCGCCATACCTTTACTAGCCACGTTTGGAAAGGTGACAGTAACAACAATTTTTTATGGTATTAATTTTACCCTCCGCAAGCTTGAGAAATATTCTCATGATTGCCATATAACCCTACAGAATTTTAAAGGGTTTGAAGCTAGCGCTGTTGCTAGCTGTAGCGAAATGATCAGTATTTGGGTTAGGATAGCTACAGCCAGGCAAAAGCACGGAGCTCCACTCATAATTTGGACCGTTTTAGGCTAGCTTGACATTAGAGGCCCCCTCAGACCCAACTGAATCTACATCTGTGTTACAATAAGAATAATAGTAACAATAAGAATAAATCATATATGATACCGGCGACAACTTGGGTAGCGACACCAAAGCATCCCCACATGTACTTGAGTCTATACAACAGTAAACACGGTGAATGCACTTCCAGCAAATCGAAGCCGTATCGACACATACACAACACTTAACATTTCTACTAATTCAAGCAGTGCTCACCTGTTTTTTGGAAATGTCCGCTCCGACTCCTCACTGTCTTCGCCTGAGTGCGGAAACCGGCCGTTGCCAACAGTTGCTGGTGATGGTGTGGCCACTGATATAGACTAGCCCACTATGCCGCTGATGCTTTCAGGTACTGTCGAATATTACAGGTTTACCACGTAAACAAGCAAGGGCTGCCTCAAGTAGGCTAGGTTATACAAACAATCTTGGACAAAAGTAGTTTGAGACTTAGTGGGCTGTGGATACACTCGAAGGATAATCCTGGTGATATTCTGTCAGTTTTCAACAAATCCCACGAAAAGCCCTTCTCTGAACTCACGAAAGGAGTTTTTTTCTTTACGAGAGGGGCTTGAAAGTGCCACGTCTTTGAGTGTCGACAGCGGCGCTGTTTCGCTGACCTGCTCACACATCCACGGTGACACTCAGCAGACAGCAAACAGAGGACAGACTGCTTATATGTGCACTTTGCATAAACTGAGACACGAGGTCTGTCCTGCATCTGAGATATTTTACAACAGTCAAGAAATCAGGCGAATTAACCGGTGTCGGTCATGCAAACCGTGCAGGTGCCAAGAGCAGATAAATGGCTCTCTGCGCCATCTGTCGTGTGGTGTGGTAAACAGGTGACCCATGAATATGGAAAGTCAGTTAAAGGCTTGGAATTATAGAAATAAAAGTTCTCATAGCAAGTTAATAAATGTCTTTCTAGAAGTTTTATTATTCTGTCTGATTAGGCATCTTTGGCACATCATAGTTAGAAAACTGAATATTGTGCATGTATAGTGGCCCACTGTCATGGCTTACAGAGACATCAATAGAACAGTAATTGTAAATGTCGACACCTGTGCTTTTCCTTCCAGTAAAAATGCTGTGGAAAAAGGCTTTTTATGTGAGGTCACTCATTATTGCTAAAAATGGAGAAAATCAGGCAAGTCAGAGACTTTTACCTTAACAAATAATGTGAAGTGAATAATGGTTGAAGTTAGCTTAACATGTAAAAACCACAGTCAATCTGTGTTTAAGAGACAAAAATTTGAGAAAGACTTTGATCAAAAGTTGATGTCAAAATCAGGAGGTAAATAAAGAGGAGAAATTGTAGCTTTGGCTTAGTGAGTCAATATTTTAACTTAGTAGTTTTGACTCCATTTTAATTATTAGGCCTATAATTGTGAAAAGTTTCAACACACTGCAAATTTTGATTTAAAACTGGGCAAGGCACAGAAGATCTTGGAAAACAAAAATCAGTGGGCTGAACTTATCATAACCCAGAGAAAGAGAATGAAACTGTGCAGGTTATTGTGGTTTTGAATGGAATTGAGCCTGGAATTACAGACTTGCATTGATTTTAAATGGAAAATGAAGGTCGTTTTTGCAGTTAAAGCCTGCTGGAGCTCTTGTCAGCCAAGGAAGACCCAATGAAAATGACAGATAGCTATTAATTATAATGGACATTACGAGCGGTCAGTATCTAATTAGACTCATTGAGCAGGAGCGATCGCTGCAATAGATATGACATGCAGGTCATTATATATCACACAGTCAATAGCTGTCACTAAACATATTCACGTTGACTTTTATGCCTTTCTTTGATTCTTTTGGCTGTAGACTGCAATGAACTCGATAAGACACAAAGTAGGGAGGTTACAAAAATGAGACAATAGTAACTCTTGGCAGTCAGCTGTAAAATAGGCCAAACAATATAAACTGCTAACATGCAGGTTTTTAAACCCCAGAAACGAGGTTGGCCTATCCCTGTTCATGTTGAGACAGGTAGGAAGAACGTTCATAAGACAGCACAGTTACACACAATCCCGTCTTAATGTGCTGCTAATAAACCTATGTTCTGCTATTTCTTTTTGTTTGTAGATCCATACTGATGGAGCCCAGGAGTTAAACTTCTGTTTTCTGCTGCAACCAGGTAGCCAAAGTTTGATAATTCTGCATCCTTGAAATGTTTACAAGGAGCCACCAACAAGATCAGCTGTAGCATACTCTGTTTCATTTATTAGAAGATGGCACTGGAGGATAATTTTATATGATTTATCCTGACGATATAGAAGCTACAGGCCTTCAAATGTTCCCCGTGCAGTACCAGTAGTTAACCACTAGGTGGAAATCTGTGACAACAAAAGGTGAACATTGAGGTTTGTGAGATCTTCATTCTTTATAGCAGCACCTACAAGTATGACTGTGATTCTGGCTCAGTATTCGTTGAAATATTTGTTCAGGTATGATTAACTTGTCAGATATGCTTCCATGTCTTGTTCATCGTCATCTGGATTAGCTCATAGTTTGCAGGCCTTTCTTGTTGACAGTACTTTTGGAGTAATAAAGTGTAAAGTAGACTACAATCTCCAATTGCCCTCAAGTGATTTTTGATGTTTCCTCGCTCTGCAGCAAGATAAACAAGGCTAAAAGCTTCAATTAGCCCCTAAAAGGACTCTGAGCAAGCTAAAGTATATTACACACTGAGGATGATTCATAACATCCTGCATTAACTTTGTCAGTTATCATCCATCACAAGGTAATAGTCTTAAATAAATCTCACAGTAATTGAGATGAATCCCTCATTTCAATGACAAGTCCGGTTTTTAAGACCCAATTACCACTTTGAGCTCCCTGGCCCAGTGGATGTGCAGAGTTCGGGCTCTGAGTGGAGAAGAGGGGGCAGCAAGTTGGCCGTTTCAGCAGCGAGGACAGGATGGAGAGATGGACTCCGTCCAAAGAGGGATGGACATCTTCCTGGGTTGTACTGCATCAGAGGGCAGGTAGATTTATGACAAACGCACACAATCTTAATTTGTGCTCAGCCCGATAATGCATCTCAAGGCCAGAATAGTTCTGCTCAGTGTTTCTTAACTGGATGTTTCTTTAATTATATGTCAGAGGCCATAAAACTCAGGAGGAGATTTTCCCACAAAGCACTGTTTTATGTCTTGGTCATTACTGTAAATTACAAGCAACAAGAAAAGAGACTTATGGAAAGAAAATGCAAAAAGAAAAGTGGGTTTATTCATTTCCATACACTCTTTTTTTTTCACCCTGTTGTTACACTGATCATTTGTAAGCCTTATCAACATGACACGAGAGTTGCTCCCTAAGAACAAACTTTCCGGCGCTGACCAGGGAGGAGATTGTTCACCTTAGCGAGCATGTGTGAAAACATGAGACCTCCATTCACCACACAAAGGAAAGAAAAACAAACCTGTACAAATACTGAATAAATGAATAATACAAGAGTAGTTGTAAACATGTACATATTCACAAATCCATACTCATATAATAATCTTCCCCCAGTCTAGTCCAGCAACATAAGTAATTTCCACAGTTCGGATGGCATGTGCACACTTACAGTATGGTTATCGGACATGACGGTTATACTAGTAATAATAATAATTTGAGAAACCACAGAAACTGGAGTTTTGATGACCTCTATGTGAAAATACATGATGGCTCCTCTGCCTCCACAGCCCTTGGCTCACCACAAGGTGGCTTTAGAGTCCTACAGTCTGTCCCTCTGTGGTTATATTGCCTTTTTTTAATATGATGCCACTTAATCTTTGGTGAAAAATAACTGTCCATTCATGTTAGATTACACAAGAGAGCAGCTGCTACTGCTTGCTTCTCCTTTTTATTTCAGCACATATTTCCTGTGAAATTCAACTGTCTCGCTGCTCATTTTAAGTGTTCTGACAAGTGATTAAACATTTAAATTACTTAAAAGCAACAAGGATAAAAAAAAGGCTTCCTACCCCTGCTTCATCCTTGCACCCCTTTTCACTCTGTGGATGATCATCCCCTCAGCCTCTAACTTGGCACGTGCAAACACACACACGTCCACACGCAAACACACAGTAAATCAGGCAGGTCAGTGCATCATGTGCTTTCCCTCTTCTTTTTTTGTTTTTCTTTTCCTCCTAAGCCATTTCTGTGGCGTCGAGTCTATGGATGCAGGGACAGAGAAGCCTTCACCCTCCTCAGCTCAGCTCGAACCCGGCGGAGGACTCGATGGCGTACAGGAGCTTGTTCCTCATCAGGTGCTGGTCACAGAACTCCGGGAGCTTCAGGAGGTTCATGCAGGTGCTGGCGGTGGGCAGACGGTCTAGGTCAGTGCCGCCGTTGTGGATACAGAAGGCCGGGTAAAGCTCCTGTGTGCATACAAGCACATGACAAACTGGCTGTAGTTGCAGATTAAGACTCAAGAGAAATTTGGTCATCATGAGGCATTTAAAGACAGAAAGGAAAAATGAGACGCAAATCAGCTTGTGTCGTGATGATCCCAATGTCCAAAGCAATCCCAATTAGGCAATAAATGTCAAATTCCACAAGTGGATAAATGTGAAAAGAGGGACATTAAGCGCTAAGCTAATACAGTGAAAGTATAAATTCAGGAAATAAGCTTAGTGCTTGAAAGGTACTGAGTGGGAAACCAGCCCACAGTTTGACCCTTGGATGAGATGCTGAAGGAATGGTCATTTCATGTTGTCTATCTGGCATTTTTTAAATCAGGCCTCCTTGTGATGAGGCCACCTCATCCGCAGACTGTGACACTGACCGTTTCCATCACAAGCCAGGCCAATGAATACGCTCCTCCGTTCCTGATTTCATCCTGCTATTTAAAGTTAGTGTATACGGTTCAGTGGCCATACTCACCCGATTAAATGGCTCTTCGGGGGCTTAGCCGTAATGACCCCATTTTTCTGACAATTACCGTATTAAACTATCGTTGCTTATTGAGAAAGTGTCATTACTGCGGCTATCATTTTGGAAAAAAAAGAGAGTTTCCATCATCTTTTTTAAATGGCTTCTCCTGACAGAGCTATTTCTCCTCTAATGAATCCTGGGCTGTTTCACGACAGCTAATTAAGGCTTAGCTGGCTCAGGCTCAGGGCCGGGTCAGGGGCCGCCCCCCCCCCCACGAATTACCGCCCTTTCCAGCCCCGGAGAAGAGAAGAGACGAGGAGGGAGGGGAGCATCCACACACTAGCCAAAGTCAAATTGATTAAGGAGGACAGGCAACTCTTAAACCTCAAGGAGGAGGTACTGCAAAGGATTTTAAGAAGAATTTTGTTCACTCACTCTACTGCAGAACACCATTTAGGTTTTCTTAACTAATGACAGTCTTAAAGAGTACTAAAACCAATCATATGATGATTACAGCTTCTGGTTAGACGAAGTAAGACACATAAAAAACTCTTTAATGGCCCCCCTATCTCAAACTACTTAAGTGTCCCACAAATCATGTCAGTAAGAAAGTGAAATGGTTTCCAATTAGGGAATCATTTCAGAAACAGGGGGTTAGCAGTAATGATTCAGTACTGCTGCAACAATGTTGTGGATATAGTTTCCTCGTATGTTCATTTAACAGGAAATTACTGCGTTCTGCCATGTCACACAGAAGGCAAAAGGTCAAAGGTTCAACCTGCTACCGGGTTCTGAATGACAATATTTGTCCAGCCAGGATCTCCGACCAAGCCCACACACACACAGACACAGACACACACACAGCTGCAGTAGGAGTTCTTCAACAGAGGAAGGTCATGAACTATAAAACAACAGTGGACGTGGAGATAAGGCTTCACCGCGCTGGGCTGATCTTATCGCCGCCTGATTTGAAAATGATCATTTTGAGGGCTGTTATCAGTCTGGGTATTTTCATTAAATGCCCATTAATAGGGAACACTCCCTTCTTCTGGGCTTGAAAAATGTGGTGATAATGAAGGATACAGGTTGTACACAGTCTGAGGAGTAAGTATATGGAAAAGAAAAAGATGGATTTCAAGTTCAAGTCTGGGAAACCCTCACCTTGAAGCCCAGCAGCGGAGGTCTGGAGCAGCTGGTGACAAACTTCAGCAGCTTGCGCTTTTCCTCGTCTGTGAATCCTTCGACAACCTCCCAGAAGATCTGGATGACAGGGTGGGTGGCCGAATACCCACCTGACGGAGATGATGATGGAGGAAATCATATTATTCAACCCATACTCAAAAATACATTATCTTTACTATATCCAATAAGCTGTGAATTGATTATTTTGACTTCTGTCATGCCAAATGTGTATTTGTT
Source organism: Toxotes lorentzi (assembly GCA_037833715.1). Taxonomy (NCBI): domain Eukaryota; kingdom Metazoa; phylum Chordata; class Actinopteri; family Toxotidae; genus Toxotes; species Toxotes lorentzi. The sequence goes on from JBBMJY010000013.1 coordinate 6,097,107, forward strand.
GATCATGAAGAGATGTAGTCTGTAAGCACCATACACAGCTGCAGTAGACACTTTAAATCAGATCCTACCTGAGTAGTTTGTGAACTTTTTCAGGTCATCAAGACAAATTGGCACATGAGCCCCAGATATCAGCACCTATTTAAAGAGCAGAAGAACATACATTTTAAGTTTCAGTTCTCCATGTTAATTTGCAGCTTTGCTTGTCCTGTGCAGATTACCTGGATCTCCTGCTGGTCAAACATACGCAGCCACTCCAGGTTGACCACATTGGCCAGGCCCTGTCTGAAGGCCAGGCAGTGAGGCCTGATCTGCTTGTTCAGTCTGTAGTCAGCTACCAAATGGATGTAGGCTATCCGGTTTGCTGTGGTCACAGGAATGTCTTTGCCTCCCGGCTTCAGTTCAACCACCTGGATCAAGGCAAAACACACGGCCACACATAGTTTTAGTATAAACATTGAAGTTTTTTTTTCTGATTCAATATGAAGTATTGTCTCTATTCTGTTGCTGAGTAATATCATTGTCAGGTAGCCATACTGGTACTTCATTATGCATGAGCCTTAGGCGCCAGATGAAAAGCAAACAATGCAAGGGCCTTAATTGTGCCAGGTGGATTTGATTCAATCACAGAAAGATAATTAAATATTTTCCAACAGCACTCTGATTAAAGGTAAGACTCAGTGTGTGTGTGTGTGTGTGTGTGAGTGAGTGTGACACAGAGAGAGAGAGAGTTTAAGTGCATTCCAGTGTTTCTAAATATAGCACGTCCAATGGACATCTGCTCCAATACAATTTGGCCCCAGGTTCTCTTTTCATTAGCTTTAGAGCAGTTAGCACTTGATAAGATGTGCTCATCTATGTTCATAAAGTCGAGTGTATTATGACATCATAGCAGCTGCGGCGGGACAAAATATAATGTTCATCTGTTTCCACTGCAGTTTTCCTGCGTATGTGATCCTGTGTTTAAAATACAGAATGGCTTAAATGCAACAGTCATTTGATAACTATCTCACTTTTCATGTTTTGTGTAACTTACAGAGGAATAAAAAAGGCTATTGACAGAAAACATTGTAACACTATACAAATCTGGCACGGTGAAAAGTCTTGGGAAAAATGGAGGGTATGCACAGGATGCATTAAAGCTCCAGAAACTCAGAGCTTCCAGTTTCTGAAGGTTTAATCCAGCTTTTTTTTCCTGAGTCTGTTATGTTGTAGGATGTCCACATATCTAACTCTCTGTACCTTTCTGTAAGGTGAAACATTTTCCCAAAGTCATCCAAACACATGCCAAAGAGGAACACTGCAACAGTGGTCACACGTAGACTGTCACAAAAACTGACTGATTGACACTTAACAGGATATTTGTTTAACAATACAAGCTACAGTCAAAAATGACAGTAGGAATGAATCAGCACCTCTCTGACGCAGTCAGTCATTGATAAGCTTCACAAAGGCATTCAGTGCGATGATATTGGCTTAGACTGTATAGTATGCTACAGTATGATGTTCATCTTATTTTGTCCATCTCGTGAATGCTGCGTACCGCATGAGGCTGCACTGACAGGTAATCATTTTCTACTTTTTTTCTCCCCAACAGTGGATTCTGATTATGTGCTAATGTAAGAGAATTACTGTCGTTATCTTGCTTACTTTGGCTATCTCACGAGGGCAAATGCAGGGCAGACTGCTCCCGGGTGTGTGCCTAATCTTTCACAAATTGTTTTCCCTATCGTGTTTGCGATGCCCTATTTGCGACCAGGAGGGCTACATTGTAACTCAACCATTTCAGGTGTTGTTTGAGAAGAGCTAATAAGACGCGTTAAGGCCCTGAGCAAACAGGGAATCTGGGTAGAGTGCAGGTCTGAGGGCCAGGTGACTCAGTGTGATGGTGGCGACTCGTCTCCACAGCCTTGAGCTTTGGAGGGGACGTGCTTAAGAGCAGCTAGTTGCTTCTGTCAGGCGTGTTCTGAGATAATTTCAGGGGGAAAGGCAGGTGGAATGGTCAACAGAGCTGCTGTGTTCCTTGCACTACAGCAGAGCTTAGGGCGACAGTGGCAACGTGCTTTATCTCTCTCAGAGCCGAAAAGTGGTACATCATGAGGGAAATGAATTATTAACGCCACAAAGAGGAACCAAACAGGAGTAAGGAAAGATGGCTGAATAAGAGGTACCGACTAGGACAGAGAGATGGAAAAAAGGACATGTGAATCAATTAAGCCACTCCATCCTACTCTGTCCCCAACCCTGGTCACCTGAGCCTCTCCCAGATCATTGTTGACCACAGTGAAGTTGAGGCCCAGCTCCTCCACGTCACCCTCATAGCTCTTGAGGAAGAGAAGGTTGCGGTACATCTCTGGGTCAAGCGAGGCCAGGTGGTGGATGTCCACATCTGCACTGGTTCCCAGAAGTTTAGACAAGAAAAAACTGGCAAAAGGCAACTCCACCAGCATGTTCTCATACAGCGCCTGTGGGAAAATGTGGATGTTAACTGGAGGACAACATGAGGACAAGGAGCACTGTCCATTCTAGTAAATTCACCCACAAACATCAGTCAATCAGTATAAATGAGAAAATGCTCTGAGTATTAAACACAGCAATTGTTTATTGCTTGATTGTTACTGAATAAAACATGATGATTAGATTACTGAGATAACTAAATGGACTGCGGCCTGCATCAAGTAGCAAGTACATGTGCAGAAATCTGATTACAACATGAGTTACACAACATTAAATTGGTCTACTATTCTTATATAAAAAAAAATAAAGTGATAAGACCGTAAATCTGGTCACATCACAGTGATTGAGAGCAAAATACAGAACACAATCTATCTAAAACACACAGGCTTCTGTTTCACCCACCTCAAACTTTATAAATGCCAATTCTCACCTTGACCTTAAATGCCATTAAGAACCACAGCCGGGCAGGTGACTCATAAAACCCAAAGCTAATGTACTGGAATAGTCCGAAAAAGAGCCTGTTGGAGGCATTAAAATATACAGGTCTTTATAAATGATAGCGCTAAAAACCCTGACCGCATCAGCTAAATGGATTATAAATCTAGAGGATTTCCATAATGCATGCATCTTAAACACACACACACACATAAATCACGGCTATTTTCTAAACACAGGTTAATTGCACAACTTCAAACATTGTCTATTTTTTATGCAAAATAATCCACTTAGTATTTCTCTCGTGGCCGGAGCTTGTTTCAGACCATATGCGCCGCGTGGCCCCTTGAAACCTATCAATAACACTTGTGCCGGGAAGAGGCAGCAATATGTATATGGAAAAAACCTGTAGCCTTATTTTTTCAGTGCCACTTACTTTATTTATGAGTGTTTATTGCCAGAAATTGTGCCAAAATGACTTGGGCTGGAAAGAATTAATTATTATGGCCCAGGCCTTTTAATATAAGTGAGTGCAGTGGCAACGCAATTAAAACAGATCGCGGCACCATCAGGTGGAATAAATGCCAACAACATTGCAGGTGCATTCTGTTAGCTGCCAAATAAATTCCTTAATTTACAACATTAAGAATCAATAAAATTATAATGCCTTTCAAACGCATCTCTATCAATCAGAGGTGCCAACCTCACACACCTCTAAAGGAATCCATCAGTCGCTGGGGATCAGTGAGGAGAGACTGTGCAGAAGTGTGGTGTTTAAGGAGGGAGGAGGATTAAACTTTCTTCGCCCTCATAGTTTACAGAGTGGAAAGGCCACTGCTGATGAGGCTGGAGGTTTTGTACTAATGAGAGCTGAATGAGGCACAAAGAGAACCTCCCACAGGTCATATTACATAATGAGAAATTTGATTTTGACAAATCGACATCAGCGAACACTCCCCTTACAATTAAATTAACTTTTTTGTCTTTAGGCTGGAAGATTTGAACCACCAAAGCAAAGTAACCAGTTTTCATGTTTCCCCATTTGTGGCTTAAATCTTTCTGCTTGCCAGCTGGGTGGACAAGTGAGGAAGAAGGATGATGACCGGCCTCTATTCTGATGTTCAATCCCATTTCAGTGAGTACCCTAGACAAGCCACTCCTGCCTGTAATACATCACCTCCACAACAATGGCACGCCTCGGACATTAATTAACAATATTAATCTCCTGTGTCCTTTGAGCCACAATGTGCACTGTGCACACTGCAGCAGCGGTGATGCAATCCCAATCTATATAAACGGTCGCCTTTTATCCAGGCAGTAACGGCACTAAACAAATATCAATACGCCTCTCAAATGGCCACTCAAACGTCCATTTTTATGGAGAAAGAGGAACTTAAGGTAGGGTTAATTGAAAGTCAAATTCAAATTAATTTCCCCCCACCTAATTGCCTGAACCATTAGCTATGGAGAGCACAATATTGAGAGAGTGGGGGCGGAGAGCTTGTAGCTGCTGATTGATCATTTCTCACTTGGACAGAATACAGAGAAGAAGAAGAAGAAGAAAAAGAAGAGGAGGAGGAGGAGGAGTTACGATGCTCTGATAAGTGGACCGGACCATCTCAGGCTGAGCAAGAGAGAAGAGACCTGGATGTTCCTGACTGTAAAACAGATCAAAATGCTATTACCACATGCTTTGAACGCTTATTTATGTCCTGTCTGTGTGGGCCTACAGATTTAGTGCCAGCCAAATGCAATCACTACACAAACAAGAGGTAGGAATCATCGGCTAATGGAAGTCCTAATTGAGAGGCGACCGCTTGTCATGAGGTAATTCTTCTCCGGGTTGAGATGATAGCCCCCCCACGAAGAAGGCATCTTGATAAACAATCACTACCACATGCATTAAGGATGATTTAGAAACATTAGGCTCTAATAAATAGTGACTTCAGAGGAAGGAAGGGGACAGAAAAACAATGCCGTCAACAGATTACGCACAGGGCTAATTAACAAAACTAAGGCTTGCAAGAGTGCTAGGTTCAGGTTCTAACCCCAACCCTAAAATCTTTTGAAGAAACAAATGACGGTAATTTCTCTTGACATTGTCAGTTTCTGGAGCAAACACCAAAACAACCTCTAAATTTCCATAAACAGCGAGGGCAGCCTTGACACCGACTGATCTTAATTGCCATATTGGTCATCAATTGAAGGCTGTCTGTGACTTCACCTTGCAATTTTATTTAGGGATAGTTTTAGAGATTACGAGGTTTATGTAAGGACGTGGACATTTCTCACATCACCACCATTTTCATTAGATTTTACTTTAAATGCTCACCTTTCCGAGGATCCTGCCTAGGAAGTAGTAGTGTCTTGTGAAGGAGTCTCCGACCAGCATCCCTGCAGTGGGGCTGGGATACAGCAGGCCCTCGTTGGTCGTCTTGAAGAAACCTTGGTTTGGATTGAAGCCCGACTTGAGGAGCTCGTTGAGGAACTCCCGAAAGATGCCACCGCCATCGATGCCCGCCTCGTCTAGCCCGTGCGCATTCAGCAGATGGACTCTAATCCTTTTCTTCAGATCCGGTTCTAACATACGGATACACAGCATGAGGAAGAATTTAAAATGAAAACACGGATTAACAATAACGTTCATGGTCACAGTAAACTGTGACTATATTTTTCTTTCAATAAATGTCACTAACAGCCTCCCAAAGATCTGTTGGCTTTTTAAAAGTTCACAGTTTGTAATTGGTAGTTAAACCCATCTTCAATCACAGACTGAATAGGCCTGCACATATTCTCAAGTTCATATTACATTCCAACAATGGATCAGATGCACTTGACACCTAACAACCAACAATTTACTGATGACCTTGAAAAACAGGTAAGTTTCTGCTGTGTAAGTACTACTTTACTGTTGGGCCCTGACGGAAGCTAATAAACAATTGTGTATAAACCAACAATTATATGCTTAACACATAATTTATCCCTAAATAGACAAGATGAAACAGGCGAGTCAGTGAAAAGGGAAGCAGTGACACAGTGACCTGTAAACACCAAGGGGAGAAGGAAATTATCTTTGCTTCTGTAGCTTTCACCAAAGCTGGGATCAGAGTCTCAGACTGTGTCCAAAATCACTCTCTATTTACTGTACAGTGTGTAAATGTAACCACATGTATATATAGAGCCCTCACAAATTCCACAATGGAAAAAAAAGAAGTGTGGCATGGCATGTATACTTTCTACTAACTATCCCACAAAGCAATTTTATTTTATTTTAGCATTTTTAAAGGTTCATTTCACATTCTTCGCCCTTACATATTCCTCTATGACTAACATCTGGGCTGTTTCTGTATTTGCTGAACTAAAAGAACCACAAGTATAAATATTAACAGTAGGCAAACTTTCCAACAATGATCTTATTGTTCCTGTAAACAAATAAAATCCTATATCTTAAATTTACTGTTTCGTTTCGTTTTCCCCCAACAAACATATTTTGCAAGAAAGCAGTGTCTTCACCTCAGAATATTCAAATCAAATTCTATAAGAGGTCATCTCTCAGAATAATTAATGTACAGTGATAAATCAGGGCAGCTATAACTTATAGACACATAAATGATATAGATCATGTCTTCAGACCAGGTCTCATACTACTCTTTTTTAATCAGATTGCCCCCACTGAAGTGCCCTTTCAAATTCACAAAAGAGGTGACTTAAAATAATTGATTCTGCTTTTATGTGATCCATTATAATAATCAGAACCACAATTATGGTTTACTGAAATTCAATACTCTGCAAGGAGAGAGCTAACCTTCATCTTTAATGCTAACTGAAACCTTGATCCGTAAAATTTTATTAACCATAACTAGAGTTTCAGTAACAGTGTCAACATTTACTACACCGTGCTTCCCCTCCTGTTGAGGAGGGGAAGCATTGGAAATAAATGTAGGAAATAACACAGTCAATGTAACACATTTTCCAGACAACATGGTGATAAAGCGTGCCAGCCTCACACATTTAACACAACAAAAGATGCACACATAAAAACTGTTCTTTAATTTAAGTTATCGTGATGCAAGCCGAACCGTTTTCTGGAGATAGTTTATCATAGGCGTCTTCATAGATGTAGTTGCGTCTGATGGTGACATTGATACCATCAGGGAATGGCCCGTCCCCCTGCACGTCCCGTTTGTCAGCATAGATTAACCTCTGGAAGATCTACAAGACAGATGCAAACCCGGTGGCAGGGTCAGTGACAAATCCTTATAAAATGTTTGATTCTGGTTTTATTGTATTTTTTTAATCCTTTATATTTATCATTTGGCTTGAAAAGTGACAGAAAAAATTATTCTAATATTGCACACAAAACTGTGGGTAATACAGTCTGTGCAGTACCTTGACTCGTTCCTCAAAGGGAACCACAAAAGGGAGCTCTGTGAGAATGGCCAGATGTCTCTCTTCGGACACAGACAGCTGTGGAGGCTCTGAGCCGACTGCAGAAAGACACACAATTACACAACATGTTAGCGACTGTCTGCACACTGCGCAAACTGTGAAAACTAAAGCTGCAAGTTCCTCAAATTGATCAAAACTATATTTTAGTTAATTGGAAAATAACAGGAAAATATAAGAATACTGATGAGAAACATAGTACGTAAAAAAATTTTAAATATGTTTTTCGGTCCTGGTCCTTCATCCTTATGTATTTATGTGACATTTTTAGCCCCAGTGAAATATTCCTTTGTCCTCTCCTCTGAGAGGTTCAAAGTTCTGGGTCAACTACAGAAGCCTTGCTGAGGGAAAGTTTAGCTGGTGAAATACATCCCAACATCAAGCATCCTCTGCGCATAACACTGATCTAACAGTATCATTGGTATTCTCAGTGCTTAGTTCTGTAGTTAAGACCCAGTGCGCTGCTTAGAGGCCTGCCATTAAAGAAATTTACCGTACACCCTTTTAATTACACCCTTTTAATTAATCCCAACTGTGAGCTGTCCATCCACCTGCTGGGCTATATCCATTAAGCTGATGTTTGTTTTGTATTAAACTCAGGGTTTGTACTGTGAAGCCCACAAAAAAAACGCCACAATAGCTAAACCTCTCTTCATCCTCCCCACTTTACGTCCACTGCAGCTCAATTATTCTGCTCAATTAGTCAATCTGATCTGCATTTTCCCATCAGGTTTCCATCTTTGAGGAGAAATATGGCCTCGGAGTGGTCAATACGTTGCGCATTCATCAGCCAGGGGCCTGTCCATTTAAGGAAATGAGAAAAGGCCAGACAAACACATGAGCCAGATGTGGCTGAGCTCATCAGGTACTTTCACACTAATTGAATTTATCCCATACAGCCTCTGAGTGGCATTAGGTAGATCATACACACATTGTTATCAGCTTGTTTTCACACCATACTTCACAGAAACCTGGGATGGCTCAAAGTGAGCCAGATGAAGTCCTGCCTGCATCAGTGTGTTTTCCTCTCAGTGCCTAATTGAGTGAATGAAGGGAAAATGCGGGGATATATGTCTTTGTTAAAACGGGGAAGGTTCTATGCTATTTACATTAAGAGCATTTGCTCCACATAAAAAAGGTAAACTAGGAATTTATAATCTATCAATAACAGCATTTTCTAATCCTACACCAAAGGACAGCTCAACTTCCTCCCTCTGTCTACTATAGATTAACTAGGAAGATGACTCCTAGTTTTTCTTAGGGGAAATGATATCAATGCAGAGCTCCATAGAATATGAAAAGAAAACACAGAAGGTGACTTTGGACAGCAATTAGGATGATTTTCTGGGCAATGAATCAAGCTGACACAAGCATTATACGATTCTAAATTTCCATCCATTGCCAGTGGAGTAGCTCTGTGGTGTACATTAAGCACAGCATTGAGAGTAAGAGGCTTGGACTCTAGTTACTGAAGCTGATGAGAAATAACATTAAAGACTATTCTAAGACAAAGACAACCCTTTGCTTTTAAAGGGCAGGATAATTATAAGGGTCAGTTTGTCAAAATAATGTAAATGTTTTACTGGCATATGGAGAGTAACATAGTAAAGTAACATGCACAATTGCTTTTTTTTAAAAAACTTAAACAGATGCATTCATTATTTTTTAACCTTAAAGTTTTACTCTGCTACTCACAGACCTCTGTCCTTGTAAGAGAATCAAGGTTTTCTTATGTCGTAATAACAAAAAACATTAAAACAGATTACACTACCATCAAGTGTAGACTGAAGCGGCCCGATGCGGCCCATCCTTCTTGTTCTCCACACATGTCTTGCAGAGGGGACATACAGCTGGGTGACCTGGAGATGCAAGAGACCTGTAAGTTCAACTATTCAAAGCGACCTTTGAGTATTTGTATCTATATTGCTAATTATAGGTGCTACTAAGACTCTAACACTCTCGAACATAGTCTCATAGGAAAATCAACACGCCACCACACTTCTTTTACCACTTCCTTCTGAGCTTTAGTTTCTCAGTCAGCTGCAGCTTCACTTCACTTACATTTTTGTATTATTTATGGATGTTAACTTTGTTTAACCCTGTTCTACAATATAGTTTAAGTATTATTACTCATACAACATGCAACTCATGCAAATTTCTAAATACAACTCCAGATTATCAAGTGCTTTATTCAGAGCCATTTCATTTCACAACAAGGCTAAAATGTGACATAATATTATGCACAGCAATGAACTCCAAGGCTAAATCTAAACAGCACTGATGACAGTAAAGTACCTTATCAGCTCGGATGTTGACCTCCTCAGAGAGCCAGTGACCTGCTGGACAGAAAGGTCGTCTAATGTCGCGAGCTTTCACCATCTTGACCAAGTTAGTGATGACCTGGGTAGTAGATCAAACACACAGACAGTCAGACCTGTGCACATATCACATTAGCATCTCTAACTCTGTCAATTGTATCTCCACTAAATCCAATCGTCGTTAGACAGCAAAACGTACATTTCAGGGTAGAAAACGCAAGAACAAAAACAAGCTTTTTCTGTGTATAGGCTGTTCAACAGGATGAGGTGCCTTCTGTTAGAGAAAAAAAAGCAATTTGAGAATTCAGCCATTAGTGCGCCATTTATGGGGAGTATAAAAGAAAAACGACCTGCGCCGTCCCTCAATGTCCAGCCCTGTTAATTACTGGCGAGGTCTGCTGACATCAGCCATCGGGCAGAGGATGCAAAAGACACAGCAGCGTTGGTTCACGGGGACTGCACGTAAAAGCGTGGCTCTCATCTGGCCTGCAAAACTCACGGTTACAACGGTATTTCACTCTGATGTAATGGTGTCACAGAGCATGCACAGAGCCGTTTCAGGTGAACACAACATATGAAGTGGTCAGTTTTACTCTGTCTGAACTTCTGTTTACTTGCATGTGGGTCCATGAGAGGACAAGGACTGGGACTGAACACCTTATAGCAATAAATTTGCCTTGAAAATTTATAGATTTCTGCTTTATTTGGACTGCACATAACAGGTTGTTTGTACTGTTCCTATTAGACACCCGTTGCATAACCTCATGTGTGCAAATGCATGACAAATCAGTAGGGGAGATGTTATGTCTGCCATAACAGTTACAGCCAGTCCATTTCCATATAATACCCCAGCTAGATTATTTCAATCGAAATTTTCTTTTCTAAAGTACGTCATTTTCATAGAGTGACAATCAATCTCGGCCAATCACCGGGAGGCAACCAGAGTCCGCAATAATGGCAAGTGCAAAATGCTGTAAAAGGCGCGTGGCGATGGGTTTGGAGGAGGCCTACCCCCTGACTCTGGGAATGAATAAGCATTCCTTAATTAGCCCATCGGGTTAAGTGCAAGCCTTAATGGGCCTTTCCCAAACTCCGGCGTGACATCGTTCTCCAAACATGGCCAAGAAGAAAGTTCCATTAGCAATATTAATACAAGCTTAGTTGATCATTTTCATTCAATTAACTTCTTTCAATTAAATAGATAGCTCGACAATGGAGGTGATAAAAGATAGGGAGGGACGGCTGATGACACGAACCAAACATTAGCGTGTTAGGGGTCAGCAGCGTTAAACCGACTGTAAATCCCACCGTTCAATTTGGAAAATGCATTTCCCCTGCTTCCCACTTCTTTAATGGGTCGTTTTAGCTGACAAGAGGCCTTTGAGCAGATCTTTTATGAAAATTTCCTGACATGCTCTATTTGCCACCTTTCACAGAACGCCAGTGTTTACTTTTAAATCCTTCTGTCAAAGACTAACAGCCAAGAACAAAGTTGCTTAATTACCGTTTCCTTGACAGAGAATGGAGGAGAGGAGAAATGAAAAGGGGATGTGGAATGAGAAAAAGAGCCGAGGAGAATGAAGTTAATGCTGTCTTCTGCCTCATTTCCTCTGGGTAAATAACCAATGGATGACCTCCATGGCAGCGCTCCACCTTGTCTTTGCCTGTTCATGCATACATGCTTGATTTCCACTAACACTGGCAAGCATTAGGCCACTCTGCTTCAATGCACAGACAGGCTACACAACAATTAAGCCTAATGTCAAGGTGCCAAATACCACGTTTTTTTCTCCTAGCCAAAAAGAGTTTGGTTTCAATTTCTCCTCCGTCATGATTGTTTTGCACTATTTATGTTATGTAAAAACAATGAATACTTAAAATTGAGATTTGCTTATCATCAAATGAATAGTGACAAATTCAAATTCCTGCATTCATTTACAGGTTCAGTGTCTAAGGATCCATTATTTTTACTTCATATACATGTCGAGACTGAATTGAAGAAAAAGGAATTTAGTTGCCAGGCATGATTATGAAAGATCAGTGATTTGACAAACATGAAAAAAAGGGCATTCAGCTGTCACATGTGGGTAGTTTCATACGTCTTACCTTGAAGAGCTGTACCCAGCGTTTCTGTTCCGCCTGGATACGCTGCTGAACCTCAGTGTTTGTCTTGACACCCACACTGCGGAAGGCAGCCATGTACTCCTCTCTGTGCTCTGTTTTGGTCTCGGGGTAGGCCAGCTTGATAATCCCCAGACACGCGTCTCTCAGGCAGCGAGACAGAGTCACCAGCTCTGACAACGTGAAGGGCATCATGGAGGACTGCGTCTGACCTGTTGAGAGGGAGAATGTATTCACTGTCTTTTACAGATATTGATTTTCACATTTACATGGCGGCAAGACAGAACGCGACTGATGAAAGCAAGAGTCAATGACAATATATTATTTAGCTAAGGATTCCAAATAAGGGAAATGGGAGATGATAGATGGTTGTGTCCAAATGATAACCAGCTCCAAGGAGATGTGTACCAATCAGCAATCCCTAGACAGTGTATTCATTTGTCAAACAAAGCTATGAATGTAGATATAACCCACTGCACTGATAAGGAGTGTTAGGGAATGTTTGTAAGATTGGGTTAAACAGAGGAATAAGTCTACTACCTTCCATTTCATGCCCAAAAAACTCGCTGTCGTGCACGGAGATAAGCGAGTGGCTGAAGAGAGAGCTGAAGAGATAGAAGAGAGGAATGATGCGATTCGAGTCCTCAAACGACATGGGAGAACCTCGCGAGATCAGCTGCAGCAGTGGCACCATGGAGCTGAGGGGGCAGACACAGAAAGGAAGAGACTGAGTACGAGGTACATACGGTATGTACGTAAACAGAACAGGCACAGACATGTATACAATTTCTCACACAAATACACATTGACCAATAATCAGAACTGCATTAGCTCACCCAGTGATCATTTTAGTCGTCATGGAAGTTATCAGGTGCCAGAGATGCCTTAGGAAACGTGCATTGAAAGCTAAACTGTAGAGAAGTCTGCAGAGAACAAATACAGAGATGAGAGACATTAAAGTCAAACATTTAATTGACAGAGAAAAGAGAATGAGTTAGAGAACTATTTCTATCAGATGACACAATCAGTGTGAGGAACAGTAAAATTACTCTCCGCCAATCTGTCTGCTGTGTTAGGATTGTTAACTTTGCCCTGTTAATCAGAGGACACAAGTAAAAGGAGGGAAAAAATAAATGACACTGTTAACCAACATTTTCCTCGTAGAATTTTCTTGGCCTTTCTCTCCCCTTTTATACCTTGTGAGGGCCGAAAAGAGATTAAATGAGCCATTAAGCTTTATTTAGGCGAGGCACCTTCCATTAGTAAACTAGTTGCTGGTGAGGGTGCCCAGCTCGGGTCATAAACAGCCCTCTGGTTTCCTGCTGGAGGCCCATTTAACTTAATGGCCAGGGGAGCAAGACAATGGAGGACGGAGGAGGAGGGGAAGCCTGGTCCTCACTGTGACCCCGCAGCGCCAGCATGCTTCCACACTCACAGTGAATTACATGATAACACTGAGGAGGGCCCACATACCTCACTATAGTCACTCTGCACTCAACGGGCTATGGCACCAAGGTGTGAAGCTGCTCTTTGTTCAAGTGTATGTGTGTTTGTGTATACTCCTAAATTGCATGACTTTTCACACAGAGGGTAAGTGCAGGTGACAATAATGTGGTAAGTAAGCTAAAAAGCAAAATAAAGTGCCCCTGCATATAATAGGCCCTTGTCTGAAGAGTGACAGTACTGACACCTATAAGGATGCTTTCCTTTAATAGGTCGGCATCACCTATTCACGGCAGGTCACCAGAGGAAAAAGGGGCTTCCAGACAAAAGAGAAAAGAAGGCAGAGCGGGAAAAGGGAATCCTGAATTTGCTGAACTTTCTCATCTCAATGTCAATGCTCAAATTCCCATCCCACCATTCAATCCACCAAAACCCACTCAAGAATCCCAAAATGGAAATGAGCTTCAGGAGCAGAGTGTCACACAACCCTCAGTATGGCTTGAAAAATGGTCTGAGTCGATCACACACTATCTGTCAGTACTACAAGGCTCAGGAGAGATGCAAGGAGTAGTGCTGTGGGCTCATAACAAGTGATGCGGGTGTTTGATTGAAATGGGAAACAAAGCACTAAATGCCAGCTGACATGCTGATTTACGGCCTGAGAGAACCCGAACCCCCCATTTCAATCATGGAATGAACCACTAATAAACAAAGTCAGGACATCAAAAGGGGTTGGTGTGCATGCGTGTGTATGTGAAAAGCAGCTTGATGAATCATGCCTGGATCATTTCATTTTGTGGTAACGAAAGAACCTCTGTTCAGCAGAAAAAAAAATAATAATAAAAATAACAGCCGTGCTCAGGTCAGATTCGATACCATGAAGACTGAACACCTAAATACAAATCTGTTTCTCTTGCATTAACATTATTCACATCTTTATATCATGACAACACAAAAATCACAGCAAGCTTTCAAAAGTAAATGAAGGACCAAAGCTCTTCCGCGCTCACTTTCATCACAGCAACCCCCGTTAGCAACAGAGTGCTACACTGGGTGCAACCAAACGATCAAAGTGACATTACACCAAATATCCAACACTAAACAATTAAAGTGAAATTACAGCATACCCACTAGAACAAACTTAGGCTGACTAGAGTTAGCAAATTAATCAAAAATCAATTTTGGTCCTGAATCACCATCCAGTTTTTAAAATGTCCTCTGAAAAAAAGGCAGAGCACAGTTTCATGAGACATTTTACATATTTATTAAAAAGGCAGCGTGCCGGGCCGGCTGGACGACTGGCCAGCCTCTCTTTTTTTTGCTGTAAGAGCAGTAAATCAAGGCCGGGATGCAATTTGCTCCCCTTAGCCTCTTGTAAAGCTATCCCGTCCACTTCTGCAGTGATTAATCTTTCTCAGTGAGCTAATTATTTTGTACAGATATCCAATAATGATGGAAGACGAAGGGCAGGATTTATGGTAAAAGCGAAGGAAAAGAGGAAGCCGTAAAAAATTATGAGGGAGGGGGAGAATACACTGAAATTCATCTAAATTCTGGTCAACCATTAGTAAGCAATAGCGCAAAATTACAAAATTACTACACTCTAGCTGTATGCGTCCAGTTTTCATTACAGAGGAAGCTTTATTTATCCTTATATGCATGGTTTTGGGTAAGCTATGAGCTAAAAAGTGATAATAACAAAACAGATGTATAGTAAGACACAGTTGCTAACATAACATGAATCTTTATACATCCACATCCCCACCCACACATACATATTAACTGGCAGCAACTGGCTCCACTAATAATTAACTAGAGCAGGTTGACCATCCATGAAGCTCAGTCTGGATCACCTCCCGTCAGTCAATGTACCATCCACCTCACCTCCCCCATCCCACCTCTGACATCCTGGCTCTAATGTAATCAACCTGAGAAGGGGTAATTGCCCTCATCCAAAACTGACAGCTTCCCTGACATCCCTGCTTCCTCTGCCGGTTGTAAATGCCAGTGGGTGCGGACCACAGATAACTGCCTGCCTGCTGCACTTCACCGTTTATTTACATTACTGCTTACAGCGCGGAAACACATAAAGACACAGTTTTCCTCTCAATCAGGTGGGCGTGTTAACATGCGCTCTGAATGCAAGGCTGATCTCAACAAGATGCGTAAAATGTTATGATATCAAATAAAAATGAAAACGGCTTTACATTTATTTTCATGTTATCCTTTGAATCACAGTGAGGAGAAAAATTCTGTGCTGTTTTGTAAAGTGTTTGATGTTATTCCTAAATAAATTGGTCTCACCAGGTTTGTGTATTTGTACCTGACTTTTGGCACCATGAGGCGATGCTGCACCATAAGAGTGTGACAGATGGATGCCATCATAGTGAAAACCTCCTCGCTGGCTGAGTCCCTCCACACCAGGTTCAACAGGGCATTAGTCTGCTGCTTGGTGTCCAACTTGTGGACACACTCCTCTGTGATGAGCTGCACAGAAATCCGACTGTCATCCTGATAGAGAGGGAAATACAAGTGGAGGTGAAAGACTGGAATGATGACAGGAATCTGCACAGCTGCACTTCAGCACATCATCAAGTGTGTGTAACAGAGTTAAGATAAATAAGACATATCACATTTTATTTTACCATAGGGATGTGGCTAATCAATATTTCTTCCCTACTTGGTCAATTCATTCTAAACCATCGAGCGTACCTTTGCGTCCAAGTAAATGGATCGTACCTGCATGGGTGGTGGTTGGATGCCAGCATCATCCTCGTCTTCTGAGTCGCTGGTCACCTCAGGCCTGGTGCTGCTCTCTGACACCGGCAGCAGCGGCAGCAGTGTCTGCAGAGCCCGAAGGTACAGGAGGAGACCGTCCTCTGATAATGAGCCTGCCAACACACACCCATCTTCATTACTGTACATACTATCATATCTTTGTCTCTATAAATCAGTCTCCCCATGAATTTATGCTTCAAATGAGTCAGTTAGTTTATTAACACACACTGTACAGCAGATACAGGGATTGTACAGTACAAACACTGAGCTGCATTAACACTTCTAAACTGTGCCACCCACCTAAGCAGTTCTCCCCTGCAGAGAGGACAAAGTAAAACAGCCAGGGCGCCTGGCTCTGTGCTGCTGAGGAGGAGCCAATCGTGGCCTGGAGGGAGCTCAGGAAGGCCTCAAATGGGAATGAGAGACGGGGGTCCGACAGTGCCGGGATAAAGAAGTGAAAGATCTGCTCGGTAAACGGTGCCGAGATGAACTCCTCAGTAAAGGCTGCAAATACAAACTGCCTGAAAGACGACAGACAAGCAAAGATTAGACATATACTGAAAAAAATATTATAAGAATATTTTTTCTTTAATTCTGCATGTTCATAAAGAAATTATCTAACGAGATGGGTTGTTCCAACATCTCCCTGCTCTTTCTGTTTCGTGAGTGCTCCAATATTGTCTCACCAAACAGAGCTGCTTTGTGTGCCTCAGTCACACACATCTGGTGGGTCAAGTCAGATAATTAGCTGTTACAGCCTGTGTGTATACAAGTTTCTCGCACTCCTGCCTTGCTTTTCTTCAAAGTAGAAAAGAAGTCTTTTTGTCGTTTGTTATTAAGAATGTCTCAAACTGAGGGCAAACAGCCCGATATTCTGCACTCTGGCGAGCAAGCAAGTCTGGGGGCTTTTTATGGCTTGTTGTAAATTGGTCTCTGAAGCAATTACTGCTTCACCACTGACTGGAGGGGACAAAAAACTGCTGTGGTTTGTCTAATCGGTTTAATGGATGATTTCAAAAGAATCCACTAGGGACAAACACTTTCCCGTGCTACAAATGTGAAGTTATCTTTTCTCTGTACCTGAAGAGCAGCCACTTGGGAGGTCTACAGACATCAGTAGCCTTAAAATAAGTGAGAGCGAATCCTTATGAACGTAGAGTGTGCAGACCTATTTGCAATACTCTATTTATTGTTAATTTGGGAGATTCACCTCCTACAGAAACTACCAGACTATAAATTTTCTTAACATACCTTGTCTCTGACCTTGAGCAAGTGAAATCAAAGAAAGGAAATGCATCATAAAGTGGAAAATGAAAATGCTGAAACATGTCATATTTCTACTAAACTATATATTAATTATTTTGGCTGTTAAAAGGAAACTTGGCAGGTAAATTTACCTTGCGCCTGTTGTGCAGGAGGAGTAGGTAAAGTGCAGAGGTTTGAGGATGTGCTCCAACAGTGTGCTTGCCAGAGGGATAGAGGGAGCGTCGCTGTACTCCAGACTGGAAGGGAGCCTGTGATTCACAAGAATATACAGCGACCTGTAGTATCCTGAATAGAAACAAAAACAAGATTCAGAAAGAATGTTAGGACTCGTGATGGCTTTATTAAACATCCACCACCTACATGCTACAACATAATTTACATAAATGTAAAAAAGCAGCAAATGTTCCCGTTGGCAGTAACCAGTGCAGAATTGGCATGAGCATTATGGGAAATTAACAGTCAGCCGTTTGAACTTTTCTCAGTGTTGCACCAAATGTAGCTCCCCTTTAAAAACAGTGTCAGCTAAAGTCCTAAGTATACTGAGAATGGAAAAGGACAAGCAAGGGTAAACTGCAACATCAAGTGAAAACAGTACTCCCTTAGGCTCCATATTTTTAGCTGTAAAAGTAGGGCTAGAAAGTTCGCTTGGTTAATTAGGCTTCAAGACATCTGCCTGCAGTTGACGTAGTGTATACACAATAAGGTTTATTTGTGTCTGTGTGGCAGCAAACAGTTGGAATAAGATAAACATCTGCAATCTGCATCGTCCGCAAAACTGACAGCAGACTCAATAGATATAAAATACACACATTCTTAGACATACCCCACACACATATAGCAAAGCAACAACAACAATCCACACAGTATATAATAAGCCGGTGATTCTCCCTGCTAACATACCTTTCTGTACCATATAGTGCAAAATCTGCTCGAGTAATGAAGCTACATAGTTAGAATCTGGAATAACGGGAAGATAGGTTCTCTCTGAAGAAAAGATTTCTAGCATCCGCATGGGAACCGCCACATTTAAACTGTCGTCCTTGCAGTTCTGCAGGAGTCTGGGAGAGAAAAAGAGGCTTAAGTGAGAAAGGGAAGCTTGCTGTGTCTATGTATCTACCAGCTAAATATATCAGTTCATTACTAGTTTTTTTTTTTTTTTTTAAGTACCATACCTGCAGCAGAAGCCTAAGATCCTCTTGATCTGAAACATACATGTCTGCTTCTGTGGGCCGACCAACAGTTTCACAAACTGATTGTTGTGTTTCACCAGATTCTGGCACAACCATATCTTTATAAACACACAAACAGAAACAATCAGTAAGAAATACATTTAGGCCTCTGCTGATAATAGCATCTGTGAAACAAGAACTTAAAGAGAATGAAACACATTTTGTATTCTCACCAATCTATGTGCATCCACAGCCTGTCTGTAGAAAAATATGAGTTGTCTTGATAAGAGGCAGAGACCAGGACCATCCAAGACATGCTGAGCACCCCCTGCCTGCGTCTTGCTGACACACTCATCAAATCTGCCCCTCTGGATGGCATACTGGAGGAAAAAGTTCAAAGGTCAAACGCAGCAAATACTTTGTTTGAGCAGACTTGAAGTTTAAGCACCCTGCCCCAAAATGTGCAGATGTGCAGTCAAACAGAAGCCTAATTCAGATTTCTGAAGCTATATACACCAACTGCAGGCTAAGTTACCAAAATAAAGTGTCTGCAAGACCATGAGACAGAGCCATTCATAAGCCACCTGCATGTTCCAGGACTCGAGAAAAACCAGCTAATGATACAGCTGACATTCCCCATGCGGAGACATATGAAATCTTTAACAGAGGTCTGTAGTGCTCGCTAACTTGCCTGTCGTTTCAAATCCTGATAGCCACGTATGTAGGACTGAATGATGATGGCATTCTTCAGACGTCTTCTTTCATCCTAAGCAAGCAGCAGTGCAAAGTAGTATAATTACAGAAACAATGGATCCTTCCCAAAAGCATGTAAAACAGACAGGTGAGCTGCACACTCAAGTTACCTCTCTTTTTCTTCTTTCTTCTTGAGTGCGGTGCAGCAGAGATGCTTTCTCTTCCTGAAAAACAACGAGAGAAACACTTTAAACAGTAACATACAATACGGTCTATGCTAAGTGCAGATTTGTGAGAGATTGGGCCTGTAGTTTGTTAAGAACAGTTTCACTCCATCACCCCAGTAAAAGGTCAAGTGACACTAACCTTTTTGCTTGCTCCTCCAAGTGATACCTTGGGTCTTGTCTTGAAATCTCCCTCAAAGCTAAACATTGTTAGATTTTTCCCATTGACTGATTCAGAGGTCGCCGCTAATTTCTGAAATCAAAAGTGAAACGAAAGCGAACTCAAAGTTCCAGTCTAGTACCCAAAGGCAGAGCAAACGCTGAAACCAGGGACAAAATGAAAACAAAAATGACCCGACGACTCGTGACTTGGCTCCAACTTGTAAACGATTAACTTCGGCTAACAGATTCTCCATCATAGCACGTTGTAATGTATGTGCCCAGATAAAACTGGGATGAACCTCAGTGTGGACGACTGCTGGTCGACAAGACAAGAGCTACTGACAGATTCAGTTTTGGTCACAACAATAGTTAGCTTGCCGGTTAACTTAGCTAGCTAATGACTCAGCAGCTGTCAGGGTCTAAACAATGCTGTTTGCGATATGTGACTCCAGGCAGCAGCGGAGACACCAAATTACAAAATATTTATTGATGACAAGTCGCAGCACTGGTTTGCACATGTGTAAGTAGCATGATTTTGTTGACGTTAGCGCTGCAGCTACATAGCACAGCAGCTAAGCACTCAGACAGGCTAACTTTACGGGGGGTGCCTTCCTATCCGCATGTCCCTTTTTGACATCGCTCATATTACAGGACACTCGTCTGAGAATCATAAATCAACAACCTGTGAATCGTTTACCTTTGACTTTTGAATAAAGGACTGAAACAGACACAATAACTCTGAGAAGGCAGTTTAGGTTAATCCAAACGTCAAGTCTTCTTTTCCTCCTCTCTCTAGAAATCAACACAGAACAGGGAACAGCCAGATCAACTGTATCCGGTTCCTGCAATACGGGGCAGCTGATAGGACAAAATTCATGTCAATAACCGCGTATACCCGCCTTTCAACTAGATCCATTGAGAAGCTTCTGTGACTAGTGTGTGTGTGTGTGTGTGAGTGTGACAACAGAAACAAGAAAACGTGTGGTAGAAAGCGTTATTATTTGTGTGTTTGCTTACATGTTTCTTTGCACTGTACACAGAATCATATGCACCAAAACAGTGCTAGGCAAATAGATAAATCTGGTCATCCAACAAAAAATACTTGGCCCATTGATAAAGATAGATATGGTATGAATATGTAGATATGAATGTAAATGCAAGGCTCATGTAAATGCCAATAAATATGACCTTGTATTGTAATATAAGTTTTATATTACTGAATATAACTAACTTAATTGAACATAAAATAAAAATCTCAACATATTTATGTTTCCTTGAAACTGAAGACTGTTCTAGAAACTTTCGTTTCAGTTTCAGCTGCAGAGATCTGCAAATGCTCTTGTGTTGATATCTTCCTGAAGACCAGTGTGGGTGAGTGTTCATACTGTAGAGCTGCACTTGATACTGTACACCATCTTTATTGATGAACCGAGTGGCACTGGAATGATAATTTTAATTGACTGATAGAAAATTGTGTGTGGATGTGTTGACCTCCTCACAGTCCTAAATTACCCGTGGTGTCCCTCATGGCTCCTTAAGAGAACAGCTTCATGTAGTGTAGTGGGATTGTTGCAACAAGGCAACAATGGAGGTGAAGGGAGATGTCTGAGCAATTCTGGATGGCCAAGACTATAATATAGTGCAAGGCTTTTTTAATTCTTTAGATGTGAAAAGTATTACATAAACGTTTTACACATAAAGATGAACATAAGCGTGATGAGAATGATGATTAGTACTAAGAGTAGTAGAGGAAGTATTTCTGTTGGTAATGCTGTTTGAACCTGACCTCATACAAAAACTAGACCCTCAAAGATCTAATTCTAGCTCAGTACAGAAGACTACGCTTAATCAGCATCATCAGGTTTTATACATACACAAGTTATTAGATTCACATGTATAAGAAAACTGAATGCAATACAATAGCCCTAATATTTATTTTAAACAATAATGTCCAATACAAAGCTACAGCTGTGATACAATGCTTCTCTGACAGAGTCAGCAGTCTGATCACTTATCAAACCAGCACAGAGTGGCTTTGTGGTCATTTTTAAAATTTAAATGCAATGGGTGTAAGAATTGGTCTATAAATATAAGTGTTGTTGACTTTTTCCACTTTGAAACCAGCTCCTGTAAAAGCCCCATCAGTAATGCCAGTGAAGTATAGTAACTTAAAAAGTGAGCTTTTTTTTTAATCATAGAAGCTGTAGGAGAGTCCAGAGCCAATAAAATGTGAATATAATGGAAGTTTTTTAAGGATTTTCCTGCCTTTGTATTTTTATTTTTTAACTTAGTTATTCTGTTTATCTTTCTAATATTATAGTAAGTAGCAAACTCCCCCAGAGCAGGTGAACATAAACTTCAATATATAATTACTAATTCTTCGTTTTTATAGGATGCCTGTTCTTCTTCCTCTTCTATTTATTATTATTGTTATTATTATTACTATTATTATTATTCCCTTTATACATTTTGTCAACAAATTGATGACTTCATTCACCGTTTTTTTTTATTAGCTCAACGAATAACGAATAAAGGCTTTAAAAGCATGAGCATAAGGCTCAAGCAAATGGTTTAATCAATAAGATCTGATTGGGCCTATATATAATGCTGTGGGCTCACCATGTTGAAGGGGCCGCAGGTATACTCTCCAATTCAAAGTGTATTGATAACACGTCTGAGACAAATTAACCAGCGACACTGAATTTCATAAAGAATTTGAGAGCTATAATTGTCTCATAGTGATATTGACATTTTTTCCTGACACAAATCAGGCTTCAGTCTGTTGCACGGAAAAAACTGATTTATATGATTATGAGCCATAAATGTTTTTAAAAGCAGATTTCACAGAAGCCAATCTCGTTTGTGCCAATTTAAACGAACGTATCTGCTGCATTAAAAGAGACAGTGCAGGTTCCTTAAAAATGCCTTTTCATAATCAACGAATTTACCCTACGTAATTAATATATAAACTATCCCGATTTGTCACTTTGATTTGTATTTTAGTTAATTGTGAAAGTAATTACGGAGCAAATTAACAGCTTTCAGGAAAGACCAAGGTTTTAGGGTCCGGTTCCATCTTGGGCGCCTTATTAATTTTCTCTCCCCTAGATGTGATGAAAAGGAGCAATAAATCTGGGTGATCGGTGAAGGCCAATACTAAATGGCTCCATATTTCACCGCTGCTTTAATAGAAATATTCATGCGGGCCCCTTAATGAAATTAAACCCGAGGTGGGAACAAGGCGCAGCCCGGCCGTGTGGCTATCAAGAGTCCGGCTTATATTATCATAATAATCATGCAGATGGATGATAAAATGCGGCTAATTGATGAGAAAACTACAAAATAAGACTTCCGTTTTGGCGACTCGGTTCTGCTAAATGTCCAGAGGTGAGGCTGTTTATTTAGCCCTTCCCAATATCATAATAATTTTAAAATAGCTGCCGTGCTCCCTCAGCCTTTCTCATGGTTTCTCGCCGCTCTCAAGAGTCTGAATATGATATTACGCATGTACATTTTTTATCATTACAACTGAGAGCAAGGACAAAGTCTTAATGATCGGAGACCACTCATTCTAACGACTTTCACATCGGGCATCATTGTACCATCTTCCCACAAAAATAACTTTGGATGTTTGGTGGCAGAGGCACATTAGTGAACTGACTCCCTCTGTCTCCCTCTCTCTTTCTGTTTTTTTTCCCCCCACATGTCTCCATGCAGGCCCCACATCAATCTCCCCGTTATCATTCTGTAATTGGTCATGATCATCAAGGTTCACAATTAAATGGCGATCCTTTACTTGAAAACTACCCGGTGACTTGTTGATTTCCCCCGAGCAAATAAACGTCCCAGGAGCGCGGTTAGCTGATGAATTGACAAAAACTAATCAGCTTTATTGGTAGACAGGTTAAGGGCAACGGGGTGTCAATAATTCTCATTTTGACCTCCTCTTCCATTAACTTTAAGTGGCTTATTAGACCGAAGTCACCAGGAGCCACGGGCCTATTACATCTCTCTCCTCATCACACTTTAAAGGGTTTCAATTATATATATATATTTTTGCTGCTCGTTGCTCACAGATTGTGCGTAAATTTGACTTATTCTGACAGCTGCAAAAATGCAAAAGCTGCAAAAAAAAAAATAAAAAAAAATAAAATAAAAATCCAGTATATCCACCCGTGGGAATATTTTTGATTTAAGAAAAATCGCTTTCCAGCGCATAAAAAGTCCATGAGAAAAAATGTCAAAACAAAATCTGGTTTACTGATTAACATCATGTTAGAAGCAGTGAGGGTGTAACCTGATTCATTTGGTTATTCAGCTCCATTATAACATATGTCACTGTGTGGCTGTCACCTTCAGGTTTGGAGAGCGACAGAAGGAGGGCTTTTACTTAAATTTCCCTCTTGGCCTCTCAGGGTGCCTCTGCTCAAGATGTTCATTTTTTTCCAACAGCTTTTATATGTATTTATTTGCTTTGCTATCTAAATCTAGTAAGAGAAAATGGCACTTATAACCTTACATTCAAGCACTTAAAATTCTGTTTTGCACTAGAAACAAATACCCATCCACCATGTCCAGTCCAGTATGTCATGTAATATTTTCTACATCTGTGTGGACGTTTTTCAGCTTCATAGCTAAAAGTTTGACATAATTTTGCCAAACCAGCTCCAATTCTCAGATGAATCATGAGGCACACAGAAACAAAACAGGTCACTCCAGTGACAACAACAACAACAAAAAGTATTTAAAAATCTGGAGTAGAAACAATTGGATTTCATTTAATTAAAATAAAAATGAATTTACTATCACGTAAATTTAAATGATTAATGTGGAATGCTTGTGCTTATTGTAAGTCACTTTGGAAACAAATAATTAGTTTAAAGCAAAAAAAAAAAAAGACATGCATCTTTAGCAGATCAAAAATCTGAACTTTTAATCTGAGGTTTGCGTCATTTTCCGATAATAGCAATATTTTATGAGCGCAATAAGGCAACCAACGCCGTGCCTCACAGTGATTAGAGCAGAGAGGCGTTGTTGGGTCCGATACAAAGCTTGGGACAGCCCCCTTGCCAGACGGCTGCACCAATCGCCTACATCTGACAGGGATTAAGTGTCACACAGAGCTCCTCTCTCACACTCCGGACCACATCGTAACTTTTGAGAGGTGGGAAAACAGCACTGACTTCTCCTTCGCTTAACAGCAGCAGAAGCGACAAGGACACCGGGGGCCCAATGGAGAAATCCAAAAACTTTCGCATTGACGCGCTGTTAGCAGTCGATACACCCAAGGTGCAGACCTCTCCGCTTGCGCTTGTGACTTCCCTGTCCTCCTCCTCCTCCATCCCGTCGTCTGGAAGTGTGGCAGCCCCGGAGCTGACCACCAGCGCCGAGTCTTTACGCGCCGAGACGCCGTCTCCGCCGAGGATTTCCACCTGCGGGTTGATTCCTAAACCGGGTTTCCTCAACAGTCCGCACAGTATGGTTGGATTACATCCGCAGAGCACCGCAGGGATCCCCGCACAGGCTCTCTACGGCCATCCCATGTATACCTACTCCGCTGCTGCCCTCACAGGCCAACACCCTGCCCTGTCCTACTCCTATCCACACGGCTCTCATCACCACCACACCAGTGATCCCATCAAACTGACAGCCAGCACCTTCCAGCTGGACCACTGGCTCCGAGTTTCCACAGCCGGGATGATGCTACCCAAAATGTCTGACTTTAATTGTGAGTACCTGAGTGTTTTGGAATTTTTCTGCCCTTCTTACTCCAAACAAATCTAAATATCCTGCTTTACAGCCAGTCACCTATGAATGTCAACTCAGGGTGATCTAAAATGTCTGATGGTGACCAGAAAAGTCTGTTTTATGCTGCAATTTTGCCAATAATATTGACAATAAATAGCCTCCAAAAAATAATGCTGCTTTAACACAGCTTATGTTACTGAGCTAAAAACAAGGATATGGATTGATGTGGAGTTCTTTTAATAATGAAGTCGCTTTTGGAGATTTCTGGTTCACTATTTCTCTCACATATCAAGATGGTTTGAATGAAAAGGCTGCCACAGAGCGATGGTTTTTCTGAGAGGAACTAAAATTGACAGATAATGGACAGTGGGAAAGTGGCAGAGGAGTGTGAAACCCACAGTCGACATGCTGTTTGCTCACCAGATACTGCCTTTTTGTTTCTGCTCGTTTTAACAGATTTGTTCAAAATGGAGTGGCAAATAGCTTCTCTGTGGACATATTCATATGTGGACGACCTTGCTGCTTAAACAGGGAGCTCAGCGATGTGGAAAAGTAGATTTTATTATACCATAACAACAGGGGGCTGGCAAATTTGTTCTGATTTTGAATGGTTTCCCTGAGAACATAAACCTTTTTGAATATTATATCATAATTATTTTAGTATAATTTATTGTCGTACACTAGCTGCTGACTATGGACATTACTGGGCCCAGTTTGTATATGTCAGGAATTGCGGTAAAACGCGTTTTTGTTTTTTTTCTTGCAGCTCAGGCACAGTCCAACTTGCTTGGCAAGTGCAGAAGACCCAGAACTGCATTCACAAGTCAGCAGCTGCTGGAGCTGGAGCATCAGTTCAAACTGAATAAGTATCTGTCACGGCCGAAGCGCTTTGAAGTGGCAACGTCCCTCATGCTGACAGAAACACAGGTAAGTGATGCCTGCACACAGCATTAATATAAAACTGGTTTTGCTATTATAGTTACATTTGCAAGGGTTCAACCCACAAAAATGCCCAGCAAGTTTTTTTTAACTGAAAAACTATGAAAAACTAATTTAAAATATATTTATATACAAATAAATGAGAAGTTAAATCTCAATGTTCATTTCACTTGTTTCTGAAAATTTCCCGAGGTACTCATCACTTCACTAGTGTCTAAATCGCAATGGAAAAACACAACTGTTTCATTACATCTGTATCATGTTTTACCTGATTCAAAAGATTAAAAAAAAAACCTTAATGCTAGATTAAATAACATTTTAGACATGTTTTCAGTGTGGGATAAATGTATCACCCAATAGGTCAATGTCAGGTGGACTGGTGACCTTTACGCAATCGTTACGCATAGTTACGCACAGCTGGCTTTATACTTTTTAACATTATTTTTCAGTATTTTGGGGGGATTTTATGGTTTTATCTGAAAGTGCAAACTAGAGAGGTGACAGGTGGTGAAAGGACACAGACGGTTAAAATAATGTGCCACAAAGTTCCCCGGCCTGAGCAGAGCCGGGGACGCTACTGTCACAGTGGCCGCGAAGCCATAGGACGCACTCTCCTCTTTTACAGCCCGTAAACCAAATCATCTTTCCTTATTCCAGGTCAAAATCTGGTTCCAGAACAGACGAATGAAGTGGAAGAGAAGTAAGAAGGCCAAAGAGCAGGCCGCCCAGGAGGCCGAGAAGCAAAAGGGCACCAAGAGCGGCCAGGAGAAATCTGACGGACTCGAACAGTCGGATTATCACAGCAAGACGGACTCAAAAAACGGCAGAATAAGAGACTTCAGGGACAGTGACGACGATGAAGGCGATAATTTCCTGTACAACTCGTCAGACTGCTCCTCGGACGACGAGAGGAATCACACCAGTGACATAAGTCCGCAGCCTTGAAGCTGAATAATAATAATAATAATAATAATAATAATAACGATGAGAAGAAGAAGGGCGAGCTCCATTTATAATGACTATGGGGGGAATTTCGCTATAAAATGCAGTTGCATGTAATCCAACCTCTAATCACCGACATGGATTAAATGAGCAATTTTTTTTGTTATGAAAAGAATAAAAATGTAGGTGAAGAATAAATTACCCTCTCACATACTGCAGGATATTTACGTTTTAGAATAAACACACTGTAGGAACATCATTCAGCACTCGGCTATAGATAAACTGTGACGTTGCAAAACGCTGTAAACTGTCTCAGACGTTGCTGGCTCAGTAACAGTCTTTCAATAATATCCTATAGCCCACACAGTCAGTAGTCTGCTGCCATTTTTCTCATTTTGGCCTTGTTTCGTTTTTTGTGGTGTTATACTTCCGTAGTGTGTCACATCACGCTGAAAAAAAAATGTTATGTTTATTTTTCTATACTGTATTTATAAAATGGTCATACCAATGCATGCTAAATGAATGTTTAGCGTCTCTCTTGGTGCAAACAATGTGAAATAAAATGTTTTATATAAAACTCGGTATGGTATTTTGGCGCAAGCGTTTTTCTTTTCTTTTCTTTTTGAACTCGAGTGATTTACGAGGTTCTTGCAGAGTTTCAGCCTGGAAGCGGACAGAGGCTTGTGTTTTTCTCCTTGCTCTGACAGGTGGGGTCATGGGAATTACTGTTAATAGCGTTGTCGGATCTGTGCAAACGTGCAGTGAGAGCAAACAGCAAGTAGGCAGGCAGACGGAGGAAACATTTCACACCACACTAGCAATGGGCTCGTATTAATAAACCTTTTAAACCGCTTGTTAAGCGACAACTTGGCTGCTCAGGCACTATTTTGAGGGCTGAAATCATTTCAAACTCATTTACAACTCCAAAAATATTCGGACTGTTATTATTTTAACTTATAAAGAGCGGCTTAAATGTCACTATACCAAATTATGTCACATTTTATTTTGAAAGGTATTTGAATGGCCTTTATGGGGGAATGGGTAGGAGCTGAGCTGGCCATGAGATACATATGTCTTCTCTTTAATTATAACGGAAATTAACTAATAATGAGAAATTATTAACAATAAATTATTATTATTAATTCAAATATCTATAAATTGGCTTCATGATTTAGGGCTGGTATCTGGATTTTACAAGAAAATAAGAGCAGACCTCCTCAAATGCAAACCAAAAGTGTCATCAGCACCACGTTCCTACCACACAAAACACTTGTTTAATTAGGTGCCTTATCACCTGCTACATTGATATCCAGACTGATTTTCTTTCTGCCTAGTCCTTTATTTTATAATCTTGTGATGAAATTGGGCAATCTCTATCAATGTGACCGAGCTATTTAATAATTCACCTGTACATGTGACTATTAGACTACGCATCACTTACTTTCCAGAAAACACAAACACAACAAAATGGTCTTACATGTTATCATTGTTTCCGCAGTCATCAGCGTTAAAGTATAGCAGGGGTTGACTGATTATGTGTCATTTGTAAAAGGATTACTGAGGGATCTGCTGGTTATCTCCAGCTGTTTGCTTTAGCCTTAGCAGACTAAATCACAGTTCAGCTGAGGGTCAAGCCCAACCAGAGTACACCAGGTAAAGCTGACGGCAGCTCACGGCTGCAGACAATGGCCAGTGTATGGACTGCACAGTGAGCCTATTGATCCCACTATCTCCACTTTATAACTGACAAATCCTCAACTTTTCCTCCCAGTATTCTCTATTTCTCACTGAAAACACCACGTCTGTCCTTGTGTTGCTGGGGGTACGTGCTCTTTGTCATCAAAATGCCCAATCATACCTGTAATTAAAACACCCCTGCACCCCCTTCAAAATGAGCTTACTGTGTGGTTTGTGGACAGGCAGAGGACATTTCCTCTGGTTGACCTTGGTGGCCCATTCCTGACCTCAGACCATGCTCCATCCTTAGATTGACACAGCCAGCACCAATGGAGCTAATTAATAGGAGCAAGTATCAAATGTAACAGAACGACTCTGCTATGCTAACCACGCGGGCAGATACTGGTGTCAACGAGCAAACAGAAAAGGCTAGACTCAAGGCCTCGGGTCATTTCATCAGGGCGTGTAAACACTGAATGAACGACACCAGCGTCCCTCTATTCTCACTGCTCTTGTTTATGCCACATTCACAGCAGCCAAGTGGAAATATCAACAGAAGATGATAAAAAAAAAAACTGTTGTTCACTAATCAGTTGTGTTTAAGGCTGAAAAACACTTTATTATAATGTGCTTTATTTTGCGTAAGAGTGTAAATAGACTCAGTTAAGCCGCAAAGAATGGTTCCAGGTGTCTGAACCTTGTGATATTAACTCTTGCTGTACACTGCGTCCATGACGGCGGTCTCCGGAAAAAAATGAATTGAAATGTATATAATGAAATACATTGCTATCAAATCTGTAGTAATTTAATACACAATATCAAAGCTGAACAGTGTCTGTGTAATTCTCCATTCTTCACAGATAATTCTCCAAAATCTTTACAGATATAAAATTATGTACAAGGAGTCCCAAAGTAAAAACACTGATTTAATATCAAATTCCTATTTTTTTTTCTTCTTTAAAGTAAACAGCAGGTTTCTGTTCTCTGTGTTAGGAGGCATTTCACTCCAACAAGCCTTTTTCTGTTGCACAGTTCTATTTGTAAGTATGTGTGTTGTGTGTTTTACAGTTTGAGCTTGGCCTCTTTGGCCTCCATGGCTCTGGTGGCGACCTGGGCGCGCTCTGACAGCATCGCTGCTTGCTCAGCTGGTCCCTGTGACTGAGCATTCTTCAGCAGGAAGTGGCTGATGAAAAGCTTCAAGCCCTCCCGCAGCATTCCTAGCTTGGGAATGCCTGAAATCCTGGAAGACGGGAAAACAATGAGGGACATTGATATTCAGACACTCACTTAGTTCCAAGAAGTACAGAGGAGTGGTTTTACAAGATGCGGGGCTAATAGAGGTCAATGTTGCTGAGCAGTTAAAACAGGCCTTTTAGCCGTGTGGCTCTGTGGATGGCAATTTTTGAATCCATCATCTTCACTGAAATACATCAACACCTATTGGTTGACTGGCCCTTAAATTCTATACAGACATTCATATTCCCCAGAGGATGTATCGTAATGATTTTGGTCATCCCCTGTCTTCTCTTCTAGCACCACCACGGTTGCTTCTCAGTTCTGATTTTCTGACTTATTTTTGTTTTAGTTTCAACGTTTAAACCTCTAAGAACTAAGTGAATGCACAACGAATCTTACCTTCCAAATAAGCTGACTAGGTCCTCCGGCTCAGTTTCTTTTAGTAGCTTAGTCAGCATCTGACGCAAGAAGCGCACTGTGGTCTTATCTAGTTCCCCAAACTCTATGACCTACACAGAAGAACACAGAGGTGACTGTAATTAAAAGGATTTAAGATTTAATTCACTTTGTAACATCAAATATCTGAATGTTATATGGTGAAAGCCTACACGTCTCTTACTTTAAGTATGGAGAGAGAGAGGCACTTTCTCTGAAGGAAGAAGGTAAGCAGCTGGACCAGATTGTTAAGGGTGCTGCCGGGAAGGTTGGGCAGCTCCCTAAACTTGTCCCATAGGCTGAATTGGAAAGTCATCTGGGAGAATACAGGACATCAACTTGAAAGATTGTTTGACTGCACTGAACGGCACTGAGTACACAGATTATTCTCAAAAACAGTAGTAGAAACTATTATCAGGGACCGTCTTCCCTAATCCCATCCCGATCCAGTTTACATGTGAAGAGCAAACATTCCCACCAGCCCTGGTTCGAACTCTTTGATGAGGACAATGGTCATCAGTTTCTGATATGGACCTGTGGCCTGCATGGCAGCGAAGTAGGAAGTGTGGTCTCGCCCCCATTGTTTGTAGTCACACTTTGAGTCAAATAATATAAGAGGTGTGAGAGACTCCCACACTGCAGAGGTGAACTGCAGGCCATAGGCAGGTCACACACAGTTTAAGAGACTGGGTGGTGACACACACACACACACACACACACACACACACACACACACACACACACACACACACACACACACCGGGTGACTCACTCTTTTTTCAAAGTTTCTCATGACAAACTGCACCGTAACTTATCCAACTTGAAAGCACAAATCAACTTGTGTAAGGTGACGTTTCCACCAAACCTCCTCACGGTCTGCAGTAAAATACAGACCACGTAGAGAGTGCACTGTGACTTTAAAATGAACACTCATCATTCACATTTTTTAAAGAATTAATAAAAATACTTTTCATTACATTTAATGACTAATCAAACGTTTGTCGCTGAATTTATTATTCCAAGTATGTGTGTGTGTGTATAAATAATGCATGTACTTATAAAACAATTGTTGAGGGAAACTGTTCATTGCATGTATTAATCTGATTGTGTTTATGGTACAAGTCCGTTAAGCTTCTGTGGAACTGGGGCACGTTTATTTAACCATGAGATTTACAGCAGGTTCTGTTAAGTTGTATGTGAATTAATTGAGAGTACTTTTTTTCCATCCCCTTTTTGTTAAAGTTTAGCTGACATACCTGGAAGCGACGGTCGTGGGAGCAGAATTTCTCTCCCAGTACAGCGTAGAAGGCATTAAAGGTTTTCTCCTGCAGACAGCAGTCCATCAGAACATGTACGATTTCTCTCTCCTGCTTATCCTTCAGTCCCATCCTTCACACAGAACAAATAAAAGGCTTTGAATCGCCAAACCTTCGGCTAGGTCACTTAGAAATGAAAAACCGCTACAGTACATTTCTTTTTTTCTATTTATAAAGACAAAGACATGAGCTGTAACAAACCTCAGCAGTTTCTCAAATGCATCCAGGTAATCTTCGCTGGTCATAAGAACACAGAAGATATTTCTTCTTACTTCAGTGTTCATCCGCTGTTTCCTAGCCAGCTCTAAGACTTTGGCACTAAACTGAGATAAAAAAAGCAGTGACAACAATTTAGTGAGAAATGCTGCGAAGGCCAAACACACATTTCCATAATTTGTGAGTTTTTGTTACGGATTCTAAAACAAAACTTTTTTTGTTTTATATAGTTTTAATTTCTAAACCAATTTTACATGTGGAAATAATCTAGTTTTGCAGATCAGAAATGAATAAAATCTGAAATTGAATGATTTAAATACAGTACTGCAGATACTATAAACACTGAACACTGTTGCAACCCTGGTATCTTCTGCGGTTCCAGTACTCTACCTTTCCTTCAGCTGTACTCTGTTTTGCGGTTGTGTTCCCTGATTCACTGATCATGGGCGCTCCGCTCCACGAGGAGCCGACGATCCACCAGCGGCCGACTTGCTCTGCGGCCAGTAGATTCTCCAGAGAGACCCTCAGTTTCATGTCACTGCCTCCTGCACTGCGGTTGATCTGAATTACACACATTCAACAGCAATCAAGTCACAAGTGCACTTGTTAGGCAAACACCAGTTTTAAAATAGGTAAGAAGGACACCTCCATTCCTGAAGTTTACCACTGTTAAGACAGCATACACATGGGTTAGTCTGTAAAGATGGTACTCTGGAGCCACCTGGTGGTAACAGTGGATGCTACTATATAAACAGTATCAGTCAGTATGCAAAATAAAATTAGTCCCCTTGAGGTACACATCTAAAATCTAAATCTATTTCCACTAATGCAGGAAAATAAGGATATTTCAAACCAAACATGGTCATGTTGTGGAAATCACTCACTAGAGTCCTCTGCAGCTTCCTCAGTCTCTCCGCAGCCTCGGGATCATAGCCTGGGATCTTCCGCATGTCATTGTTCTTCAAAGCCAGCATGGTTTCCAACATGAAACGCACCTGAGAACAAGTTTATACATGATTTAATTTAAGATAAGCTTCCCAAATTCACACATGACCGAGAAATCAATTGCACAATAGTCAACAATAGATTTGAGATATTTAAGTATATCTGCTAAATTAAACATAATTAAAGTAAAAGATGATTCTGTTGGCTTTAGTTTCTAATTCCCTACCCTTGTTTGATCCTGAAACTTTGGCCCCAGTTCGCCGGCCTTGCGCTGGGCTTCAGAGATGAGCTCCTTCAAAGCCAGAGCGTCGTCCTTCCTCAGGGCAAAGCCGACATTTCTCAGCACAAACAGAACCAATTCAATGTCTTTCTCTGTAAATGCTCCCACTAAATGTTTTAGGATGTCAAAGATGAGCAGGGAATGCACGACCTGGAAGTTATAGAGGTGAGCAACAATGGCCACCAAGTTGTCGCACTCTTTGCCTTCACTTGGATTCTTGTATAACTCGTTGAACTGTCTCACAACGGTCTCTAGAAAATGAGCCCCCACCTGGAAATTGATGAAATGTGAACATTTCAGACTTGTGATTCATTGTACTATTCATTACATGAATGTTAATATCTTGATGATGACATATGAATATGTGTTTAAGCCTAAAAAGCTTGTAAACAAACCACACACTGTAACCCTAAAACAAGCATGCAAACAGACTTCAGTCTTTACCTCCAACCCGACGGTGTAATGGAGGATGCTGATGAGCAGGACATGCTCCATCAACAGTCTGTCAGGCATCAGGGCTGGGGTGATGCAGGCTGCTAGTAGCACCTCTGTCAGGGTGTCATTCATGTCCTTCCTGCTGCAGCTCATGTACAGCTCCTCCAGCTGACCACTAATAGACGCTATATTAGGCTCACTCAGCCTGAAGAAGTTGGAGAATTATGGGTGAATTATCGTGTTTAAATGACCTTCACTGGTAATTCAAACAGAACATACAGTCCGAGGTTATGGGAAATTGTGATGTGTGATCCACTAACTAATGGATTGATTGCAATAGCTGGTTGGGTTATTCTCTCACTCTTTCTGTCTCATCACTCTTTTTCTTTTATTACTAAAAAGCAGAGGAAAACTGCTGCCACTAAACACCGTTTTGTTTCTACCTTCTCAACCAGTCACAGGTATTAGACTTTGAGTTGCAGTTATTTTAGCCTTCAATAATTTGCAAATGTTGAAAGGTAAAACTAAAAAGATAAAAATATCACAGTGTTTGTGGTTAGACTGTTACCTGTTCACAAGGCCTTTCACATTCCTCTTCAGTTTTTCAAGCTCAGCTTTCCGTCTGTCATCTCCAGTGTTCCGTAAGTGAGGGGGCACATACTTACCAGTTGTAGAGGAAACCTAGACAATGGAAGATGTGAACTATAGTTAGATCTGTTACATGTCACACAAGGTGTCAATGCTGTGACAGAAGTGAAATATATTTTTCGAGTTTGGGAACTCACAGTTTCTGACTTGGATTTGGAAGTCTTTGTGTCAGGAGCATCTCCTTCTTCTTCTTCTGTTTCCCCCTGATTTTCATTATTTTCATCACTCTCATCCATCTCATCTTGGTTACCCTCAAATTCTTCCTCCTCCTCTGCTTCTTCCTCATCAATCATTTCATCGTCATTATCATCATCATCTTCATCAAATGAAGCTATATCTTCATCACTTCCCTCACTTTCCATCTCATCTCCAGGTTCTTCATCCTCATCTGACAACTGAGAATCATTCTCATCAAGCTTTTCAAAGTTTTCTTTGGCCTTCTCCATGTCATCATCATCATCATCATCATACATGCCGACAGCTGATGAGCCAGAGTCAAAGATGCCAAGTATGTAATCAAGCCCATCAGCAACAAAGGACTGTGGGAGACTTTTTTTGTTTTTTCTTTTATTTAATCCCAGGCAGCGCTCTAGTTTCTTAATTTCTCTGTCTTCTTGTTCATTTGCCTCCATAAGAGCCATTTTTCTTGATTCCTGAAGCTTATTAACTTTCTTACCTTTCTTGGAAGATGATAACATTTTAGAGTTGGATTTTTCTGCAGTAGCACTAGATTGTTTTGAATGCATTTTCGAAACTTCCTTCTTTGCTTTTTCCATATTCTTCTTTACCTGCAGCCGTTTCTCGACCGGTATTTCTGAGTTTCCACCATCACCTGTGGGTAAACTCGGGGTCTTGCTACCCTCATAATGAATTTTCTTCTTGGCTTTTTTCATTTTTCGCTTTTCTTTGCGCATTTCCTTTCTGCTTTTCTTTTTCACAAATCTCAAGCCATGGTCATGCTCTACTTCTTCTGTGCCACTTTTGCTTTTCACAAATTCATCCACCGCCACCATGTATTTCTGCAACACAGCATTTCCCTTCTTCTTTTTGCTGTTCTGCTTCCATTTTCCCTTCATCTCTTCAAATCAAACTCGAGATACGGACAATGAGCTGGATAACGTTAACACCAACCTGGTGTCCTTCTGTCAAAACAAACGGCTGGTCAGTTTAGCAAGCTAACACAAGCTAGCGTTATATTTAACGCTATTTAAAGTCTGGCAAAACCTTAAGAAACATAGATAACTACACATGTAGCTCCATGAGGACAATATTGTTGATGTGACCTGCAAACGCGTGACCTTTTCCTTCCGGGGTAAGCAGTAGAGTTGACGCCTGGTAATGACGTCCTTTATTTTGGGGCGTTTTTTTTTTTTTTTTAGCACGGAGCGGGTTTCCTTCGATACTAACTGTCTTTTAACGAGTCAGGGGATTTTTTTTTTGCAGAGCAGGGATGATGCCTGACTTGTAGTCGTTGATGCCAGTTGTACGATCTAGCATGTAGTGAGTCTGTAGCTTTTTTTCTGTAGCAATATGAAGAATGGAAGAAGACGATGTTACGATCAGAGAGCAGAATTTCCACAGCCAAGTTCGAGAGTACATCGTAAGTAACGTACGGAGCGGCTAGTCGGGGCTAGCTGGCTAACAACGTCCTCTAATGCTCAGTAACGTCAACGGTAGCTAACGTTAGCATCAGCTGTCAGTTTGACTCGGCGGAATTTATTAAGCTCGATGGTTCATTTTGTGGTTCACCCAAAAATGTGATATTTGATATACGGTTACATTACTGGCTAATTAAAGTTAGCTCATGTTAAGGTTAGCTACCATTAACTAGTTGAGCACAGTAGTAACTCATAAGGAAGATCTTTAACTGGGACATGGAGAAAATGTCCCCGTTTTCAGTAATACGGTGTCCCTGAATTACAGAGATGAAACCGTTTATTTGTGTATGTTTTTATATCATTATTATTATTTAAATTATTTATAATGCATAGTTTATATTTCCTGGATTATACACACCCTGAGTGGTGTATAAAGAGATCTTTGTGTAGATTGTCGTTAAAAGGTCTGTCTTTGCATTGTAATAGTATATGTAAGAAGCTATAGCTTCAGTTATAAGCATCATCAGCTATACATTTTGTGTCATATAAGTCCTTGTTGGCTGTCCACTTGTAAAGGCATGGCACAGTAAACAACATAACTATCCAACAAAGAAACAGACGGCTTAAGCTAGAAATTTCAAGTTCAAGAGGGGACACTGTCTGGAGTAGCTCATGTTGATTATTCCTAACAGACACCCTTGAAATATAGAAACTATCAAATGTCTCACAAGCAGGCAAGCTCAGTATCTCAGCTTTAGGTTGCACATTTTGTCGTAAGCATCTCTCTTCACCTCGCTCTCAGTATCCCATATCAGTCCTTCTTCACCTAAGATCCCTTTGCATGATGTTCTAATGTCACTGTGTCATTTAACCTTAATGTCTGTGGTGAGTCAGCTGATGGATTAATTTCTACAGGCATCAGTGGATTGATGTTTATCTTTGTTCCTGCGTATTTAGCAGTCAAGGCTCAAGTGTGGGAAACTGTGTTTAAATAGAACACAGACAATCAGGTTACTGTTAGTAATCAGGTTAAGGTAGCATAATGTGTCACTAATGTACATGTGATCTGGTCAGTAGTATCTTTCCCTGCCACCACAAGGCTCTAACATCATTATCAACTTCTCAAATTATGTGTTGAACAAATTCCATTGTCTTTTTCATGCACATGCTCCGCCTTCAAAAGCCCTTACATACACCCAGCTTATGATTTACAAGACCAAATATTCAGGTTTCTTCAGCAGAAATTATTCTTCAAGGCATGAAACCCATGCTTGCAGGAATATTAAAGTGACAAGACCTGACAGACCCTTCGTACAAAAATTTAATTAACTGTCCCTCACCTCAGCTTGAGTTCATATATCATAAAGGTGTGAAATGTTCTTGCTACATTGGTTGGGGATGCTTGCAACCAGCTTATAAGAAGTCTGACTTATTACCTGCTCTTTTTCCATTGCTTTGTGTATGAAATTGGATATTTTGAGGGAAAACAAAGTAAATATCTGGGGTAGTGGCAGTGGCGTGGACTGGTGTGCCTGAATCTTGTTATCTCCCCCACACTGTTGTGTCTTTGTGTCTGTGCCAATTTATCAACTCTATGCACCTGATTGTGTGTTATTCTGGGTTTGTCCCTTTCCGGACTAATGTTTTGCTTGGGTCAATGTCATTATAGAGTTTGTATCTTGGCAATGAATATCTCTTTCATTCTTTCATTTGGAAGGAAACTGAAAGGGATAAAAACAAACAGTTTTTGCTACAGGAATGCTGCATACCTTCCAGATTGACTGGGAAGCATTGGTATTTTTTTAATGTTAGTGTTCTTGGTCTGAAATGTAAACGGTCTGTCTGGTGTGTGGCTGAGTCATCTCATAATCCCAGCTCGGCCATGATGAGTTGTGCAATGTTGATAGGGTGCAAAGTGCTGAAGTGGGAGCTTCTAACATTAGTTACGTCCAAGTCACTGTCACAGTAGAAGGGGAGAATGTGGAATGTGATCTTTCTGAAAGACCATCCAGCCTGTTTTCAGCACGAGGTTACCTAATAAATTCCCTGCATTAGTAATTTCTGGACCGCTTTGCATGTAGCATTGGCCTAGTTAGTGTCATCAGATGCTGAAAAACAGTGATGCCTTGCTGTTTGTTTGGTTTTGTTTTTTGGCTCTATACTCAAATGAATTGATAATGTTTAACTGTACTGCTGACTAGACAAGGTATTCTATTCCAACATAGCAGGATATGGAGGAAATTGACGGGCTCATGTTGGAAAGTGTGTATACACTCAGGACAAGACAGTCAAACGCTTTGATCTACTTTCCACAGCTGACACAGTAGTATACATACACAGTGTACGTTGCTTGATAAAACTAGTTATGTTGTTCATGTTGTAAAAGATCCATTACAGATACTATTTTTACCTGTAATAAGATTCTTATGTTGTCATTCCAGATTTGTTTCCTCCTGTTTGCAGTCCTCTACATCGTGTCCTACTGCATCATAACCAGATACAAGAAGAAGAGTGGTAAGTGTGCTTGGAGAGTATGATCTCTCACTCTGTGGGAACAGGATTCGGTATGTGCCTCAGTGAGACCATCACACATCTTAAAGCATCACTATTAATGCTCACACAGCCGAAAGGTGCCTATGGTTGATGCATTTTCACAGCTAATGTTGTAGAAGCATGTTTATCTCTGTTTATGCTGTGTTTGCGCACAGACAGAGCCCTTCATTGTGTTTAGAATGGAAGGAAGGCATTAGGTGTATGTGTGAGAGACCACACCTATGCCTGTGGAGCAGGCTGCCAAAGTGAGCTCTGTATCAGTGTAAACGGTAACCGCCCCAAATAGCTTTTAGGGCTGTGGCAGAATGAATACAATTTATCACATCCGAACAATTAGGCTTATACTGCCATAACCTGTCCTGCGTCATCACAAACACAAAAGACTTAAAGGAAGTGAGACATTGAGTGAGATCTTTAGAAAAAAGAAAAGGATATGTTCTGTTCTTTTGGAATGTCTTTCACACAGATTTTGATCTTTTGCATTGAGCTATAAGAGGCAAAACAGAGAGGAAAACAAGAAGGCCTGGGCGGACATTATGAACCCATTTTCCCAGGACAAATATAGTATGTCCAGGTCACCTGGGCTTCGCTTGTCTCATTTTGAAAGTAGACCACTTTGCACCACAAATTCCTTCTGGAGTTTTGTACAGTAGAAATCTAGGCTGCTCTTGTTCTTACACCCAGGTAGTTTGGTTCTCGGTTATTTATTTATTTATTTATTTCTTGGGTGACATTTTTATGAAAAGTTTTTTAAGCGCTGCTTTGCATTTCCACTACCACTCTTACAATAATGAATTTTGGTATTGGCTGATTTGGGTAGGGAAATATCAGATATTTCACTTGTCTTCTATAGACATATCTGTATGTCCTTAATTAAAAAGAAAATGATGTTGTGTTCTTCTAATTTCTGTCTTAAGTATGATGTGATGTATTAGGATATGGACATTACATGGCTCACAGGCCTATTTAGTGCCTCACAGTGTGACTTAAGTAGTATGGTTTCCTTTACAGATGACCATGAGGATGAAGATGCTGTTGTCAACAGAATATCGTGAGTGAGGCTGATGTTAGTGTTTTCTTTTTGATAGAACGATATGTAAGAAAATATAAGTAAAGAAAGTCAGTAACCGAGCTTGAAGAAGGAAAAAAGTGATAGAATACAATACATTTAAAATTATTAGAGCTGGAGCAATTGATTGATTACAGAAAACTGATCTGTAGCTCTTTTGATAATAGATTATTTAAGGCATGGTTTCTAATATTATCAGTCGTGAGGCTTTCTGCTTTTCTGTGCTTTATATTGTAGTGAGGTGAATATTGGTTGCATTTAAGGAAATTGTGATGAGAGTTGTTAACGATTTTCTTATATTCTGTAGATCAATTAATTGATTCAATTAGAAAAAATCTGCAGATGATATAATAATGAAAATCATTAGTTGCAGCCCTGTCACTACTTCAAACTACTCACATAAATTGAAAAAAAGTGTCGCTAACTCACTGGTGACCACTAATTCTCTCAATGTGTTACTTAAGCCAGAAGTATCACATATACCTCAGGCTAGAATTACACATCACAGTCAAGGATGCTGGCTGTAGCCACATGAGTCCAGCTGAGGAAAATGGTTCCCAGGGTGCAGCACAAATAATGGAAAGCCTTTCAGATTAATGAGCTTCTTTAGTGATATGGTGGAGTGGTGACTTTATACAGTCCCGCTGAGGATCACTGAGCAGATGGTCACTCCCCTGGGCCCAATCTGGAAACCCACTGCCCAGGAATCTCCACAAATTGCACGCTGCAGAGACACAGCCAGTCCATGTCTTTTGTCCCAGGACTCAGGCAGAGGGTGTGGATAAAGTGAGGAGTAGAAGGATGATTGAAACAATAGATTGACAGTGAGCCTGTGCAGTTAAATCCACTGGTGTCTGATTGGTCGTTAAATAAGTTAATTCCTCACTTGCTTTTTCTTATTAATTTCTGTCATGCTGTAAACCAAGTGACTCTTTCATAATATAACATATAATCCGAAATTAATCCTCCAGTAACCAAGTAACCAAGCTTGTAACATATAATCGGATTTGAAAAAGAAAAAAACGGTGTTATTACCTTGTTTTGATTCTGCATGTTAGTTTTTATCTCGCCTAGCCCTAACACGTGTGTGTGTCTGTGTTTTTTTTTCCTTTTGTTTGTTTGTGGATGTGTGTTTGATTCCATTTGCAGATTATACTTGTGCACCTTCACCCTGGCAGTGTCGGGTGGTGCCGTCTTCCTACTGCCTTTTTCAATCATTAGTAACGAGATCCTCCTCTCCTTCCCCAAAAACTACTACATTCAGTGGCTCAATGGCTCCCTCATTCACGGTCAGTGGATCACGCAGTTCCTGTGTCTTTTTAGTTTAATGAACTGATGTTCTGTCTTTTTCTTGCCCCTTATAATATGATACTGTTGCTTTTCAACATATTTAGAATAACATTCATGTCAGAATCAGTCCATGTGTTGATTAACATCATGTACAAATTGTGATGGACTAGTGCTTACATAAATACTAGTTTAAGAAACAGTTGTCTTATAATGTAATGTCATTTTTTTAAACTTTTGAAATAGGAATTTATGTCCAAACACTTCATATTTGGAAAGCCAACTCTAACCTTTCTCAGGCTTTTTCCACCATATAATTCCATTAAAAATTAACACGTGAGCTTCTAATACAGTATGATTTTTATGATTACAACTAATCAGAGAATAATTTGAGTCTTTGAACATTCAACTCAATAATAGTTTCTTTAAATCCAGTTTCACTTTGTGCTGTAACGACTACAAAAACCGAGAACAGATTAACAGACATGCAAACCTGCTTGTCTTTGATGTTGGTTATTGTGTTGCATGTCTTAAATTCTGAGCTTACTAAAGCATTTTTTTTGTTAATTAGTTTTACAAACAGATACCACCTAACATGTTAATATGGCCCCCTCTCTGTTGTTGTCCAAGAAATAACAAGACATGCTGACATGCAGAGATTTTTTTGTTCCATTGCTAAAACACTTAAATGCCACTAAACATTTTTAGAAACATGTAAAAAAAGGAAGATAAACTGTATTACATGGACTCTTAATCCTGCAAACAATCAGCTATGTAGACACTGTTGAGTCAGTGTTGTTAAAGCTGTTGAGTGTCCCAACATCCACCAGGGGGCATTAGAGTCCATGAGTTGGACATGGCCAAGGACACTTGCTGGGTAAAACCCTGTTAGCAGTTTGCAACTACTGTGTAATAATATTCAAGGGAAGGCACTCAAAGTCTGGGAAACTGTGTTTGTGGGAGTGAAAATGTCACATTATCACATTAATAATAAAGCTAACT
Organism: Toxotes lorentzi; assembly: GCA_037833715.1. Lineage (NCBI taxonomy): Eukaryota > Metazoa > Chordata > Actinopteri > Toxotidae > Toxotes > Toxotes lorentzi. The sequence continues at coordinate 6,138,942 of JBBMJY010000013.1, forward strand.
ATTGATTCAGAATATATGGTTTGTGTATACAGTAGTATGCATGCACACTCACTCATACGTCTGGTTTCCACAGGTCTGTGGAACCTGGTGTCACTGTTCTCCAACCTTTGCCTCTTTGTCCTGATGCCCTTTGCTTATTTTTTCTTGGAGTCTGAAGGATTTGCGGGATCGAAAAAGGTACACTCCTGCAAGTGTTAGCTGTGGTATTTATATGTCATTTTTTTGTTTTGTTTATTTTCTTTGTGGTTAGGTAAGGTTACTGACTATCATAAAAAGGCATTAAAAATGGAAATAAGTCTGAAGTCTGATAAATCTGAAATCAAAAAATTTACAAACTAAGGCCTGAAACTATAAAACTTGGAAAATGGAAAATGTGGGACCCTGTTTATTTTTTCCCTGTTGACGTATTTTGTATACTTCGCTATCAAATGCAAAAGGTTTCCCATCAACAGTTATAGTAACAGCAGCAGGTGCCTAGTCCTTGTCCTCTCTCTGACTCACGCCACTGACCGTAACTGCCACCGCAGAAAGCTCATTAACCATGAAAGTCTGAATCTGGTCTTCGCCCAGCGCCACATCCTGACAAACCCTTCCAATAAGGCCATAGGCTGCAAACGCTTCAACACTGCTGCATCGGCCCCACTGATTTAAAGCCTGATTCCTTGTCACCCCCTCCCCAGCCCCCTAAAATAAAACTTCAAAAGGACAGGCTAATAATCGAGTTGTAAGGCTCAGCGAACTTCCTCGTTTAATTGATTACCCCCCCCAAAAAAGAGGCTGGGGGCTCGTGTTCCAAAAGTCCATAAAGTCGCAGCAACATGACAGCACAATAGAGCCTCGCAAAATGGAGGGGTAAAGATTTACTTTTAATACACCTCTATCCTGTGTCACAGTTTGAAGCCTCTCTGGTTTATGTCCCTCCTGGCAAAAACACATAAAAATTAGTCTGTACTGTAGTGTATAGCCAGTTCTTTTCTTCCTTAGCCCCACTAATTTGTTTCGGTTGGATTTCTTCAACAGAGGGCAGGCCCTGATGTGTAGGCAGCAGGATGAGGGCCTCTTTCACGTTTCTCCTTTTTGTTCTTTTTCATTTTAGTGAGACTGTTTCTTGCTACTGATCTTCTATAAATTTGCTCAGAGGAAGTACTGTTCAGTGTTGAGCTGCACTTCCAGGTATATATTGTGTGTGCGCTAAGGAAGGGGTGAAGGCGACACTCCTGTTGCACCATAAAAAAAAAAAGAAAAAGAAACAAGCTGCCTGTAGAGTCAATCATGCAGCCGACAGCAAGGGGAATGTAAAATACAGATCCAGGTTTTTATAATGTGATATTATCCCCTTCCCCAATAACAACATTAGACCACAATGTCATAAGGTTTTATGTGGCATTTTAACCTCCTGGGCTAATGGTATAGTGCTACGGGGTCCTTTTGACTGCGGAAATGAAGTGAATGATGAATTTCACTACTAACGTTGTAAGTCAGCCTTTTCATGTGGCTGTGTTTACTTTTGACGATGTACTAAAAGACGCCACCAGAATAAAGATGGAAATGTGGATTTTTTTTTTTTAATGTTAACTGTTCAGCTCTTCAGAGGCTCTGTCACCTGAATGATTAATAGTTTCACAAATTGTCCAAATTGTGGATGAATCAGAGTGACTTAGGGTTGTGATGTCAGTTGTTATGATCTCGCTTTATTTGCTGCTGTAAAATGTCTCCCTCTTTACTGCTGTGTTCTGAAATCTTTGCAGAAGAGCTGCATCACTGAGGTCGTTGTGTATTTCTGGTGTTTAGGTCCGGATCATGTTTAAGAAACCTCTATGCCATGGTGCATTCGTGCCCTTGCATCTTGCAAACATAGCAGTACTCTAAATAAAGTACACATTCTTGGGATGTTTTAGTGCACCTTTGAGGCTTTATATGTCCCATTATCTGTTATGTTGTCTCCACACCACCAGTAGATGGCATTATATTGATGAGAGCCATCTGTGTAATCCTTATTGAGATGATCACTGTGATCAGACTGTGAAGACATAAGCAGAAGCCTTTGTTCAGACTTCTATTTATATCAAGGCACTTAAATTGGCTCAATAAATATACGTGATGAATGTGATATCTTGAAACTATATTTACTCACAAACAATTAGATCAAGGTAAAAAAGTTTTGACAGACAACTTCCTGGTCTATTTCTAGTGCAGTCTAATCTTACATTTTTAGAACTAATGCTTAGATGTTTCTTATCACTAGCCAAATTATTGTGAATTTCGTGTGATGAAGAGTTCCAAAAAGTTTTAATGTTTTAGTTTTTTCCCTAAACAAAGGTTTTTGAGTGAAGAAACCACGTAAATTGTTGAAGGTATGCTTTGCAGTGAGAGGTCTTTTGGTTTTGCCCATAGTATTGAAATGTGTTTGATCCTGAAACGAGTTGGAACGAGTCTGACCCCCTGACTGACCTAGCAAAGGGCCAACAGGTTTCATCTGGTAGTTAAAGAAACTCCTCATCAATCTCATCCTAAGCCCTAACCCGCCGATGATGAGAAGTGTGTTTATTGTGGAGGGAGAGGAGGGGAGGGGGCGAGAGAGAGAAAACGTCTCGCCAAGCAAACCCGCGTGGTGTTACTAAGATACTCTTCTTTGTTGGAGCTCCACAATGGGGGCCTGGATATTTATTTCAAATCTCCTGCACATGCAGACATTTTTCCCAGGCCTTCTTTCGGGCACGGCCGGCCGGAGAATATAAAGTGGTGTTTACATACCTTCCTTTAAGGTCACAATGTCTCCCTAAAGCTGCCTGTTACAATGTTCGTTACCATGGCAACATATTAGTTCGAGCTGGGAATTTGAAAAAGAACAAGCGAGTTGCTCAGGATTTTTTTTTCTCCTCCTCTCGTGACTCAGTTTTTCTAAACTAAGCAATAAGTTCTGAAACTTAACTCATTCTGTACCAGAGTTTTTAGTTGTTTTTGGTGATTTTAAATTAAGACGTCCTCTGTTGTATGTGTGGACTGAGTTATCTGAACACTTTGAGAATGGCAAAGTTTTATGTTGATAGGGTGCTAGGTGTACTTGGTGCTAACCTTTCTGTAATCAGAACATGCTGCCATCACTGTAGGATGGCAAGTAAAACTTTAAACTGAAACTTGAAAACCAGCATGGATGGCCTTTTCAAAGAGTTTTAATTCATATTACTGAAGTCCAACTTTTGTGACAACGTTTTCCTTTTCATGCCAAATCCCCCCCCCCCACCCCGGTTTGAACAATACGACGTGATGCCGATCATTTTCCATGCTCTCGTGTCATTGGGACTTTATTAAGAAGTCTTATTAAGAGTCTTTAGAAGTTCATTCTGCAGCTTTACAGAGGAGTGTCCCTCTCCTCTGCTTTCTGTCTTTGACACGGTCACTGCGCTGTGGCCGACTGGTTGAAGGATACGCTAATAAGGTCCTGGGCATCTGGCATGTCTTTAGCAAAGAGGGCAGTCCTTTTTGCTGGGGAGCAAAAAAGGACCCTGCCCCCTCCCTCACTTGTTACGCTCTTGGCCCTTGTTCCACACGTCCCTGACAGTGAGCAGAAGGATGGTCCGCGGGATGATCTCTGCCACCGTCTGCTGACCCGCTAAGGATTGATGGCAGCAACTAGGAAGCTCCCGCACCACCTCTCTTCTTTTATCTGATTCTTTTGCCCTGCGCCTTCCCAAGTATCATCTCTCACTCTCTCTCACACTTGTCCATTATTGTGTTCGGCTTCCAGAGGTGAACTCTGCTGGATTCACCAGTCGAAGCACTACATCAAAGACAGTGGCAGATTGTGCTTTAGTTTTTCTGCAGCTAGCACAGGCTAGGCCAAAAGCTTGTGAACTGTTTCCAAGCCCTCTGTGGCTTTGTGTAATCGGGTGGATTTGGAGGTTGATTTACTCAGCTGCTCATGTGTCTGTCCGTCTCTGTGTGCGTATGTGAATTCATGTTTGTTTGGTTGTGCACATGAAGCGGTTGCTTTCCTCTCTGGCCACTACATGCTTTTCTTGGAAGTCTCTCCAGTCTTGTAGAACATAGCTGCAGTTAACCGGCCCCTCACTCGATGTCAGTGTGAGGATTGGGGGATGCTGAATATTTCAGAGCTGCTATATTTAGAGGTAGTTACACATTTAGAATGGCAAGAATAGAAACTTTCAGCGGGCGCTCTGAATGCCAAGGCACAGGTCTTTTTCTTTTTTTCTCCATCCCTTCACCAGTTGACAGTTTCATCTCTGATCAATGATGATGGCTTAGTTGGATTTTCCTATTTTTATACCATATTTCTTTCAAAGCACACATTTGCCCTTCCTTACCTTTGTGATGATGCACAAAGAACTCAGTTTTTCCTCAAAAGAGGACAGACAGGACTTTCAGTGTGCAATGTCATGCATGAGGATGGATCAATCAAACCAATCAAGCCTCTCAGTTCAGTGTCCTCTTTCTTGTACAGTCAAATCATGTCTGACACTCTGGATTGTTCTTCCAGCAAGGCAGGAACCACAGATGATAGTAAGGGAGGTGACAAGCATTGCCTTTGCCCTAAATGATCTGAATGGGTAATGATTTGAGTCTTATAAATGATTGAGAGACCTATCTAAAGGGAATACACCTTCAGCATGGCATGGGCAGCTTGTTAAGGTGGACTGGTGCGCTTGAGCAGACGCACGTCCTCACGTCCTGCCTGCTGCCTTCAGCTTGTCCTGATGCATCCTTAAGAGAGCGCGTGTGGGACGTGGCTGAAGTCCCTGAAAGCATTCCTCTCTCACCTCTCTCACCTCAGGGGAATGAGATGCGCTCAGACGTTGACTCCTCTCCTCCACCAGTCTCTCTCTCTGTTGTTCTCTGTCTTTATTTCTCTCTATCGCTCTACATCTCCCTCTATTTTATTAGGCGATGCTGAGCATTTTCCCCATTGCCCAGTTGAGTTAAGCTGTGAGATGGTTGATTGCTTCATCCATGTAGTGTACTCTGAGTTTGTGTGTGTGAGCAGAAGAGCATGAGGCAGTCAGCAAAATTCACGCCCATGTCAGATTTGAGGCTTAATTTTTAGTATTATTGTTAATGGAATAACGGCAAATATAGATACATGGTTCTTTAAGATATGTTATCACTGTAATGTATTTATTAATATTCTATTTTATTTAATATATATTAAATATTTTAGGCTTATATCAAGTCGACAAAAGGTTATATAGGGCCCACTCACCCCCTCTAACATTACCTGTCAAGTGGATGCAGTGTCCACCTTGGCCACACTGGGGCACTCCAGACCCTGCCCACTTTCCTCTCTGTTGTGCTAGAAAATTCTACACTCACTCACTGAGGCTCTACCAGAATATCACCATAAGAGGAGGCGAGAGGCATGTACATGACAAGTGATTGCTTATGGTGAAAGGATGCAACAGGGGATTTTCAACCCCAGACAATGAATGGAATAATCTTAAATCCCTATATCAGTATCCATATATGGAACTGAATGGGTCAGTAATAATGTGTAAATTTACCAAAAATGTGTGTGACCCACAAATGTGGTTTGTCAGAGAGGAGCTTCTAAAAGAGATGAGACCTTGGGATTGAGTTAGAGGTGGATTATAATTTGCATAGGGTAGGAGACAGCTGCTAAACAGTGACCCAAATTATAATACAAGAACTAGAACTAGTTTGGTTGACAGTCATAAACTGTGTTGGGGAACTAAGAAAAAAACAAACAAACAAAAAAACCAACCTGATTTAATCTGCAGAATTAAAACCATTTCCATTCTATAAAGTGGCTTTGTGATTAATGGGGAACTTTCAAAGAGAGACCCCCTTCATGTACCTGTTGGCAAATACTGAACAGCAACCGCACAGCAACCATTATTTTAGCTGGTAACAAATTGCTCATATGTACCCAATTTAAGCAGCGCTCCAAAAGCAGAGAGAGCCCTTGTTATCCTGCGCCTGGTAGCCTACCTGATGTGTATGAGAACGCCTATCTATCTTACAGTGCTAGACGGCTCAGCTCTCCAGCAGGGCGGGAAATGGAAACTGTGTGAACAGGTAGAGGAGGACTTTATTAACCACTCAGCAGTTTGTGACCCGGAAAACCCAAATTACCCCAAAACCCTCTTGTCTGCCCAGCCCGGGACGCGACCGTGGTGCTAAGGGAGCTCCTAATCAGCCCCAGATGGGGGGCCTGCTCTTGATCGCAGACAGTAGCTGACCCAGCCAGGCTTCATGCTCCTTACAGCGGACCCCCGCGCCCCCTCCTTTTTTTAATTTCACCCCTGCCACCACCAGCCCTGTTAGACCCACTTTATAGACCTCAATATGTGTATAAAAGAGCTGTTTTACACAGAAATGCGTGGGAGCGTTTATGTCATGTTTGTGCGCTGTGAATGGAAATGATGCTGTTTAGTAGGAGCGAGGCAGGATGGAGTGAGGAGGGAGATGTCTAGTAAAATGAATCTTGTTTGGTGTTTAAATACAGCTTAAGCTTAATTACAGCTCAGTGCAGTGAACAGTAGTTTGATTAATGGGTGGGTTTTTTTATGAAACTGTAAGTTTAAAATAAAAATCTTTGCTGTATTGTGTTACTGATTCCAAATGTCCAGCCATATCTAAACAGATGTCTTTCTTTTATGTGCACTTTTTACTGTCAGGGCATTAAGGCGCGTATTCTTGAGACCTTTGTGATGCTGTTCCTGCTGGCTTTGCTCATCCTGGGCATCGTGTGGGTGGCATCAGCACTCATTGACAATGATGCAGCCAGTATGGAGTCACTCTACGGTACCCTTTTTTCTTTTCTTTTGTAAGGAATTGTTTGACAATTTTAGAAATGCATTGTTAGATGAGAAGATTGATACAGTTGTCATGCCACCACTGTGCATTAACTATAAAGCTTGAGCTGCAAGTTGATTATCTTAGCTTAGCATAAAGACTGGAATTAGGGAAAAAGCTAGCTTGCTTCACTGCAAAAACATGGCCATCAGCACTATAGCTAACAATTTAATGATATCTTGTTTGTATAATCTTTTCAAAAATCAAAATATATCAAAGAAGAATTGTGGTTTCACTTGGGGTTGCATCCTGGAACTATTTCTTGCATATAACTATCCTTTTACTAAATTAATATATTTTGTCCTGTAGATCTTTGGGAATTTTACCTACCATACCTCTACTCCTGCATATCTCTGATGGGAGGACTGCTTTTACTAAGTAAGCCATTTACCCTAATCCCATACACACTGAGGCAAAGACAATAAATTCAGCTACCATCAGTTTGTTCACCCTGTAGTGACTAAAACACACAAGCTGATCACGCTGTTTTCTGTCTGCTATACAGTGTGCACTCCTGTGGGATTGTCCAGGATGTTCACTGTCATGGGGCAGTTACTAGTGAAGCCAACAGTAAGTAGTAGTTTGGATTAAATATTTAAATGTACATCGTTTTTGTAAAGGGTTTGGTCAATGTAAAAAGTTTTTTTTTCTTTTAAACAAGATGTTCTGTTTGAAAGACCACTCGAACTTGAATAGATCATCTCAGACTCAAACCCACTTTGCTCCACCTCTCGGAAAGATGTCCATTTCAGTTGGCCATTCACATTCGTGAAAGAGGACTACAAATACATCACCAACTCATCCTCCCATCTGCCATCTCTCCAGTCCCACTTTGGGCCTAATTATAACCCATTTCATCTCTTCCTCCTCTGCCCCCTCCCCTTCAGATCCTGGAGGACCTGGATGAGCAGATTTACTGCATCCATTTGCAGGAGGAAGCCCTTCAGAGGAGATTAAACGGTATGTCTGTGGGAGACGTGTTGGCACATTATAGGGGAGGGGAGGGGTTGACTGCCCTATTGGGTGTGATGGAGCATGCCACACTGGAATCAATTAGCACTGAAAATTCAGCTCGGCGCGCACACACGCACAGAGAGACGTTCACAGAAATCCAGACGCACTTGACACCAGCCTTACTCTACCACTGTCTTACTCTCATAACTTTCTGCTTAAGGGCAAGGCAGCCAGCATGGCCAGGGCCATATTTTATGTTTAGGAAGTTTTTAAGGATCCATTTAAGACACTCCAGTGCCACTGTCACTGCTGGCGAAATGATTGCCTCATTTAATGTCAGGCCTAGAATGGTAGCCTGGGTAATAGGATGGAAATGAAATCTTTTACAAGAAGTTTTGGCTTGGTCCTCTGGACATTAAAGAGCAGGGACTTTTCATTGACTTCTGAAAAGAAACCAGGAGCCTTGTACTGTTCTCTGGACTTGGGCACAAAGGGAATGTTTAAAGCGAATGGTGACGATGTTATTTTTTCAGCCTGCATTTCCTTTTCATGTCCACCCCTCTGTGTACCCAAACTCCTTGTTTGACGTTGAATAATCTGAAAAAGCAGGAAGTATTTAGGCCAGGTTCCAAAACCTACTTTAATATTAACTCAAGCACGCAACCAAGTGTACAGATGCGAGTAAATGAAGAGGATGAGCGTCCTTTCAAACCAGGGAGGTAAGGGAGATCACTCCCTGATAACACTTGTTTTTGAATGCTACGCCGGCCACCTCCATAGACTGCCACCTAAGCGTATGGTTCCTTAGGGCTCATTCCTCACTGCAATGCTTTGAACTAAATGATAGAATAATTGTAATCTGTTCCTTATCATGTGCAAGGCTGTTTGATCTCTACAAGTCACTGTGAGGCAAACAAAAAAAAAACTGGTCAACATCTCCATGTGTGCACTGAGGGCAAGCTGCAATTCATTTTTGCCCGTTAAAGAGGTGGGAATTAAAGGCTAAGGAGGATGTTGACATGAATGCTTCTTATGCACACACTGTATGTACATGCACACACATAGGTGAAACTGAAGGCTAGAGTGGTGTTCCTTTGATCTGCTGAGAGGCAGTTCAGGAACAGTTCACAGGACACACTCCAGAGGTGAGCAATGCTGTCTTCTTGCTTCACCTGTGTTCTCTCTGCATCCAGCTCCTCGAACAGATTATCCTCTCACACAGTTTGTGTTTGTAGATGTGGACGGTTGAGCCACATCAGTTGATGCATCTATGTTTATTTACACGTCTGGGCCTTTGTTGTACTGCCTCTACATGCAATCGCCCATTTGTAATGACACTGTTGACATTTTAAATCTTGCAGATCAGAAGGTTGTGGCTTAAATTGGCTGACTGGACATATGTGTCTGTTTTCTTTGTCAAGGGCATGATCAACCTAATAAGTGCAATGTTTACAGACATGCCCATCGAACTTCCAGATAAGCTGCTAACATTCAACTTACGAGAAACTTCTGTAAAATTTTGCTTTCACAGTTGTGCACTCCTACTGCTTTTAAATGTCTTTAGATGAAGGTTCATAAGAAGTGTAGATGAATTTGTAATTGGTTCTGAAATGAATAGTCAGTTAATGGATTATTCAACTGACATAAAATGCAACAGTTTTGATAACTGATTAATCAGTTGCATGTTGTACCCAGTTAAATGACTGCTGTATGTATGATTTCAACAGGTAATTTGGCACAAAACATACAATCTAATAACCAGAGCCCACAAGTATACTGCAGCACAGGCAATGTGGCACACATACTTGTCCACACTGCCCTTTCAAGACCCTGATCTGCTGATATCAGAGCAGCAGAGCGCCTGTCCAGATGCTATGCGGCGCAATGACCTTGCCAATGCCTCTGTTGTCTCAGCATGGTGTTTAGCATATTTGTAGATGACGTAATTTTTCGACTGTGGTGAAGGTTGGAGAGGATACGTTGAATTACTCTGGGCCTTCCTGGCTGCCAGAAGCCTCACTCAGCATCTCTGCCTCGCTGTAACTCAGTCTTTTACTTGATGCTGCCAGCAGAAGGAGAAGGATATATTTAACTTCAGCTTGGAATGATGTCATTGAAGATACTGCAGTTGAATTTCTCACCATTTCACCCTGCCGCTTGGAACAAATGATGATATTGTTCTTTGTCTTTAGTTAGATCTACAACTCGTCATTGGTGTTAAGAATCTGCTTTTCATTTGATCAGTGATTTATCTGTGCAGGGTGACGGGTAAGGCCGTGTTTGGATGTGTTATGCACATAGGTGATAGATCAGTTCTCTTGCGGCTGAGCAGATCTGGCTTCCCCGAGGCAGAGTGTTCAGTTCGTCTCTGGAGAAAAAGAGCTACTGAACTGTCCGTGACATTTCCTGTTGTGTTGCGACTGCATTTGCTCGGAGGGTTCAAACTTTCCCCTGCTTAGATACTGGGACCGGTGTCTGCGAGGGCACAGACAGGACTGTGAACTCTCTCTCCCTGTCTATCTCACCTCTTTTGCCTACTTAAACCCATCCAGACAGGGCGTGCCATAATGACAGAGGGAAGAAAATGGTTTGATCAAAGTGATTGGTCCTTCACTCTTGTAACAAAGATGAAAGATGGTATTTTTATTGCACGCTAGTAACAGTGTAACACTGAACTAATTGGTCTTGATCTGCCAATCACCTCAGGGGATGCAAATGGATACTTCTCCACTTTGGCTCTGAGGGGCCTCTACGCTAGTGCATCAAGCTGGAAGGAAAACAGAGTAAAATAGATAAATTAGCCTTAAATGAGCTGGCCTTGTGGTTTTCCTGGAGAATCCCTTGCTGTCTTCTCCAGCCCACTCAACCAGTTGTGGCATGTGCTAGACAGCTCCTGACACAAGAGATTATTTTTACTTGTTTGAGATCACATTGTTATGTTCTGAGCAGGATTACTTGTTTTGATGGGATTGCTTAATAAAGATAAAACAAATAGCATATGTTGTGGAAAGTCAAACAGTGACAAATTAACATCCTCTAAATCAGGACATCATCTTTTATTTATTCTGATTTACTGTATGAGATGTCTGAAAATACTGTTTTACAGCTGAAGAGTACCTACATTCAGTTGTACAGATGCAGTATACATATCACACAAATAAATGTATCTGTGTAAGAGTTGAAAAAAATATTTGGCTTTTATGGTAATCAATTAATTCTTTCCACAGTTTCTCAGATTTGACATTTTTCAAATTTGAATATCTTTGGGTTTTCGACTGTTTACATAGATTCGTTTAAAAAATTGGCAGATTAGTCAATAATGAACATAATTGTTAGTTGCAGCCATAGACAGCATCTGCTCATGCAAGAAATGTAATTAATTTCAGTGATTTCTTTTTCCGCAGGATCGTCCTCACACACTTATCTTCGAGGAAGCTTTGCTCACCAGCTCAACAAAGAATTGGACAACATTAGAAATCAGAGAAATAAATTGGGTAAGTATTTGTATTATGTGACAGGTTTGATATATTTTGTCTTAAAACCTTGAACTGCCATGGAGGTATATGCCAAAGAAGTTGGCTTTTTACATATTGCTGACAGGCAGCCGCTTTCTCTCCGTCTGCCTTAATTTCTTAATTTGGATTTGGACCAAAACTGCCTGATAATTTTCCATCCATTTTAGGATATTATAAATGAGGCTTGAGCCTTTTGGGGAGCAGGGTGGGGGGAGGAGAGCACATAGGCACTTAGGATATTGGACAAGATGCAAACTTTATATTGTAGCAAGCCTTTTAGTGATGTCATTAATTTAGAAGGATGGTGCATATAAAGTGCACTTGGCAAACTTCTCGGGCAGGCAGGGTGGGTGCACTTTGAGAATAAGGAGAACTAACAAGGTTGGAAATAGAGAAAGAAAGTCAATATGGTAAGGACTAGAGGGCAGTCAAATGCACATCGTAAGAGGACTGTGGGTGTCCATAACAGAAGACATAGTGCATGTGGACTAGAGGCTGTCATCAGTGTCTACAAACATGACTGATGAGCTGTGGAAATAAGAGGGAGATGGAGGATATAAACTTGAAATGTTTCATCTGGCTTGGAGGAATGAGACACATTAGTTTTCCACCACACGCACACATACATTCTGACCAAAATATAAATCACAGAATTAATTTTGCTGCATTTCTTTTCATCCAGGATTTATTATTGTTTCCACTAATTAAGGCAATGATGAGTGTGGCTAATTAAAGAGGAAGAGCATCATTTTTGAAGGTTATGAAATATATATTACCTGGAGGGGGTGATGGTTGCGATGAGAGGTGAGATTGTGTTTGGTACACACACTCATGATGTTTTACCAAACCAAGCTGTACAAACCCTGTAAATAAAGCCAGAGGGTTTGAGGTTTCAGTAGTTGTCTTTGATGAACATATTAATTAACCAGTGGTGGAAAGTGGTTTGTAATGGAGGAGTTTAGCTCATCACTGAATCTTGCTATTAAAAAGCTGCTTCTACATTTACTTCTAAAGACAAATGACCTCACACTTTGTCTCGTTTTCATTTTCTCTCAGAGAGAAGAAAGAGAGCATCAGGTTGGGAGAAGAACTTGTTGTATCCCATAGTGATGCTGATCCTGCTCACAGGAACGGTGAGTGCTGAGACTGACCTATCATTAAGCCCCAACTGTTTACTCATGGCGTATACAGCCTGGCTGGTGGCCATTGGGACTAACACTGCACCTCAAACCCCATCCTCTTACAGTTTTCCCACAGTGTCTGGGTGGGGAAAGCACTTTTGTTTAATAGCTGTTTAAGACAATGCTGAATAGCCACCTGCAACAACTGTGATTTTCAATAGATTATAGTGTGGGAATACTATTTATGCCGTCTGATATTGTTAGATAAGGCAGAAAGGCCATGTGAGACGCACGGCACGTGCATCACACAACCCCCACATTGTTCAGGTTTTGAGAAGCTTAATGTTGGAACAGTTAACAATCACAAGATGGTTATTATGCATTACCATACTTAAGGATCAGCAAGGCCCCTGCAATTCAATTATATCATGATGCTGGATACTTTGAGGATTTGATCAATCTTTTTATAATTATACCATGTGTAAACAAATCTTTATCTTCCTCTCTGTCTGCAGACAATCTCAGTTCTTATGGTGGCACTGAATATCCTCTACCTTCTAGTGGATGAGACTGCCATGCCCAAGGGATCCGCAGTAAGCCTACTGTCTAACTAAACTACTTTTTTACCCCCTTGACACACACACCATCACCCTCCCAGAATATAAAGTGCAGAAGAGCTTGCCTATCAGACCTGCGGAGACATAAGTCAAATTCCGGATATGCTCAGGTGCATGCTGAAAGAAAAGGCCTGACCAGATGTTAATCAGGCCCCAGCCTTGTGCCTCTGGTTTTGTTTTGGAAGTTCATTGAAAGTCATTTCACAGCAGTGTGCAGATTCAGTGAGGTAGCTACGTGTCTCAATTCCAGTGGGTGAATGAGCTGCTTTTCCTCTGCAAAGGCAGCCAGGGCCAGGTGAAGGGCTCTTGATGTGAGGCACACGGAGTGTGGAATGGCTCTCAGAGATCCACATCTCCACCTAACATGCAATGTGTTTTAAGCTCTCCTTATCTCTTCTCATCTGCAGCGACAGAGGTGTGCGCGTGCATGTGCTTGCGTGTGCGTTTGTGGTTGCATTCTTGTCTGAGAGGGGGCAACATAATGTATCCTATTTCTCCTTCATTTCATTTCACGTCTTGCGGGCAACTGACAGAGCTGCCCTCAACATTCCAATTATTTTATTGAGCAGAGATGTTTTCTTTGGCATGACGTGTCGCAGAAAATCCCCCAAATTACACTTGTCATGCAGCTTGAAGCTGTCCTGCCTGACAGTGTGGCCCCACTAAATGGTTTATGCGTTTGTCGAGTTGGATGGAAGCCACACCTCTGATCTCATGGCGCTACGAGGGGGGTGGGGGTGGTGTCTCATTTTCCAAAACAATCGATACTGATATGCTATCCATCTATCCACCTGTTAACCCTCCCCTCCACCTCTCAAACTCCATCCCTCTATCACAGACATTCCCTCGAAGTTACCTGCACACTGTCTGGAAAGAGAAAGGGACAGAGGAGAGAAAGTGATATAAAGAAGAGGATGAGGTTCTGCTGGAGCACAGAGGCTCAGACTGTGGGAAAGTCAAATGAGGCCCTGATGTGCTGATTGTTGTGGGGGGAGAGCACAATGGAAGTGCCCTGTCAATGTTTGTCTTCCCTTCTAACTAAGCATCCCTCTGTAGTCCTTAGCATACTGAGCAGTGCCTCGCTCAACTTTACAGAGCAGAGGACGGAGGTGGAGGAAGAGCAGGGAGAAGAAGCAGGTGGATGGAGAGGAAGAGAATGCAAAGAAGCTGTAGAAACAACAAGGGGGAGGAGGACGAGGGGAAACAGGAGCTGCCACTGTCAAAGGACACAGTGTTTTACAGCTTGATGAACAAGCACTAAGAGGGACCAATAAACTGTTACTGCAGGCCTTCCTCTTAGGTAGCCACCACACTTGACATTGTAATTTGTAAAATGGACAATTAGCTGCAACTGGACTGCAATTTTCACCTCACTAAAGTTGCCCTTCTCTCAATCCACACAAACTTATATAAAAGCGTCTTTCACTCACACAAGCACCTTAAGTACGACTTCTTGACTTCTGTCTGACGACCCTTTGTTCCATGTCTGTTTACATCTTTACCCAGTGGTTGTCTAGGGCACTTATTTAAAATCCATCCAACATCCGTTCTCGCCATGGCAAACAGTATGAATAAATATCAAATTCTATAGCAATGATGTTCAGGGTTAGCAAGGTTAAATCCCTCTACTGTTGAGGCTGTCAACAATTCTCTCACTTTGCAATAATAAAACTAATTATGGGAAACTCATTCCTGAAATAAGGAACAATTTGACAAGATGGTCTCACAGTGAGAGTGAGTGTACCAGCGAGACTACTGTTGTTGCCCTCTTTGCCAATAAATGTCTGTAGCTCTACAGTTAAGAACTTAGAAAAAATTATGTCGACATTTTTATGGCAAGATAAAGTAGAATTAAATACATGAAACTGCTACAGCTAAAAGAATAGATAACACAACTCATAGCTGTAATTACTTAAATGACTAAAGAAACAGCCACAGTGTGGTACTATTGGAGCAAATGGTATGTGAAAACTGGTATAAATCAACAGATGGATGTCTATGTAAATATGGTGCACAGTAAAAAAAAAAAAAAAAGCTTCCAGCCCCTACAATTAGAGCTACAAATGGCTAAAATAGTATCATTCAATCTTTTAATTACATCCCTGTAGAAGAGGAAAGGACTACCAGTGCTTTTGCTGTTGTTCTTGTCAAACAGTTTTAAATATAACAGTCTGTAGGATGATGCACAAATGATCAGGACTGTTGTTGATTTGTCACAAAACTAGGCAAACTGGTGTGACCCCAGTATGTTGTACTTTGTAAGATAATTCACATAAGTGCAAATGCTTTAAAGTGGAACATGTAGCGAAGGCATTTCAGGTGTTTCCACTGGTGTGTGTTTTCTCTTCCTCGGTATGTTCTGTGTCAGTCTGTCTGTGGAGGCCATTGGCCCAATGGAAAGTAAAGGTTACAAGAGTCTCCAAAGTGCAAGACTTCAGTTTGGAACAGATACATTTTCTGCAAGGTGGTTGCACTCACACAAGCACATCCTGAACTACGTACCTTAAGTTAATAGCACCTCCTATATTTTTTATTTTCAGTGTTTTTATAACTTTTTTTTTTGCATTTTAAAGCAAATTAAGAAAAGGTACCATTACTTACAGGACCCACCTGAGACCAAATGGTCACAACATAGTTGTGCATGTATGTGTGAGAGGTGCTGACAGCCTTGCCAATGCACAGGTATTGCACAGTGTTAATCTTACAAGCAACAAATGCAGTGTGTCTGCTGACTGAGCCGTGACAGGCAGCACAGGCGAATATACCCCCCACCCCCCAACCTCTCTCTTTGACACACACAAATACACACTCCATCACCCTTCCTGCTACTGGAATAAAAAGAAGTAAAGAGTTGAAAGGAGGCGTACTGTGAAAGCTAGCTGTCCTGAGTGCACGCATACGCAAGTGCACACACACAGTCTTAATGCATGCTCGCCCGCCCTCCATTAATAAATGACATCAGATGCTGTCTGCTAATTCCCTGTGTAAGAGAGAAAGAGCACTGCACCATGGCTCTGCAGTAAGCTCCCTGGGATGACAGTTGCATAAAAAGGCATGAAACAACCTGCCAGGCTTTCCTTTTTTCTTCAGGCTCTTTTACAAAACAAATCAAGATAAGGACACTGAAGCTGGGTAAGAGAAAATAAAACGCAATTAAAAACATCAAAATAATAAACTAAAAGTACGACCATGCTCTAAATATGTACTGTGCACAGTAAATATTGTATATAAACATTGATGCCATTGGTTGTACTGTAATTATGCTATAAATATAGTATTGTAGACTTAAGCTCTTTGAAATGTACGGTACAGCTGTATGTGCATATGATCTGGCATATCTACAAGATTTGAACAGCATTGAGTTTTGGGCAGATTTTAAATAAGACAGAGCTGTAAATAAGTACGATTTCTAACTTGTATAAGTTGACAGTGAACAGTACTGTAGATGCCCCATACAACACTGTGATCCTCCAAAGGATCAACACTGGTGCCAAGTCCAACAAAAGCAAATACTTATCAATTGACAACACAGATGCTTGGTATGTGCAGTGTATGTAGATGTGTGTCTTTCTCCTGCTCCAGTTTCAAAAGGGGTTTGGGGGTTGAGGGCGTGCGTGCGTGTGTGTGTGTGGGGGGGGGGGTGTGCCTAGTATGTTTGCTGAAGTATTTATTTCGTTGTTTTTATGTTTTTGGCGTGCTTTCAGCCTCTACACTCTTCTTACCGTAAGCAATGTGCCGTTTTTGTTTGAACACCTGTTCATATATTGTATGATCGACAGTGATTTGAAAAGAGCCTCTTTCATCTTGTTCCATTCATTACTTAGCCAATTTGATTCTGTCTTTCTCAAGTGGGGAAATTCTTCGTGCACTGCGTACTTACTTTGCAGGATTTCTGTAATTGCATGTGTGTGCAACTGCCTGCAGTGCTGTCGTTTCCCATTTTCTTGTTTTTATTTGTGATGTGTTTATATAAGACCAGTGTGTGATGACACTGAATAACCCAGTTTTCTGTGTCATCTTTGTATCTCCATCTTCCAGGACCGAGGCATTGGGAACACCTCCCTGTCCACATTTGGGGTGGCGCAGGCAGTGCTGGAGATCATCCTCATGTTGTATCCTTTTAGTGACCCCCTCTTTGTCTGTGGCCGGAGTAGCATGCTCCATGGCCAAGAGCAACATTGTCCAGCCTGCTTTGTTTATCCAGGACATAGTTCAGCCACACACCTTCCGGAAGACATGTTCTGTTGTTTCGTCACCTTTTATAATAGATGAAAAGGTGCAGACTTGGGATACTTATAAAGACAACACAATGACGCTTTTCTACCAACAGAGAAGTGTTTTTGGTCCTTGATTGATTTGCCCAACAGCTACTTGATGGTGTCTTCTGTCGTTGGCTTCTACAGCCTGCGTGTCTTCGAGGGGCTCACTCCCAGGAAGGATGACACAACCATGACAACGGTAAAGATGGGATGGAAGGAAAAGGGGTGGGGTGAAGTGGGGAAAGGGTGCTGAGATCACTCCTGAGGTGCTGATGTGTTTGGGACCCCCTGTGTTTCATGTCACACCCCCCCCTCCTTCTCTCCCGCCTTCCTCTCTACTCCGGACTCCTACTGCTCACTAATGTTTTCCTCAAGCCCCTCAATGGCTTTAGTTGATCTGTCCAATATTTGTTTGTGGGTTGCGCAAACACTGGCAAAGTGCAAGCTTCTTTCTTGTACATCAGAGGGAGAGTGGAGTTTTTTGGGGGGGGTGGAGAGGATGTGTGCCCTGTTTGGCCCATAGTGGCACCTATTCACTTGGTAATGAGTTTGGGAGTGGTGAGGCTTGTTAACTAGCCATGACGCTCCAGTGAAAGGACTTAAAAGGACAATGGAGGGAACCTGGTAATGAGCAACTTCAGAGGTACTAATTGTACAATATGTGGAACCAATTTAACATCAAGTGGTGTGTGTATATGTGTGGGCATGTCACGTCTGAAACTGTTAATGCAATTGGTGCTTTTTCCTCTCAGTTCTCATAGTTTTCTCCCTTAAAAGCTGTACGCTATGTGCATGAGAGATTTCAAATCTGATTATCTGTTTTAATTTTTAGATCATTGGTTGCTGTGTGTCAATCTTGGTCCTGAGTTCAGCCCTGCCGGTGATGTCCAGAACTCTAGGTGAGTACAAGAGTGTTTCTCTGCCTGGATTAGAGAGTGTGGGTGCACTAGTCTGACTAACTCACACCTAACGTGTACAGATTAAATGTTCAGTGCAATAGTTCAACATTTCAGAAAACAGCCTTCCTCATTTTCTTGCTGAGAGTTAGAGGAGAAGGTGGATAACAGTCTACTATCTGTCCACTACAAATGAAGCTACTGTCAGCAGCTGGTTTGCTTAGCTTAGCATAAAGACTGGACATGGATGGAACCAGCTAGCCTGGCTCTGTCTCAGTGTAACATAATCCACTAATCAACATCAGCAACAAAAAGCAAGGAATAAACAATCAAGGACTAACGTCACTTTGCCTGGATTGTCCTGCACATAACCCCACATAAAAGTGCAAATGGTTTATACTTTTCAGTTTTTTGTAAAACAAACAAGATAAAACGTGTGAATTATTGAGCTTTAGAGGAGCTGGTAGGTGGATTTTTTTTTAACTTTTACACAAAGCCAGATTATCTGTTTCCCCTGTTTCCATTCCTCAGGCTAAATGAAGCTACCGGCATGTGGCTGTAGAGTCATATTTTGTGGAAATGAGAGTGGTGCTAATCTTTTCATCTAAATTTCAGCAAGATATATTCCATATTTACCAAACTATTTCTCTAAGAGGTATGTAGTTTGATCTGAATTTCCTGAAGATAACCAGAAAGTAAATAATCCTCCCCCGCCACCAACACCAGACCATTAAGGTTAGCAAGTTGGATTCTCCTATAGTTTCCCATAGTGACGTTAGAAAGGAGTGCAGGGAGAAGGGGTAAAAATGACAGGAGTAGCACCATCACAATGGCACTAATAAACATGCAGAGTGCAGAGCACAGCTGTTCAAATAGCACTACTCTCTGTGTGTGTGTGTGAGAGAGACCAACAGAGTGGGAGAATGGGACGGAGCAAGCATACAGTGACTCATTGGGAGCTTTACAAAATATCAACAGGTTCTGCTTTGTGACACTGAATAGATGAAAAGGAATAAATGCATGAGACAGAGTTGAGGAAAAAAGGCCTCCCAGCAAGGGGGGGGGGGGGGGGGGGGAGAGACATGGAGAGTTGAGTGTGACGAAGTGAGATGTTAAGAGACAAGAAAGGGTTTTGTGTGTTGATGTGAGGTGTTTTTTGTGCGTGTTAGTGTGGGAAACATGCACTGATCAAGAGAATGAGGAACTATACTACCACACAACAGCATGCTGAATTCTGTCTGTTTTAAAAAATGTAGTGACCGATAGTATTGTACCAAATATGAGAAAGAGTTCCCGCACAGGTAATGGTTGTTTGGAGACTCCTAGTGCAAAGGCTACTTCATGTGGCTGAGTGGCCACGGTCTCAAATGCAAGTTCGAATGTCAGAGAAGGGGACCCAGAGCATTGATCACTGTCTAACCAGTGGTTATCTGTGGTCACCACAGGAAAAAACATCTCTCCTACTGAACATACAATGCTCTATTGAGATGTTTTTAAACTGTTAAGGAATGACAATCTTAACTTTAGTTCACATCCAGGACAACAAAAAAAGAATCTCCCTGTGCCATATAATCCTGATAAATCAGACTTATGCATCTTGGCTGCATGGCTAGCTGCATGCTAATGTCTCCTGCTCTGCCACTGTACCCCTGACATTTCAAATGCCAATAATCTTTTTACCCCCAATTAGATTTTCTCAAATTACCAAACCCAGATCAAAACCTTTGGCTTTAGAAATTAATTTAGCTAGACCACAGTGGCGAGCTGTATCGACTGGGGTCTCCATCATCTCCCTCCCTGTGTCTTCACAGGCAATTTTGTTAAAGGTCCTTGATGCTTGCAAACTGCTTACTGCGGCTGTAAATACATCTCTCAAGACACTGAATCGATTGCCCGATCTAATTGACGACAGAGGTTGTGAAGATGTTACGGGAGACGTAGAATGTCCGGAGACCAGGGCTTCTTCAGTCTGACACATCCGAGTATCATTTCTGCATACAGATGACAAAATTACTGTGTTTCATAGGTTTAACATATTGATGCAAAATTCTATTAAACTCAAAGACATAAATGTCATTAGTAACTTTAAATACAATTGCACACAACAGCTTAATTATCTCCCTACATTAAATTGTTATTGGATGGTACAGCTAGCTCGTGGCAGGGTGCAGGAATGTGTGGACTGGTTGGCCAAAATGGATAAGCAGGAAAACAATAGGGTGCTGATGGCTTTCCAGGCAGCATGTGATCAGCTGTGACAGACGGTTTGAAATTGGTCTAGCAGTGTGGAGCCTGGAGGAGAAAGTGCTACTTTATCTCTGTCTGAAGGCCCTGTGAGAGAGATGAAGTCCACCTGCACACCACCTTTGCTGCTATACTTAGTCACCCATTCTTTCATATTCCACCGGGACAGTCCTTACATTACAGTACTGCTAACCAAGACACAGTCAAGTGATGAAAGTAAGCATAAACTTTGCAGTGCAGTGGTTTTTTGTTTAAGTCTGAATGGATTTGTTTCCATCTCTATAAAATAAGATGCGTATAAAAATGGACATGATACACTTAGGACTGGTATTGGACCAAAAATACAGAACAATAGACCAAGTATCCTAACAATCAGTTACATCAAGGGAAATTCAGTTTAATATTTACTTCCTTTTTCGCACTGAGATTGTAAGTGTAACGTACACAAAATAGTTTTTTTGTATGTAAGCCCTTCTTTCAGATTGAGCTTTTGTACTTGTTGAAAGAGCTGGCCCATTGGAGGGAGACACATTTCGAAGTGCCTCAACTGCAGACAGAGAAGACTTTCCTAAATCTTCCTATTTGCTGCAGCCCCGGGCTTTTGCTGGGAAGAATTTTGCTTATGAATACAATACTTCACTTGCCAAGGAGGAACTTGGCAAAATTAACTTCAAGGGTTTTCTTGGGAGTTTTGTTTATTTTTCGGGAATTTGCAATGACTTGAAACTTGGGGAAAAACTCTGTTATCACACCTTTTTATGAATAGCCATTACAGGTCAAACTGAGCTAGTAATTGCATTGTCATAGTTCTGTATTAGAAATGGCCTATTTTCCAAGTGTCAACTTGCTTTCTAACTCAGTTATTTGTCGTCTCTTCCTCTCTCTTCACAGGTATCACCAGGTTTGATCTCTTGGGAGACTTTGGGAGATTTAATTGGCTGGGAAACTTTTACATTGTCCTTTCCTACAATCTGCTGTTTGCTGTCGTGACAACGCTTTGTCTGGTGAGAAAATTCACCTCAGCAGTGCGGGAAGAACTTCTAAAGGCCTTAGGTAAATGAATCTGTTTATCTATTTGATATTCATGTATCCCAAGGGTTTTTAATGAGTACCTTTTTAATATACTACAACATACTATTTCCAAAGTGCACCACATATTCTTTGATTGTCCGGCAGTACTTAACAAACAACATTTCGCTTTGATATGATGTATGTTGTGTAGACTATAAAGCAGTCTATTTTTTAATCAGACTTTGACTACTCAATTTCATCCTAATTCTGAATCCACAAAGGCTTGGTCTGAAACACTGACAGCACAAACCTACTCTGCGGCTTTGGAGGGGAGATGTTTATTTCTCTCAGACAGCACGACCTGGAGTGACAAAATGGAAGAAACTGCAGCGAGATTCAATGTGCTGCAGGACTGGCATGTGACAGAGGATGGGGCTAGTCTCAAAGGCTTGTGGTGACAGGCCCTGGATGTTTGATACACAGGGTGGGATAGGGTTAGAAAATGTCAGACAGACTGAGGGGAGGGTGAAAAAAAAAATCACATCAATACCTCTGTCTAAGTGAAAGTCTGAGGCTTTTTAATGAGATTTCTCTCCCTTATCTCTTCCTGCACAGGTCTGGATAAATTGCAACTGTCAAACAGCCCCACGGACCCTGAATCTGGGAAGCTCTCGGCCAACGGGCATCAGAAAACTCTGTGAAAGGGACGACAGATCAACACACACACAAACAAACTCACACATACACACACTTAAACACACACCTTAGCATAGCCAAAGGGAGATTTTCTGACTGCTGAAAGGTGAAAGGGATTGGAAGGAACTTAATAAACCCAGGCAGTGTCTGACGGATGCTGCGAATGGAGGCTGAGAGCAATTTAGCTTCGTGACATTCCATCCTCTGCGTCTCGGATGGAAGCTGGGACAGAGCCAGGGATGCGACTGAGGAATGAAATAGACTGGCATCACTGCAGTGACCTTGATGTTGACCTCAACTGCGACTGTGACTTTAAACCACCCATCTCTTGCTTCAGGGGCACTCTCCCCTCACCCCCCCACCCCAGCATTGCTACTTGGTATTCTTCTACAACCTCCTCAAACTGCACTAGACAAAAGCAAGAGGGTACAGCAGGTAAAACAACGCACCTTCTGTCTTTTCTTTAAGTCTTACATCTAATAAAAGGCAATGGGTTCTTTTTCCATCACCCTGCTCCTCCTCTGTATTCAGCATAGTAAATAGGCCCCCACAGTTCAGTCAGAATCATTTTCTAATGTCAGTATGTCGATGGTAACCGGTGTCAGTGATACACGGAGCGCTTGCAGCTTAAGGTCTTTAATTGTTGGTCTCTGATTGCTATGTGAACTGATACGGGCATGATAAGGTGACAGTTTGTCATTTTTGATTTAAGCTCAAATTGTGAAAATAACAAAGTTTGCTCTGTGAAGCATGAAAGAAGTAATTTATTCACTTTCATCACAGCCAGTACAGAAACCTGCACGGCATCAATACAGTTCACATTATATGCATTGGTACTGTCGTTACTGATGGGCCTCCGGTTTTAGCACTCGTGCTCTCATTTGTCTTTTTTATTTGGCTTTATTCAAGTGTGCTTTAACTTTATTGATGAAGTCATTAGTTTGTATGAAGTAGGGTAAGAACTTTTTTTTTTTTTAGGTGCTCTAGATTTGACTAGAGCTATCCTACAAATGGGAAACTATGGGAGTTTTATCCACTTCAGTTCCAATGAGCAGAAGGCTTTAGTGCACTGGGAGCTGAGCCTGTGGTTGTATTTCCTAAAAATTTATTATGCACATGATAAGAACACATCATATTTCCCCCCCCCCACCAAAAAAAAAATTAATTCACAGGGCACAGAAAAATTTGTCATTTTTGCAAACGTTGTATTTACATGTATATACTTTTGTGTTTCATACCTCTTTGCATTATTTGGATGTAAATACTGGGCTCTCAGTGAGCTCACTGAGGGTCTGACTCACTAAGCAATCTGTATTTTGTTGGACATATTATTTTTTTATAAACACCTAAATCTAATGCAAACCAATAACAGTCTTCACATATGGAGTGCATGTGTGAAAAATGTGCAAGTTTGCAGATCGAAAGACTTGGTGACTCAGGCCCCATATCCATGTTGTTGTATTGCTGCATAATCTTTTGAACTGTGATGTTCTTTGTCTCCAGAACCACCTTAAATGCCTTATACGACAAGCTTCTCACAGGCTTAATGTTAAGGTTGTTTCCTGTTCTGTATAGTCTGTTTATGTACATGTACACATGTTTACATGTACATTCTTTGTCTCTAGACAGTTCCACTGTGATCCCCTGTACACCACACGTCTCTAGTCTAAAGCCAGCTTGATACAACTTACATCATTTCTTTTTGACATGAATGTTGTCACAGTAGCTCTCATCTAGTGAGGCTGATCAAATGATGTTGTTTTATGGTGTTAAAGATGTCATGTGTTTTCATGCTAATACGACATGATGATGATGACGAAAGAAAGGAAATATGGAAAGTTATAATTTATATATGCATTTAAAACTTTTGTTTCTCAGGACAGGGAATGTTTTACATCAAAGCTGTCTGCCATTGGTTACTGCTATATTACTAAAGACTGGACCTAAAGGTAAATTTGCAATTCTCAATTGAAAAACGCACACTGAAGCCATCTTCGCAAATCAGAACTGAGAATGTTTTGTAAAGGGTGATCCATACATATGACGGCGCTTATCATCCCAAAGCTAAAGCAGGACAATGTTTCTAAATTAAAAGATGTCATTTCAAGAGCCCAGGTTACCCAGATTCTTTACTGGCAGGAACATTTGGTCGTATAGCATCTTATGCTCGTACTGCGTGTTTTCAGCTATCTTATTGACGCCAGCACCGTTCTGATTATTGGATACTGTGAAAAATCAAGATGGCACAACGTGATGTGGTAAAGCAACACTGTAAACTGGTAAAATAGAATTTTATCTAGTGAAAGTAAAAAGTATTTTATTACTTGATCTGGATGAACTACAATCACTAAAATGGCTCAATGTGGATTTCTTTTTTTTTTTACATATCTATCATAGTTGTGCTTACATCCACTCAGCTGCAGAGTGTGGTAACACTGGACTCTGAGGCTCTGTGATATCTGGCAGGGAAGCATCACAGTCATACTCCTTGCAGTAGCTTCAGAGGTGAGAGCTGACAGGTCTATTTTGTGGTTGCCTTTACAGTACATCCGTGTTGTGTGAGGGTTTCAAAAGTTCAGAGTTGGCCTGTACTGTAAGTGAAGCAGCTATTATTTCTGTCTATATGTCAGTTGGTCTCTGCATGTAATTTTTGGTACATGTCTTGTGAATGTATTTTTTACGATTTCTCAGTTTGCTAAATTTATGTTTTGTTATTTTGATGTTTATGTGTTTGCAAATAAAAGTAGAAAATGCTTCAACACCTTTTGATTTATCATTGTCGATTCCAGGGCATCAGTGGTGATTGATTAATGACTTCAATGAATATTTCAGATTTTTCATTTCTGTTGCTGAGAGTTAGGTAATAAGAACAATAATGTTCTCATGTTTTTGCTCTTGGTATGGAGCTAGAGCCAGGACCTGAGTAGCTTAGTGTAGTTTAGCTTAGCTTAGCATGAAGACTGGAAGCATGTGGAGCAAGTAGCCTGGCTCTGTCCAAAGGTTAAATAAATAAATAAACCTATTAGCAGCCCTAAAGCTCACTAGCAAATTATATCTCACTTGTTTAATCCAAACTCAAACAACCATGTATAAATGGCAGCTTGTGGTTTTATGGGGAGTCACATGCTGTACTATGTCCTGGCAAACAGCCTCCCAGCTCCAGCGTTATTTAACATATAGACATTTTTCTCTGATCTTGGTATTGTACGATGTAATAATTTCAAATATTACCAGATGGGATGGTCTAAAATCTTGCATAAATGTGTACCTGTTTTAGATGAGTTTTTTGTGGTACACAGATCTGCACAGGGGACACAAAGGTCTGCTGTCTGCAGCGAAGGACTCGAAGGCCTCTAAACAGAGGCGGTGGAAGAGGTGGGAACAGGACAGAAGCACGGTCCGTCTGCGTTGTTCATGGTTGGATCCACCAGCTTCTGTTGGGAGGCTGAGGCTGCACAGTGCAGTCAAGCAGATAGGGCAGTCCCAGACACCTCTCTGGATTACCTGTCAGAGTTTGAAACAAACAATTCAAATTCGCCAACTACCTTAGAAATATTTACAACTTTTCTTACAGAGGTCTGTTTAGGAGGACACACATATCTGCATAATGCTGTATTTTTGCATAAACGTGTCCTGTTGATTAGCAGGCAATAACTGTGACTTTGTTCCTCCCACGGCTCAAGTAAAGGCCGATTAATCTGAAAGAACTCTGAACCAAATCTGTTGGCAACTACTTGACAGGTTTGAACCAACAGGAGTTGATAACATGTTTACCAGTGATCCTTATAAAAACAAAGCAACACACGCACAGCTCCTCCAATGATTAACCGAAGACTGCTACCTGTGTTTAGGGGCCAACATGCACTGCTGTTAAATGTTTCATACCGAGCTGAATTGCGCTTTATAGAGTTTGCACCCGTGAAAAAGGTGCAAGGTATGTGTTGAAAGAACATTCACTGTTTGATACTCCATGTCAAGGCTGAGCCACTCCTGCCTCGTGCTCAACCTTTTCACACCAGATAAAGAAGAAGAAAAAAAAAAAGACATCTTCTTTGCACACACTCCACCCCCTCTATGGAAAATGGTACTGGCTGCTATGAAAGCCAACAATGGAGCCTTATGGAACAGCAAATCTTAATGTCTTTTCAGTTCCTCCGCAGCAGTCCAGGCGATGAAAAGCCTGCCGTGCATTATCAGACTGGCTCGTGTGTTTTTGTAAACACAGAGGATTATTAGCCTTCCCACTGCCATTCATTTGGTAAAGTGAATGATCACCTCAAGAGAGACTTGTACTTTCTATATAGCAGCTGTGATGCTGTCGTCCCCATGCAAGCGTTAACATGTCAAGGAAAGGCAAGGCTGGGTGAAGAGGAATCAGACTAGGATTAAATATTTTTACAGGGCCATGCTCGATGATACAAATGGCTTCTGGTTCAGCAGTGTGTCTTGTTCCTGACCTGGCTCTGTATTCGGTCCCAGTCGTTCTCCTGCGGTTCGGAGACGCTCTTTCTCTCCAGCTGCTGGAACACTCGTCTGCTTGATGACAGGGAGCGGTCGATATCACTCAGAAAAGCCTCCGTGTTGGTGTGACAGTATCGGACAAAGCTGTCATTCAACTCCTGCAACTAATTAGAAAAACCATTTTATTGGCACAAAGGAGGCATGTTTCATTCAGATACACAATAGAGTTGTGTTTTCGGCGAAGGCTAATTGTGTGTGTGTATTGTAATGGCTGAGGCACGCTGACAGGGTGCAGTTGTTAAACAGCCAGATCAATACAGTCACGTCTCCCACTAACATGGAGAATTAATGGAAACCAGTAAAAAAAAAAAAAAAAAAAAAAAAACGGGAGGAAAGGAAGATGGTGCTGGCAAACATGGAAACAAACAAACCCCTGACCCTTTTTCTTTTTCATCCCCCCTCACCAAAACACCTTCTTT